>OX387245.1:241284822-241909822 GCA_947561735.1 Cenchrus americanus
AAATGAGTGAGTGGAGGGGGTATAAATAGCCCAAGGCATCAAACTAGCCGTTGGCTAACGTCCACTGAAAAAGGTACCGTCGGATGATCCGACGCTATGCTTTTCCAGGGCGTCGGTTCATCCGGTGCCCCTCCCACGTCACGTAGCCGTTGAGGTTCTCGACACAATCGGCTCCGACGCTATGCTCCGACGCTACGTCGGATCATCCCGGTCGAAGGCCTTGCATCCAGGTCGGTCGTTAGCTTCCAACGGACCGTCGGATAGACCGACGCTATGCCTTGACCAAGGCGTCGGATCATCCGGTGCTTGAAGGCTTCGTCTTGGCGCGTCTCTCGTCTTGATTCAAACCGAGCGTCGGATATACCGACGGGGTCCCCACTTAGACCGTCGGATCATCCGGTCCGAAGGCCTTCCTTGCTCTTCCTCTGCAACTCGTCCGACGCATGTAGAAAATGGACCGTCGGTTCATCCGACGGTACCTAGGGTTTTACCCTGTGTACCAACTCGTCCGACGATTGCACCGACGCTTGTAAATGTGGGACCGTCGGTTCATCCGACGGTGTCTTCTCTTTTCCTTTTCTTGCTCGGTTTTGACCCTTTGTTTTGGCATTTTTGCATGGGGTTTCCTTGCATCCTTGGGACCTAGAAATGTCTACAAAGACATGCTCAAACAATATGGTTAGTCCCAATGATCATGTTGTCATGAATCACCAAAATCAAACTCCGAACTAATGGCATGTGAGGCCATGTTCGCTACAATTGCCACACATATATGTGTACTCCGCTATTTGGTACACAGGGTACAAAATAACTATTCAACACCCGATCCCCTCCACCACGCCCACCACCTGACGATGCACCGCCGCCATCACGCATGGGCATCCGGTCTTCGTCGCACCTGGCCACGACCCGGAGGCACCCACCTTCGGCTCACTTGCCCAACGTCATTTTCTTTCCAGCAAAAAAACCGTCCGCTTTTTTTTTAGTGCTAGTGCACGTCCCACGTGGCTACCTTCTCCATCCAACTCCATTTGTTTCTTTACTCTTTATAGGCCGTGTTTTACTGCATAAAGACATCAACACCTAATACAAAAGTTTCAGTCTCTGCGCACGCACTATGTACTTAAGAATCTTATTCTATTTTTAATGGCAACAATATCAATTTGATGAAAGATTCATTGGAGTAACTAATCATTCATTACAAGTTGAAGTTGGTGGTGACCTCACTGGTTCCCATTATTCTTCTCATAAATTTGAATGGTGAATAGTTTTTCTGCTTGCAGGATGCTTCTCAGTTATCACTCACGGTACCAAAGACTAAAAAGCATTCCATGCAAATAATTGAGGGAGCTAATTATATGAATAAAATAAAAAAAGATTAAGATCCGGAAAATCGATTGAACTATGTATACATGAGCACTGGGTACGTCTTTTTTTTATGCTTCCATGAAATAATGTATAGATCTTGAACCTACAATCTAATAACTACAAGTAAAGCAAATAAGCTGCATGCGTCCTCTGACCTTCACCCACACGACACATGAGCATATGGTTTTTTTTTTTTGGAATGCATAATCACCCATCTGTTGGGTTAGGACGCAGGATCATGTACAAGCATTCAAGTCGATGTGTCAAAGACATGAACAATCACACTTGTGAATTTTTTACAGTCAAGCTTGTTTGCCTTTCGGTATCTTTCACAATGTAGCCTTCACCAGCAGTTTCAGTCCAAGGTGATCGAGCTGATCATTCGCATACCAGCTGGGTCCCGTCTGGAAGGAAGTTCGCTGATCATAACCGCATTCTAGTCATTTATAGCTCAGTTATATTTTGAAAAACTGCATACAACATCAAAAAATTGAACTTACGAAGGAAACAACTATAATCAGCATGTAGCAAGTGCTTCATCACAGTATTAGAAGATAGTGACAGTCATATATAAGAAAAATACTCACTAATGCATATTACCAGAAATACAGACTCAAATTCTAATCCATAAATTTCAATTATCAACACAAGAATGGCAGCCATAATCTTAAAGACTAGTGTGCTTGTTGTGATATGGCGAAGCCTATCACGAACAATGAAGTAACAAATCAAGACAAACTTAGCTCGAAAAGAAGAAAGCAACAATTTGAACAGTGTAATTCTCAAAAGTTAATCCCCATTACAAGTGTCAATTGGCCTTCTTTTATAGGGAGACGGAAGGGACTTTTACATTCCGAAAATGACCTTGTATGAAAAGAATTATTCCAGAATGGGCTAAGTCTAACTAGGGATTTTGCATGTGTGCCTTCACGCAATCCACACTTCCTTGATTTCACGGCGCTAATCACACTGCGTCCTGATGTGAAAACATGTGTGGTTGTCGTGTGAAGGCTTCTTTTTCGGGGCGACCCTTCGTCTGTTCAATCCTATTCCTAAAGTCACATGCATAGATGACACGAAAAGTGAGATGTTAGGATTTCTGAAACCCGAGTGAGAGAATGGCAAAGACTCATCTTCGGATTGAGAGGATTCGCCTGTGGGGTTTCGTCCTTAGCAAAAAAGAATACGAAAGATCGAAATTGGAAAAATTCTTCGATGCTAAGCGATTCAGGAGACGAAGGCTGTCTAGCGAAACCTCAGATGCTAAAAAATCTGATCGATACTTCAACTACAATGAAAAGCTGAATTTTGGTTGTCGGCCTCACCTGATCACTCATATCCTCTATCCAGCTTGTTTACTTGATCCTAATTGCAGCAGGATCTATCTGTGTAAAAACAGAGAATGAAAAGAGTGTTTGAAATAAATGTTCATGACGATGGGCGATAGCATGCGTGACCTAAAGCTCATACACATGATGACATGACCGTTAAAGAAGACGCAAACTAGGAGAAGCAAAACACATTCGAAACCAGAATTTATTAGGCCGCGGACAAAGCATAATGTGGTTGAAAGACCAATTCATTGAGCGGCCGAACCTGCCTCGATAGAAAGGGTGTTCGATTTGCACAGAGAGGAAAATTAGTACTTGCTACTAGACTTAAGACATGAACAAAAAAAACTTTGTAATCCTCGTGTCACTAGTTTTGGGAAACAAGGACAACGCTAAACTACTACAGCACCTAGCCGTCACAAGTTTGAAATTGCTAATAGACTGACAACACCAGCATAGCAACTACGCCCACCACCTAGTGCTGCCTGACTTTGTCTTGACGAAGCTATGATGAACTCGCCCATTAATTGATTTGTCCAATCTAGAAGCGAAGCAGGACCGCCGCTGGACTGGTAGGCCGCGGACGCGGCCCTGACCAGTTGTGGATGGTGACCAAATCAGAGGACAACGGAGCTAGGGTAGAGTGGCTGAAGGGAAGTGCATCGGATTGGACAGGCGGGGATGCAGCTCCAGCAGGTAGGAACGCCAGGCGCCGAGGAGTGTCGAGCAGTGGAAGACCATGTCGATGGCAGCTCGGCGGTTGTATCCAGGATGCGAATGGACCAACTGGTGGTGACAGGGCAGCAGGGCGGGAGGGGGTCGTACGCCAAGCGGGACGATGGATAGGCGCTAGGAAATCGGGAGTAGATCGGGAGGGGGTGCACCCACGAAAAACCGGAGGAAAGCCAAGGGAAGGGAAGGTGTGCGATCCGACCACGCCACCATGGTGCAGCGGGGGGCTCGAGTACCGAATAGGTTATTTGGTACACTATTGGTTGGGAGGAGTTTGTGCTGGTAACAGAGTTAGGCTCTCGGCCCCTCACTACGAAGTGGAGACACGTGGGCAATCACCCACCCAACTACCCAAGCACTTGGCCATGGCTAGGATTGCACTGACGTGGTAAGATTTTAGCATCTTGTTGTACTTTCAACAAAGGATGCAAAAAAATCTAGATAGAAGAACGTTCGTGAAACAAACGTTACAAGAAAATACAGTGGCGGTGATGGCTCATCATCTCGATGGTGGAGGCAGCTCAGGAGTTATACGAATGCAAAAGACCATCTCTGACACAAAGGTGCCACGCTGGCAGAGGATACTGAGAGGCACTGTTCTCTGCTCATATCAGTGTGTGAATCCAAAACAAGCTCCATTTCCTAATGTTTCCCAGTCCCACCGTTGTTGGTACCCAGCCATCTGTTGTGTATGTCGCCTTAGCTGCTATCTCATCAATGTGGGACTATGGCTCTCTTTTATCCAGCCTAGTTTTGGCTGTGTTATACATTTGCACATGGGTGACACATAGTATACCCGATTTTCCAGCCTCTAAAGTCTAGCCCAGGATAAACTTTATCAGCAGAGGCATCCTCCGATCGGATCCATGATACTACTGGTAGAGATGATGAGTACTTGCTCTCCATCCCAAATTAACTATTTGTCATTTTTACATCTCTAGATTCATTTCTTTTACTATGCACCTAAATATATATTTATGTCTAGGTGTATAAAAAATGAATGTATCTAAAAAAGTCAAAACGACAAGTATTTTGGGACGTAGGGAGCACATCTTTACCATCGGGTGTGAAGGAATAAAAAGATGAATCAAACTTTGATCTTACTATGAATTATTGTTGTTCCAATGGAATAGGAAAATAAATTTTGCAATGTTTTTAGAACTTACCATCTTATGATTTCGTATATTACTTTTAGCTTACACAGTTACACCATATATGTATAACCGATTGCTGAATAGATAAATGCACTCAAAGTACACGTGCAGGTGGTAATAGATGATACCCTTGACAATTAAGGTGGTACTCTCCAAAGTTGCAACTATGCCTTTGTTTGCAAAGGTATAATACTCCCTCCGTTCCTTTTCACATGACGCACTTTCTGTGATGCATGTATCGCTTTTTGGCCTGCGGG
The DNA here is from genome assembly GCA_947561735.1 of Cenchrus americanus. Lineage (NCBI taxonomy): Eukaryota > Viridiplantae > Streptophyta > Magnoliopsida > Poales > Poaceae > Cenchrus > Cenchrus americanus. Next base: position 241,289,665 of record OX387245.1, read on the forward strand.
TACATCGCTGCATATTCCTATGCGAGCAGCTGAGCACCACTTTGTCAATGACAGGTCAAACCCCATTTCCTAATGTTTCCCGTTTTGGCTATTCAATCAGAGCCGTGCACGTGGGATTATGGCTCTCTTCTACCCACAGCCAGCAGCTACCGCGAATTTGGCCGAGGAACCTAGTTTTTATTTAGAAAAAGGCCAACGGTCCAGCTTTGATTAAAGCCAAAAAATGACTGGGGTTATCGGTTTTACATGAACGAGTTCAACAACCACGCTATGAGCGACTTGACGCAACTCACTCTACTACCACACACTCTAAGCCCTGAACAGAAGTATCTAAACTTTTACAACCTTATTACATCCAGGAATAAGAGTTCAACGCCAAAAGATAGAAAGGAGGTGAGACCCCAGCAGGAAGAGCTTCTCTTGAAGTAGGGCTTCTCATCTTCGTCATGGACTTTTCTTCAGTCATCCTCACACCTTAAGAATGACAGTTGAGCTTGCAGCTTTCGAGTTACCATGTCTATCCACCGTCGAGCCTTCTCCTTGTTCAAGATCCTCCATTTCTGCATAAAAGAAATCGTACGATATATTCCAGTGTTAGGCGAGCACACCACAGAATCTCTGAAGACAAAGTCGTTTCTAATCAGCAATAAGCTCCATAAGCAGCAACCAAAGAGGAAAATGTGGTATTGAGCTTGTTTGTTAGACATCCCTCTGCAAAGATCAGGCAAATCTTCAGAGCAAAGGGGAATGGAGCCCCAGGCCAGAGCATCTCTAAAAATACACCAACTGCCGAGAAACCTAGTTTGTTATACTACCCTGTCATGCTGCGAGTTTAACTGGGCTGTTAAATATACTAGAACATTTGGCGCGCGTTGCGCGCCCTATCGTTTCAACAATCAAATCCAAGTAGAAGATAATGGAAGACAAAGAATGAGATCTTGATTGTCATGTTACAAACTCAAAGTCAAGATTTATTCTCACAAGATAAATCGACATCACACATGCACTTAGTGTAACAAAACGATCAATCCCTTAGCATACAGAACAAACTACAACAAGAGATCCCATAGCCAGACTGAACATGACCACATGAGGATCAGCAACTCTCCATTCTCCAGCAGCCTCCGGCGTATCCAAGCATCATGATATCCTTTGCTACTTTCGCACCTGCAGGACACCATGACCATATGCAGAAATATGAGTAGAAAACAATATTGGTACCACCTCCTCATGAGGCTTTGTCTTACATAAGACCACATAGCTGATGAGTACTTGAGGTCCCAGATGCAAGTACCACCAGCTGATGAGTACAGATGCATTGACTGTTAGCCCCTTTTGCGCAAGTTTGAACACCATTGACAACCAGCTGACATTAACACATACTCTACATCATCTTCTACTCTGTACAATGTCAGCTACATTACCATATTGACATATCCTACTGTTTTCAGTAACCCAAGTAGTAGTTAGCCATAAACTAATCACCTATTATGGATTCCAAGTCTTCCTAGATTATACTTTCCACAATTGGCTCTCAAAAACATTGGTTGGCCATACAATAATTTATCAATGTTAAGACCATCGACCTTTTCACAAACTCCTCATTGTAGATCAGTAGAAGCTCTAGGCAAAATCAACAATAGGTCCAAGCACAGGTCAAATAAGAACAACAGGTCCAAGCACACTTCACTTATAGAGAGAAAAAAGTTAGACCTTAGGAGGGAAACGATTTAGGCAGGATCTTAGGGAAGCTCCAAGGTTGCGTACCGCCATAAAAAATAGCTATAATCATCAAACTAAGTCGAAGTATATGAAATTTCCTCAGTTCCTCTACAGCTCTACAATAACAAAATTCATAACAATTAATAAAGCCTCCGAATATGGCCATGCACGTAAACCGAAAATAAAATTAAAGTCGAATCCATCTCTATACAACTAAACATACTTCTTATGAGCATACTACACAATCTACGGGCCATCATAATATAAAAAAATATTAAGATGGTTAAAGTTAACTTTTCAATAGGTCCTTACACATTCTTCCGATGCAATTCATTGAGAACTCGAAACAACTAATGAACTATTCTAGAAATTGTATAATGACTAAAACTTAGTGGAGTCCCCTTGTAAGACTTTCAACCACATGGCCCATCCCAAATAGTTTATCGAATTAGAAATCAATCATGATAATTGATAATCAACTAAAATAGAAAAAAAAATCTAGGTCATGAGTGAACTTGTTAGCAAACAAATTCTGTACATAAAAATGAGTAAACAACAACAGTATAAAAGGAATTATACAGAACTGACACAGAATATTGTGGTTCATTTTTCTTACTTGCAAAAAGTTGCTTTCCTTACTGTTTACACTTATGGGATCATGTGCTGTAAATCAAGTTCATTATGTAGCTTTCCTTACTGTTTACACTTATGGGATCATGTGCTGTAAATCAAGTTCATTATATATTTAGATTGTAGGCCTAAGCAACCATGGTTACTCCTCTCAGCCAAACTTAAGTAACAAACGTAGGGGACATTAACAGGAAAGGGAAGCTGGAGAAGTATACAACAATGGATCTTTTATACCACTTCTCTGCACTAACCTAAGCAAAAAAGAATTATCCATATTGCAAATATGTACCACAATACCAAACCTCTCAAAGACATCTCGATAGCTGACACCTTTGGGGCCTTGGTTGACCAGATAATCTGCAACATGACACATGAGGTACCTATTCTTGCAGTGAATGAGTGTATCTGCAATCACCATCTGTAAATTGATAGTACTTGGAGAATCAAAACATTAATTAATTAATGGTGGTAGGGCAAACAATTCTTGTAATTCAAAGAAGTGACGAGAGAGTCTAAATTTCGTGTAAATACAACTATGAAAGGGTCCGGAACACTTCACCGACACTCGCTTGAAGCAACTCAAGCACCGGGACGGCGATCTTTTTCACGGTGAGGTGTTGCAACTCTAGCAGTGTGTTTCGGGAGGAGCCCGCCCTTGGTTTCCTCGGCATTAAAACTTAAAAGTGCCACCACCGCTGGCCCATTCTTCTATTCGCAGCCTTAACTTTGTATACTCCAAAAGAACCAAGAACTTCAGATCAAAAGTTTCAGTTCATTGGCGTGAAGAAGAGAGGAGGAAGGGGACTGGATCTCACCTCGACGCATCGACTGCATTGATACGGAAGAAGATGTCATCACCGGATCGGCGCAGCCACGGCACGAGGCGGCACCACCGTGGCGGAAGGACGGGCCGGCGGTTAGCAGGCAGAAACTTACCCCAAGATCCAGATGTCCAAACCCCCTAATCTCACTGCAGGCACAAGAGGAAGACAAGCAGCAGTCATCCACTCACCAAGGCCATAATACGCAGCAATCACAAACACACGAAAAAGATGAAGAGAGAGGAATAAAATCACCTTCGATCCCGCCGACAAATCCACGGAAGTCACGTTAGTCTGCAGACACAACAAAAAGATTAGACAAGGCAAATCAATGGCTACCGACCGAAAGCAATGCATGCAAATCCAGGCCGGGTAACCCACCTCCGTGCACCGACCCTCGCCGGCGGCCTACGCAACGGATGGCATGGTCGGCTCGCCCGCACCTACAAGTCCTACACAAGGAAATCACGAATCCACTCATCGGATGAAGCAACGGCGAATCCAAAGCAAACTCGAAAAGGAAGGAGGCACGAGAAAATGGGCAAAGCTCATCGCTCGCTCGCACGGCACAACACACCGCGATTTGGCAAATGCAACGAGCCGTGGAACCGCGAGGAGATCTAGGGTTTGGCACCGGGACGAGAGGTGAGAGGAAGGGGAGAGAGCGGATAAGAAAGGGGATGAGGGGAAGAGGAGGAAGGCACTCTTATCTTGGTGGGGGCGGAGCAAGTGCATGGGTCGCCGGGAGCACGCGAGCTCCCGCCCGATGCGACGACGCCCTCGCCGAGGAATGACATGAGGGCCACTCCGCGGGCGAGGGAGAGAGGGAGCGCGGTAGGGTCGTAGAGTAATAGCGTGTCGCCGGCTCGCCGCTGCGCATCGCTCCTGAGGGGGGACGGGGCACTGCTCCGACGCGGCCACGGCGAGGGAATCCCGGGCACAGGCTGGCAGGCGAAGCGAATCGCGGTCGCAGGGGGAGAGAAAAGGATCCGAGGCGAAGGAGTCCACCCGCGCGGCGCTCACGGTTTTTCCGTTTCCCCCACCCCCTCCACAGACGTCCGCGTCTACACGTAGTAGCTGACAGTGGGCCACCATACTTTCGCGGGACCACCTGTAAGTGAAGCCGAAGAGCTGGGGAGGTGCGCACGCTCTGGCACGACGCGGTCACCCCCTCCCGCACCGCGGGCTCGCGCGCGACGCAGGCGCGGCCGCTGCGAGGCCTCCCGGGCGACACGTACCCCCGGGAGTGCGGAGAGGCGAGGGAAAGGGGGGCAGGTTTTAAGATATCCGATGCACATGGGAACACTCCTGTTGAACACGCTGACACGCGCGCGCATGAGGCATATATCTCTCTCCATTAATTGCTAAGAAAAGTGATGCACTAAGTCATATACGACGTGAAGGAATAAAAAGTACTAGGGAAAATATTTTTGATGAATGCATGCGGTAAATTACCTTTTGTTTAGGTTAATCAATGGCTCACGAATAATTATCAATCTAACCGATTTTATAATTAACTTTAAGGGAATTCCTGTTCTAGCCACCAACACAAAAGTTTTACGGCCTAGTATATATTCTGAGCAGGTTATAGATTTTGGTATACACAGCAATGTGACTGGGAAGGTTATTAGAACAGGATCCAACTAACAACCCAAAATTGCATGGTGTGCCTATTGCTAGGTGTGGTATGAACATTAGCAGTTGGATCACCCACTACTGCTACTGCTCCGATTATTGCATGTTCTAGCTAGATGCCATCCTAGAAACTAAGGGTTACGAGATCACAGAACTGAAAGAGGTAGTGTTGGAGGAATAGATGCCTTGCAAGTCGAATTTAAGTTCCTTGGTGCATCCCAATCATACAAATGTAGCTTGCTGAATGTTTTCGACGTACGTACATACAGCTTCCTTTCAAACCCATGGAAATTCTTGCAAAACCAACACAGAAGTACTACTAGTAAAACTAGTGGCGATGATCATGCAGTGGGCTTGGCTATATATGACTACTGTCAGTGTTGATCTCTGTCTGGGACTGGGCTAGCACCTGCACTTGTGCCCACAATAACTTAGATTTTAAGGCCTTGCATTGCTTGTTTGGCCCGAAATTAAAATGGCTGAGACTTCGGCTCGATTTCCCGAAATTAAAACACATCAACTTTTTCAGTCTATTGTCACTCGTCTACGTGGCAGGTATAAACAACTGAAGACCGGAACATCTCACTTTGTACTCCGTGGAGATTCGGCACGCACATGGTGTTGACGTGTGTGTGTGGGCTGGAGCGAGCACGTTTATTTCATGCCGATTTGCCTATGGCCACGGCAGCTCCACGATATATTACTATCATCATGACGAAGTTCTAGTTTGGTGCATGTGCTAGACATTCGTACCTGCTTACTGTTTGCACCTATTCATGACCCATGGATTCCCCACAAGCTGAAACCCATATTCCGATGCTTCTCAATCCCATTTGTGCTGTGGTGTTGATGACTAGCAGGCATGAGTGCCGGGCACTGCCCTGTTTGTAATGGTGTTGATCAACGTAACTCTAGCACCCTCGCGGTGAAAGAGACAAAGAGAGGGACTATATATATAGTGCTACTGGAGATGGGCGTTGATTGATGTTATCTGACAGAAAGCATGTGTGTCCGGACCCAGTTTATGCCCCGCGTTGTAAAATTGGACAATTTTCTTTTTAAAGCAAAGATACGTAGCTCTTCTTTTTTTTCGAATAGATACGTAGTATAGCTCTTCGGGTATTCTCGAAAAAAGTTATTGCTGACAGAGGACACCAAGCTACGTACCGTGACGACAGAAGAACTGGTTATCTACATCTCTCTTCACTGATCTTCAGTTTCAGTCATTCAGGGTACTTCAAACTTCCGACCAACAATGCAAGGTCACTGCTGCTGGCGCCCCTTCGATCTTCTCGATTGCCAGCACAAGCATAGCTTGCTGACTCCATTTCTTTACCGGCCGGCCGTACATGAAGCGTTTAAGTTCTCGATAAGATCGTTAGTCGCCAAGGTCTTTTACGATGCACAATACTATCCAGTGGTAGTATAACCGGTTTTGTAGTATGGGTATAATGATAATTTGCTCTAAATATAAAATGGGATTTTGCTCCAAATATATTAACCATCGTGAGATAAGGTTACATAAAAGATTTCATATGTTTGATTTCATATATTATACAACAATATACTATGAAAATAGTTCCAATCATACCCTATACTAACCATATACTACATATGAATAATGTTGGGGAATTCAGGAAAACCCGTCACCCTCGAAATGTTAAGTTTGACAAAGTTCTTTAGACATGTTTTTCAGGGACAGGAAACTCACGATTTTCGGAAGCCTGGAACCTGTGAAGCCTCGGATTCGCGAATGCGTGAAATTCGTGTATCGTGGTTCGGTGAAGAGGTGGAGTCACGAACATGCGGAAGCCCGGAACCTCGAGCTGGCGATGGCGCGAACTTCGGAAGATGGCCGATTCGGGAATCTGTCGGGGACCCAGTTCGGGAATCACGCGCGAAGACATGCATGAATCTCCGAAGAAGCGAAAGCCGAAGTCGGGAATCTGTCGAGGGCCTGGTTCGGGAGTCACACGTGAAGACATTCACGAACTGATGGAGAAGCAAAGTCAAAATTGTTGTCCCAAAAAGTCTGGGTTTTGAGTGTGAACTAGTGGCAGATTTGTAAATATGTTAGACGAAAAAGACATTCTTGTATGCGTTCACACTAGGAATATTCCCTGAGCCTGAGGGTGTTGTCGGTATGTAAAAGTCCCTTCATCTCCCTAGAAAAGGGGGCACGAGGGCACGTGTAAACGGATCGAGACTTTTTGGAACTTCTGCAATTTGCAGAGGGAATCACAGTCTCTTTGCGCTCTCACCTTGTGCTTGAGCGTGTTAAGAACTCTCTCTCGCGTTAGGGGAATCATCCGATTTTTTTGGGTAACCCCCCAACATTGGCGCCCACCGTGTTCCAGCTGAAGAAAAGCTCACGATGCCACCCTAGAAGAAATCCAAGAAAAATGTTCCCGCAGAGGCAAATCGAGACGATCACCATCTTACCCAAAGGAATGAAACCTCTTTCGTTCCTGAACCTTCTAACACAACGGACCAAGAGCGGAGAGCAAAGCTCGAAGCTTTGATGAAGGCAAGAGCAGAAAAAACGGCTCATACCCAAGAACAACCTGCTGAATAGCAAGAGTTTGAGAATGTCGATGATGATGATAACACCATAGACAAGGAGCTCGAAATAGTCCAGCAGAAGATACAGCAGCTACAGAAAGACAAAGAAAAGTTCGCAAGTCAATTGCAAGCGAAGAGAAAAATCTCTGAAAAGCTAGAGCAGCTAAACAAAGCAAAAGAGCAAATCGAAGTGATTCAAAGAGAAATTGATGAAATGAAAGAACAAGAGAACGAGCTTCCCCGTGGCGAGAATCATCGCACCGAACTCTAGGCCAGCAAGAGAACCCCCGAAAGATAACTTCTTCGCGGGAAACGGAATCTCGCACTTCGTGGATCCCGGATCGCCGCTATCTATAGGGCTGCAAACAACACCTTGGCCGCCGAAGTTTAAGCCTGTCTCTCTCCCCAAGTACAACGGCTTCGGAAACTCTAGGCAATTCCTCATGAGATACGAATCAGCTGTGAATTCGGCAGGAGGGGATGATGTTGCACTGGCCAAATCCTTCATCATTGCTTGCGAAGGACCAGTACTGAATTGGTACTCACTGCTGCCTCCACACTCAGTCTACAGCTGGGTAGACCTCAAGACAAAGTTCATGCAAGCATTTCAGATGTTCCACGACACAACTGCGGAAGCATCAGATTTGTACAACTGCAAGCAGAAAGACAGAGAGCCATTGCGTAACTTCGTGAGAAGGTTCATGCAACAAAGATCTCAGATCCCCGAAGCTGATGAAAAAACAACAATCAATGCGTTAATCAAGGGCCTCACTCCAGGGCCAACAGCTGCGCATCTCACAAGAAAGAAACCCAAGTCGGTTGAAGAACTTTTTCGCGAATTGGAAGAGTACATCTTGTCCGATGATGACCACCGCAAGAGAGTAGCCGAGCGGAACGAGGCAAGACAGGGCAACAGAGAAATGACATGGAGGGCACCGACCCAGCACCCGCGAAATGTCAACAACGTCGGAAACCCACAACCTGAACAAAGCAACAGGCCAAGCACCAGGGGAGGATTCAATCACAGAGGAAGGGGGAGAGGAAGAGGACCCCCGAGACTCACGAACCATAACCTGAAAGATCCTTACTTCTATTGCCAGTATCATGGGAGGGGCCACAGCACCGAAGGGTGCCCAGAAACGAAGAAGAACATGGCAAGAATTCAGCAAGAGAAGACGCTAATGAGCATCACATCCTCAATTCCAAGCCAGTTTCGCCTGAATTTTTGGCAACCGCAATTCGCGAACTCACAGTCAAGTTCTGTCCCAGTTCAGCAATTCTCGCAACCGCAGTCAGCGTGGCAGCCGTCGCAGCAGTTTTTCCCTCAGTCGCAAGCAATCCAGTCAATCCAGCAGCCACAACCCATTCGGGAAATCTTGCCACCACCGCCAGAAAGTTCGTCAAGGCCTCAGTCAAGTTCGGGACCTCAGAACTCCAAAGCATTGCCATCGTTCGGGACTATCATGCCAATCACAGGCGGGCCAGCTATGGAATTCGAGACCAAGAAGCAAAGAAGCAATTACTTCATGTCTGTAAACACCATCATCAATGACGGCCTAGCTGCACGTCCGGAATGGGAAAAGGTGCTAATCACCTTCACAGAAGAAGATTTCAGGCTGAAATCTGTGATTCACAATGATGCCATGGTTATTGAGGTGAACATAGCTGGGTGGGTCATAGGAAAAGTCCTAGTTGACAATGGGAGCTCGGCGGATATTCTGTTCTTGAAAACTTTCGAAAAGATGAATCTGAGCCAGCACATGTTGGACCCCCCAGAGTACCCGCTGCAAGGGTTCAGAGGAAAGCCCATCAAGCCGGTTGGAAAGATATCACTCCCGGTTTCCTTCGGAGATCTCGAAAATGCCAGAACGGAGAATCTCACTTTCGATGTAGTTGACATTTACCACCCATACCTCGCGATTTTCGGCAGAGGTTTCTTGAACAAGTTTGATGTTGTCATAAGGCAGCAGTTCTTATGCATGAAAATGCCGGCGCCCAAAGGGGTCATCACGGTATTCGGCAATCAGCAAGAGGCCAGAAACATAGAAAAAGGCCACACGCCCGGCCAAACAAACGTGTACCAGCTGAAGACAGCTGACGAAAAGAAGGAAACTTACGAAGAGACTAAGCGGGACAAGGAAAAAATTGAAATAGCCGCAGATGGCGAAACCAAGAAAGTGTATCTGGATGACATGCCTGATAGAGCAGTCACAATAGGGGCGCACCTCAGCGCCGAAGAGGACAAAGATCTCGTACAATTCCTGAACAAGAACAAAGATGTTTTCGCATGGTCAGCTAAGGACCTGCAAGGTGTGGACAGAGACATCATCGAACATGCCCTGAAGACAGACGAAAAAAATACCTCCCAAGAAACAGAAACTTCGGAAAATGACCGAAGAGAAAGTGAAAGCAGTGGAAGCTGAAGTTTAGAGATTGCAAGACGCGCACGTAATCAGAGAGGTGAAGTACCCGGTCTGGCTAGCCAACACAGTACCAGTCAAGAAGAAAAATGGAAAGTGGAGAATGTGCGTGGACTTCACAGATTTGAACAAGGCATGCAAGAAAGACGATTTCCCCTTGGAAAGGGTAGACAAAATCATAGATGATGCAGCCAACAGTGAAATGTTATCTCTCCTGGACATGTTCTCTGGGTATCATCAGATAAGGGTTCGTAAAGAGGACGAAGAGAAGACAAGTTTCATCACCCTGTTCGGAACATTTTGTTTCGTGAGAATGCCAGAAGGGCTAAAGAACGCAGGATGCACATTCTCAAGGATGATAGCAATAGTACTACACCCACAGATTTGGAGAAACATCTTGGCATATGTGGACGACATAGTCATCAAAAGTGTTCAGAGAAAAGACCACATCAGTGACCTGGCGGAAACGTTCGCGAACATGAGGGCAACAAATCTGAAGCTGAATCCGGAGAAATGTGTATTCGGCATTCACAAGGGGAAAGTTCTTGGATGCCTAGTTTCAACGAAAGGCATAGAGGCAAATCCCAACAAAATCAAGGCTCTAGTGGAGATGCAAGATCCAGTTTCAGTAAAAGATGTGCAGAAGCTGACAGGGAGAGTAGCTGACCTTAACAGATTCATTCCCAGAGCCGCAGAAAGAAGCTTACCGTTTTTAGTGCCAAGAATTTCCAGTGGTCCAAACCTCAGAAACGAGCTTTCCAAGAATTGAAAGATTACTTGTCCAATATGACCAAGCTCTGTCCTCCCGAACCAAAATCGCCACTTCTGCTATATGTGTCTGCATCAAATTCGGCAGTGAGTGCGGTGCTAGTGCAAGAGAAGGAAGAGGAAGGAAAACTCAAACAAATTCCTGTTTACTTTGCTTCCGAAGCTTTGTCTGGCTCCAAGATCTTTTATTCCGAACTGAAAAAAATCGCGTATGCGGTCATTATCGCAGCAAAAAAGCTAAGGCACTACTTCGAGGATCACAGGATAAGAGTCATCACCAACCAGCCACTGAACCATCTGTTCGCAAATAGAGAGGCATCCACTCGAATCATCAAGTGGGAGCTGAACTTTCTGAGTATGTGGTGGACTTTGAAAGAAGAAGTGCAATAAAATCACAAGTTCTAGCAGATTTTGTCGTGGACTGGACCTCACCTACTCAGAACTTCGAGGAGAATGCACCTGAACCTTGAATAGTGCAGTGCGACGGGGCCTGGTGTTACAAGGGGGTTGGAATCTCGGCTGTTGTGACGTCCCCGACGGGCGTAATCATAAGATACGCAGCTCGGCTCATATTCGCAAAGAACGAACATTCCACGAATAACACAACGGAATACGAAGCTCTTCTGTTGGCATTAAGGAAAATGAGAGCCTTGGGGAAGCAGACCTTCATAATCAGAACGGATTCGAAAGTAATCCAAGAACATATCGAGAAAGAGAGCGAAGCAAGAAATCCCGTTCTCATGAAGTATCTAGAAAAAGTAAGGGAAATGGAAAAACATTTCAAAGGTTATTCAGTCCAACATATCCCCAGGGATGACAACAATGAGGCAGACAAGCTGGCGAAAGCAGCAGCCAGAAATCAAGAACTACCCCCGGATGTGTTCTTCGAAATTATCAGAGAACCGTCCATCAAGGATTTGAGGGCCAAAATCGTGAATGTAGTGGAGACTCCCGATTGGAGAGCAGAAATCATGGCTTATCTGAGAGGACATTACGAACCACAAGATGAGTTAGAAGAGAAAAGATTAAAGCAAAGGGCTCGGGGCTATACAGTAGTGAATGGAGAGTTGTACAAATCGGGAGTCACTGAACCTTGGCTGCGATGCATCACCTCCGAAAAAGGTCGGGAGCTTCTAAAGGAAATTCACAGTGGATTCTGTGGGGCGCACATAGGCACCAGGGCCTTGGCAGGAAAGGCAATAAAGCAGGGATTCTATTGGCCAACCATAAACATCGATGCCAAGACATTAGTTCGGCAGTGTGAAGCATGCCAGAAAACGGCGAACCAGCAGAATTTGCCTTCAATGCCAGTTCACTTAATTCCACCGACTTGGCCTCTGCAAAGGTGGGGAATGAACCTAGTGGGCCCGTTGCCAACGGCTTAGGGCAATTGCCGATTCGCAGCTGTTGTAGTCAATTATTTCACGAAATGGGTGGAGGCAAAACCACTTGCGAACATCAAAGCAACAACAGTTCAGAAATTCTTTTGGCAGAACATAGTCTGCAGGTTCGGGGTTCCTAGAGAACTAACTGTTGACAATGGCAAACAGTTCGACTGCTACACCTTCAAAGAATATTGCAAAACCTTGGGCACTCAGGCGAAATTTTCGTCAGTATATCACCCGCAGTCCAACGGTGCAGTTGAAAGAGCCAATGGCATGATTTTTTCGGGAATCAAGAAATGCTTGTTCGACCAGAAGAAGGGAAAGTAGGTAGATGAATTACCAAAGGTAATCTGGTCTCACAACACCACAGTGTCAAGAGCAACAGGTTTCACGCCTTTTCGCCTGCTTTTCGGCACTGAGGCTATGACGCCGGAGGAAATTAAGAATGAAAGTATGAGAGTCTTGAAAGGAAAAGAGATAGAGGAAATCGATAAGAAGGTGGAAAAGGACATGATCGAGCTGACGATCCTTGAAGCCGCAGAAAACATTGAGAAATACCAAAGAGAAACAAGGGCATGGAGAGACAAGAAGGTGGTCCGAAAGGACATCAAGACTGGCGACCTTGTGTTGAAAAGGAAGAAAAATTGGGAGAACCCAGGAAAACTTCATTAGTCTTGGGAAGGGCCTAACATCGCCAAGGAAACAGACATGCCAGGGGCTTTTCGCTTAATGGAGCAAACTGGCGAAGAGTTGCCATATTCGTGGAATGGTGACAGCCTAAAAAGGCATTATCCATGAAAACCCCAGTTGTAGCTAGATGTAATATATAGTAATTTTTCAATTTTCGTAAGTTTATATTCTAGAAAACTAAAAAAATCTGAATCACGTGTCTATAAGTGATTTCGGGAGAAAACATTAGCTTTCCTTTTCATAGTTGTATTAGAATAAGAAGGACCGTACTCTTTTCCTTGCAAAAGGGGCTCTAAATCAAGAGGCAAGGTTTTTAACGAGGCGGATCCTATGTAAATACTCTTTGTGATATATGTATAAAAAGAGTTTTCCCCCAAATCGCGTATTTCCAGAATCCCATCGTGAAAAAAGAAAAAAGTTTGTGAGAAAGGCTTCGTGATAGCCAGAATCCCATCGTGAAAAAAGAAAAAAGTTCGTGAGAAAGGCTTTGTGATAGCCAGAATCCCATCGTGAAAAAGAAAAAGTTCATGAGAGAGGCTTCGTGATAGCCAGAATCCGATCGTGAAAAATGAAAAAAGTTCGTAAGAAAGGCTTCGTGATAGCCCGAATTCCATCGCAAAGAAAGAGGCCCGAGACAACAACAAGTTGTGGCCTAAAAAATCCCATCCACGAAGGGATTCCCACCGAAAAAAGGCCAGAGACAACAACAAGTTGTGGCCTAAAAATCCCACCCACGAAGGGATTCCCACCAAAAAGGCCTGAGACAGCAATAAGCTGCGGCCTAGAATCCCATCCACGAAGGGATCTCCACCGAAAAAGTTTTGTATGGCGATTTCGATCAAGTTAATGTGTAAGGAGTTGCTTACAGATTTTTCTTTAGCGCAAGTTGCTGAAAAGTTTTTCATGGCAATATTGTCGGAATAAAAGAGCAAGGGGCTCCCTGCTGGAATTCGTAGAAAGTCGTGGTTGAAGCAACTGAGGGTTGCAGTATCTACCAAGGCAAGTCTGCCAATCGGATCAAGTCCACAAAATTTGGAAAACAAATTTTGTCGACTTGCGTATCGACGTTTGAAATTTTCAAACGTCTAACGAAGATTTTTTCTAAAGGGTATGCCCGATTGAAATACTCGAATAGTAAACTTCGTCAACTTGACTTTAAGTTTTCATGCAAAAAGGCAAGCTGGGGGAGGGTGACATTTTTTCAAGAAAAAAACTAATTCATTGCCTTATTTGCATAAAAACTTCGAAATAGTTCGTCAACGATTACAACAGATAGTGCAGAAAACTAGAATGAAAGCTCCACAACGTGTCCTGGTTTACGAACATTGTCTTCGGCAATATCGCTAGCTTAAGAGAAGTCAGACGCGCCTGCTAAGGGGCAAAGGGGCTCCGTCTTCGGAATATTCGCGGAACACGAAGTAGAAGGTGCAGAACTTTCCTTCTTACGAAACAAGAAAAAGGAAGAAAGATCGAAACAGCCCATAGAAAATTTAAGCGAGGTTTCAAGCCAAAAATCAGAGAAGTCTTGTTCGGGATGAATTTGTTTGAACAGGCGCCACGCTTCGCCGCTAACGAACATCCTATCTCGATGAATTCGCAGTGGCATCACGTCCTGCGCAGGCCTAGCTTGCAGGACCTGCGCAGGTTAAAGTTTACAAAACATTCGTTCGGAAAAGCTAAGTGAATCTACAGAATGTACAAACAGCCTTGAGAGTATGCAAGGTTCGGATAAAACATCTAATCCATGACGTCCACCTTCGGAGAACTGTCATCATGCCCAGAAGCTTGCCTGTCGTTGCTACCCTCATCGCTGCTACTGCTGCTACTGCTGCTGCTGCCGCCCGAACCGTCTTCGCCTGAGTCGCTAGAGTTTTCACCGGAAGTTGACCCTTCGGGGGACGAAGCGATATTCTCCCAATCGTCTTCCGCGTTCAGCTAAGAAGGAAAGAAAAAGCAGATGTAAAGGGAACTCGAGAGACTGAAACATCGATAGCCGGTACAAGTGACGAAATCGTACAAAAATTTACCTCAGCAAGTTTAGCACGCGCGATGATCTTGACGGCCTCCTTCCCGCTGGTCAACCAGAATTCCCTCGCGAATTTATTCTTGATAGCCTGAACATCTACATTAGCTCGAATTATTGAAGTGCTCGTGGCACTAGGGAATTGAGAGATCTGGCCGCGGAACTTCTCCAAGTCGGCACAATCGAAGTCATGAAGGATCTTCAGTATGCTGTCCACAGAGAAGGCAGCCGCGAAGTCGCTGGCGCCAGAGATCACTTCAGAGAGGGCCTTAAATTCAGCCTCCATCCAATCCATGAATTCGGGAATCTCAATGTTGGCCGGAAGAGGAGCAGGACGAACCCCAAACCCGTTCAGCGATTTCTTGTACTCTTCATAAAGGAGCTTCAACTTATCCAGAATTTCGGAAGTATTCTTCTTCGAGGCTGCATCCTGCTCCGCCAGCGCTTTTTCAATATCCAAGATTTTTCGATCTTTCGCGCTCAAAGACTTGGCGAGACTGGCGTTGTTAATGCGAAGATCTTCGGCAGTTTTTGCAGCCCTCTCGTGTTTCTCCCAAAGATTTTCAATCAAACTGAGATCATCTTCGTGGGCCTTTTGAACCTTTTCCAGCTCCATTTTAGATTGCCCAAGTGCTGCCTCCGCGATCTTCTTTTCGTCTTGACTAGTCTTCAAGGCTTCTGCCAGTTCAGCCACCTTTTTCTCAAGATCAATGTTCGCGGATTGTGCGAGGGCGAAGCTGCGCTTGAGTTCCTTCGACTCTTGGGAAAGTCGCTTGTTTGCCTTCTCTTGTTCAGCGAGCCGCTCTACGGCAACTTTCCCGAGCATAGAATGCTTGAGTGCATAGTCCTCTTGAAAACGCGCTAGCTTCGAAGGAGAGTAAGAGTGGAGAAGAGCCTTGAATTCTGAAAAATCCAAGATTAAAGTCTCAGATCGAAATTCAAGAATCGGAAAAAGCACGAAAAAGTAATGAAAAGGAACGAACCTTGCTTACTGAAGTGTTGCATGGTGACCTGTTTCGCTGAACCAGAAGAAGCCGTACCCCGAGACGAAGGGGTGGCTTCGGGAGTAGGGTGAGGCCCCTTCTCAGAGTCCTGAGCAGCTCCTTCGGGTTGTTCCGAGCTCTCCCTCCTGTTTCATCAACAATCACAGGCGATTTCCACAGTGTTAAAATCTTGGACATCTTGCTCCCAACGCCAGTTGTCTCAAAACCAACACTTAATAACTCGCCGCGATGAGACGTACCAAAACTCTTGTTGAAAGCAGCCAAAGAAGGAGAGGGAGCCTGATCTTCGGGAACAACCTCCCGAACTTCGACCAAGGGAGTATGTTCGGTAGGATCCTCCCCCTTTGAACGGAGAGTTCAAGTTCCTTGGTGAATTCGGGGAAAGTTTCGTCCCGGGAGCGAGTGGAATGAGAGATATCGGCAGTAGGGGCTTCGGCAGCAGCGGGGGCTTCAGCAGGGGCAGTAACTTCAGCATCAACAGTGGTCTCAGCAGTAGCAGCAGGTATAGCCTCCTTGCGAACTTCGGGAGCAGCATCTGAAAAGGAATGAATATCCACGAACTCATTCTCAGAACCCGACGGACAGTTGTCTCGAAAGTTAAACAGAGGCCAAAAGCAAAAACCTTTCCGGATATCCGCTTCCACGAAGGCATCATCGTCGAAGGCAGATGGAACTCGCCGAACCCCGACGGAAGAAACCTTCTTCACCGCCTTCTTCAACTTTTTGCGACTCATCTGGGCTAGGCCCGAAGCCGCCTGAAGCTCGGCATCCGAATTTCGTTCAGAAGTCTTGTGCTTACGCTTCGACGATTCTAGAGATTTTGTCCTGGAAGGCTTAACCCCAGAGGAAGTGCCCTCGCTGACAGATGATGAGCCTCGCTTCGAAGACCTTATTCGTGGGGCATTGATGGGGGCAGCCGAACAACTGGCCACTGCAACTGCGGGAACTTTCAGCTTGGGACCCGGACCTCGAGAACTGAAAGACTTGTCCCCGCAAACCTCGGAGAACACGCGATTGATCCTCTTCTTGTGCTTCACAAGAGCCTTGTACGCCTTGTATTCGTTCATGGTGTATTCGCCTATCATGACGTTCACCCTCTTTTCTATTTCAATCATGAAGGCGTCAGCGCTCTGATCCTCACGAAGTTTAATCTCGAACTTTGCGAAAGGCACCTTTTGAGCTGCCCAGTTGACATTGAAGTATACGATCTCTGTGGGAGACCAACCACTCGAAATAGGCCAGATCCGGGCAGCGACGAACTCTTCAATAATGTCGCGGCCACCAAGTATAGTACTGGCGAGATGAAATGCACTCTCGCAGTTTCTAATTCCCACTGCTCGCTGATTGAATTCGGCAGTGTTCACCGCGGTCAGGGGCGCAATTAGGTAGGACAAGGGGTGAGTCGGGCCTGTGTAGCCGGAAACTTCCGACATGTTGACCTTCAAATAGAACCAATGAGAGTTCCAGTCGTCGGTGAGGTTAGTCTTGCAGCAGGGAGCAATCTGAATTCGGGTGATCCCCTTTCGGGTGTTCTGACGCCGGGTGTTGAAGGTGCAACACGCATGTTGAGTGT
The DNA here is from genome assembly GCA_947561735.1 of Cenchrus americanus. Lineage (NCBI taxonomy): Eukaryota > Viridiplantae > Streptophyta > Magnoliopsida > Poales > Poaceae > Cenchrus > Cenchrus americanus. The sequence goes on from OX387245.1 coordinate 241,306,898, forward strand.
GATAGAACTGCCCGTCGCTGCCCTTGATTACCTCAGGGATAATCACAAGTTCGTAGAATCTGGCAAAGGCGTCGACACTGGGGTTGCAGCCGAAGGTCTTCATGATCCAAATGAATTTCGACACCTCAAGAAAAGACGTCGGCGAAAGTTGGTGGATCTTCACCGAAAAGGCATCCAGAATAGCCGGCAGAATCGGGTCGCAGGGGAACCCGAGTCCACAGATGAAGAAGTCACGAAAGACGACAACTTCTCCGTCCCTAGGGGTAGGGATTTGCTCATCAAGCGGGGCTCGCCCAGCGCCCGGAGGGAAGAACCCGGCTCTCTCATATTCCCGAATCATATTGGTTGTGACCTTGGACTCTCTGAAGGCAAGTGAGGGTGGCAGCGGGCCGGCAGTCTTTACTTTAACCAGATCACTGATGCCGGCATCCACGTCCCCGATATCTTCGCCGTCATCAGATTGGACTTCCCCATCTTCGCAACTCCTGGAGCCACTAGGAGAGCCGCCATCTTCACTTGGTGCAGCATGCTCAGCACCTTCGGCAACTGGGTCAACTGGGAGACCAGCTGCAATGAGTTCTTCGGTAGTCATGGGTCTGGCAGTGCTTTTAACTCGAGCCACCTAACCAACAGAGACACACATACGAACCAATAAGAACAACATTCGAGAATGAAGCTCATAGAACAAAGATACCATTGCAGCAAAGTATGACAAGTAAGAATTGAAAGATAGAAATAAGATAATACCTTAGAGAGATGCGAAGAGAACCGGAAAATCGCGAACTTTTCAGTAGAAAATGAAATTCTGCGAGCAAGAAAGATTCACGAATCGTAAAAAAAGCAGGAAAGCCGTAAAATTTTTTAACAGCGGTAGCCTCCTATTTATAGGGGCGGCGAGGGGTAGTTCCGCGAAACCTGCCTCGATCTAACCGTTTTAGGGTTCCCGGGCGACGAGTGTCCCCTCCGACGTTCCGAGGGTGACGTTTTTTACTAAATTTCCGAAAGATTTGTGGAATCGGATCGTCGGAGTCAACCCGCTTCCCCGAGGGGCTAGTGTTGGGGAATTCAGGAAAACCCGTCACCCTCGAAACGTTAAGTTTGACAAAGTTCTTGAGACATGTTTTTCAGGGACAGGAAACTCACGATTTTCGGAAGCCTGGAACCTGTGAAGCCTCGGATTCGCGAATGCGTGAAATTCGGGGATCGTGGTTCGGTGAAGAGGTGGAGTCACGAACATGCGGAAGCCCGGAACCTCGAGCTGGCGATGGCGCGAACTTCGGAAGATGGCCGATTCGGGAATCTGTCGGGGACCCAGTTCGGGAATCACACGCGCAGACATGCATGAATCTCCGAAGAAGCGAAAGCCGAAGTCGGGAATCTGTCGAGGGCCTGGTTCGGGAGTCACACGTGAAGACATTCACGAACCGACGGAGAAGCAAAGTCAAAGTTGTTGTCCCAAAAAGTCCGGGTTTTGAGTGAGAACTAGTGGCAGATTTGTAAATATGTTAGACGAAAAAGACATTTTTGTATGCGTTCACGCTAGGAATATTCCCTGAGCCTGAGGGTGTTGTCGGTATGTAAAAGTCCCTTCATCTCCCTATAAAAGGGGGCGCGAGGGCACGTGTAAACGGATCGAGACTTTTTGGAACTTGTGCAATTTGCAGAGGGAATCACAGTCTCTTTGCGCTCTCACCTTATGCTTGAACGTGTTAAGAACTCTCTCTCGTGTTACGGGAATCATCCGAATTTTTCGGGTAACCCCCCAACAAATAATACTACTAGAGCTAAAAAGTCGGTAGTATAGAATTAATTTTAATTGTCAGATCCTTCAAAATAGGTCCCTTTTAATTATTTATGAGTCCTTTTCAAACGGTAGTATAAGATAGTATTCGTCAGCCAAGGATTGTTTCCAGGGGCTGTTGTTGTCGTATCGAGACTGCATCTTTGTCACCAAAAGACCCACCCAAACTTTGCCACGAACCCATGCCCTACTGCTAGTTCCTTTTCTTCTCCATCTCGTCACTAACAAAAGATACCATGTAAACAGAATTTAATTATGTCGTGAACAATTAGAAAGTGTGTTTTCTAAATCTGTTTTGCAAAGTGCTCATATGGGCATTATTAGAAACTTTTCAGGGGCACATATATTGCAGTCCTTTATATCTCACAACTCTTACCGGGGAGTGCCAATTTGCCTCAGTGGTCAGTACCATATATGTCGACTACTCTTCAAGTGCTACAGGAACCTACGATGTTTTGGTGCCACTGCAGCTCTACTAAGCTCGGCTCGCAATAGCTGTGCTCCGCATTAGAATCTCATCCCCTAATGTTTTCCAATCCCATCATTGTTCCTAGCATGCCTGTAGCCTTGAATCCTTGATCAGAATCGCAGGACTAGCTATTGCTCTTACATACATACACAGCCATCTGCGAATTTGGTCTACAAACCATGGAGGGCTGAGCTCCATGAGAAAGGGAAACTGCATCTATATCTGTACGAATCTATTAAATTCGGTGTTGTCGTCCCACCCAACCCCCCTAATCCGTTGAGGGTGTGCGTGGGACGACAACACCGAATAATACAAAAATTCACCCAGCCGCGCACAAATTTTTGTATTATTCGGTGGCGGGCTTTAATTAATAAATAACCGATTCTTGTTGAGGTCTATTCGGTGGTGGGCTTTAATAAATAATTGATCCTCCCCGATGCAACATGGTAAAAATATACAAACCATTAGCATTTAGCAATGATAAAACACTTTTTACGTCCCATTGAAAGTGTCTCCAACATCGTCGACGCTCGGCCACCACCGCAGCTCCTCGTGCCGGCAGGGGAGCGGGGTGGGCAGAGGAGGAGGGTTACGTCCCATTGAAAGTGCTCCAGCACCGTTGACGACCGGCCGCCACCGCAGATGCTCACGCCGGTAGGGGAGCGGGGTGGGCAGAGGAGGAGGGGTGAGCGGAGGCAGGGGAGCCGTGCCGGCCAGGCGGCCATGGACACGGTGGCCTTCTCCGTGGCGCCGCTGGCCTAGGGCGGGCGTAAAATCGAGGCCGTCGGCCGTGCCCGTCGCGCTTCTCAAGGAGCAAGGAGGTGGGCCTCCCCTGCTAGACGTGGCGCGCAGCCGCAGTGAAGAAGAGGAGCACTCTTTTCAATGGTTTGTCCCTGAACTCAAGCAAACACAGTTGGATACTTGGATTCCGTCTTATCACATTGCTGGTGCTTTCATATATGGGAATAATAAGCAAATAAAAGTCAGAAGCAAGGAAGAGGAAATAGGTAAAAAAAATCAAGCCTAGTTACCAACAAGTGATCCAAGGCTACAATTTACATATATATCTCTAGTATTTTATATGGGACAAGATATTTTATATGGGACAAGAGGGGGTTACAGCCCACGTTGGCCAACATACAGCGCGCCAGTGTGTTGATCTTTGGTTTCATTAGTTTAGGCTAGCTTCAGACAATTTACTACCCATTTGTTGTAGGCACCTCCCCCTTTGTACAATTGTACTTCATGGAGATCCTATGCAAGCTCGGTTCTCGGCTTCCTGCTGACTTGCCTTGGGCACGGCACCTGAGCTAGGAGGCCTCGTGCAAGGTATTTTTGTATAATTAATTTTGCACCAGTGCATTCCCTACGACTATGCACGAGTGCTTGCCTGCTTGGTGATGGTATTCAACCTAGCTCTAGCACCCTCGATCGTGGTCACCTACATGTCTATACTCTTTTCGTCTTGGCCATATATTTGTGGCTATCAAGTTTGTGCGGTTGCAGCTCTTTCAGGCTTTACACAACAAGCACAGAAAAGTTCGGTCGAGAGAGGAGACTGGAGAGTGGATCAGTGGAATGAGGAGGGTGCCAGCTGTAGCGGGGCTACCACCGTTTTATAGGTGCGCCCGCGCAACCCCTGGTTGAGCCGGTAGTAGATTGAAACCCCGGTTCCCCGCGGGGAATTCCTCCATTAGGTGACGGGGATGGTATTGATTTAACCCAGCGGGAATTAAATGGGGGAATTTCGATCCCCGTCGGGGCTGGCCTTGTCGGGAATGTAGTGCAACCCCCATACCCATATCCCCGCGTCCCCGATTAAAACGAGCAGCAAGCAGCCGTTCGAGTAAATCTGGCCCACCAGCCCACCAAACAACTCGGCCCAACACGGATGTGCATATAAGTAGTTGTCTAACCCTAAAGTCCACCCCCAGCAGTTTACTTTCCTCACTTCCTCTCCAAGACCAGCTGCTGTCGTATGGACCTCCCTGGGCCCACTACCTCGGTGGGTACCAGGACTGACTACTCGGTGGGCCCCTGGGATTACCCGACTTGCGCTGCATGGTACCTGATGGCGTGAAGCACGAGGACTGCGGAGGAGAAGTACTCGGTTAGGAAGCTGTACATGTCCCGCACTGTATAGAGGACTCCTAGACGTACTCGACTAGTACTCTATCCCTATTCCGACTTGTAACCCTGCCTCCCGGACTATATAAGGCGAGGCAGGGACCCCTCTCTGATCATCTCATCTCACGGCGTAAGATTGCATCGTCTTGTAATCGTACCCAATCAATCCAGAGCTACGCATCATACAGGACGTAGGGTATTACGCACCTCGCGGCCCGAACCTGTCTAAATTGTGTGCCACGTGTCTCTTCCTTCGAGTTACCGATCTCGGCGAGGCTACATTCATCTTCTTCGGGTACTCCCCTTAGTAGGTTGCCGGTCTAAAACACCGACAGCCGGCGCCGCCGCTAGATGCACGAGGCCAGGACTCGGGAGCGATGGTGAGTTGGGCCTTGTTTAGATGTCAGAAAAATTTTTCTTTTCAACGCACTGTAGCAAAAGGTAAATTTCGGCTTTTTTGGTAAATATTGTCCTACATGCTAGACTCAAAAGATTCGTGTCGCAAATGCCATCACAATCGTGTAATTAGTTTTTGATTTCATCTACATTTAGTATTCCGAACATATGTCTTTTGGCGTATTTAATGTGGTGGAGAGAGAGAGTCAAAAGGAGGATTCCTAGCAATCTAAAGAAAGCCTTGGTGACCTCCCTTCATGGCTTGAGCTAGAACCCCACGTTCTCGTTCCAGACGACTATATATGGAGGCTCCTGTTCTTCCTGAGGATTGGAGTCCAGTGCAGCTGTGCAAGTGCCATGCCGTGATGTGCTATCCCACATACTGCGGTAGGAGCAATAGCCCACATACAGCGGGCGGGTGATGCAACTAGTTTTGAAAAATTCTGTTTCCAACATTTATGTTTGAAAAATCGTGAAAAAATATTTAGAAAATTCAATGCAGCGCGACTCATTGCTTGGGTCAGAAAAAGCTGGGCTGGATTTATGGCCCGACCTCCGTTGATCACGCCGGCCCATACAAAACCACCAGTACTACTTCTTCAACAATGCACTTTGAAATTAAGTGTCAAGAATTAGGATCGATGTGCGCATAGCCGACTGGTTTCTCTACATTGGTGTGTGGCCACCGGAAATGAACAAGCATGCATGGATTAGCCTCGTGACGTTTTGACTCATTATATGCATAGTTTTAAATAGCGGGCTATAGCGCCGCTATAACAGCGCTATAGCATTTTTAGAGGGTCCCCGCTACGCTATTTGTATTTTTGCCGCTATGGCAGCTATGGACGCTAAATCGGGCTATAGCTGCGCTAAACGGCGTAGCTTTAGCGCCGCTATAGCCTTAGCCTTAGCTCAGTGCTGCAATTGTGATTTTTTGGACAACTAAATATTTGAATTGTACTATGAATCTTGTTGTACTATAAACTTATGTAATGTTCCAACACCCCTAGACACATATTTATGCTTATGATATTTGCTAATTACTGTATTTTTTCATCTATTACGTGTATTTGTCATGGTTTGATAGTAAATCGCTATTTGCAATAGCCCGCTATAAGCTCCGCTATAGCTTCTTAGCCTCGGAAAAAAAAGATGCCTCTATTTGCCATAGTCCGCTATTTAAAACTTTGGTTATATGGCACTTATATGGCTTATACTGGCACTTATATGGGTCAGAATCACTTGTTGGCATCATGAAATTTATGAGGATGGTATAAAAGGATGAGGTTTTTTACGATACACAATACCACCCAATGGTAATATAGTGGTATTGTCGGGGTTTTTTCAGTTTTTAACTATTGGTAAAATGGTAATTTGCTCGACGTATATTTCCCCACTACCAAGGTTACATAAAATGACTTGATTTCATTTATTACAACCATATTATTTTGTATATTTCCGATAATACTCATATACTACTCATACCACCTATGAATATCACCCATACCACACTAAAAAAACCGGTGGTACAGAATTAATCTCAACCGTCGGATCCTTACGTATAGGTCCTTTTTTATTACATTGGAGTCCTTTTCAACCGGTGGTATATGGTGATATTTTGTACCGTAAAAAACCTCAAAAGGGACAACATTGGCTGCTTTGTGGCAATAGAAGCGAAACAATGAAATTTAAAACTCCACGGCATAGTCCTGAAAGACAACCAAATTAAACAAATGGGAGAGAGAAAAAGAAATTACGTCCTCACAGGGAAGAGCGTGGAAGATTCCTTTTTCCTAGAAAAATAACAAGGAAGAAGGGAACTATGCCAATTGAAGGTGAGCGAGATAGACAAGCTGTGAAATCATTGTTTCAGCAGAAACCACGGTACACTCATTCTAATACATTGACCCCCTCAGTCAAATGTTGGCTCATTAAAGTGCTCACGGCGAATGCCTCCCAGTCCCAAACATTTCTACACTAGTAATGCATCTCTTATTCTAATGCAAGGGTAGAAAGATATGGAATCAAGTGTCAAGATTCTGGATCGGTTTGCTCGTAGTCGACTGCATTCTCTACATTAGTGTGTGGCAACCAGACATGAAGAAGCATGGCATTTTGGCTTGTTATACCGATACTTATATGCCTCCGACCTAACGAAACAAGGAAAGGGAAAACTCCACTAGGCCAGAAACGATTTGTCCTGGCACTAGCAAATTAGCGTGCTGGCAGGTGCAACTATCAACCGGTAGCAAAGTGGGGTGCGGGGGCGCCGGGACAGCAACCGCCAGCATTGAAGCATCACTGCTGGCGGGCGACATAAGCAACCCGCCAACAAAAATGGTACCATTTTTGCTGGCGGACGAGTTATGTCGACCGCCAGCACTGAAGGTTTAGTGGGGGCGGCCAACATAAGCCAACCGCCAGCACAAATGGTCCCATTTCTGCTGGCGGGTGGCTTATATCGACCGCCAGCAGGGATCTTTACTACTGGCGGCTTTCATATGCACCCGCCAACACAGTGAAGCTGAAAATAGCTTGAAATTGATACAAGTCACCAATATTTCAACATGGACAGCAACAACAAGTAAAATTCAAACTGAAATATCAACACAAACAACACCTTAGAAAGGTTTATTTCACACAAACAACATGCATGATGACAAATGTTTCAAAGCACACTTAAAACCAACACAAATTAAAGTACACTACAATAGGGGCCTCACTCACAAATCAACACAACTTTGCCTCACTCAAATTTCTTTGACAGTCCGGCTGTGATATAGCTACCAAGCACTAAACCTATTATCAAGACCACAACAGCGATGATGGTGCCCTGCATGCAGAATCCTTGATTTTTGTTGCGCTTCTTCCGATAGCCAATTTCCGCCATAATGTCAATAAGTTGCCCTCTATGGTCTGCAAGTTCAAGCCTCGTTTCATTACTCGCTATCTTCAAATCACTCATAGTCGACTGCATTCTCTACATTAGTGTGTGGCAACCAGACATGAAGAAGCATGGCATTTTGCCTTGTTATACCGATACTTATATGCCTCCGACCTAACGAAACAATGAAAGGGAAAACTCCCTCCCTCATTGGCTATATATGAGGCTCCATTATTGCAGCACCTTAATTACCACAGTTAACATGGCAGAGCAAAGGTTTGGGGGTGTGAACTACACCTGAGCATCCAGATCTCCCACCAGCTGATGCGCCCATCATCATCAGGGTTGCTCACCAATGTTAGGAGACATCATATGGAAGAAATAGTTCACTCCAATAGCATCTGGTAGTGTGGGTCTCAAACATTAATTAAAGTCAACTTAATCAAATGTGAATGTTTATATGGATTACTTTCTCCATTCCAATTTGTAGTTCGTTTTATCATTTTTTAGTTCATATATATTATTATGCATCTAGAAATTGTGTATGTCTAGGTTATAGAATTTTTTTAAAAATCAAGGGAGACGGACACTCACTATGTAAGAATCAAAGAAAAAGACACCATCATTGGAGACGCGGTTTTAAAACGCGTCTCTAATGACTCACATGAGACGCTTGTTAAAAAAAGGCGTCTCTTATGACTCTATGAAAAATTGGCTTTTTAATCTGCGTCTCTAATGTGTATGCATAGGAGACACGTTTTATCAATTCGCATCTCCTTCAAATTTACTGATCATCGGAGACGCGTATTTATAAAAACGCGTCTCTGTTGATGGTAGAAACACGTAACAACCTTCGATCTGCAAGCGTACTGATCTACACCTTTTTCACCACGGGTGACCCAAAGGTTCTTGTCAATCTGTGGAGCAAGGGGATTGCTAGTGCTTAACCAAGTACTAATCTAGTTGTCGATGAAGATGGCGGCGATGAAGCTTGGGAACACCCCTAGGCCAGCGGCTTGGAGTCCTCCTCTTGCTTACCTCCTTCCACCGGTGTTGATCTTTGTGACCAGCTCATCTAACTCTCTCCCTCATCTTGCGGCGGCAGCTTTCTGGTGAATGGCGTCAGTAGAATGGTTGGATGTGAATCATAACATCTCCTTGGGGCGCCTAGGGTGTTGTATTTATGCTAACTTGGTTTTCATAAACTTAGCCTCGTCCAGAGTTTCCTGATTCTCAACCCTTCATTGCCGGCGCTATATCTCCCACATCCGTACTCCAAATAATACAAATTCGGTATCCAAGTTGTGTGCCACGAAATTATCTCCAACATTGGTATTCATTGCTTTCCTTGGAAAAGAAGATAAGATCCACAAACAGTCTCAAAAGATAATCTGTTTGATTTCAGACTTGTCTGCGCCGCTGGCATTTTCGGGGGGCATATCTCCTTGCTCCTTAACCCGAATTGGGCCTTCCACATGTCCAAATCGAAGGTATCGTCTAGGCCCACAACTCTGCCAATCAAACTTTTGCCATTAGAGGCTGTTTAAATCTCCGAATCTGCACCGTAAGATCATGCTGTTCTAGGCTGTGAGAATATCTCTCAGGCTGAGTTGATTTCGTTGGTAAACCTCCTAATCCCCGGAGTTTAACGTGTTGATGTTTCAGTCCTTGGTCCATTTGGAGTCATGTTAATCACGTGTCTTAACTTGTGACAGGCTTCATGATCTTCTCATAACGTGCGTGATGAACTTATCCCGAAAGTCTCCTCTTTAACGTTGATTTCCTACGTAAACAACAAACTCAAAAAACCACATGCAAGTGTGAACTTGTTACATCATTAGTATGCCTAGTGGCGGGTTAGTCATAATTCAAAGCTCAAACAAAAGTGTAACAAGTGCTCTTGGTTGACGGAAATCGGCCGTCAATAGTCTCCTTTGTGTAGTTTCAAAGCAGACGTGTTTTTAGAAAACACGTCACTTGACTCCGGACTCAAAATTTTGATCAACTCCAGTTTTTATCCTCTCGCGTCCGCAGCCGCACCAATCTTATTCATGACTCGCACTACCGCAGGACCCACACCAACCTTATACTTCCCCTCTACTCGAGCTCGCACCCACCATCGGTTCCTCCTCCTCGACCACGCGCCCACCGCCGGTCTCCTTCTCTCCAAACCCACCTCCCCAAACCCTACCATTAGCCCCCATCGGCCCATCTCTCTCATATCCCCCGTACGCTCCTCTCCCTCACTCCCCCGCGGCGGCTCTACCTCCGTCGGCGTAGGCTCTCCGCCCCCTCCCGGGCGGCTCTCCCTCCTCCTCCCTCCCTCGCGGAGGCTCTTACCCTCAGCCTCAGATCAGGCGGCCAGATTTAGTGCTCTGGGGGGCGGCGACGACTGGATCCGTGCCCAACCGAAACCCTAACCGGCGGCGGCACAACCCTCACCGGACATATCCGGCCGATGGGCTTGCCGCCTCACTCTTCCCTCTGTGTAGATCCGACGTGTGAGGTGGTGTACCAGGCGCGGTAGAGGCGAATCGGAGCAGGAAGCGGCCATGGCCTTCCTCGCCGCACGGCCATGGCTGCCCCGGCGCCCACGACTCTCTCTCTCTCTCTCTGCGTCGGCCACTTCCGCCTGGTGCGCACGTCCTATACCGCCTCCTCCTCCTCCCCGCCTCACCTGTCGGCCACCGCCTACTACTCGTCCACCTCGCGGCGGCACCGGCGGCCGTGCCGCCTCGCTGTCTCCTTGTGCGCGGAGGCGGGGACAGGGACCGGTACGGGGGACGTGGAGGCGCTCAGGGAGGCTGTGTCCATGTACAAACCGCGCTCCTACGACGTGCTCATCACCGACGTCACACCCCTCGCCCCGTAAGCTCCCTTCTCTTTCTTCGTGGGTGTCTCTGCTTCTGAATTGCAACGATGTCCAGCCCTCTGCCGAGCAGCATGTTGTGCTCATCCTGCATCCTCTCTTCTTACTAGTTTTGACACCAATTTTTACAGCACTATGTATTTTAATTTGAGTGAATCTTAGTATGTGTTGGTGACGATGTGGATATGAGCATATGTCACAGTCTAGATGCTGCCAAATTAAATCTGAGCATATGTCCATGTCTGTTATGATTTCAAATTTAATCTGAGCATTTGTCCATGTCTGTTATGGTTGCTATTTTAATATGTGCATTTTTCCACGTCTGTGATGATTGAATTTTAATCAGAGCATTTGTCTGTTTCTCTGATGTTTTCCATTTTAATCAGAGCAATTCCTCCAGAATCTTAACATATGTTTTTTCTGTGTATATTGAATTAGCATTTCTTTCTTGAATCTCTATATGTTCCTGGACATATGCAATGATGTTTATTATTTCCTGCTACTGATCTGAGACATTGGACAAATGTGATGATCGTTATTATTAGATACTACACTAGAACTGAGATTGTGGACAAATGAAATGATGTTTTAATCTCTATTCTCTAAACCTGAGGCATCAGGCATGTGCAATGATGATGTGTCCTACTGATGATCTTGTGTTTCTTTTTTTAACTTATCTTGTGTTTCTTGGACCTGAAGTGGGGGGCTATTGGGGTGCCTGCTGATCATGCTCCAGCTCCTACTAGTTGATGCATCTCTTTTTACTTGTGTTGATGCTGTTATTGGTGTGATGCGATCTGATAACTTATCTGATCCCATCATTGTTTGCCAATGATGAAGTTTTTTATATAACTGTGCATGTGACTCATGCCAATGTTCTGGTTTATTATACTGAGCACATGCCTTATGTCAATGATGACTTCAATTTTATGTCAATGAAAGGAAGTGTGGTTTCTATGAGAAGTACAAGAACCAAGTTTAGTACCCTCTAAGTATCAGCCTTCTACCATGTCAGCTACATGCTTTCAGTTTACATTGTTAGAATGCCACTAGGTTCAAAATGAGAGTCGTAAATATTTTGATGCTGAACTGTGTTGCCCTCCAAAATAAAGCTGCCTGATATCTGAAGTCTTGCTGTGTTGTCCAAAAAAATAAAACTGCTTGATCTTTGAAATCTTGTTGTATTGCAGAATGTTCATGCGCAGGTGTAGGAGGCTCAGGATCATGAAGGGCTCAGATGCAGTGGGTTTTGGTAAGTATAACTTGTGATTTTTTAATAAGAGAGCACCTGCTTGTTTTTCTTTGATATTGCTTACTGAGAACTTCCTTATTCTATTATACCTTATTATTGTGTACTTTAACAACTGAAAGTGAGGTCCTTTTGTTTTGTTTCTGATCATGTACATGTGGGCATCTGTGGGCACCTTAATGCCACTAGGTTCAAAGAGGATGTGTTTAATTTGGTCCATGAAGAGTGTGTTTTGAGGCATGTTATGTAATTTACTATTTCTCTATGGAGCTGTTTGTAAAATACATGTGTTTTTAACTCTGATATATATAATAAAAATGGAGGGTGGGAACAACTGTTGTAGCTGCAGTCAACAGCTGTAGCCACAGTGAACAGACAGCTGCAACTACAGGTGGCCTTTTTTGTTTCTTCTGTTGGCTATTGGAGACGTGGGTAGTGGATACGCATCTCCTTTGAGTGGTAATAGGTGACGGCGCCGGGGGGGGGGGGGTGGGGTCGTTGGAGATCCTTTGACTTTCCTCAAAGGAGACGTGTAAAAAACGCGTCTTCTATGACTTGTCATTAGAGACGCAAGCTTAAAGACGCATTTTTTACGCGTCTCCTTTGATCCTAAATAAGGGTCTCTAAAGTGGACTCCTTACATAGTGACTCATGGAGCCAGATGTTGGCCAAAGTGGGCCATGGTTCCCCTTTGCTGCCGATCTTTCAGTACCCAGTAACATTATATGCACTGTTGTATATTAATAACAGTTTAGAGCAGACCTTGCAGCTAGCATATCAATCATTATTCAGGAAGTTGTCAGCAACATCAGACCGATATTCTGAACTTGAGCACCCACAAAGTCATGGAAAGCAATGCACCAGCACTTGGTACATCTCCAACATTCTATCAATCAATTAAGCTATTTGTTTAGGCTTACATGCATTGACATTAAGAAACAAAGTTGAACAATAGTAATTCTTGAATGTTACATATTTATTTTAAGGTCACCCAAAGTGAAGATTAAAATGTTCTTACAAAAAAAATCAAAATGGTTAGTTTCTCATCTCATAATTAATAGGATTTTTTCCTTTTGCAGATCAAGCATATGTTGATATTGATGCCATTAATACTTATTGCACATGTGTATGGTACATGTATAATGTGGTGTATTGCCCATTGGCATAATTTCTGGATCCACCTTTGGATACGGATATGCATCTAGTACCTTTGCATGAAGAGACTACTGTTGCATTTCCTATTTGCATATATCTACAAAGCTTCGAGTTCAAAGTCCATTAATTTCCTCATGTTTCCCAATCCCATGTCTCTATCTAGTTCTCTGGCCAGGAGCATATGGGACAATGGCTCTCCTAGCTAGTACCTAATAGGCTTCTACAACAAGCTGCATCCTGCAAGTTCAGCCTCTTATATGGACATGAACTATTGACGAGGGTATATATAGAACAAGAGACATGCATGGGTCATACGTCGAGCAAAAGAGGGCAGGTGTTTGTCCTTTTTTTGATTAATAAATACTCCTGAACACGCATGAAGTATATCTCTGTGCATAAAAAAGTGATGCAATAATCTTTCACTTCAGTACAGTTTAATTCTTCATTAATTCATTTAAGGATGTAGGTCTGATCTTAGAGCAGCAAGGCAAACTGATACCAAAATTTAAATTTAAGACTCCAGTCGTGTGCATGGTGGAAAACAAAACGGGACAAATTGTATTAGGGTGAAATTAAACCAAATGATATTCTTTAATTAGGGGGTAAAACCAAATCAATAAATTGTTTTGACATCATCCGGACTTTAGATATACTTGAGAGGACTAATTTGGACTATTCCATTAATTAATAAAGATGTGGCAATTGTCTGTATGACATTTTCTTTGAAATTATCATAGGAAGCAAGCCGTTCATGATTCGACCATAAACTTCACTCCTACAATTAATACATGCCGGATAGTGCTTGAAGAAGGGAGATGCAGGTGCATCTTAAAATAATCTATGTTAACTCAGGGTGAGAAATACTAAGTGTTAAGCCATACTATGCAAATCTTTAACCGGAAGGCAAATTAATACTAAGTACAGAGCATGCATGCTCAAACAGAAATCCATGCTACACTGACACGCACGCGGAAACAATACAGCAATAACCTCTATCACTCCTTGATAAACGCGGCCGCTGAGTGGTACCTTGTGCTAATGCGAGCTTGTTTTCTGCCGTTTCGCCTGATCACCTTGAGCTCTCTGCTTGTGAATTAAGAAGCTTGAGCCGGTTCTGCAGGGTTTGTGTCTAGCGTATGTGTACGGCTCACAGCAGCTGTTCAAAATCTTTGGTTCCATTCCTTGATGTTTTCCGATCCTCTCTTGTGCGCAGCCAACTGCAAGCTCTGCCTCCTCTCTTATATATGGAGACTCCCAACAATGCATTTTATTATCTGCGATCATCAGTAATGAAGATGTGAGGTATTGTGCCATTATTACCAATAAAAAAAGTCATACATTTACATCGTGCAACGAAATTTATCACTTGAGTAAAAGGACATGTTTTCAATCCTTTTTGCAAAGTGCAAATATGGATATTATCTGTGGCACTTATCAAAGTGATAATGCGAACTTAATTTTTGGAAATTTCAGAGCAAGCCATTTCAGTAACAGCTTCAATTGTCCTGGAGAGCACACAGCATGGAGTTGAGCCATTCACGAGTTCATCATGAACTTTCCGGAACTGCTCCTGCATCTTAGCTACCAATGTTAATTCAAGCTAAGGTGAGAAGCGGAAGTGTCGTGAGCAACAAATGCAACATTTTAGTGAGAAGGCCTGACGTCTCTACGCCCGGCTCGGAAGTGAAATGAATATGAAGCTCAAACTGATCGATCGCAGTGACGATGGCAACTCAATCGAGTATTAGGACTAGCATGAACTCATCCGGATATGCACATGCACCACTTGTATTGATGCTAGTGGGAAAGCTACATGTGCAGTAGGTATGCTTCATCTGGTATGGTTCTCCTATGCTTCTTATTTGTATTTCCTTGCTTGCATACATACGTGGCTCACCACAGATCAGCAACATCTTATTGTCTTTTGTTTGTTTACATGTATGCACGGTCTACTTCTTCTGCGTGGTAGGGTGTCACACCCGGATTTAAGGACAAACCCGAATCCAAGAATACATGTGCGCCAGGATCAAGTTACACACATGCATCGACGCAGTGAATACCAAAACACAGTGTAAAGCGTAAAGAGAGTATTAAACAGTTATTACATGACCGAATGTCTCAACTAAACAATCGTTCGAGTAGCTAACAGCGGAAAAGAAACACACGTAGAAGTCCTCCACAGGCAGCTGACTGGAAAACGAACGCCTAGAACCCATCGAACTCATCATAGTACTCTTCAAAACGCCCATCTGAGCAGCAGCCGGGTAGTGTAGATGCAATAAATGAACAACAAGCATGAGCACATGTCGTACTCAACAAGGGAAAAGTTCTATAACAACATGCAAGGCTTTATGGTGGAAGCTGTTGGCTCATAAGCAAGTCAGCATTTTAGTTGGTCAAGTTTTATTAAGCAACTGTTACTAGCAAGTGTAAGTATATACCAAACCCAGATAATAAAATGCAACAGATCCATAAAATGTAATGCACAAGTTTAAAAGTTCCATCTTCCATAGAATTAATCATGTGAGGGTCCAGGCCGCTCTTGACCGTGAGCACGGCTAACTAGTTAGTTTTACACTCTGCAGAGGTTGTACATCTTTACCCACAAGTCGCGTAAAAACCCAAAAGAGTTTTAGACCCAACCATGCGATGCTAGCTAGGCACCATACCACACTACCGAGGTGTGATTGCATAGGGACGCTACGAGGCCGTTACAAAGATCCCTAGATGTAGGCTGCACGCTAGGTTACTTGACGGCGCAATGCATAAACCTCTCTCGGTGCGAAGCTACCACGGAAGCGAGATCGGTCCGAGGGCCGAGTTATACACCAACTACCGGCAACCCCCAACCCTTATCAGGTAAAGCATACCTAACATCTAGTTCACTAATTAATAAGCCAAGACAGAGCCATATG
Source organism: Cenchrus americanus (assembly GCA_947561735.1). Taxonomy (NCBI): domain Eukaryota; kingdom Viridiplantae; phylum Streptophyta; class Magnoliopsida; order Poales; family Poaceae; genus Cenchrus; species Cenchrus americanus. The sequence continues at coordinate 241,322,763 of OX387245.1, forward strand.
TCTTGTGGTAGTACTGTTTTCCTGGGTGGTTCTCCATGTTCCGATTAACAAAGTAAAGTGTTCTTGCATTACATGAATGATAGCATAAATAAAGCCATATTAACAAGTGTTCATTAAACCATCCAAAACCACGTAAAGCGCTAGCATGTGCTACCCAACATAAAGTAAACCCAGGTTGATCAAGGCATAGGATAACAAAGCTAGTCGAACCTTAGCAATAGGACCCATCAATTTAATGCATAGCAATAATAAACAACAGTGTAATTAAAATGCATGTTGTAATAGGAATTTAACGGGAATGCAGCAAGGACTTGCCTTCTACCAGCACCGGAAACTGCTCAGGGTCTTGATACTCTTCAACAGCGGCGAAGTCCCCGAATTGCTCGTACGCTACGCTCCACACATCACATACAAGCAACCAATGGTAATAAATAAGAAACAGTACACCAATCATCTCAAACAGTAGTAAAAGCAACAGAAAACTATTCTACTCGTCGAGATGATCGCGTGGACATAAAGAACGCTAAAAACGGAGCTAAAACGACCAAGTTATGATTAAAACAAGTTTTAGGACTAAATCGTAAAGAATCTTGAGCTTTCGGGCTAAAACGGAAGAAAACGGGGCTTAATCGTAAAGGTTTTCCTAGGTGGGAGGGTATTTTTGTGAAACGGGGAAAACTCGGGGGTTTTTAAGCAAAACGGCGCGGTTAAAACTAGGGGTGGATCGATCGGCCGGATCCAGATCGGACGGCCAAGGATCAAGGCGGGCGGATAGGGTAGTTGACCGGTATGCTAGATCTTGACCGGCTGGCTAGGGACGAGCGAGGGCCGTCGGATGGCCATCGGGCGGCCGCGGTGTTGTGCAAGCGGCTGCGACGGCGAGCGGCCGGCGGCGGCGGGCGAAGTGCGGCGGCGCACGGCGGCGGCGGCGGCGCGCGCGCGGTTACGGGGTTAGGATCCCCCAAACGGCGCGGGATTTGCACCGGGACGACCGCGAGCACAAGGCGAACCCACCGGCGACCCTCCCGGGCGGTGACGGCGATGGACGACGGCGCACGGCGAGCCGCGGCGGCGGTTAATCTCCGGCAAAGGCGAGCCGGCGATGCGGAGCACGGAGGCATAATCGAACCGCACCGGCGGCTTCTTACCTCACGGCGGATCCAAGGGGCAACGCAAGGCGGGCGAACGACGGCGGCGGAACGGGCTCGAGCGGCGGCGCGGACCGAGGTGGCGGCGGCGCTTGGCGAACTAGGGTTAGGGTGGCGGCGGCACGGGAGCTCGGGATATGCGGTGCGGGAGCCGGCGGCGCCTTAGGTAGGGGCGTGGGGCCCCCCCCGGCACGCGGGCCCGTGGCACGGACGCCGAGTCGGGGTTCAACCCGAGCTCGACCCCGGCTCGGTCGCGGCGCGGCGGGGGCGCGAGGTTGACGCCGACGGGCGGGCCCCGCCGTCGGCCTCGGCGGGCGGTGGCGTGCTGCGACGGACCGCGGTGGGCCGAAGCCGGCCGGGCCGGGCCGCAAGCGAGCGGACGCGAGAGGGAGAGTTGGAGGGCCTCGGCGGACTTCGCGCGCCGGGCCGCGGCAACAACAGGACTGGGGCTGGTTTTCTCTTTTCTTTTTTTTCTTGCTTTCCAAAACCAATTAAACAAGAAATCAAGCTTTGAATTCAAACTAAGGTTTGAATCCAACACACAAAAATAATGCACCAGCATGAATGCAACAGTAAACTCCTACATTCTTTAATTAATTAATAAAAAATGATTAAATGCCTAGAAGCGCACAACATCCTTATATTCCTTAAGCGAAATCGAAATGTTGCTAAGCAAATTTTAATCAAAACCAAGAAGTGGAATTTAGGGTGTTACATAGGGTGAAATCACATTCCTTGATGTTTCCCAATCCAATTTTCTGTTGAGATGTGTTGGCAACCTGTCACCCACACCGGTCAGACCAATCCCGAAAAAGCATCAACACATGATGATATGCGGCCTTACTGTCAGAATGCTTGGCAAAGGTATTTGATCAACCTAGCTCTAGCTAGCACCATCAAGAAAAGTGGGTGCAGTGCATGGACCGCATAGGCGGTCACTACTTCTAGAAATATAGGATGACTGCCATTGCTAACGGGACAACTATGTACCATGAAAAAAAAAGCAGCGCTCCAGTTATACATATATGTTGTCGATACAAAAATTTACCTCTTGTGCAAAGAAGACATGTTTTAATTTTTCATTTAGCATAGTGCACATATATATAGTCATTATTTGCAGTTTTGCACAAATTTTTCAATGTATATGCAAACATATAATATGTTGTACATGTTGGGAAAATTTTAGACATTTTTAAGGGCATGCACAATTCATTTAGATAACACCTTCACAATGGAAAAAGGAAAGCATATACATGTGCTACACGTATGCATATAGTAGTATGTTTCAGAGTCCATGGACTTGGGAAATTAATAGAGGCGTTTAAGTTCTTTATGGTATGATGCTCTTTTCTGGTAGGCAAGGCTTCCATTGAACATTGAGATAGTGTGTGTCCGCGTAGTCTTTCAATGGACTTGACCGATTACACAAGAAGAGAACTGTAAATTTAAACCCAAGATAGCAAAAGTGCATAATCAATTATGTATCTCACTACTGGAAACAGCTCCTTTGCCGAGTGCCCGAAACCGTCGGCAAAGACGTAGAAACCGTCAGCAAAGGCTTTGCCGACGGCCGCACTCGGCACCGTACTCCCGGAAAATTTTTTCTCGGCCAAGGATCTTTGTTGAGAGCCCGAGGTCCAGACCCTCGGCAAAGTCTCTGCCGAGAGCCCACGGCGGGCCGTCGGAGGAAAAAAAGTAACCGTTACGAACTGACGGATTTTCAAATCCTCTTTGCCGACGGCCGGACGCTAGGCCGTCGGTACGAGAGGTTTAGGTTTGTTTTTTAAAAAACCAAACTGCGCCGACGGCTCACCCCGGGCCGTCGGCAAACATGTAATCTTTGCCGACGGCCAACGCTCGGCAAGGCCGGGAGATCGGGATCGGGTGCTCCCAGCTGTGCCGAGTGCCCTGTGCAAGTACGCTCGGCACAGCTGGGAACACCCGAGAAGGGGTCAGTTTTGCCAGGTGTGCCGAGCGTACTGGCACAAAGCCCTCGGCAAAGGTGGCTTTGCCGACGGCTGCGCTCGGCAAAGCGGTCATCCTTTGTTTTTTTTTTGCTTCCAAATTGCAACCAAATGCATATCACCTGCAAACACACATATATCACCTGCAAACACACATGCAGCAGCACATATCACATATATATCACATCCACAAGTTCACACATCCACAAGTTCACACATCCACACAAGTCCACAAATCCACATAACATCCACAAGTCCATCGAAACAAGTCCATGGTAGATCCACAGGCCTACGGTGATTGCTCGGGCGGCGGGAAGGGTGTGAAAGCGGCATCCGAGTGACGGGCGAGTGGTGGACTTGATCGCCACTTGGAGCCTGCGATTTGAACCCGCCGAGAAAGGCTGCACAAAGGAGACAAGATTGCAAGTGTTAGATATGATTAGCCACAAAACCGAGAAAGTCTTTGGTATCATACTAACGGGACTACCGAGAACTTGCGGAAAGTCTGATGGATGTACCATCTTGTCTGGACTATACCGTATGCCATGCTTATGCCATGTCATCTGTTTGGCAGTTTCCTCAGTTTGGTAAAGTCGCTGGATCCTCGGCACGAACGGAAGATACCGTACGATCTTTTGGGCGATATCAGTCCGCTTCATCTGACCATCCCCAGCTGGTACCTCTTCGAACCTCGAGGATTTGCACTTTGGACAGTGCGTGGCATCTGCGTGTTCCTTCCTAAAAAGGACACACCCATTCACACAGGCATCTATCTGCTCATACGGCATCTTAAGTGCTTTGAAGAGTGTTGTTGACTCGTACATGGACGTTGGTAGTGAATGCCCCTTTGGAAGCAAGGAGCCAACAACGACCAACAACCTATTGAAGCTTTGCTCGGACCGATGTTTAACTCGGATTTCACCCCTAATAACCGCCCAATGGCGTCCAATTGCAAAACGGTGGTGTGGTCGTGAAGAGGTATCTTTACCGAGTCCATCATCTTGTAGAACAACTTTGCCTCCTCCTCCATCGCCTCCTTATCACGATTGTCATTGAAAAGTGCTTGGTGAGCATCTTCTAACATGTCTACAACCCCCGCATCATCATCACACCCCTCCAGGCGTGGTCTCACCACCTCCTCTCTCATACAATGTGCTTCACCATGGTAGATCCACACGGTATAGTCTTTGGTAAATCCATTGTCCAGAAGATGTTGGCCCATATCCTCCTTGCTAACTCTCCTCTTGCTGTCACATTTTGTGCAGGGACACCGAACTAGCAAATGACCACGCGAATTGGTCCATGCAAATTCTAAAAAAGCATTGGTCTTATCCTTCCATTCATCGTCAAAATCACACTTACTTCTCCGGCCGGTGTACATCCACTGACGGTCCTCCATCCTTTGTCATATAGGAATGCGAACCATAAAATCCATGTACATCGTGATCCTCTTGTCTAATAGGTGAGGATAGGTCCTAATCCCACCCGCGGATCCGTAGATGAGTTAGTTTCCATGCCCCGATCCGATCGAGGCTGAATTTCGGCGACACCTCCCCGTTGTTCTCCGGATACACGTCCGAGTATGGAGATTGTGTATCCGGAGAACAACGGGGAGGTGATGCCAAAACTCGCCTCGGATCGGACCGGGACATGGAAACTAACTCATCTACGGATCCGCGGGCTGTCCAGAGAACGTGGACAATCCGAAACAGATACGGTCAGAGGTATGCACAGAAATGCATACCTCCAGCCGTATCTCTTTCGGACGGGAGACACCTAACTAGGTTGCGCGATCTACGACCATACGACCAGAAGACGGGTTATTCATACCTAGGGCCTGACGGTGACAAGGCGCCGCAGTGCAGGAAGATCCACAACGCCAACGAAGAAGATCAAGGTCGTCGAGGTACTCCGGCTTGCCTTCCACTAGCCCATCTCTGAAAAAAGCATGTATATACAACTTAGGTCAAAATTTCGGCAGCACCTCCCCTGCACGGTGAGGTGTCAAAACCTGCAATTAAACATTCGACACGAAGGCCGACAACAGAGATATGCATTCTAATCGAACTCAACAAGGCAGTGCCAATTCTACCAGTAGTTATTCTATCACTAGTGATATATGCATTCTAATCGAACTCAACAAGGCAGTGCTAATTCAACCACTAGTCATTCTACCACTACTCACATTCCTGCTTCGGCTCACCTTGCTCGGGCGGACGACGACGGCGGGGCTGTCCCTGGGCTTCTCCTCCCTCTCCTTCTCCTATCCCCTTCTCTTCCCTCTCCTTTTCTTCCAACTCCTACTCCATTGCTCCTCTCCCTTCGTTTCCTTCTCAGGCAGGGGAGGGAGGGCGGGTAGGGGGGGGCGGGCGGCGGGGGGGGGGGGGGGGCGGGTGGCGGCGGGCGGGGGGGCGGGCGGGGGGAGGGAGGGCCGCGGCGTGCGGGGGGGGCGGGCGGGGGGGGGCGGCGGGCGGTGGCGGTGGCGGAGGTGAGGAGGAGCCGGCGGCGGGGGAGGTGGCGGTGGCGGAGGCGAGGAGCACCCGGCGGTGGCGGTGGCGGTGACGGGCCGGCGGCCGGCGGCGGGCGAGCCGGCCGACGGGGAGGTGGAGGTGGCGGAGGCGGCGGCGGGAGGGTGGCGGTGGCGGCGGCGGGATGGCGCAGGTGGGTTGTGCAAATGGCTAAGTGTTGCGGGGGCCGGGGGGTGTAACTGCACGCCTTTGCCGACGGCCAGATCAAGGGGGCCGTCGGCAAAGAGTGCCCTCGTCAAAGGCCCGCCCCCTGTTGACTGCGTTGAAAACCCAGTTGACCGGCCTTTGCCGAGAGCCCGGCCTGGCCGTCGGCACACAGGAGCCTGTGCCGACGGCCCGCGCTCGGCACACCGTTCTTTGTCCAGGCCCTCGGCAAAGAAATATTTTTCTTTTTGTTTTTGCTTTGAGTTTTTTTCTTTGGTAAAGGTACATGACCTAGAGATTGATTTGCAATTTTGGTATGATTTTTGACAAATTTTTACTATATTTTATGTATTTTGGTCTTTGTTTTGAATTTCTATGCATATTTCGAATTTGAAGCGCAAGCCATCAAAACAGGTGCATGTATGTGACGGGAAAAATGATATTCTTGCTTTTTAGTGTGAGTTTACTCCTAATCTAGGCCCACGTGCCAAAATTCAAACATCTTCGGGCGGATCGCATGTCCACTCACTTTCCCGCGAATCGTTTTCAAATTATATAAAATGGAAATATAGTCGAAAAATCACGAAATGTGACGAGTGGTCGTTATATCACATGTGTAGTCGGTTGTAAAAACCTGGAATGATTTCGTGCATGTTTCCGTTCACCGAGCACAACCCGGATACATCTCCTAGACATTGTCCAGGTTTGTGCTAAGGACATCTCCAGGTTTGTGATAAGGACATCTCAGGACATCCCCACACCAGCCGTCGCATCTCCCACTCTGCCTCATGCATCCAACTTAACGTACACCCCTCCTTTCCAGGCTTCAAGCCGCGACCTGCCGTCAGCGCCATCCAACGGCAGCCTTAGCTTCTGTGAGTGACAACTGCACCCACCAGCCTCCCAGTGGCGACCAACAGCGGCACCAGCTCCCGGCCAAGCCCCTGCATCGATAGTGGTGGTGGATCCTGATTGGCTGCGCCCTCATGACGGTAGCGATGGCTCCAAGGGAGGCCTTCGTAGAAGCTCAAGCCCACGCCCCCATCCTGGAAGACCACTTCTCAAAGAAGGTGGCCGGCCTGCAAGATGGAGAGGAGAGGTTTTCGGCGGTCAAATAGGGAAGAGGAGGTTGCCGCATGGAGATCAAGAAGCGGAACTACGTACAAAAAGTGGAGACACAGGCCGAGGGCGGTTTTATGGAGACAGACTGTGGGGAGGTGAGGCAGCGGGGAGGCAAGGTAGAGCCGTGGAGGCGGCGGTGGCGGACTCTGAGGCGTGATGGATGGAGAAGGCGATAGGGTGGCACCGCAGGGAGGTGAGTACTTGATTTGTGAGCAGATGACACGAGAGGATGACATGGTTTACTGAGGTTTGAGAGAAATCGTGCTGAGACTTGTAGTGGTGGAGTGCTTCTATATAGATATAGATGATTATATCATGCTGCGAGTTTGGTCAAGAAACCTAGTTATCTATTTGCACATGGGTGACACATATTATACCCCTATTTTCCAGGCCAGCCTCTAAAGTCTATCCCAGGATAATCTTTTTCAGCAAAAGCATTACCCGATCAGATCCATGATCTTTTTCAGCAAAAGCATTACCCGATCAGATCCATGATACTATTGTTAAAGCCTAATACTTTATACTACATCTTAATCATCCTTTAGGTGCGAAGGAATAAAAAGAGCAATCAAGCATTGTTCTTAGTATGAATTATTGTTGTTCAAATGTACCAAGAAAATAGATTTTGCAATATATAGTATTAGAACTTTGCACCTTATGATTCAGTATATTTAATCTTCGCGGTTGCAACACCGATTACTGAATAAATGGACTACAATCTCAAGTGTATATATGGAGGTGGTAGTAGATGATACCCTTGACTGGGAACGTGAGAACAGGATCCGATCAACAACCCAAAATTGCAACTGCTATCAAGTCATTGTTGTCCTGTACTGCTGTGACTCCTCTCCACCATTCGTCTATGAATGTGAATCTGGCGGTGAGGTCATTTGTTGGTAGGGAATGTGAATCTGATTCGGCTCCTGATTTACAACCCAAAATTCGAACTCATGCACCCACTACTAAAACCCCCCCACAGGCCACAGCTACTACCGTCCGAACATATCTGCTCCGTAGTGGAGGTGGCTCGGGAGTTGCAAACAAGACAAAAAGAGACCAGCACTAACCAGAGCCAACAGTGTCGAGAGGCACTTTCTGGGGTGCATGCATGTATAGCTTTTTCGCCTAGGTACAATGCTGCACGTTCCAATGTGAGCACTACATTTGCTATGGCAGGTCAAACCTCATTTCCTAATGTTTCCCAATCCCATAGTTGATGGTACCATGCGTGTCGGTCCGTGGTCTTGGCTATCTCATCAGAGCCATGGGACTATATGGCTCTCTTCTGACCAGCCAGCAGCCACGAATTTGGTCGAGAAACCCTTTTATAGTACCCTGTCATGCTGCGAGTTTAATTGGGTTGTTAAATATATGCACATTGGTGGTACCTATAGTAGAAGAGAGTGGGTGTATTCCATTTGTGTGATTAGTAAATACACCTATGTACTGAACACGCTGACACGTGTTAACAAAAGCGATGCACTAAGCCATATCGGGTGTGTCGGGAATAGTGACGATGAGGAGTAGTCGGTTGCTGTTTTTTCGCGGGAAGAGATGAAGGGGCAGGAGATCTAATTGTTTTGGAAGAAGAAGATACAAGAGATTTGCTTCCAAACACGGTTTAAGTATGTAATGGAGACGACGTTTCGTTACTCCGCGTATCATTTAATTCTACATTGGAATCACTACCTCTGCAGCGGTGCTCTCAGCCATTTACTGGCAACATTTTCGCCATTGACCTTCTTGGGAACTTCTTCCCATCTTATCCCTTCCTCTCCTTTTTTTGAGATGATGAGTACATTATGGTCATGTTTGGATGGAGGTGTTAGTATTAGTTTGTAGCAAATTAACACCAAAACTAACACTTTTGAGCCAAACACATGTGTTAGTTTGGTGTTAGTTGGAACTAACAACCCCCAAAAAAATAACACCTCCAAGAGGTGGAAATTGGTGTTAGTTTGGTGGACCCCACCCCTTTCTCTCTCTCCCTCTATTTTTTCAAATGATTGGAAAAGTTAATTCAAATGCAAACTAACACCTCCATCCAAACATCCAAGATGTTAGGTTTTTATGTGTTAATTTGGAGGTGTTAAAACTACCACTAACAGTAACACTAACATCTACAATCCAAACACAGCCAATATTATGTAGAGCAGTAGTGCTAAGAGTATGCGCCATCTGGTGAAGACGATGTTTGGTTACTCCGCGTATCATTTAATTCTACATTGGAATCACAACCTCTGCAGGTCTGCTCTCAGCCATTGACTGGCAACAGTTTCGCCACTAACCGTCTTGAGAACCTTCCCGGTCGTTCCTGTGCTCTTGATCTTATCCCTTCCTTGTTTTTTCTATAAAAAGGCACCGACGCCTATCGGTCCTCCTCACTTCAAGTTGCTTCCTTCTTCTCTAGATCTAGATCTAGCTATATGGTTCCTTCTTCTGATACAATAAATAAAGCGAGTCACATGCTTCCTTCTTCGCTAGATCTAGATCTAGCTAGTATATGGTTCTCTCTTATGGTACAATAAAGTGAGTCACTTGCTTCCTTCTTCTCTTGATCTAGATCTAGCTATGGCGCAAAGAATAGATCTTCTAGGGCACAAGCTTTTGCTTTTCTCTCTTCTTCCTCCTCCTCGATCTCTCAGTTCCTAGAAGAATTTTTGTGTTATGGGTGATTGGGTTGCTCATCCCTCTAACACAGTTGCCAGAAGAATTCTTGTGACTTACTCCTTTCGCGCAGCCGTGTCCGGGGAAGGTAGCCCAGTACTTCCTGGCATCATGATGAACAATATCATCTTGTGTCCAATGATTATTGTTTTTAGGATGAACAATCCTTCATCCTGTGTCCAATGATCATTATTTTTCCTATCTTTCTCTCGCGGAATGCTCTTGCAAACGAAAAGTGCAGGTTAAGCTAGGAAGCTTTGTGGTCTCATCGCAAGCCAGGAATCAATTTTCTAAGCCATCAACAAAAATGGAGCTTGTTCGATGACCACATGCAGCAAGATCGACGACCTACGAGCAAGATCAACCTGCGAGCAAGATCGATGTGTGTATGTGATTTTGCATATCTTGTCATGAAGAAATGGCCGCATTGTAACCTCGTTCTGATGTATCAATGATGACTGTAATCTCTGTTTGTGTGTGATTTTGCATATCACACATGAAGATATGGCCGCATTGTAACCTTATTCTGATGTATCAATGATAAATGTAATCTGTGTGTGTGTGATTTTGCATCTCAGGAGGTATGCTTTTGTGATTATCTCTGCAGTACAATTTTTTGTATGATTTACCTACTCACTTGCAAGGCTTGAAGAACAAGCCGACGGGGGCTGGCTAAGAGCAACTCCAACAGTTTGGCAAAACAACTTGTTTCTATCAGGATTCCTGATGTAAGTTAGATCTGGATTTGGCAAGTGAAATTATGCCAGATTGTTGGAGATGAACTCTTTTTTTACCTGGCATATCTTTTTAGAAGTTGACAAAGCACAAGGTTTGCCAAGTAAAATTTGGCAACCTTTTGGAGATGCTCTAATCCGTGTCTCTTTTGATGTAATCTTTTCGTGATTTCGCATATCTTGCCCGTAACAAAGGCGATGCTGGTTCGTTAGTCCTCGTCTCTTGCCCGTAACTAAGACGACGCGGGTTCGTTAATCCTCGTCTATTGCCCGTTACTGAACTGAAGTAGAATATAAATAAAATATATATAGTATCTTTGGCAGAATATGTTACAAGCAAGATTCAAATTCCACCACATCCCATATGTTGCAAAAAGGATTGAAATTCCACCAATACATCACATCCTTTATATTACAAAACAAATTCCATTTCCACAAATAGACACATTCTCCGGCATTACATAAAGGATTCAGCAGAAATCAAGCTTGCTTTTTCTTTATTGATTTATGTATATGGATTTTTTCACTATGGTCGCTTCGCAAGTACGGTGTTTTGTTAGTTCCCAAAAGCTGGGTCTTGTATGAAGTGTCAAAGGATGGAATTTTGTCAAAACGGTTGTATTCCTCCTCCTCAACAACATTTTCAATCCCCACAATCCTTTTTTCTAGGCATAACCACAGACCAGTTCTTCTTTGCAAGGTCAGGTACATAGAACACTTGCTCAACATCATTAGCGAAGACAAACAGTTCGTTTTTGTAACCAAAGACCCGGAGATCAACACTAACATAACCATATTTGTCCTTGCTCACAGCTCTCTTCCCATTGGTGACCCATCTACACCGAAACAAGGCTATCTTCAATCCTACATAATCAAGCTCACATATTTCCTCTATTTGACCATAATATGTGTCTGTCTCCGTGTCATCATCATTGTCATGACTGTCGTCAACGATGGCCCGTACACGCACACCACTATTTTGATAGACGCTTTTTTTTATCCTGGGTCATGGTGTAGAACGTGTATCCATTGATATCCATTCCTTCGTATCTTGTAACAGTGAACAATGGCCCCGCTGCTAGATTCCTTATCTCGTCGGTTATTACAACATTATTGTTGCATGTCTCGAAATAATCTCGGAGCCACCGCTGAAACCTTGCATGTGCATCTTTGCAAGCCAAGCCCTACCACGGTTATGGTTGTCTTCACGTAGTTGTCATTTGTGCTCATTGGCAAACAAGTGTAATTAGGTGCGGTTGTTGTATCACGGTGAAATGAGCCTTTTGGAAGGCATCTACATCCGGAGTGACTGACCTTTTCCCCATGGTCCCAACACCTGAAAGCCTACCTTCATGCCGTTAGCGAGGCACACCAATGGGGTTTTGTGGGTCCATATAACCCATGGCCCACTCCACTACTTCGATGGTCTCGTAGCCACGAACAATGGCTCCCTCCGGAAATAACCGGTTATGTACCAATGATTTCAGGAATCCATAGAACCTCTCATATGGAAACATCTGATGAAGGTAACAAGGGCCGTTAGATGTAGCATATATGAGATCAAAGAATGTCGGTGGGAAGGTAGCTTCAAGCAGGCATAGGGTATCGAAATGCCTCCTTTCCAAGTCCAATAGTTTTTCCTCACTAATCACCTGATGTTCTATTGCATTGAAGAATAAACACAAGCTCGCCGCGTCGCGAACCAGTTCTATCTTGATACCTCTAAGTGCAACAGGAAGAAGAGTTGTCATCAACACATGGCAATCATGAGATTTCATCAAGTTGAAACTCATTTTAATGTCCTTCACTGACAATAGCCTCTTGAAATTTGATGAGTAGCCTGAAGGTACTTTCAAATCATGCAAAACCGACATAATATTTTCTCTCTACCTTTGACAAGGTGGTTGCAGCAACGGGAAGGTTCGGCCCCGTCTCTGTTTCCTCTGCATAGAGCTCCGGCCTAATGCCTAGCTCTTTAAGATTCTCCCTTGCATTTTTATTATCTTTTCCTTTGGACGTCCGTTGTAGCAATGTTCCATAAGTAGCTTCACACACACTTGTGACGCCCCGGTTTTTAATTAACTTTAATCATCGGTCAACTTTGCCGACGGTGGTCAAATCATGGTCAACCCGGGTCCTCACCTCGAAAACCTCACCAACCAACCCTAACGACACCATTGATCAAGTGGACACACATGTGTGGTCAACCCTTGGTCAAAGTCTTAGTCAAACCCCACCTAAATTTAGTGACCTCGGATGTCTTTCGGAACTTTTGCCGTGTTCTCCAAAATTCACCTAAACATTTAAAAATCTACCTTTATGAAAGTTGTCCAGTTTGTTGAGCGACACAACTTTCATGTAGATTAGCATTTGAAAATTTGAGTGGAAAAAGGTGAAAAACTTGCCCAAATGACAGTACCTCCTATTCAGTAACACAGATTGACATTCAAAGTTGGCAAGTTTCGTTTACAAAATCTGTTGAGAAAAACCCCGTATGGCCTTTGTGAAAGTTGTAGGGGGCAGTGAGATCTACAACCCCGTGCACTTTATTACAAATTTTTGGAGTTAATCTATTTCAAATAGGTGCTTAGCAAAATAAAATTTGCCGGACGCGCTCGCGCCGCGCGACGCCGCGCGCGCGTGCCGCGCGCGCGCGCCGTGCGCGGGCCGCCTCGGCGTCCGCACCGCCGCGCACCCCCAAGGCCGCACGCCGGCCGAGTCCCGCGCGTTTTCCCGGATGCCGCGCCCCGAGGCGCCTTGAATTCTTCCCTCGCACCACGCGTCGCTCGTGCCGTACCACGGCCGAGGCGTGCCGCACGGTCCACCGGCCCGTTCCGCGCCCTCCCCGTACGAACGCGGGCCGAGGACCGCCGTACCACGACCGCATCTCCGTCACCGACGTCACGCGCCCCGCGAGCCACCCTATTTAAGTGCCGCCCCGCCCCTCTCGCGCGCGCCATTGCCGAGCCGCCCGCCATTGACGGTAGCCGGTGTGCATCCCCTCCGCCTTCACCCCGTGCTTTCCAACCATCCTAATCTCCTCCCGAGAACCCGTAGAGGATTACACCGTCGCTCGTTGCCCGGCATTGCATCCCCCCTCGCCGAGCGAGCGGCCGCCGCGGCCGCCACCTGGGACTCCGCCGCATGCCCTCTCCGGAGCCGCGCCCGCGCCGTCCAACCCCTCCAATCGGCTAGGTGAGCCCCTAGGGGGTCCCGCGCCGCTTGTTGGTCAAGGCCGGCCGGCCATCGCCGCCGGTGAGCCCACCCGTGACGGGAGGGTAGGGATGCGAGGATTGGGATTTTCCCGGGGGCCTAAGTGCAAGGGAAGGGTATTTATGTGAGGCATTGAAAAGTTACGGGGGTCCATGCGGAAAAAGTGAAACTTCAATAGTATAGCCATTTTGCCGATTCTTGTAAACTCTCTAGAAAATTGTAGAAAATTCGGAAAATTGCAAACTCAATTTTGCTAGGTTCCAGCTGAGGAGTACTACAACTTTTGTTATACTCACCTAGGCTGTTTCTTGATATTTTTGGCATGAAAAATAGAAATGTGAAAAACCTAGATCTATGATATCTCAAAATCCTTAAGTCCTCTAAATCTAGTGTTTGGATATGTTGTGTGTGATGTTATGACTAGATCCTGTGCCAAAAATTGCACAAAGTTGTGATGTAAATCTTTTTATTTGGATTATTTTCAATTTATGCAGAATCTATCTAATTGATTTTATAGCTAAAAATAATTATGTTCTTGAGTCCAATTTCTGCATGATGTCTTGTTGTGCCAAGTTGCACCTCTGGTGAATTAATCACAATTTTGTTTGAATGATCAGAAGTATTTATTGTTAATATATGCATGCTTTCTTTTGTAATTTAATAATGCAATATCCGTAGTAGTTTTAGGTGTACTTGCTGCTTTCCTAGGATGGGTTAGGATCAGAGAACATGTGTGAGGAAGTTTGGAGCATTTGGATGCCTATTTATTTTTGTATGCATTTAACTTGTTTTTCTAAGCTAGCTTTTGTTATTTTCAAATAATTATTTTTCTAGCTTTCCAAGCATTGCAAGTGTGTTCAGTGGCTTAGTATAGGTGTTATGGTGCTTGAGAAACCCTCCACTGAAATTTTGAATGATTTATTGTTTAATTAAAAGTTTGGAGGCCTTTTATAGATTAATGTTTTGTTAAATAGGAAAATCCCTTTTTATTTCTTTTACCCCTTTTTGTGAAATGGTTGCAAAGCTTAATTAAGATCCAAGAATACACAATTGCTATTTAAAGAATTAAATGTAATTAATTATCTTTTGTACACACCTTCACCAGTAAAAGGTGAAGTATTAAACCTTCACATGAAATAACGATTATAAAAGGAAACATTAATTAACTGTTTGATTAAAAGAATAAAACACTTATCAATAATAACCTTTGTGAAAAGAAATTAGTAATTAATTATTTGTTCAGGTGAATATGGCCAACAAGAGTTGGATAAGATAAATAATCAATCCATCACATCACCTGAACCATGCAATGCATTCCGTGTAGATCTTCTTGACGGTGACTACTCGCTCGTGCCGGAAGCCGAGGAAGGAGAAGCGGAGGCTGCACTGCAATACGTGGAAGTACTCGAAGACACCTAGGGTGCTCAGGCTAACTTTGCTGACGAAGGCAAGCACCAGTGCATTTAACCTGGTATTGCAAAATTTTATTGCAATTATCTATGGATGCTTGTGCATTTAAGTTCAGGAGTTGTATGGATCCTTAGATGCATGATCCCTAGGTACCTGTGTCCTTACTAGTATGATAGGTCGATAGCTGCTAAGCTATAGGACCGTTACAAGTCGAGTGATGATGTCACTCGCGAGAATAGGTTCCTAGGTAGGAATCATAAGATCTCCTTAAATGGATTGCTCATGTGGTAAGAGCATGGGATATGGACTCCGGTCCAATGGTATCGTGGTTTAAGTGTTTGAACGTACTAAGCACTTGTCGGGAATGGGACCGCTAAGCCTAGTAACTTAATGAGGTGGCAAGGGATCTTACTATTACTCATCTTGGGATGCGTCTCACGGCTAGCTACCGGTGGTGTATGGTGAGTCCGGGTGCCTCGCGGGGTATACCGGATAGCCTGCACCAAAGACTGTAAGATTCGATCCCGACTCGAAGAGTTTTGGGAACAGCTTGGTGGTTGTCCTCACGGGGGCATCCCATAGTGTGTTTAGGTCTACCTTGCAAGGTTTGAATCAATCGATTGTTGGCCTCTCACCATTATTTGAGACTACTTACTCCACTAGCCATGAGATCCGTAATGATGGAAGTTGATGAATATTATGGATTAATTGTATGGTACAACCTTGTATGCACTAGATGGCTAATTTAGTAAAGAATAAACCAACTAGAACTCGTGCTAAAATCTTGAATGTAAGGACATACTCTTTGTTAATTTTCAGCAAAAGAAACCTAGTGGCCATAAAGCCCTTCATGTCTAGAGTTGGTGAAGTAGTTATCACCAACGTGTAAGTCTTGCTGAGTATTAGTATACTCAGCCTTGCTATAATCTGTTGCTCCAGGTAATGCCTTTGGTGATGTGTGGCCCGGGGAGATCCCGCCCGGCTGGGAGCTGGAGTGGGTGGAGGATGATGAATGAAGGCATCATGGCTGGCCTCCTGTGGTGTTCTCGCTTTCCGTTTAGTTAATTCCACTGTTTAAAAACTCTGAACTACGTTGTTATGTCAAAAACTTCGGTTTGTAATAATTAAACCCTTCGGGGTAAATTTCGGATGTTATTTATGTGGTATCTCTGGACTCGCGTTCGCGTGAGTTTTAATGCTATATGTCGATCCTTGTTGCTATATAAGTGATTTACCGGGCGTTAACCCAGCGACTAACGACAAGATGATACTTTATTACTGCTTAATGATCAAAGTGGATTGGTTTAGCCAGTAGTACAGTATTTTCCTGGGCGGGTTGTCGCAACATTCTTCTTGACGTGCATGTTTTCAATCGAATGACGCACATCCAACACCGGCCAATACTCTAGCTCCCATAGAATTGATTTCTTGTTCCACATTCCTTCTTCTTCTTCACCATCTCATTTCTTTCTTTTGCCAAGGGTTTTTTCAGTCAGTTTGGGTAACTCTCCTCGATAGTTTTGATATCCTTGACTTTCAGTCACATGCAATGGCGCCTCTCGATTGTCCTTTTCCCCATTAAACTGACAATCAATGGCCTGGTATGGATGTTTCTAGCCGAGGAAACGACGGTGCCCCATAATTACGTATTTCTTTGAATGTCTTAGCCATATTGCACAAGTATCTTTTAAGCAGTGTGGGCAAGCTGCACCTTTCCTTTTACTCTGGCCAGAGAGGTTGCGATGAGCCGGGTTGTCATTGATGGTGGTGAACAACATGCCATGCATTGTGAACTCCTCACGCTTGTACTCATCCCGAACCTCCGGCACACCAGGCTTCCACAATATCTTCAAGTCATCAACTAGTGTCCTCAAGTAGACATCAATACGGTCGCCAGGTTGCTTTGACCCGGAGGCCAATATTGTCAGCATCATATATTTCAGTTTCTTGCATAGCTAGGCTGGAAGGTCGTACAATGACAGCACGACAGTCCAGGTGCTATGTGTTGAGCTCTGGTTACCGAATGGGTTCACGCCATCTGTGCTTATAGCAAACCGTATGCTCCTTGCATCGTCAAACCATGGGAAGTGGGTATTAATGTTACCCCATTGCACTGCATCTGCGGGGTGCCTAAACTTGCCATCTTTCTTATAATTAATCTCCTTTCGGCCTTCTTCATGCCAATGCGAGAGTTGGGCCTCCTTTCGTGTTGCGAACCATCTTCTCAGCCGAGGAATGATGCAAAAATACCATACCACCCTCAGAGGAGCCCCTCTGTTAGTCTTCTTCTTACCTCTGATCTCGTCGGGCTCGTTCTCGTCATCAGCATTATTATCATCTCCACCATCCTTTTTCCTCATGTACCGATCATAGCCACACTTGGGGCACTTGTCAGGGTCTGCATAATCTCCACGAAACAATACACAATTGTTGTTGCATGCATGGGTTTTTTCAACCTCTATTCCCAGAGGACAGATTATCTTCTTCGCCTCATAGACAGACTCTGCTATTTGGTTTTCTTCAGATAGCATGTCTCTAAGCACATCCAATAGATGTTCGAAACTTTTCTTACTCCAACCATGATTTGGCTTAAGCTACAGAAGTTTTAGATCACTAGAAAGGCGAGAGTACTTTTGGCAATCAGGATAGAGGGGTTTATTTGAATCTTCAATGAACTGCTTCAACCTCGCTAATTCAGAAGGTGTGTACACTCGTTGAAACTCAACATCCCGCAACATTTGATTAACATTGTGCACACGGTGCAACACCTCACCATCATCGAAGCCCCTAACTTCTTGATCAGTGATATCCTCAGGCCTCAACACATTTGGTGGAAATAATGGTTCATTTCCCTCAAAAAGTCCACTGTAATCAAGGTCTTCATCATGGTTGGCATGATGTCGCACTTCACCTTCATTTAGGCAGCCTGCTTCGAGTTCATTAAGGCCTTCCTCACCATGTTTATTCCAACACGTGTAATTTTTTGTGAAACCACGTGTGACCAAATGATGAAAAATGATTTCCCATTGTGTGTATTTCTTTTGGTGAGACAATCAATACGGGGGCAAAGCATTGCTCGAACACCGCGGTTTCTCATATCCGCCTCGCTTGATTTAGAAAACCATTGACCCCGCTTAAGAAATTCTCCCAATCTTCTTGCGGCTATCTGTACATCCAAGCCCGAGCAGCAGACGCCATCTGCATTCTATACACCAAATGAGCATAATTCATCACACAAAAATATAGTTGAATAATTTCAATAAAAAGTGGTCAATTAATTTCCACCTTGACGAGAACTTTCTATGAGGCGAGCGCAGCCGAGGAGGAGGATCGGAGGCGGCATCGCGGTCGCAGCGACAGCGCGGAGGACGGCGCGGTCGACGTCCGCTCTGCGGCCACTTTCGTCGTCGCGCACGCGCGGCCGGCCGGCCGGCTGCGGCGCCGACTTTTCGAGGAGGGAAATTAAGTGTGATCCTCGGAGTGCGCGCGGTGGCGGCGGCGAACGGGACAGGCCGACGGGGACATCTAAGCACACAGATCGAGCGAGTGACCTTGTGAGGAGAGAGAGAGAGAGCAAGTGTTGTTGTCCGAACCGGAGTGGCCTTCTGCGGAGAGAGAGCGAGTGGTGTACAGACGAGATAACAACATGCGTCTCCGATGTGAGAAAAAAGGCGACCCTGGGTGGCAATCAAAGGAGTCGCATTCTACAAGCATGCGTCTCCAATACGAAATTATCGGTAACGGACTTTATAGCCTGTTACCAATACGACGACGATCAGTAACGGACTTAAGCGGCCCATTGCGATAGGGCATTGATCGGTTACCGATAGGTTTGTCATTTGTAACGGGCTCTTTTAACATCCGTTACAAAGAATTTATGTAACGGGCGTTTAAGAAGCTCGTTACCGAAGTCCACATTGGTAACGGGCGTTGTGGAGGTCAACCCCGGGGGTCGTCTTGGCGCGCTTATAGGTAACGGGTGTCAAACAACAACCGTTACGGATATGGGTGGATGTAACGGGTGTTAAGGGCCCATTACAAATCTTTGTGTGACCTATTTTAGATTTTCACGTAGTGTTGAGCACTCGGCTATTCGGTTTTTTGCTGGATAGAGATGAAGTCGAGGGATCAGCTGGTCACTTCATAAAGCTTCAGATTTCAACACCAATAGTGGCCAGAAATTAAGCTCCTGCAGGCAATTTACGGACCTGTTCGCTCGGCTTATCGGCCACCGGCCCGGCAGACTTTTCTCTCGAACGAATCAGCCACCACGGCAACCGGCCAGGCAGTACTCTTCTCTCGGAACAAACCAGCACCAGCCATCAGCCACCAGCCAACTGAACAGGCCGTTAAGGTGGCGGCCGCATCCACCAGCTCAATCCTCACGATGGTACTCTAGTGCCTCTAGGTCAACTGCGTATAGTGTTGCAGTAGAATCGACACACGAGCTAATTTCCAGAGTCAAAATCCAGACATGTGCCGTTATGTTGAAAGCCAGAGATGAGAATGGGAAGGCTATGAAAACCATATCAGGGAAAATTAGAGTGCTCGGGAGGGGCTGGAATGGAGACATCAAGAGGATGGGACAGGGGAGGAAACAACAATTTGACTGCGAGTGGAAGATGAGTGTCATTTGAATTGTCTCGTTCGTGGGCTGCACCACCACGAGTGCTAGAACTTCGCATTCTCCTCACGATGGGATTGTTGCCTATGGTAATAAAATTAGTATGGTATGAGATTAGATTTCTTTGTTATTCATCTTGTTTGATTGTCTGGTGTTGATTTGTTATGAAAGAAAAATATTGTTAGCTGGTTGGTGCCAGGTGACTGGTGCTGATGTCTTATGAGAGAAAAATATTGTTGACGGATGGATGATAAGCCATACGAATAAGGTACATATACTCCTGCATCTCCTTTAAAAATATTATTTAAAAGTATATCTTATTTGCCTATTGTTTGTTTTTAAAACACGTTACATAAAAATAAATTTTAATTGTTGTGGTCTTTTAGACATGTGTGTGTCACACGTGCACGTTACTAGTATATTATGTATGTATCATGCATTATCACATTTTACATCCAAGGACTACCTTCAGTCCTAGATTCCTGGTACAAAATTACACTCACAATTCAAACTCAGGGTTTGCCACTGCAATGTGCTATGTAAGGTGGACTTCAGAAAATAGAAATTGCAAAAAAAAATCATCACAACATGCATGATCTTTTGCCTTTAATCTCGTGGAGGTCCTAATAGTATTTGGACCCAGCATCTCAATAAGCTAGTAATAATTCAACATGAAAATCATTTTCACCATCAGCTGTTTCCTTCCACAGCACGAATTTTTATTCGAAGAATATCCTTCTCTTTTACGTTGCTATCTACAACGACATGTTGGGTGACTCATTCAAAATACCACAAATTTCTGATGTGTGGCCTTGACGACTAGGCATGAGTGCTGGCCTGCTTGTAATAATGGATTAACCCATCTCTTGTACCATCATGGTGAGAGAGACAGGGAGAGGGAATACATATATAGTGCTACTTGAGATGGATTAATTTACATTATTGCTGACAGAGGACACCTAGCTAGCTACTGTGAAGACAAAAGCGACCTACGGGCCACGGGTCATCTATATATCTCTCACTAATCTTCAGTTTCATAATATATACGTGCCACAATCCTGTTTGCATTGGTGGTCCCCGTAACAAGCGATAAATGACACTGCTGCGCACCTTCGATCCGCACGATTGCGTTCAAAATCATAGCTTTCTGATCTCATTCTCAAACGTAATTATATTAATTAGATAATTCTTATGTTCATTCACTGACTCGACTATGGCAGTGATGGTACTTTTACCATTTCATTGTTGGAGGCGTTGCTTTACGAGTCTTTAATTCTCATGTTCCAGGTGTTGATATGCTTGGATGTGAACGAATTTGAAAATTAAGTTGTGTTGTAGCTTGTTGCAATATGGTATATGATCACTACGGGAAACCCGATATATGCCGAGTGCCACGGAAGACGCTGAGTGTTTTCCATTGGGCACTCGGCCAATAGCCTCCTTGGCCGAGTGTATCCGAAAAACACTCCGCGAAGTTACGACACTCAGCGACAAGCCTCTTTCGCCTAGTGCCAGCCACAAAACACTCTGTGTTAGTTATTCGTCGAGTGTCATTGGGTTGATAATCAACATCTACCTATGTTTCACCGAGTGTCTGGGCGTACACTTGTTTGCTGAGTATCTCACAAGGGCACTCAGCAAAATTTGATGTTTTCACCTCCTCATTGCCTTCAAACTTTTCTTTAATTCTCATACAGTACTAGGTTATCCATACTCAAATTTGATACATTTCTAGATCTATTTGCGATATTTAACTTATTAATTTCATGTAAGGGATTTTTTTGAATAAGTCAAATTTGAACTGGAAGTGATTACAATAATGTTATAAAATTAGTCAGAAAATGTTATTCATGATACTTATTATATTTGGAGACCTTTCTCATTAAATGAAGTAAAATTTTGCAAGCCTTGTTCAATAAACATGATCATGAGGTTGTGGCCAAATTGTTTTTAAATTGTAAAAAATGCAAATGAATTTTGGAAAATCAGATTTGTCAATATATCATGATATCATACATGAAGGTTGTGGTAAATTTTGAAAAGGTTTTGAACATTTTTTTTTCAAATGTGATGTTTAGAAATTGAAGCATCTCACAAGAAGAATCTTAGAGTTGAGTAGGATTCAATAAGATTTGGTGTCAAAGTGATGGTCGAATTGTGATTTGACTACAAAACGTTTTGTACCAGCAATACAGAACAAAGATTGTGTCATGTGAAAATTTGGCAATTTTTTGAAATCGTTTGATAATTCTAATGTATTAAGTGTTATAATAGTATTTTATTGATATATATTAAATTCAACCTATAAGTGCATAATATAATTGAATTATATGAGCTGAAAATCAATTACATATTATTGAGTGAATTTGACAAAGTATTGTTGATGTTAATTTAGACTTATGTTGTGAAAAGAAAAGAAAAGAAAACGAGAAAACTCAGAAAAAGGGAAAAAAAGTTCACCAAGTGTCAGCACTTGGCGAACATGATTGTTTGTCGAGTGTTGTATTTTGGCACTCGCCGAAGATGACACGTCATCGATCCTAGCCACTCAAATGATGCTTTCCCATTGGTCAAAATTCCACAATTGGATCCCCCTATCTCTCTCACTTCCCTCTCTGTCGGATAAGGATAAGCTCCCTTATGCAGCCTCTCATCTCCCTCCCTCACCCTCTCTCCCTCCAGCGGCCAAGGCAACGACGTGGACAACCGACCTAGGTGGCGGCACGGCCAGTCGACCTTGGCAGCGATACAACCTCTCTCTCTCTCTCTCTCTCTCTCTCTCTCCCTCTCTCCCGCTGTCTCCCTCCCTACCTCGTGGCGGCAGCGGCAAGCTCGGAGGCTCCCATCACGGTGTCGACGCAGACCCCCCATGCCACCGGCGTTGGCTCTCCTCGGTCAGGAAAGGCCACCAGTGGTGGCGGTGGTGCGGGCTCTCCCGACACTGTCCAAGAGAGGCCACCAGCAGCACTGCGGCCGGCCAACCTAGGTGGTAGCACGACCTCCCTGTCTCTCCTGCTGTCTTCCTCCCTACCTTGTAGCGGCGGCGGCGGCAGGCTCGAAGGTTCTCCTTGCGGCGCCAACGCGGGCTCCCCTCGGCCGAGGAGGCAGGGGCCACCAACAGCGGCGGTGGGGCCTTAAGAAGTCCAGCTCGGTGGTGTGACTCTTCCCCCTGGGCGGCACAGTCGGACGGAATATTATTTTATTTCTTGAAAATGTATTCGCTGAGTGTTGATTGCGGTACTCGGGGAACCCACAGTCTGTTTGCCGAGTGTGCGATGAAGGACACTCGGCGAAGCCTCCTTTGCCGAGTGGGCAACGCAACACTCGGTGAAGTATTCGCCGAGTGTCTTTAGGCTATGTTTTTTCTTTGTTCTTTTACCATTTATAGGATGATTGAGTCGCATAGCTATGCAGAGGTCGAGAATGATATCGTAGTACATTTGTATCACCTTGATGTAACCGTCTAAGATTGATAAAATTTTCCTTGTGGAAAAATATTTTTATCAGGATATATGTTTGGTTTGAAGGTAATCACTCCCGGCCCAATCCCTTTCAATCCCTCTCAAACCTGGGTTTTCTTTTTTTTATTGCAAATGTGGGGAGGTCATGTACATTACTACTTTAATTTTTACCCAGGCAAAACCACATGTCGTCGTACGTAGGCACGTAGGCACTGATCTGGTCGCACGTAGGCACGTTCACTCGGAGGTCGGTCGCGCACATGGCGTCCACGTGTCGTCGCTAGCCGATGCGAGCATATTTCCTGCTGTTTCACCTAGGGGCTACATGGCCGTGATGGCAGCTCTGCAGGGAGGAGTATAGCTGGTTCTGCCCCAATTTATCTGCGATGTAGGGATTTTTGTCTGAGGCACATCCTCAAAAGCAAGTTTTGTACATAGCACAGCACACTTCTTGATTTTGTTCCTTGCACATCGGCAAAACTAGCTTTCGTGGGTACCACACCGCGTCCATTAAAGTACTTTTTTTTCATTGGGGACCGTGAGCTAAAATACTAAATTAGCCTTGGACTAATTCAGTGTGATCTGTATCCAGAATAGCCCCCACCGCACGGCACCCTATCCGCTCTGGAGTCCACCCGCCGGCGCGCTCGGAGCCTCAGGGGGTGTTTGGCATGCCTCCAACTCCAAGTGGAGCTGCTCCACTCCAAAATTCTAGGTGGAGCTGACTCCACTTCAAAAATCTAAACTCAAACTGCGGTGTTTGGCTACCAGCTCCATACTTTCTGTAGGTCCCACCTGTCAGTCTCATTTTCAGCTTCTTCCACAACCGTGCAACCCTGCTCCATTCAATTGCCATGGCGGCCGGCTCGAGGACTTGCCTTGCTCCGCGCGAGAGGCCTGCGCCGCCCCTAGACAGCCACGCGGCTGCTGTGCACCGGCACGGCGTTGCCCCCTACGGACCCGCGGCACGGGGTCGCCGCCGCTCGCCCCCGAACGGACGCGCAACACGGGGCCGCCGCTGCTCCCCCTCTCCCCCGCCGACGCTCCCTAGCTCGGCGCCTCCCTATCCTCTTCCTCCCCTCCGCGGGCCGCGGGCGCCGCGCGCGTCGCTTTCGCCGTGGTCGTCGGTGCCCTTCGAACCGGTGGAGGCGGCGAACGCACAGCTGCATCTTGTCTCATTTCCTTGCGCCGCGTTGCATCTCGCTCCAATTCCTCACGGGCAAAGCACGTTCGCGATCGAAGCTCCACCCCACACCCCTCCAATTGGAAGCTCAATGATGGCCATGTCGAATCCACCATTTTTTCCATCCGTTGGTGGAGGCGCACGGGATGGGAGATGTGAGATCCGTCGGCCAGCTTGGGGGAGAGGGAGGGCACCGTCGGGGCTGTTGATGGGTCTGGCGGCGGGAGGCTCAGCCGTGTGGGCCGGCGAGCGCGCAGCACGGCCGCGACCGCGAGGGCCGTCGCACGGGCGGCCACGGGGCTTGGCGGCGGGAGGCGGAGGGGCTGCGTGGGTGGGAGGCCACGGGGGTCGGGGGAGGAGACAGAACAAAAACGAATCGTTATTTTCCACTTATGTGTGGCAGTGGTAGGTAATTTCCTACCAACTCCATGTCTAGTTTCATATTGTATAGTTTTGGAGTAGCAAAGGGGGTGCTCCAGAACTCCAGTTCTATTTGCACTAGAGCTCCAGAGTTTAGACTGCTCCATGGAGTTCTGGAGTAAGGGTGTTTGGCTAGCTCCACTCGACTCTGGCATGGAGTTCAGCTCTGGAGCCATGCCAAACACGCCCTAATAGACTCCAGCGACAAAGAAGCACCGCCACCGCCACCACCGGCCGCCGCACCAATTCCGGATCCGCCCGCCACGCCCCCGCGCAGACCCTCTTCGCATCCGCTCGCCGCCACCGCCCTTGTTTGCATAGCTTGCTGGTGAGCTCTCCTTAGAATGCAATCGCATTCCCGATGTGTCCGCCCGATTCCGATGAGGACCACCACCATGCCATCGGGGTCGTCAACCGTCAAGTTCGGCGCCGTGGGCAGCGGAAGGCGGTGGAAGCGCTGGGCGACAAGCGACATGACCAACCTCCTCCCCGAGACCGCAGCTCCCAGCCCCATGGTCGTGCCGGCCGCCACCTCGGACTGCAGCTCGAGGTGAACATCGCTGACAGTTGAAGGGAGCTATGCTGCCTGAGCTCAGCCTCGTGGCCGCGTGTATGCACAGCCACTAGCATTTCCTAATGTTTCCCAATCCCAAATTTTTTTTACTGATCTGTAAACCTTCACTATACATGAGTTCCTCAATCACCACGGTTCTAGCACCCTCAAGATAAGGGGCTATATATGTGTGTATGTGGACCGGGTGGGCGGTTAGTACTAGTTACTACTACTGAAGACAACAATGCAAGGTAGAGCAAGCTCGTCAGTACTAACATCGGACAACAATGCAAGGTAGAGCAAGCTCGTCAGTAATAATGATTTGATCAGTAACTCACCCCCCGGCCCATTTATGTGCGGACTATGAAAATCTCAAAAAAAGTTATAAATTTACATTGTGTGGAAACAAAAAATTCTCTCCCGAGCAAAGAAGATTTATTCTCTGAATCTGTTTTTTACTAAGTACTCATATGGATATTTTTACATTTGCACAGACAACCATAGCATGTTTATATCCAGCTCGCTACGCTTGCATGCAGTTCAAGGTCAAATCCTATTTCCTGATGTTTCCCAATCCTCCCCTACTTTTTTTTAACGAACCGCACAAGATAGTGCGAGCTTCGTTGATATAGCAAAAAAATACAAGACTATGGTCCTGGGAGACCATAGGCAGGAAAACATAAAAGAAAGAAAAAATAAAACTCGCATGGTTGGATTGAGACATCAACACGGGCGCACTGGCCGGTTGGAATGGGACGTCAACCTACAATGAGGATAGGAGAGACAAAGCAAAACACAGCTCACCCACCAGACCGCACTAATGCTAGCATCACGCCAATTGAGGTGTAAACCGTTGCCAGAAGAGGAGCTGAGAGGCAGGCAACACCGCACCGAAAAGGGTTGCCGCCTTGCAGGACCCAACACCGCGGTGTTGTTGCAACCAATCCGGGCCTCCTGACAGCATGAAGACCGCCGAGTCCGAAAAGACCAACTCTCGCATGCGCGGGGACCACCAACCCGCCACTCCGCACGCCTCTCTCTCGTGCGCGGGGACCTCCAACCCGCAGCACGGCACGCGCTCTGGACTTGTCTCAAAAATTGTCGTCAAAGAAGCACGAAGAGGTGCACTGCCCCTGGTAGCCACAACAACCACAACCCCCTGCCGTGACTCGAAATCATGACGTTGCTTCCCTATCACGCAAGTCGCCGCCATTGAGCTGGGAGACCGAAGGTGTCGCCCGTGCCTTCTTTCAACGCTGTCGCCCGTGCCTTGTTTCAACGCTGTACCACACCAGAAGATTTCAGCCATGCTAAAAGCCCCACCACGATCCGTTGCAGGCAAGTCCTCTCCGGTTGTCGTTGTTGCAAGTTTCGTCCAACAACGCTGTCCCACACCGCACTGGAGGTCGCCGAGCAACACCAGGAGCCGCGGGACGCTGCAAGCAGTCGAAGCAGCCGCCGAGAGAAGACCGTCGGTTGCCAACTGGAGGGTGTTGACGGTGAATTTCCGTCAACCTAGAGTACTTGTTATACATTGGTTTCGATTATGATTTGCAACTAACCCGCCACTAGGCATACTAATGATGTAACAAGTTCACACTTGCGTGTCGATTTTGGAGTTTGTTGTTTACGCAGGAAATCTACGCTAATGAGGAGACTTTCGGGATAAGTTCACCAAGCACTTTGGAAGAAGATCATGAAGCCCGACAAGAGTCAAGACATGCGATGAACATGACTCCAAATGACCCGAGGACCGAAGCGTCAACGTGCAAATCTTCGTGGACTCAACCGGAAAACGGCGAAGCTTGCATAGCAAGGATTCAAGCCTAAACCGTGAAGGAAACGACGTCAAAGGCCCACATGCAAGTGCACACGAATAAGGGATCACGCGAGAAGCAACCGGGGAGAAAACCGGGGCCGAACCGGCCGAAGTGGGCTCGGGGCCGGCCGGCCCGGTCCGACCGGCCCGCCCCACTCGGGGTCGGTTCGGTCCCCCCTTTGCCCTAGGTGTTCGTCTATTTATTCCCTCCGCCGCCGTCGACCGACACATCGAACAAATCATCCTACCGACGCCAATCACCGAGAAAACCGCCGCCGCAAGATGAGGGAGGGAGTTAGATGAGCTCGTCGCAAGGATCAACGCCGGCGGAGAGAAGGAAGCAAGAGGAGGACTCCAAGCCGCTGGCCTAGGGGTGTTCCCAAGCTCCATCGCCGCCATCTTCATCGACGACGTTCTCCGGAGTCTCCATCACCCCTATGTGCTTCAATCTGTGTAAGATGATGGGGTAATGTCTCCGTTCATCCCTAGGATTAGATGGATACATGCTATGTGATCGCTACTCGATTTGTGGGTTCAATCTATTGTTTTCATGTTGATGATGCTTTGATCATTAAGGTTAGCTACCATGTTTTTCGGGCGTATGATATCCGCTACTCCCATAGATTCCATCAACATACCGTGTCCATCATAGGTCTAGTCACGAATACCTTCGCGTAGTGACAGTACGAGAGGAGGGAAAGGGCGAAACCGTGGTCACAACCCCCGGTAGATTGGTTTACCGCTTTCGTGTAGTAGATGCATACCATGTTATCCTAGATCCTAGGGAGGGAACGCTTATCTTTCTTGCTCACTCTCTTGTGTTCACCCCTTTATCATCTAATTTAACCCTATATTTGTTTGATCA
Source organism: Cenchrus americanus (assembly GCA_947561735.1). Lineage (NCBI taxonomy): Eukaryota > Viridiplantae > Streptophyta > Magnoliopsida > Poales > Poaceae > Cenchrus > Cenchrus americanus. The sequence continues at coordinate 241,350,618 of OX387245.1, forward strand.
ACTTAACTTAGATTAACTTAGGTTAGATTGTTTTACCTTTAGATTAATACTCTTTCAAAGGTTTTCCATTCGACTAGATTAGTACTTGGTTAAGCGCTAGTAATCCCCTTGCTCCGGGATTGACAAGAACCTTGGGAATCCCGTGGTGAAAAAGGTGTGGGGTCCGTACGCTTGCGGATCGTAGAGGGATACGTCTTTTATCCGTCAACAAGCCCCTTTTTCCGGCGCGCGTTGCCGGGGAGCAAGCCAGTTTGCTACGTTTAATCTAGTATTAATTTTGTTGATTACTAACACCTAACCCTTATTTTCGAAAAAGAGAAAAAAAATCTTTTTTGTTTTTCTTTCTACTTTTCTTGTGCCTAGATGGATTTGTTCACCTCACCATTGGAAGACGAAGAGATGTCGCTAAGGGAGCTAGCAATGCCGTCAATGGAAGACCTTAAGATGCAAAAATCAGATTTGATGTCGCTAAGGGAGCTAGCAATGTGGCGAGGAGGTATTGGGCCGGTGGAGGAGTTGGTGAGCTGTCACTTCCCCGAGTGCCACACCACCTAGCACTCGGGGAAGCAAGCTCTTCCCCGAGTGCCTCCTTTTTGGCACTCGGGGAACTAGTTATTTTTTTTAGTTTTTTTTTGCTCCATTTTTTTTGTGCGGCCTTCCAACATTATTTCAAACTTCTTGCTCAAATTTGGCCTAATATTAATTTTTATAAATATATTTCATTAGATTTTCATTTTATCGATTTTTTGTCACACTTCAAAATTGAACTGCAGGTGCATTAAATAATATAATTTGTTGATTCAAAAAATGATATTCATGATATTTGATGTATATTGAGGCTGTATGCAGGAACTCGCATGAATTGTCGAGCATTTTGTTGCCATGACATGATGAACAACTTACGGGAAAAGTGTTTCTAAATTACAGAAAAACCGTACAAAGTCCGAAAATCACGAAACTTGTCGGGGAGTTGTGTTATCACATGTATAGGTTGTGTGCAAGACTAGAGAAAATTTTGAGCAAGTCTGCGACGTTTGATGCCTACAACTCACACATCTCCCAGTGTGTTATCACATGGATCGCGTGTGGAGATGTCCGGGTTTCGGGCATCACACATCGCAACTTGCTCGAAATCTTCTCAACTCGTTGCACACAACCTCTACATGTGATAACACGATGTCCCGACAAGTTTCGTGTTTTTCGGACTTCGACCGGATTTTCCGTAATTCACAAACACTTTTCCCGTATGTTGTTAGTCATGTCACGACAACAAGATGCTCGATATTTCATGTGAGTTGTTGGATAAGGCCTCAATATACACCAAATATCATGAATATCATTTTTTGAATCACCAAATTATATAATTTCATGTACTTGTAGTTCAAATTTGAAGTGTGCCTAAAAATTCAAGAAAAAGGAAAAACTAACGAAATATAACAAAAAAATTCAAAAGTAAGCCAAATTTGGTCAAGGGGTTTTAAATAATGTTTGAAGGCCTCACAAAAAAATTGGGGCAAAAAAAACAAAAAAACAAAAATATTTCCCCGAGTGCCAGTGACTAGGCACTCGGGGAAGAGGCCTTTCCCCGAGTGCCAGGGACAAGGCACTCGGGGAAGAGGTCACCTTCCCCGAGTGCTAAGACTGGGCACTCGGGGAAATATTTATTTTTTTTTTGTTTTTTTTTGCACCAATTTTTTTGTGAGGCCTTCCCACATTATTTAAAACTCTTAGCCCAAATTTGGCTTACTTTTGAATTTGTTTGTTATATTTCGTTAGTTTTTTCTTTTTCTTGAATTTTTTGGAAAAGTTCAAATTTAAACTACATGTACATGAAATCATATAATTTAGCGATTCAAAAAATGATATTCATAATAGTTGGTGTATATTGAGGCCTTATCCACCAAATCACATGAAATATCGAGCATCTTGTTGTCGTGACATGACTAATAACATACGGAAAAAGTGTTTCTAAATTACAAAAAATCCGGACGAAGTCCGAAAATCACGAAACTTGTCGGGGAGTTGTGTTATCACATGTATAGGTTGTGTGCAAGACTAGAGAAAATTTTGAGCAAGTCTCGCGACGTTTGATGCCTACAACTCACACATCTCCCGAGTGTGTTATCACATGGATCGCGTGTGGAGATGTCTGGGTTTCAGGCATCACACATCGCAACTTGCTCGAAATCTTCTCAACTGTTGCACACAACCTCTACATGTGATAACACGATGTCCCGACAAGTTTCGTGTTTTTCGGACTTCGACCGGATTTTCTGTAATTCACAAACACTTTTCCCGTATGTTGTTAGTCATGTCACGACAACAAGATGCTCGATATTTCATGTGAGTTGTTGGATAAGGCCTCAATATACACCAAATATCATGAATATCATTTTTTGAATCACCAAATTATATAATTTCATGTACTTGTAGTTCAAATTTGAAGTGTGCCTAAAAATTCAAGAAAAAGGAAAAACTAACGAAATATAACAAAAAAATTCAAAAGTAAGCCAAATTTGGTCAAGGAGTTTTAAATAATGTTTGAAGGCCTCACAAAAAAATTGGGGCAAAAAAAAACACAAAAAAACAAAAATATTTCCCCGAGTGCCATTGACTAGGCACTCGGGGAAGAGGCCCTTCCCCGAGTGCCAGGGACAAGGCACTCGGGGAAGAGGTCACCTTCCCCGAGTGCTAGGACTAGGCACTCGGGGAAGAGTTTTTTCAATTTTTTTTGTTAACGGCTCCGTCTAGTGCCGCCGTCAAATGTACCTTTTCTTTTTCGCGTGCCGTCTTCCCCGAGTGTTGCTCTCGGGGAAGATGGCCTTCCCCGAGTGCCGGTCTTCCCCGAGTGCCATGCCCTTTTAGGCACTCGGGGAAGACCATCTTCCCCGAGTGCAATTCTTCCCCGAGTGCAACACTCGGGGAAGATTGGCTTCCCCGAGTGCCCGATTTTTGGCACTCGGGGAAGTTCCAGGCACTCGGGGAATTACAGTTCTCCTGTAGTGCGAACGTATCTGCTCCGTAGTGGAGGTGGCTCGGGAGTTGCAAACAAGACAAAAAGAGACCAGCACTAACCAAAGCCAACAGTGTCGAGAGGCACTTTCTGGGGTGCATGCATGTATAGCTTTTTCGCCTAGGTACAATGCTGCACGTTCCAATGTGAGCACTACATTTGCTATGGCAGGTCAAACCTCATTTCCTAATGTTTCCCAATCCCATAGTTGATGGTACCATGCGTGTCGGTCTGTGGTCTTGGCTATCTCATCAGAGCCATGGGACTATATGGCTCTCTTCTGACCAGCCAGCAGCCACGAATTTGGTCGAGAAACCCTTTTATAGTACCCTGTCATGCTGCGAGTTTAATTGGGTTGTTAAATATATGCAGATTGGTGGTACCTATAGTAGAAGAGAGTGGGTGTGTTCCATTTGTGTGATTAGTAAATACTCCTATGTACTGAACACGCTGACACGTGTTAACAAAAGCGATGCACTAAGCCATATCGGGTGTGTCGGGAATAGTGACGATGAGGAGTAGTCAGTCGCTGTTTTTTCGCGAGTAGAGATGAAGGGGCAGGGGATCTAATTGTTTTGGAAGAAGAAGATACAAGAGATCTGCTTCCAAACACGGTTTAAGTATGTAATGGAGACAACGTTTCGTTACTCCGCGTATCATTTAATTCTACATTGGAATCACTACCTCTGCAGCGGTGCTCTCAGCCATTTACTGGCAACATTTTCGCCATTGACCTTCTTGGGAACTTCTTCCCATCTTATCCCTTCCTCTCCTTTTTTTTGAGATGATGACTACACTATGGTCATGTTTAGATGGTGGTGTTAGTGTTAGTTTGTAGCAAACTAACACTTTTGAGCCAAACACATGTGTTAGTTTGGTGTTAGTTGGAACTAACACCCAAAAAAATAACACCTCCAAGAGGTGGAAATTGGTGTTAGTTTGGTGGACCCCACGCCTTTCTCTCTCTCCCTCTCTTTTTTCAAATGTTTGGAAAAGTTAATTCAAATGCAAACTAACACCTCCATCCAAACATCCAAGATGTTAGGTTTTTATGTGTTAATTTGGAGGTGTTAAAACTACCACTAACAGTAACACTAACATCTACCATCCAAACACAGCCAAGATTATGTAGTGCAGTAGTGCTAAGAGTATGCGGCACCTGGTGGAGACGATGTTTGGTTACTCCGCGTATCATTTAATTCTACATTGGAATCACTACCTCTGCAGCTCTGCTCTCAGCCATTGACTGGCAACAGTTTCGCCATTGACCGTCTTGAGAACCTTCCCGGCCGTTCCTGTGCTCTTGATCTTATCCCTTACTTGTTTTTTCTATAAAAAGGCACCGATGCCTATCGGTCCTCCTCACTTCAAGTTGCTTCCTTCTTCTCTAGATCTAGATCTAGCTATATGGTTCCTTCTTCTGATACAATAAATAAAGCGAGTCACTTGCTTCCTTCTTCGCTAGATCTAGATCTAGCTAGTATATGGTTCTCTATTATGGTACAATAAAGTGAGTCACTTGCTTCCTTCTTCTCTTGATCTAGATCTAGCTATGGCGCAAAGAATAGATCTTCTAGGGCGCAAGCTTTTGCTTTTCTCTCTTCTTCCTCCTCCTCGATCTCTCAGTTCCTAGAAGATTTTTTGTGATATGGGTGATTGGGTTGCTCATCCCTCTAACACAGTTGCCAGAAGAATTCTTGTGACTTACTCCTTTCGCGCAGCCGTGTCTGGGGAAGGTAGCCCAGTACTTCCTGGCATCAGGATGAACAATATCATCTTGTGTCCAATGATTATTGTTTTCAGGATGAACAATCCTTCATCCTGTGTCCAATGATCATTATTTTTCCTATCTTTCTCCTTCCACTCGCGGAATGCTCTTGCAAACCAAAAGTGCAGGTTAAGCTAGGAAGCTTTGTGGTCTCATCGCAAGCCAGGAATCAATTCTCTAAGCCATCAATAAAAATGGAGCTTGTTCGATGACCACGTGCAGCAAGATCGACGACCTGCGAGCAAGATCAACCTGCGAGCAAGATCGATGTGTGTATGTGATTTTGCATATCTTGTCATGAAGAAATGGCCGCATTGTAACCTCGTTCTGATGTATCAATGATGACTGAAATCTCTGTTTGTGTGTGATTTTGCATATCACACATGAAGATATGGCCGCATTGTAACCTTATTCTGATGTATCAATGATAACTGTAATCTGTGTGTGTGTGATTTTGCATCTCAGGAGGTATGCTTTTGTGATTATCTCTGCAATACAATTTCTTGTATGATTTACCTACTCACTTGCAAGGCTTGAAGAACAAGCCGACGGGGGCTGGCTAAGAGCAACTCCAACAGTTTGGCAAATCAACTTGTTTCTATCAGGATTCCTGATGTAAGTTAGATCTGGATTTGGCAAATGAAATTATGCCAGATTGTTGGAGATGAACTCTTTTTTTACTTGGCATATCTTTTTAGAAGTTGACAAAGCACAAGGTTTGCCAAGTAAAATTTGGCAACCTTTTGGAGATGCTCTAATCCGTGTCTCTTTTGATGTAATCTTTTCGTGATTTCGCATATCTTGCCCGTAACAAAGGCGACGCTGGTTCGTTAGTCCTCGTCTCTTGCCCGTAACTAAGATGACGCGGGTTCGTTAATCCTCGTCTATTGCCCGTTACTGAACTGAAGTAGAATATAAATAGAATATATATAGTATCTTTGGTAGAATATGTTACAAGCAAGATTCAAATTCCACCACATCCCATATGTTGCAAAAAGGATTGAAATTCCACCAATACATCACATCCTTTATATTACAAAACGGATTCGATTTCCACTAATAGACACATTCTCCGGCATTACATAAAGGATTCAGCAGAAATCAAGCTTGCTTTTTCTTTATTGATTTCTGTATATGGATTTTTTCACTATGGTCGCTTCGCAAGTATGGTGTTTTGTTAGTTCCCAAAAGTTGGGTCTTGTATGAAGTGTCAAAGGATGGAATATCGTCAAAACGGTTGTATTTCTCCTCCTCAACAACATTTTCAATCCCCACAATCCTTTTTTCTAGGCATAACCACAGACCAGTTCTTCTTTGCAAGGTCATGTACATAGAACACTTGCTCAACATCGTTGGCGAAGACAAACGGTTTGTTTTTGTAACCAAAGACCTAGAGATCAACACTAACATAACCATATTTGTCCTTGCTCACAGCTCTCTTCCCATTGGTGACCCATCTACACTGAAACAAGGCTACCTTCAATCCTACATAATCAAGCTCCCATATCTCCTCTATTTGACCATAATATGTGTCTGTCTCCGTGTCATCATCATCGTCATGACTGTCGTCAACGACGGCCCGTACACGCACACCACTATTTTGACAGACACTCTTTTTATCCTGGGTCATGGTGTAGAATGTGTATCCACTGATATCCATTCCTTCGTATCTTGTAACAGTGAACAATGGCCCCGCTGCTAGATTCCTTATCTCGTCGGTTATTACAGCATTATTGTTGCATGTCTCGAAATAATCTCGGAGCCACCTGCTGAAACCTTGCATGTGCATCTTTGCAAGCCAAGCCCTACCACGGTTATGGTTGTCTTCACGTAGTTGTCATTTGTGCTCATTGGCAAACACTGTAATTAGGTGCAGCTGTTGTATCACGGTGAAATGAGCCTTTTGGAAGGCATCTACATCCGGAGTGACTGACCTTTTCCCCATGGTCCCAACACCTGAAAGCCTACCTTCATGCCGTGAGCGAGGCACACCAATGGGGTTTTGTGGGTCCATATAACCCATGGACCACTCCACTACTTCGATGGTCTCGTAGCCACGAACAATGGCTCCCTCCGGAAATAACCGGTTATGTACCAATGATTTCAGGATTCCATAGAACCTCTCATATGGAAACATCTGATGAAGGTAAGATGGGCCAAGGAACCTACCTCTCATATGGAAACATCGCGAGGTGTGCTGTTAGATGTAGCATATATGAGATCAAAGAATGCCGGTGGGAAGGTAGCTTCAAGCAGGCATAGGGTATCGAAATGCCTCCTTTCAAAGTCCAATAGTTTTTCCTCACTAATCACCTGATGTTCTACTGCATTGAAGAATAAACACAAGCTCGCTGCGTCACAAACCAGTTCTTTCTTGATACCTCTAAGTGCAACAGGAAGAAGAGTTGTCATCAACACATGGCAATCATGAGATTTCATCAAGTTGAAACTCATTTTAATGTCCTTCACTGACAATAGCCTCTTGAAATTTGATGAGTAGCCTGAAGGTACTTTCAAATCATGCAAAAACTGATATAATTATTTTCTCTCTACCTTTGACAAGGTGGTTGCAGCAACGGGAAGGTTCGGCCCCGTCTCTGTTTCCTCTGCATAGAGCTCCGGCCTAATGCCCAGCTCTTTAAGATCCTCCCTTGCATTTTTATGATCTTTTCCTTTGGACTTCTGTTGTAGCAATGTTCCATAAGTACCTTCACACACACTTATGACGCCCCAGGTTTTTAATTAACTTTAATCATAGGTCAACTCTGCTGACAGTGGTCAAATCACGGTCCACCTGGGTCCTCACCTCGAAAACCTCACCAACCAACCCTAATGACACCATTGATCAAGTGGACACACATGTGTGGTCAACCCTTGGTCAAAGTCTTGGTCAAAACCCACCTAAATCTTAGTGACCTCGGATGTCTTTCGGAACTTTTGCCGTGTTCTCCAAAATTCACCTAAACATTTAAAAATCTACCTTTATGAAAGTTGTCCAGTTTGTTGAGCGACACAACTTTCATGTAGATTAGCATTTGAAAATTTGAGTGGAAAAAGGTGAAAAACTTGCCCAAATGACAGTACCTCATGTTCAGTAACATAGATTGACATCCAAGGTGAAAATCTTTGTGAAAGTTGTAGGGGGCAGTGAGATCTACAACTTTCGTATTGAAAGTTATGTGCACTTTATTACAAATTTTTGGAGTTAATCTATTTCAAATAGGTGCTTAGCAAAATAAAATTGGCCGGACGCGCTCTGCGCTATGACGTCGCACCGCGACGCCGCGCCCGCGCGCCGCGCGTGTGCACCGGCCGCCTCGGCGTCCGCACCGCCGCGCACCCCAAGGCCGCACGCCGACCGAGTCCCCGCTCGTCTTCCCCGGACGCCGCGCCCCGAGATGCCTTGAATTCTTCCATCGCACCACGCGCTACCCGTCGCTCATGCCGTACCACGGCCGAGGCGCGCCGCACGGTCCCACCGGTCCGTTCCGCGCCCTCCCCGTACGCGCGCAGCCGAGGACCGCCGTACCACGACTGCATCTCCGTCACCGACGTCACGCGCCCGCGAGCCGCCCTATTTAAGCGCCACTCGCCCCTCTCGCGCGCGCCATTGCCGAGCCGCCCGCCATTGACGTTCGCCCGGTGTGCATCCCCTCCGCCTTCACCCCGTGCTTTCCAACCATCCTAATCTCCTCTCTAGAACCCGTAGAGGCTTACACCGTCGCTCGTTGCCCAGCATTGCATCCCCCCTCGCCAGAGCAGCAGCCCGCTGCGGCCGCCACCACCGGACTCCGCCGCACGCCCTCACTGGAGTCGCACCCGCGCCGTCCAACCCCTCCAATCGGCTAGGTGAGCCCCTAGGGGGTCCCGCACCGCTTGTTGGTCAAGGCCGGCCGGCCATCGCCGCCGGCGAGCACACTCGGCGGCGGGAGGGTAGGGATGCGAGGATTGGGATTTTCCCAGGGGCCTAAGTGCAAGGGAAGGGTATTTATGTGAGGCATTGAAAAGTTCTGGGGGTCCATGCGGAAAAGTGAAACTTCAATAGTATAGCCATTTTGCTGATTCTTGTAAATTCTCTAGAAAATTGTAGAGAATTCGGAAAATTGCAAACTCAATTTTGCTAGGTTCCAGCTGAGGAGTACTACAACTTTTGTTATACTCACCTAGGCTGTTTCTTGATATTTTTGGCATGAAAAATAGAAATGTGAAAAACCTAGATCTATGATATCTCAAAATCCTTAAATCCTCTATATCTAATGTTTGGATATGTTGTGTGTGATGTTATGACTAGATCCTGTAGCAAAAATTGCACAAAGTTATGATGTAAATCTTTTTATTTGTATTATTTTCAATTTATGCAGAATCTATCTAATTGATTTTTTAGGTAAAAATAATTATGTTCTTGAGTCCAATTTCCGCATGATGTCTTGTTGTGCCAAGTTGCACCTCTGGTGAATTAATCACAATCTTTTTGAATGATCAGAAGTATTTATTGTTAATATATGCATCCTTTCCTTTGTAATTTAATAATGCAAGATTCGTAGTAGTTTTAGGTGTACTTGCTGCTTTCCTAGGATGGGTTAGGATCAGAGAACATGTGTGAGGAAGTTTGGAGCATTTGGATGCTTATTTATTTTTGTATGCATTTAACTTGTTTTACTAAGCTAGCTTTTGTTATTTTCAAATAATTATTTTTCTAGCTTTCCAAGCATTGCAAGTGTGTTCAGTGGCTTAGTATAGGTGTTATGGTGCTTGAGAAACCCTCCACTGTAATTTTGAATGATTTATTGTTTAATTAAAAGTTTGGAGGCCTTTTATAGATTAATGTTTTGTTAAATAGGAAAATCCCTTTTTATTTATTTTACCCCTTTTTGTGAAATGGTTGCAAAGCTTAATTAAGATCCAAGAATACACCGTTGCTATTTAAAGAATTAAATGTAATTAATTATCTTTTGTACACACCTTCACCAGTAAAAGGTGAAGTATTAAACCTTCACATGAAATAACGATTATAAAAGGAAACATTAATTAACTGTTTGATTAAAAGAATAAAACACTTATCAATAATAACCTTTGTGAAAAGAAATTAGTAATTAATTATTTGTTCAGGTGAATTATGGCCAACAAGAGTTGGATAAGATAAATAATCAATCCATCACATCACCTGAACCATGCATTGCATTCCGTGTAGATCTTCCTGACGGTGACTACTCGCTCGTGCCGGAAGCCCAGGAAGGAGAAGTGGAGGCTGCACTGCAGTACGTGGAACTACTCGAAGACACCTAGGGTGCTCAGGCTAACTTTGCTGACGAAGGCAAGCCCAGTGCATTTAACCTGGCATTGCAAAATTTTATTGCAATTATCTATGGATGCGTGTGCATTTAAGTTCAGGAGTTGTATGGAACCTTAGATGCATGATCCCTAGGTACATGTGTCCTTACTAGTATGATAGGTCGATAGCTGCTAAGCTATAGGACCGTTACAAGTCGAGTGATGATGTCACTCGCGAGAATAGGTTCCTAGGTAGGAATCATAAGATCTCCTTAAATGGATTGCTCATGTGGTAAGAGCATGGGATATGGACTCCGGTCCAATGGCTATCGTGGGTTAAGTGTTTGAACGTACTAAGCACTTGTCGGGAATGGGACCGCTAAGCCTAGTAACTTAATGAGGTGGCAAGGGATCTTACTATTACTCATCTTGGGATGCGTCTCACGGCTAGCTACCGGTGGTGTATGGTTAGTCCGGGTGCCTCGCGGGGTATACCGGATAGCCTGCACCAAAGACTGTAAGATTCGATCCGGACCCGAAGAGTTTTGGGAACAGCTTGGTGGTTGTCCTCGCGGGGGCATCCCATAGTGTGTTTAGGTCTACCTTGCAAGGTTTGAATCAATCGATTGTCGGCCTCACACCATTATTTGAGACTACTTACTCCATTAGCCATGAGATCAGTAATGATGGAAGTTGATGAATATTATGCTTGATTAATTGTATGGTACAACCTTTTATGCACTAGATGGCTAATTTAGTAAAGAATAAACCAACTAGAACTCATGCTAAAATCTTGAAAGTAAGGACATACTCTTTGTTACTTTTCAGCAAAAGAAACCTAGTGGCCATAAAGCCCTTCATGTCTAGAGTTGGTGAAGTAGTTATCACCAACGTGTAAGTCTTGTTGAGTATTAGTATACTCAGCCTTGCTATAATCTGTTGCTCCAGGTAATGCCTTTGGTGATGTGTGGCCCGGGGAGATCCCGCCGGCTGGGAGCTGGAGTGGATGGAGGATGATGAATGAAGGCATCATGGCTGGCCTCCTGTGGTGTTCTCGCTTTCCGTTTAGTTAATTCCACTGTTTTAAAAACTCTGAACTACATTGTTATGTCAAAAACTTCGGTTTGTAATAATTAAACCCTTCAGGGTAAATTTCGGATGTTATTTATGTGGTATCTCTGGACTCGCCTTCGCGTGAGTTTTAATGCTATATGTCGATCCTTGTTGCTATATAAGTGATTTACCAGGCGTTAACCCAGTGACTAACGACAAGATGATACTTTATTACTGCTTAATGATCAAAGTGGATTGGTTTAGCCAGTAGTACAGTATTTTCCTGGGCGGGTTGTCGCAACATTCTTCTTGACGTGCATGTTTTCAATCGAATGACGCACATCCAACACCGGCCAATACTCTAGCTCCCATAGAATTGATTTCTTGTTCCACATTCCTTCTTCTTTTTCACCACCTCGTTTCTTTCTTTTGCCAAGGGTTTTTTCAGGCAGTTTGGGTAACTCTCCTCGATAGTTTTGATGTCCTTGACTTTCAGTCACATGCAATGCCGCCTCTCGATTGTCCTTTTCCCCATTAAACTGACAATCAATGGCCCGATATGGATGTTTCTAGCCGAGGAAACAACGGTGCCCCATAATTACGTATTTCATTGAATGTCTTAGCCATATTGAACAAGTATCTTTTAAGCAGTGTGGGCAAGCTGCACCTTTCCTTTTACTCCGGCCAGAGAGGTTGCGATGAGCCGGGTTGTCGTTGATGGTGGTGAACAACATGCCATGCATTGTGAACTCCTCACGCTTGTACTCATCCCAAACCTCCGGCACACCAGGCTTCCACAATATCTTCAAGTCATCAACTAGTGTCCTCAAGTAGACATCAATACGGTCGCCAGGTTGCTTTGACCCGGAGGCCAATATTGTCAGCATCATATATTTCGTTTCTTGCATACCTAGGGCTGGAAGGTCGTACAATGACAAGACGACGGTCCAGGTGCTATGTGTTGAGCTCTGGTTACCGAATGGGTTCACGCCATTTGTGCTTATAGCAAACCGTATGCTCCTTGCATCGTCAAACCATGGGAAGTGGGTATTAATGTTACCCCATTGCACTGCATCTGCGGGGTGCCTAAACTTGCCATCTTTCTTATAATTAATCTCCTTTCGGCCTTCTTCATGCCAATGCGAGAGTTGGGCCTCCTTTCGTGTTGCGAACCATCTTCTCAGCCGAGGAATGATGCAAAAATACCATACCACCCTCACAGGAGCCCCTTTGTTAGTCTTCTTCTTACCTCTGATCTCGTCGGGCTCATTCTCGTCATCAGCATTATTATCATCTCCACCATCCTTTTTCCTCATGTACTAATCACAGCCACACTTGGGGCACTTGTCAAGGTCTGCATAATCTCCACGAAACAATACACAACTGTTTTTGCATGCATGGGTTTTTTCAACCTCTATTCCCAGAGGACAGATTATCTTCTTCGCCTCATAGACAGACTCTGCTATTTGGTTTTCTTCAGATAGCATGTCTCTAAGCACATCCAATAGATGTTCGAAACTTTTCTTACTCCAACCATGATTTGGCTTAAGCTACGGAAGTTTTAGATCACTAGAAAGGCGAGAGTACTTTTGGCAATCAGGATAGAGGGGTTTCTTTGAATCTTCAATGAACTGCTTCAACCTCGCTAATTCAGAAGGTGTGTACACTAGTTGAAACTCAACATCCCGCAACATTTGATTAATATTGTGCACACGGTGCAACACCTCACCATCATCGAAGCCCCTAACTTCTTGATCAGTGATATCCTCAGGCCTCAACACATTTGGTGGAAATAATGGTTCATTTCCCTCAAAAAGTCCACTGTAATCAAGGTCTTCATCATGGTTAGCATGATGTCGCACTTCACCTTCATTTAGGCAGCCTGCATCGAGTTCATTAAGGCCTTCCTCACCATGTTTATTGCAACACGTGTAATTTTTTGTGAAACCACGTGTGACCAAATGATGAAAAATGATTTCCCATTGTGCGTAATTCTTTTGGTTGAGACAATCAATACAGGGGCAAAGCATTTCCTGAACACCGCGGTTTCTCGTATCCGCCTCTGCTTGATTTAGAAAACCATTGACCCCACTTAAGAAATTCTCCCAATCTTCTTGGGGCTGTTTGTACATCCAAGCCCGAGCAGCAGACGCCATCTGCATTCCATACACCAAATGAGCATAATTCATCACACAAAAAGACAGTTGAAGAATTTCAATAAAATGGATCAATTAATTTCCACATTGACGAGGACTTTCTACGAGGCGAGCGCGGCCGAGGAGGAGGATCGGCGGCGGCATCGCGGCCGCGGCGATAGCGCGGAGGACGGTGCGGTCGATGTCCGCTCTGGCCCCTTTCTCGTCACGCACGCGCAGCCGGCCGGCCTACTGTAGCGCCGACTTTCTGAGGAGGGACATTAAGTGTGATCCTCAGAGTGCGCGTAGCTGGCGGTGGCGAACGGGACAGGCCGACGGGGACATCTAAGCACACAGATCGAGCGAGTGACCTTGTGAGGAGAGAGAGAGAGAGAGAGAGAGAGAGAGAGAGAGAGAGAGAGAGAGAGAGAGAGAGAGAGAGAGCAAGTGTTGTTGTGCGAACCGGAGTGGCCTTCTGCGGAGAGAGAGCGAGTGGTGTACAGACGAGATAACAACATGCGTCTCCGATGTGAGAAAAAAGGCGACCCTGGGTGGCAATCAAAGGAGTCGCATTCTACAAGCATGTGTCTCCAATACGAAATTATCGGCAACGGACTTTATAGCCCGTTACCAATACGACAGCGATCAGTAACGGAATTAAGCAGCACATTACTGATAGGGCATTGATCGGTTACTGATTTTACAAGCCCGTTACTGATAGGTTTGACATTTGTAACGGGCTCTTTTAACATCTGTTACAAAGAATTTATGTAACAGGCGTTTAAGAAGCCTGTTACCAGAAGTCCACATTGGTAACGGGCGTTGTGGAGGTCAACCCTGGGGTCGTCCTGGCGCGCTTATAGGTAACGGGTGTCAAACAACAACCGTTACAGATATGGGTGGATGAAACGGGTGTTAAGGGCCCGTTACAAATGCTGCGTGACCTATTTTAGGTTTTCACGTAGTGTTGAGCACTCGGCTATTCAGTTTTGCTGGATAGAGATGAAGTCAGGGATCAGCTGGTCACTTCATAAAGCTTCAGATTTCAACACCAATAGTGGCCAGAAATTAAGCTCCTGCAGGCAATTTAAGGTGGCGACTGCATCCACCAGCTCAATCCTCACGCTGGTACTGTAGTGCCTCTAGGTCAACTACGTATACTGTTGCAGTATAATCGACACACGAGCTAATTTCCCGAGTCAAAATCCAGACCATGTGCCGTTATGTTGAAAGCCAGAGATGAGAATGAGAATGGGAAGGCTATGAAAACCATATCAGGGAAAATTAGAGTGCTCGGGAGGGGCTGGAATGGAGACATCAAGAGGATGGGACAGGGGAGGAAACAACAATTTGACTGCGAGTGGAAGATGAGTGTCATTTGAATTGTCTCGTCCGTGGGCTGCACCACCTCGAGTCCTAGAACTTCGCATTCTCCTCACGATGGGATTGTTGCCTATGGTAATAAAATTAGTATGGTATGAGATTAGATTTCTTTGTTATTCATCTTGTTTGATTGTCTGGTGTTGATTTGTTATGAAAGAAAAATATTGTTGGCTGGTTGGTGCCAGGTGGCTGGTGCTGATGTCTTATGAGAGAAAAATATTGTTGACGGATGGATGATAAGCCATACGAATAAGGTAGATATACTCCTGCATCTCCTTTAAAAATATTATTTAAAAGTATATCTTATTTGCCTATTGTTTGTTTTTAAAACACGTTACATAAAAATAAATTTTAATTTTTGTGGTCTTTTAGACATGTGTGTGTCACACGTGCACGTTACTAGTATATTATGTACGTATCATGCATTATCACATTATACATCCAAGGACTACCTTCAGTCCTAGATTCCTGGTACAAAATTACACTCACAATTCAAACTCAGGGTTTGCCACTGCAATGTGCTATGTAAGGTGGACTTCAGAAAATAGAAATTGCAAAAAAAACAAAAATCATCACAACATGCATGATCTTTTGCCTTTAATCTCGTGGAGGTCCTAATAGTATTTGGACCCAGCATCTCAATAAGCTAGTAATAATTCAACATGAAAATCAGTTTCACCATCAGCTGTTTCCTTCCACAGCACGAATTTTTATTCGAAGAATATCCTTCTCTTTTACGTTGCTATCTACAACGACATGTTGGATGACTCATTCAAAATACCACAAATTTCTGATGTGTGGCCTTGACGACTAGGCATGAGTGCTGGCCTGCTTGTAATAATGGATTAACCCATCTCTAGTACCATCATGGTGAGAGGGACAGAGAGAGGGAATACATATATAGTGCTACTTGAGATGGATTAATTTACATTATTGCTGACAGAGGACACCTAGCTAGCTACTGTGAAGACAAAAGCGACCTACGGGCCACGGGTCATCTATATATCTCTCACTAATCTTCAATTTCATTTAGGGTACATTGTACAAGCTTTCTACGAACATCCTGTTTGCATTGCTGGTCCCCGTAACAAGCGATAAATGACACTGCTGCGCACCTTCGATCCGCACGATTGCGTTCAAAATCATAGCTTTCTGATCTCATTCTCAAACGTAATTATATTAATTAGATAATACTGATGTTCATTCACTGACTCGACTATGGCAGTGATGGTACTTTTACCATTTCATTGTTGGAGCCGTTGCTTTACGAGTCTTTCTCATGTTCCAGGTGCTGATATGCATGGATGTGAACGAATCTGAAAATTAAGTTGTGTTGTAGCTTGTTGCAATATGGTATATGATCACTACGGGAAACCCGATATATGCCGAGTGCCACGGAAGACGCTGAGTGTTTTCCATTGGGCACTCGGCCAATAGCCTCCTTGGCCGAGTGTATCCGAAAAACACTCCGCGAAGTTACGACACTCAGCGACAAGCCTCTTTCGCCTAGTGCCAGCCACAAAACACTCTGTGTTAGTTATTCGTCGAGTGTCATTGGGTTGATAATCAACATCTACCTATGTTTCACCGAGTGTCTGGGCGTACACTTGTTTGCTGAGTATCTCACAAGGGCACTCAGCAAAATTTGATGTTTTCACCTCCTCATTACCTTCAAACTTTTCTTTAATTCTCATACAGTACTAGGTTATCCATACTCAAATTTGATACATTTCTAGATCTATTTGCGATATTTAACTTATTAATTTCATGTAAGGGATTTTTTTGAATAAGTCAAATTTGAACCGGAAGTGATTACAATAATGTTATAAAATTAGTCAGAAAATGTTATTCATGATACTTATTATATTTGGAGACCTTTCTCCTTAAATGAAGTAAAATTTTGCAAGCCTTGTTCAATAAACATGATCATGAGGTTGTGGCCAAATTGTTTTTAAATTGTAAAAAATGCAAATGAATTTTGGAAAATCAGATTTGTCAATATATCATGATATCATACATGAAGGTTGTGGTAAATTTTGAAAAGGTTTTGAACATTTTTTTTTCAAATGTGATGTTTAGAAATTGAAGCATCTCACAAGAAGAATCTTAGAGTTGAGTAGGATTCAATAAGATTTGGTGTCAAAGTGATGGTCGAATTGTGATTTGACTACAAAACGTTTTGTACCAGCAATACAGAACAAAGATTGTGTCATGTGAAAATTTGGCAATTTTTTGAAATCGTTTGATAATTCTAATGTATTAAGTGTTATTATAGTATTTATTGATATATATTAAATTCAACCTATAAGTGCATAATATAATTGAATTATATGAGCTGAAAATCAATTACATATTATTGAGTGAATTTGACAAAGTATTGTTGATGTTAATTTAGACTTATGTTGTGAAAAGAAAAGAAAAGAAAACGAGAAAACTCAGAAAAAGGGAAAAAAGTTCACCAAGTGTCAGCACTCGGCGAACATGATTGTTTGTCGAGTGTTGTATTTTGGCACTCGCCGAAGATGACACGTCAGCGATCCTAGCCACTCAAATGATGCTTTCCCATTGGTCAAAATTCCACAATTGGATCCCCCTATCTCTCTCACTTCCCTCTCTGTCGGATAAGGATAAGCTCCCTTATGCAGCCTCTCATCTCCCTCCCTCACCCTCTCTCCCTCCAGCGGCCAAGGCGACGGCGCGGGCAACCGACCTAGGTGGCGGCACGGCCAGTCGACCTTGGCAGCGATACAACCTCTCTCTCTCTCTCTCTCTCTCTCTCTCTCTCTCTCTCTCTCTCTCTCTCTCTCTCTCCCGCTGTCTCCCTCCCTACCTCGTGGCGGCAGCGGCAAGCTCGGAGGCTCCCATCACGTGTCGACGCAGGCCCCCTATGCCACCGGCGCTGGCTCTCCTCAGTCAGGAAAGGCCACCAGTGGTGGCGGTGGTGCGGGCTCTCCCGACACTGTCCAAGACTAGAGGCCACCAGCAGCACTGCGGGCGGCCAACCTAGGTGGTAGCACGACCTCCCTGTCTCTCCCGCTGTCTTCCTCCCTACCTTGTAGCGGCGGCGGCGGCAGGCTCGAAGGTTCTCCTTGCGGCGCCAACGCGGGCTCCCCTCGACCGAGGAGGCAGGGGCCACCAACAGCGGCGGTGGGGCCTTAAGAAGTCCAGCTCGGTGGTGTGACTCTTCCCCCTGGGCGGCACAGTCGGATGGAATATTATTTTATTTCTTGAAAATGTATTCGCTGAGTGTTGATTGCGGTACTCGGGGAACCCACAGTCTGTTTGCCGAGTGTGCGATGAAGGACACTCGGCGAAGCCTCCTTTGCCGAGTGGGCAACGCAACACTCGGTGAAGTATTCGCCGAGTGTCTTTAGGCTATGTTTTTTTCTTTGTTCTTTTACCATTTATAGGATGATTGAGTCGCATAGCTATGCAGAGGTCGAGAATGATATCGTAGTACATTTGTATCACCTTGATGTAACCGTCTAAGATTGATAAAATTTTCCTTGTGGAAAAATATTTTTATCAGGATATGTGTTTGGTTTGAAGGTAATCACTCCCGGCCCAATCCCTTTCAATCCCTCTCAAACCTGGGTTTTCTTTTTTTTTTATTGCAAATGTGGGGAGGCCATGGTGGTCATGTACATTACTACTTTAATTTTTACCCAGGCAAAACCACAGCTACTTTATCAGTACTGCCACTGATCTGGTCGCACGTAGGCACGTTCACTCGGAGGTCGGTCGCGCACATGGCGTCCACGTGTCGTCGCTAGCCGATGCGAGCATATTTCCTGCTGTTTCACCTAGGGGCTACATGGCCGTGATGGCAGCTCTGCAGGGAGGAGTATAGCTGGTTCTGCCCCAATTTATCTGCGATGTAGGGATTTTTGTCTGAGGCACATCCTCAAAAGCAAGTTTTGTACATAGCACAGCACACTTCTTGATTTTGTTCCTTGCACATCGGCAAAACTAGCTTTCGTGGGTACCACACCGCGTCCATTAAAGTACCTTTTTTCATTGGGGACCGTGAGCTAAAAGACTAAATTAGCCTTGGACTAATTCAGTGTGATCTGTATCCAGAATAGCCCCCACCGCACGGCACCCTATCCGCTCTGGAGTCCACCCGCCGGCGCGCTCGGAGCCTCAGGGGGTGTTTGGCATGCCTCCAACTCCAAGTGGAGCTGCTCCACTCCAAAATTCTAGGTGGAGCTGACTCCACTTCAAAAATCTAAACTCAACTCGCGGTGTTTGGCTACCAGCTCCATACTTTCTGTAGGTCCCACCTGTCAGTCTCATTTTCAGCTTCTTCCACAACCGTGCAACCCTGCTCCATTCAATTGCCATGGCGGCCGGCTCGAGGACTTGCCTTGCTCCGCGCGAGAGGCCTGCGCCGCCCCTAGACAGCCACGCGGCTGCTGTGCACCGGCACGGCGTTGCCCCCTGCGGACCCGCGGCACGGGGTCGCCGCCGCTCGCCCACGAACGGACGCGCAACACGGGGCCGCCGCTGCTCCCCTCTCCCCCGCCGACGCTCCCTAGCTCGGCGCCTCCCTATCCTCTTCCTCCCCTCCGCGGGCCGCAGGGCGCCAGCGCGTCGCTTTCGCCGTGGTCGTCGGTGCCCTTCGAACCGGTGGAGGCGGCGAACGCACAGCTGCATCTTGTCTCATTTCCTTGCGCCGCGTTGCATCTCGCTCCAATTCCTCACGGGCAAAGCACGTTCGCGATCGAAGCTCCACCCCACACCCCTCCAATTGGAAGCTCAATGATGGCCATGTCGAATCCACCATTTTTTCCATCCGTTGGTGGAGGCGCACGGGATGGGAGATGTGAGATCCGTCGGCCGCCTTGGGGGAGAGGGAGGGCACCGTCGGGGCCGTTGATGGGTCCGGCGGCGGGAGGCTCGGCCCGTGTGGGCCGGCGAGCGCGCAGCACGGCCGCGACCGCGAGGGCCGTCGCACGGGCGGCCACGGGGCTTGGCGGCGGGAGGCGGAGGGGCTGCGTGGGTGGGAGGCCACGGGGGTCGGGGGAGGAGACAGAACAAAAACGAATCGTTATTTTCCACTTATGTGTGGCAGTGGTAGGTAATTTCCTACCAACTCCATGTCTAGTTTCATATTGTATAGTTTTGGAGTAGCAAAGGGGGTGCTCCAGAACTCCAGTTCTATTTGCACTAGAGCTCCAGAGTTTAGACTGCTCCATGGAGTTCTGGAGTAAGGGTGTTTGGCTAGCTCCACTCGACTCTGGCATGGAGTTCAGCTCTGGAGCCATGCCAAACACGCCCTAATAGACTCCAGCGACAAAGAAGCACCGCCACCGCCACCACCGGCCGCCGCACCAATTCCGGATCCGCCTGCCACGCCCCCGCGCAGACCCTCTTCGCATCCGCTCGCCGCCACCGCCCTTGTTTGCATAGCTTGCTGGTGAGCTCTCCTTAGAATGCAATCGCATTCCCGATGTGTCCGCCCGATTCCGATGAGGACCACCACCATGCCATCGGGGTCGTCAACCGTCAAGTTCGGCGCCGTGGGCAGCGGAAGGCGGTGGAAGCGCTGGGCGACAAGCGACATGACCAACCTCCTCCCCGAGACCGCAGCTCCCAGCCCCATGGTCGTGCCGGCCGCCACCTCGGACTGCAGCTCGAGGTGAACATCGCTGACAGTTGAAGCGAGCTATGCTGACTGAGTTCAGCCTCGTGGCCGCGTGTATGCACAGCCACTAGCATTTCCTAATGTTTCCCAATCCCAAATTTTTTTTACTGATCTGTAAACCTTCACTATACATGAGTTCCTCAATCACCACGGTTCTAGCACCCTCAAGATAAGGGGCTATATATGTGTGTATGTGGACCGGGTGGGCGGTTAGTACTAGTTACTACTACTGAAGACAACAATGCAAGGTCGAGCAAGCTCGTCACTACTAACATCGGACAACAATGCAAGGTAGAGCAAGCTCGTCAGTAATAAAGATTTGATCAGTAACTCACCCCCCGGCCCATTTATGTGCCGACTATGAAAATCTCAAAAAAAAAGTCATAAATTTACATTGTGTGGAAACAAAAAAATTCTCTCCCGAGCAAAGAAGATTTATTCTCTGAATCTGTTTTTTACTAAGTACTCATATGGATATTTTTAAATTTGCACAAACAACCATAGCATGTTTATATCCAGCTCGCAACACTTTGCGTGCAGTTCAAGGTCAAATCCTATTTCCTGATGTTTCCAATCCTCCCCTACTTTTTTTAACGAACCGCACGAGATAGTGCGAGCTTCGTTGACATAGAAAAAAAATACGAGACTATGGTCCTGGGAGACCATAGGCAGGAAAACATAAAAGAAAGAAAAAATAAAACTCGCATGGTTGGATTGAGACATCAACACGGGCGCACTGGCCGGTTGGAATGGGACGTCAACCTACAACGACGATAGGAGAGACAAAGCAAAACACAGCTCCACCCACCAGACCGCACTAATGCTAGCATCACGCCACTTGAGGTGTGAACCGTTGCCGGAAGAGGAGCTGAGAGGCAGGCAACACCGCACCGAAAAGGGTTGCCGCCTTGCAGGACCCAACACCGCGGTGTTGTTGCAACCAAACCGGGCCTTCCGACAGCATGAAGACCGCCGAGTCCGAAAAGACCAACTCTCGCATGCGCGGGGACCACCAACCCGCCACTCCGCACGCCTCTCTCTCGTGCGCGGGGACCTCCAACCCGCAGCACGGCACGCGCTCTACACTTGTCTCAAAAATTGTCGTTAAAGAAGCACGAAGAGGTGCACTGCCCCTGGTAGCCACAACAACCACAACCCCCCGCCGTGACTCGAAATCATGACGTTGCTTCCCTATCACGCAAGTCGCCGCCATCGAGCTGGGAGACCGAAGGTGTCGCCCGTGCCTTCTTTTAACGCTGTACCACACCAGAAGATTTCAGCCATGCTAAAAGCCCCGCCACGATCCGCTGCAGGCCAAGTCCTCTGCGGTTGTCGTTGCTGCAAGTTTCGTCCAACAACGCTGTCCCACACCGCACTGGAGGTCGCCGAGCAACACCAGGAGCCGCGGGACGCTGCAAGCAGTCGAAGCAGCCGCCGAGAGAAGACCGCCGGTTGCCAACGGGAGGGCCAACGTCGAGGCTCGGGGTAGGCAACCCCCTTAACAGATGGCATACGACAGGCTCATGGCCACCATCCGGAGTAACCACGAAGAGCAGACTAGACACGCCAATTGAAGCGAACGGTGCCTCTAAGGCGATGCCTCCAAAGAAGTTACGGCGCCCGGAGGCGCCGCCGTCGCCCGTCCAGAAACTGGACCGGGTTTTCACCCGGATAGCATGCAACAAGATTGTCGCTCAAAGGTGGCGCCCTCAGCAGGGAGAGCGACGCCCGTGGGCGCCGCCTCAAACCCCATAACAAATCTGGCTAGGACCTGCGCCTAGCGCGACCAATCCGGCTGCAACTGATTGTTGCAGCAAGTTGGTACCACCCCTGCAGTCACCGCCGGCAGGGAAACGTCCCTGTCACAACACACCACCTCCCGCCGTCAAAGCTTCATCACACTGTCATCGTCCCGACTCCCCAACGATGCGCCATGTCGGCAAAGACTCCGGGCGCTGCCAACGCAGCCACCGCGGACCATCCAGGTTGTAGCAATTGTGGACAAGCAAAATCTCGTCGTCCGCCACACCCGTAGAGAGGCAAACGCCACCGCGGTGCCGTACCTCTCACCACGCCACCAAGACGTTGTTCCGCCCACTGTGGTGCGCGGGATGCTGCAACGAGGCGTTGTCCATACTCAAGGCCGGCCATTCATTGTCGGGCGTCGCGCCGAGCTGTCCCCGTCGTGCCACCGAGCCACCACCAGGAGTCGCCGCCTCCGCGAAACAACGCCCCACCGTCGCACGCCGCAGATCCGGCCATGGGGCTCCCACGTCTAGGCCTAGGGACGTAGGATCTGCGCCCCCGCGGTCGGCGCCACCGCACACTTGCCACCGCCACCGCCGCCGGGTCCCCGCGGCCTCACGACGCAAATCCGGCCCGAGGGCCGCCGGATCCGGCCGCGGGCACCCCGGATCTCACGCCTTGCCGCCGACATCGCCGCCGAGCCCGACAAGGTGCCGTCACGCCGCTCCGCCGCCCCGGACAGACGCGACCACCGATAGAGAGGCCCCGCCGCCACCGTCCTTGGGGCCTGTGTGGGTTCCCGACCGGCCCCTTTGGCGGCAGCACGTAGGGGAGCTAGGGGAAGGGGGGCGCTCGCCGGAGTGGAGGGTGCCACCCAAGGCGCCCGAGGCAGGGGCGACTCGAGTGGGAGGAGGAACGAGCCCCTGCGGTAATGCATACATGTCTATGGTCTTGGGGCTTGTCCATATGTGTGGGAAAGATGCCACGAGTGCAATTACGAGTCTCGCGCTGCAACCATCTCCTGATATTATCCCTTCGAATGCTTTAGATTCCTAGGGATTGAGTTACCCTACAATTCACGTTCTAGGGGAATTTATTTATATTCTTTATAATTCTCTAAATTTTTCTAGGGAAATAACCTAACTGCAGGGCAACCAGGGAATTCATCTAGTGTCAGTGCAATTTTTTTTCAATCCTAACCTGAAATTCGCTGCCATTGGGAATCGAACTAAGGACCTAGGGAGTGTCACCCACCCCATCCAACCCCCACAGATCGAGTTTTTTACAAGCATTCATAGTGATACATGCATGGACGGAGCTAGTGGGGATAGAGGAAGGGGGGTTGGCAGGGGGTCTCCATTTTTTATTAAAGTTTTGAAGATCAAGAAGATGTTATTAGCTGCAGGTTCAGTATTTGGTTGCCGTATGAATTAACTAATACCCCCTCATCCCTCGTGGTTCCATCCTAGCTCCATACTACCGTATTTGTATTTTTTTATAGATTTTTTTACTGTGCACCATACTACTGTGTGGTGGCATAATGTATAATTCCTTTTTAGGAATAGGTAAATCTGTAATTATAATAAATATGTCTTTTCGTTACTGCAATTTTTTCTTTGAACGTCGTCGTTTTCCCGCACACGACATTTTTTACCTTTCCACCGAGATAAATTTCCAATAATACCCATATACCAACCAATATATGCCACATATACCACAAGTGCAAGTTTTAGTTGCACTTGCACGGGGAAAAACATCATATGTCTTAATACACATAGCTTGAAACTGTTGACAATTTGATGCTGTTTTTAAATTTCTAATTATATCCTTACCAAACTAAATTGATGAACTACTAAATATTAATTTTCTCGTATCGTGTTTTCCCATCCTTTGTTTCTTTTATACTGAGGTTTTTTACGTCGGTCCCATGAGAATAAAAAATTGATTAGCACGCCATTTTTATTGCAAATCTCGATTAGTGTATATGTTCTTTGGAACAGTTATCAGGACTGGACAGGTCCTATCGGGCAAAGATCAAAGGGACATTTGGATCCATACCATCACTACTGGAAACAGGTCCTTTGCCGAGTGCCCGAAACCGTCGGCAAAGACCTAGAAACCGTCGGCAACGGCTTTGCCGACGGCCGCACTCGGCACCGTACTCCCGGGAAAATTTTTCTCGGCCAAGGATCTTTGCCGAGAGCCTTAGGTCAAGACCCTCGGCAAAGGCTCTGCCGAGAGCCCACGGCGGGCCGTCGGAGGAAAAAAGTAACCGTTACGAACTGACGGATTTTCAAATCCTCTTTGCCGACGGCCGGACGCTAGGCCATCGGCACAGAGGTTTAGGTTTGTTTTTTAAAAAAACAAACTGCGCCGACGGCTCACCCCAGGCCGTCGGCAAAGATGTAATCTTTGCCGACGGCCAACGCTCGGCAAGGCTGGGAGACCCGGATCGGGGTGCTCCCAGCTGTGCCGAGTGCCCTGTGCAAGTACGCTCGGCACAGCTGGGAACACCAGAGGAGGGGTCAGATTTCCCAGGTGTGCCGAGCGTACTGGCACAAAACCCTCGGCAAAGGGGCCTTTGCCGACGGCCGCGCTCGGCAAAGCGGTCATCTTTTGTTTATTTTTTTTTTTGCTTCCAAATTGCAACCAAATACATATACCCTGCAAACACACATATATCACCTGCAAACACACATGCAAGCAAAGACATATCACATATATCACACATCCACAAGTCCACACATCACAATAGTTCACACATCCACACAAGTCCACAAATCCACATAACATCCACAAGTCCATCGAAACAAGTCCATGGTAGATCCACGGGCCTACGGTGATCGGCTCGGGCGGCGGGAAGGGTGTGAAAGCCGGCATCCGAGTGACGGGCGAGTGGTGGACTTGATCGCCACTTGGAGCCCGCCGATTAGAACCCGCCGAGAAAGGCTGCACAAAGGAGACAAGATTGCAAGTGTTAGATATCATTAGCCACAAAACCGAAAGTCTTTGGTATCATACTCACGGGACTACCGAGAACTTGCGGCGTAGGAGACACCGTGGACCGATCGGAGTGATAGGAGCTAGGAGCCCCGGTGGTAGAGCCATACCACCCGACGTCGCCGAGAACCTAGTAAGTTCCTCGAACTTACTCGCCATTGCTCGCCGCCGAGCCCGCTCCGTGCTAGTCGCTCCGCTAGCCGCTGACGTAGACTCCGCTCCTCTGCTAGCTCGACCTAGAACATTTAACTTAAATGTTTCAGTAATGCAAATCTAAGAATGTGTTTCAACATTAATATACCATGATTAGTGGATAGTGCATACCTCAAGGACATTCAACCGGCCCATCCCCACGCTCGGCCGTGCCCGTATCTGGGGGTCAGACTCCGTCCTCCGTGCCCGGACGTCGGAAAGTCTCAAGCTGGAACTGTCGATGATGCCATCGCCAATCCACAACCTCCCGTGCTTCTTTCCTCCACCCAAGGCCATGACTATGTCCGTATCAATGTCATGCTCGCTCGGGTTGTAGTCTTCCCCGTACTTGTGCTTACATGCCTCTGTGTCTGAAAGGATGGTCAAGAGGTAGGAACTGACGATGTTGGTCGAACGATGAATACTTAGCACCCTTCTGCAACCAGATGAACCTCAAACGTTCCTTGCATATTGGGCACGGGAACTTTCCATGAACACACCAGGCTGAGAACAACCCATACGCCAGGAAGTCATGAATAGAGTATTGGTACCAAACATACATCTTGAAGGATGACCTTTCAGCTCGGTCATATGTCCATACACCTTCCTCCCAAGCACTAATCAATTCATCCCACAAAGGATCCATATACACACCCATATTACTCCCCGGGTGTCCAGGAATTATTAAGGACATGAATATCGTGTCCCGTTGGAAGGCGACACCGGGGGGGGAGATTCAAGGGTACAACGAACACGGGCCAACATGTGTAAGGGGCGGTACTCATTCCATAAGGATTGAACCCATCGGTTGCCAGCGCAACACGTACATTACGAGCCTCGCCGCTTTCTCGAGATGTTGTCCATCAAAGTACCGCCATGCTTCACCATCCGATGGATGTACCATCTTGTCCGGACTATACCGTATGCCATGCTTATGCCATGTCATCCGTTTGGCGTTTCCTCGCGTTGGTAAAGTCGCCGGATCCTCGGCACAAACGGAAGATACCGTACGATCTTTTGGGCGATATCGTCCGCTTCATCCGACCATCCCCACTGGTACCTCTTCGAACCTCGAGGATTTGCACTTTGGACGGTGCGTGGCATCCGCGTGTTCCTTCCTAAAAAGGACACACCCATTCACACGAGCATCTATCTGCTCATACGGCATCTTAAGTGCTTTAAAGAGTGTTGTTGACTCGTACATGGACGTTGGTAGTGAATGGCCCTTTGGAAGCAAGGAGCCAACAACGACCAACAACCTATTGAAGCCTCGCTCGACTGATGTTTAACTCGGATTTCACCCCTAATAACCGCCCAATGGCGTCCAATTGCGAAACGGTGGTGTGGTCGTGAAGAGGTATCTTTGCCGAGTCCATCATCTTGTAGAACAACTTTGCCTCCTCCTCCATCGCCTCCTTATCACGGTTGTCATTGAAAAGTGCTTGGTGAGCATCTTCTAACATGTCTACAACCCCCGCATCATCATCACACCCCTCCAGGCGTGGTCTCACCACCTCCTCTCTCATACGATGTGCTTCACCATGGTAGATCCACACGGTATAGTCTTTGGTAAATCCATTGTACAGAAGATGTCGGCCCATATCCTCCTTGCTAACTCTCCTCTTGTTGTCACATTTTGTGCGGGGACACCAAACTAGCAAATGACCACGAGAATTGGCCCATGCAAATTCCAAGAAACCATTGGTCTTATCCTTCCATTCATCGTCAAAATCACGCTTACTTCTCCGGCCGGTGTACATCCACCGACGGTCCTCCATCCTTTGTCATACGGGAATGCGAACCATAAAATCCATGTACATCGTGATCCTCTTGTCTAATAGGTGAGGATAGGTCCTAATCCCACCCGCGAGATCCGTAGATGAGTTAGTTTCCATGCCCCGATCCGATCGAGGCTGAATTTCGGCACACACCTCCCCGCTGTTCTCCGGATACACGTCCGAGTATGGAGATTGTGTATCCGGAGAACAACGGGAGGTGATGCCAAAACTCGCCTCGGATCGGACCAGACATGGAAACTAACTCATCTACGGATCCGTGGGCTGTCCAGAAACCGTGGACAATCCGAAACAGATACGGTCGGAGGTATGCACGTAAATGCATACCTCCACCGTATCTCTTTCGGACGGGGAGACACCTAACTAGGTTGCGCGATCTACGACCATACGACCGAGAAGACGGGTTATTCATACCTAGGGCTCGACGGTGACAAGGCGCCGCGGTGCGTGCAGATCCGCAACGCCAACGAAGAAGATCAAGGTCGTCGAGGTACTCCGCTTGCCTTCCACTAGCCCATCTCTCGAAAAAAAAGCATGTATATACAACTTAGGTCAAAATTTCGGAAGCACCTCCCCCGCACGGTGAGGTGTCAAAACCTGCAATTAAACATTCGACACGAAGGCCGACAACGAGAGATATGCATTCTAATCGAACTAAACAAGGCAAGTGCCAATTCTACCGTAGTTATTCTATCACTAGTGATATATGCATTCTAATCGAACTCAACAAGGCGGTGCTAATTCAACCACTAGTCATTCTACCACTACTCACATTCCGTTTTGGCTCACCTTGCTCGGGCGGACGACGACGACGGAGGGCGGGCGGGGGGGGCGGCGGGGGGGGCGGGCGGGGAGGGGGGCGGGCGGGGGGGCGGCGGGCGGGGGGGGGGGGGGGAGGGAGGGCGGGCGGGGGGCGGCGGGCGGCGGGGGGCGGGGAGGGGAGGAGGGGGGGGGGGGGGGGGCGGGCGGTGGTGGGCGGGGGGAGGGGCGGCGGGCGGCGGGCGGCGGGGAGGGAGGGAGGGCGGGCGGGGGGGCGGCGGGCGGTGGCGGGCGGGGAGGGAGGGCGGGCGGGGGAGGGGCGGCGGGTGGCGGCGGGCGGCGCGAGGGAGGGCGGGCGGGGGAGGGGCGGCGGGCGGTGGCGGTGGCGGAGCCGAGGAGGAGCCGCCGGCGGGGAGGTGGCGGTGGCGGAGGCGAGGGAGCACCGGCGGTGACGGCGGCCGGGGCCGGCAGCGGCGGCGAGCCGGGCGGGGCGCGTCGGCGGCGGGCGAGCCGGCGGCGGGCGCACCGGCGGCGGGCGAGCCGGCGGCGGGGAGGTGGCGGTGGCGGCGGCGCGGAGGGCGCGGGGCCGGGGCGCGATGGATGGGCAAATGGCTAAGTGTTGCGGGGAAGGGGGGGGGTAACGGCACGCCTTTGCCGACGGCCGGATCAAGGGGGGCCGTCGGCAAAGAGTGCCCTCGTCAAAGGCCCGCCCCCGTTGACCGCGCTCGGAACCCGGTTGACCGGCCTTTGCCGAGAGCCCGGCCGGCCGTCGGCACACGGGGAGCCGTGCCGACGGCCCGCCCTCGGCACACCGTTCTTTGCCGAGGGCCCCACCGTGCCCTCGGCAAAGAAATAATTTTCTTTTTGTTTTTGCTTTGAGTTTTTTTCTTTGGTAAAGGTACATGACCTAGAGATTGATTTGCAATTTTGGTATGATTTTTGACAAATTTTTACTATATTTTATGTATTTTGGTCTTTGTTTTGAATTTCTATGCATATTTCGAATTTGAACCGCAAGTCATCAAAACAAGTGCATGTATGTGACGGGAAAAATGATATTCTTGCTTTTTAGTGTGAGTTTAGTCCTAATGCGGGCCCCACGTGCCAAAATTCGAACATCTTAGGGCGGATCGCATGTCCACTCACTTTCTCGCGAATCGTTTTCAAATTATATAAAATGGAAATATAGTCGAAAAATCACGAAATGTGACGAGTGGTCGTTATATCACATGTGTAGTCAGTGGTAAAAACCTGGAATGATTTCGTGCATGTTTCCGTTCACCTTAGCACAAACCTGGAGATGTCCTTAGCACAAACCTGGACAATGTCTAGGAGATGTACCAGGTTTGTGCTAAGGTGAACGGAAACATGCACGAAATCATTCCAGGTTTTTACCACTGACTACACATGTGATATAACGACCACTCGTCACATTTCGTGATTTTTCGACTATATTTCCATTTTATATAATTTGAAAACGATTCGCGGGAAAGTGAGTGGACATGCGATCCGCCCTAAGATGTTCGAATTTTGGCACGTGGGCCCGCATTAGGACTAAACTCACACTAAAAAGCAAGAATATCATTTTTCCCGTCACATACATGCACCGTTTTGATGACTTGCAGTTCAAATTCGAAATATGCATAGAAATTCAAAACAAAGACCAAAATACATAAAATATAGTAAAAATTTGTCAAAAATCATACCAAAATTGCAAATCAATCTCTAGGTCATGTACCTTTACCAAAGAAAAAAACTCAAAGCAAAAACAAAAAGAAAATTATTTCTTTGCCGAGGGCTCGGTGGGGCCCTCGCAAAGAACGGTGTGCCGAGGGCGGGCCGTCCGCACGTGCCCCGTGTGCCGACGGCCGGGCCGGCTCTCGGCAAAGGCTGGTCAACTGGGTTCTGAGCGCAGTCAACAGGGGGGCGGGCCTTTGACGAGGGCACTCTTTGCCGACGGCCCCCCTTGATCCGGCCGTCGGCACAAGTGTGCAACAACGATCAAATGTAACGGCCGTCCGTTCTTCTCCGACGGGCGCTTATGTCCCGAGAGCTAGCCCTCGGCAAAAAAACCATCTTGCCGAGGGTCGTGAGGTGCCGACGGTCCGGCCGTCGGCAAAGGTGGTTGTGCCGTGAGTCAACCTGTGCCGACGGCTGCTCTCGGCACAGATCAACTCTGCCGAGTGCCCGACAAAAGGCCCTCGGCAAAGCCTTATACACTCGGCAAAGCCTGAGTTTCCCGTAGTGCATTAAAAGATCTCAAATTTAGATATATAGTATTAAGTCAATGACATGTGGGGTTCATGTGAGTCAATGACATGTGAGGCTAATGGTATATATCTAACTTTTGGATCTTTCAATGATATGGATCTAATTATTTCAAGATCAAACCATATGTTCTAGCGGCTCGTTTAAAAATCCATCCCTTCAATTGGACCAGTTAATATTGGGTGACGGCAGTAATGACAAGGTGTTGTGCGCGGTGAAAGACAAGAAATATGAAACGAACCGGATTTCCACGAACGGAAACCCGACTTCTGCACCTCGGTGGTAGTCCCAGAAGGGCTACCACGTGCAATCTCCTATCTCAGAAATACCGAGAATCCATACAGGAAGAAAACAAATAGAGTACATCATTTATTTATCATATTAATCAGATTACATCTCTTCGGCACTTGCCGAGTACAAGTCCAACAGGACTGAATCAACCAGAAAGAAAACATCTAGCAGCGGCTCCATGCAAGCGCGGGAAACTCCATATCCGCAGGCATCTCGAGCGTAGGAAAAGCTTTAGTCCTCCCATCCGTCGTTGTCGAAGTCGTAGTCCGGCTGACACCAGGATCTATCCGATAAGCGGGTAGGTCATGTTAGCTTGCCAACAAAGAAGAAAAAGTGATGTACGTTTCTTGACGGTTAATAATTGTATCAAAGTTCGTTCGTGACTCGCAAGCGTACAAGTCTCCCGTCGTAGTCAAGGGACCCTTCTTCCCTCGAGTGGTGAACCCAAGGTATCGAATCCGTGGAACAAATGTGTGACGCAAGACTTAATCTATTAAAGCCAAATAACTGCAATCTTCAATAAAGAACCAAATGCATCTAAGTAAAAGAAACAAAACAGATCTAATCTACTAAAAACCGGAGAAAACAAAGTAAGATTGGGTAGATAAACCGATCTAGAGGGATCGGGGTAAGCCTTTTGTTGAAGTTCCAAGCAAGAGAAGAAGTAGCAAATCGAATCTTAATAGAAGCCTCTTTAAATCGTGGTTTCGCGTCCAAATCCGAAAACATCCGCCTTTCGAGACCCCCGTTCGTCACAACGTATCCCTATTCATGCGGGGAGCTTAGGGCGAGTCAAAAGACAAGTCGAGATTCTTTCGGAAGATCCGGCGTGTACCTCTAGCCACCGCGGCTACAAGAACACCCTATGTAATCTATCTCGAGAATAGAATTGGAATAAGCAAAGCCGATCGAAAAACGAAATCTTCGAGGAAACACTTGATCGGCGGGAAAAGATTCAACTTGATAATTCAACTATAACAATGATACATACACAAGATCACCACCGGGATCCTTCCTTGATCTTGCTTCTAGCTCCGGAACTCCGACGTGGTCTTCCGTGCAAGGTTCCCACGTCGGCTAGGGGAACCCTAGTCAACTAGCTCGACCCTCTCCTCTCCTAGATGGTGTCCCTCTCTTCTCTCGCTTCTCGGCGGCCGAAGACGAAATCTTCTCTCGCGTGGCTCTCGGTCGGGGGACTATAAATAGCCCGATTGGCGGCTAGGGCAAAGGGCGACGGGTTTGGGCCCTAAATGGGCCCGGGGCCGACCGGACCGGGTCGGCCGGCCCGGGCCCATTTAGGCCCGGCCCCACGGGCTCCTTTGCCCGAGGTCGGTTCCCTTGCTTCCCGGATGCTTCCCCCATCTGCATGTAGGTCCATGTCGTCGGTTTCTCTCCGAATTGGACTCAACTCCTTGTCTTGCAAGATTCAGCACTTTTCTGGTCAGGTCCCTGGAGTCTGTTGTCTTCTCGGATCAAGTCCCCTGCTTCTTGGAGTTAATATTGCTTCATTGCATGACTTGTTCAGGACTTCAAGGTCTTGTCATGAGGTGCTTGATGAACTTATCCCGAAAGTCTTGCATTCAACGCTAAAACCCTGCATAAACATTAAACTCCAAAACCGACATGCACACATGAACTTGTTATACCACGGGGGTTAGTACCAATGGATAAGGTATAAAACTCATGCCAACACCGAAGGTAAACTCATGGCTAGGTTGACAGATTTTCACCGTCAACATCTCCCCCATGCTTAAACCTTGCTCGTCCTCGAGTAAGC
Organism: Cenchrus americanus; assembly: GCA_947561735.1. NCBI lineage: Eukaryota > Viridiplantae > Streptophyta > Magnoliopsida > Poales > Poaceae > Cenchrus > Cenchrus americanus. The sequence continues at coordinate 241,382,717 of OX387245.1, forward strand.
CTTCGATGGATATCATCATTGCTAAACAATGTTTAAACTTTGCACTTGATTACACATGAGAAAACATAATGCTCTCAAAATTTTAATTCATTAAAGTTCCATAATGTACTAGCCTTCATCTCCACGGAGGGTAGATTCTTATTAAGCTTATCCCACAAGTATTAACATGCTCACAAAGTTTTAAATGGATCTCAGAATTTTTGAAATGAAGAACGAGATAAGAAAAGCTAAAACCAAGTTCACAAATTTAAATCATCTCGTATGTTGCTCATGAACTCTCATCTCACTTGTCTCTCAAGCCTATATATTCTACTCCTTTCCCTCTCATATATATGTGGTAGGCTTTATATGGAGCTTTGGGAAAGTTTAGTCTTAACAAGAATTTATAAATGAGGTGTTGTCAAAACAAGACAAGCTTCTCATGGTCTTACCGAGACTCGTCAAAAAGGTCATTGGAAAATAATGTTAAATCAAGGAGGGGAAAGAGAAAAACACACACACTTTAGATGAGTGGACATGTGCAAATGGCAAAGAGTGATCCCGAGGCACAAAGGAAGTCCTCGTTATCGGATTGCACATGGTTAGAAAATGAGAATGGATCTTTTTATCTTGAAGCCTTGAATGCACTCTTAGAGAACCGGGGGGTTCACTTTACGCACAAATATATATTTTTTTTCCTTTCTTTCATTCATTTATATTTTTTCTTTCCTCGTCATATATTCAGTCCATGACTTTCACAACGAAGTTTTGATTTTTTATACCTTGAAAGTCATGAATATCACTGGATTTTTTTTACCCAACCCTATACATCTCTTTCATCATTTTTTTAAAATACTCCCTTTTGAACTCTAAAACTGCACCGTACCTACCTCCTCCCCCATGCTTAGACGTTGCTCGTCCTCGAGCAAAGAGGCGAAAAATAAGGTAGGTACCGGACAAATTTTTCCTTGGAGAGATACTTGAAATCTTCAACGTTGGCACCGTCTTGCGATCTTCCTTGAATTGATGATCCATCCTCAATGATAGGTTGTGGTCAAGGAGGTAATCACAAAAAGATGATATTTTGTTTAAGGGTGGATATCCGGCGAAGTTTGTGAGATCACCGTTGCGGGGATACACAATGCACGGATAAAAGGCTAGCAAAAAGATAGATACGCAAAAACGGAATGACCAGCTTCTTAGTCTCGGGCCAGAGAAATCATGGCCTGCAATAACTCACTCAAAAATAAATCTTGTACACTAAGGTTTATGCACTCAAATATATATAAGGCTTTGGATAGGTTGAGCAACACACAAGTGATATTTGTGACAAGGTTAGCAATATTTTTGAGCATAAAAGTCATCTTCAATCTATTCATAACTTGAGAGCACATAAAACACTATGGGTCTTTATTTTAACCATAACCTCCGCTGAAAATTAAGCTAGCATTTAAATAAATTCAGATCTGCATTTTTAAGAGAGCACTAGCTTAAACATGCATAAATCAACTACAAAGATGAACAAAGCTGCAATTTTAATCATATATCATCATGGCACGACTTTTGTAACTTTTCCAATGATAAAATCAAGGTGGTGACTTTATTAATGGTGATATCAAGTTGAAATACACACTGAAAATAAACAAACATGCTTGCTGAAATTTAAATAAAAACAGAAAAATACTACGCAAACACACATAAGCAAAAGCTGAAAATTACAGAGAAAAAGAAAAGAAAAGAAAACTAAAGTTCCTAAATCTTCTAGTCCTCCGTCGGTGGTTGATGTTGATAGTCTTGATAATAATACCCTTGCTCATAATATGAATGAACGCTTCCTCCGTCGAATTGATTTGGCTCCACAAGGTGAAGGCGTCCAAGTTCAAAGGCAATATTTGCGTTGCCTTCACCGAGTTGGGCTGCGTTGGATTGGATGGCTGCGATATTTTGAGCATTTCTTGCAGCATATCCTCCAATAATGGCCATGCTTTGTTGTGGTTGGGGATGATGAGCGTAGGACTCCGCGAAGTTAGCGTTGGGCACAACATAATTTTGTGGGGGTACCGGTGCACCACCCCCCCCCCCCCCATGCTTGTTGTTGAGACCCTCCGTAATAACTTGGCGGAGGAGGAACTCCGCCGAATGGTTGCACATTGGGTTGTGCTCCACTCGCTTGTGCGGAGGATGTTCCCTCCTCTACGATTCTTCCTCTTTTGTTCTTCCTTGCAGGGACAAGTAGTCCCTCTTCCAACCAATCTTCCCTTCCTTCGGTGAAAAGCCTAAGCCTCTCATTTGGAAGGGGGAGGTTCACTATGGCCAACCGATAACCTCCTCTCTCATCTCCACTAATGTACTTGCCTTGCCGCAAGTACTCAAAACCGAGAGAGGTACCACGCAAAAGATGAGCGGGGTTTCTTGCGATCCCCGGCCGCAGGGAAAAGGCCAACATGGAGAGGTAACACCCCGAACCAATATTACCAGCCCCCGATGTTGCTTCACAACACCAACGGTTGATCATGAGGTAAGAGGGGTCAATTGGCTGCCTGGCAATTAAAGCCGAGTATAGCCAATTCAACTCCGTGTCGGTCACCTTTGTTTCCCTCATCCTCCCCAATACCCTCTTGCACATCCAAGAGTGAAATATCCGGATAATGGGGTTACGGATGCAATTGCGTTGTTGATGGGCTTCTCCGGAGATCATGCTCCAAAATTCCGCCAACATGCCGGGAGGCACGTCAACTTTCTCCGGAGCTTCCTTGTGGAATCCAAGCAGCTCCCTTACGTGCTCGTAGGGAACCACTTGCTCGATTCCCTCCAACCGGAATGACAAGCTTTGCACCCCATCATCATCAACGATGGGTGCAATAGTCATCAAAATTTCCAAGGCGTAACCCAAGTGGGTGTCCACCGATATTCCGTTGGAGAACTGAACCCACCCGAGGTGCCCCAACATGTAGTATATGTCGGTGCGAAAACCCAAGGTGTAGAGTGCTTGGTCGTCGAACTCGACGTTTGGCACAAGCCTCTTCTCAAGATTGGCGAGCCTCTCTTCCTCCGCCGCCGACAAGATGATGAAGCCGTACGAAGATTGTGTCGGGGTGTAAGGAGGTGGTGCGGTTGAGCGAGTCGATCGTCGTGGTGGCGCGGGCTGCTCCTCCGTGTGCCCACGAGGTTCGGTGAACCTCATGGAAGTGCTTCTCGCAGCTCTCATACCACCAAGGAGGAGAGCGTCGTTCCTCCTCGGTGGTGCCGTGTCCGTCTCCATGCTCCGGGGAGACTCGGAAACCGAGTGCCTCCTCGAAGACGTGGTTGATGACGGCTTGGACGACGACGAACTCTTCTTCTTAGAGAAGAGACTTGTGGTCTTCTTCCACATGGTTGCTGCACTCTTTCTTCAACTAAAAATCCGGGTTGCAACAGGTAAACTAGGCACTTAAACTCTTTGCTTCGGATGTGGACTTTGAGTGGATTTAAGGATGTGGATTTTTCTTGAGCTATCAAGCTTGGGATGGTTGGCTAAGTCTACGGAGGTTCTGAGCACACAAACTTGAACACACAAACAAGGGAAGGAGAGGGAAGCTTGCCTCGCGTAAAACGGGCGCCGGGGGCTGCTTATATAGGGCAGGCCGGCCGGCCGGGGCCGGCCGGGCCGGGGCTCCTCCGGCTCCTCCTCGGCGCGTCTTTCTCCCAGCACGATCATTTCGCCTCCGCAACTTTCCCCTGCCCGCGTGCTCCACGAGTTGCACCGCCCAAACGCTCTCGTCCACTCCTTTTCTTGAATTATTGGTCCTCCCACTTGATGCTCCATGCTTTGGGTCATGTCCATGCTCCCTAGCTCCACTTGCTTCACATGCCACCATGAAAATCCTGCAAAGTTGATGCTTGCTGCCCACCATGCTTGTCCTTTGCATGTGGAATTGGTGAAAGTTGATAAAAGGGGATCCAATGGTGCATGCATGATTAATTCAAACTTGATTGCCTCCATTTAGGTGTGTTTAAGGTTAAGCACTCCTCTAATTCGAATTTTAAAATATTTTTCAGAGCCATGCAAGAGCTCAAGCACAATTTTAGAGAAGTTTTTAAACCATTAAAAACAAATGTAAGTCGAAAATATTTTTCGACTACGTCGATTTTGGTCTCACCGGTAAAGTTTGCTTTCATCGGTTGAGAGCAGACATTTCCCGGCTTGATCATGGGGGCATAGGTTTAGGTTCTAATTTTGGCTAAATAAGAAAGATTTTGAACAGAACAAAATTAGAATAGGCTTAGAAAAATTCTAATCCTAGAGAAACCAAGGATAAAGATTTTTTAAAACCCAACCAAAGCTTTGATTTCTAGGTTCACGCGAGTCCTACCACGTGCTGAATTTTTATAACACTTGAATATAAATCGTGGCTCTACTCGTGTGGTTTTAGCATGAAAAATAAGCCAACCTCAGCACCATAATGAGGGTGAAAGGTTGAGCTAAGGTTCTGAAATTATTTGGTTGAGGGGTTTCTCGAAAAGAAAAGAATCAAACAAGCACATAGGAAGGTTCATGCAAAGGGTTTATGATAAAGCAAACATTCAATCAAGAATTATGTCTCTAATATTGTTCAACCACTTCTAAGTCTAATGTCTTTGCGTAATAAAACTCAAAAACTAAATTATTAAAAATACTCGAAAAACCGGAATCGGGTTGTCCTCCCGTAGCTTATTCTTGACTTGACTTGACGAAACGGGTTGCCTCCCGCCTAGCGCTTCGTTTATAGTCTATAGCTAGACTTCTTCACTTGATTACTCCGGATCAACGCTCTTTGCGGGCGTTGCAATCTTGGGTACCCACTTCCGCACCATCTTGGGCGCGGGCTTGTCTTTTGGCTTGGCTGTCTTAGTCATTTTTTTGGTCTTCACAGGCGGCTTCTCTTCCTTTGTCTTGACGGATGCAACACCTTCTTTGATTTTCGTTACGTTCATTTTTTTCGGCTCCTTCTTCTTTTTCAGCCCCTCCGTTTGTTTTGGTTCTCCCTTCACTCCAATCATGTTGCATGCCTCAATCCTTGGACGGAACTTGAAGGAACTCCTTTCTCCGTTGATATCGAACATGATCTCCCCCTTGCCAACATCAATAGTGGCTCCCACGGTCTTGAGGAACGGCCTCCCTAGGATGAGCGGCGGCTTCTCCCTCTCTCCCATCTCGAGCACAACGAAGTCGACGGGGATGAAGTGGTGTCCAATCTTCACGGGTACATCTTCAGCAATGCCCAAGGGATAGCGAATGGAGTTGTCTCCCAACTCCAAACATATTCCCGTAGGCTCCATCGGTGGGCGTAGCTTCTCGAACACATCCCTCGGCATGACACTCACACTAGCTCCAAGGTCGCATAACGCCTTCTCGAAGTTGAAAGAACCAACTGAACATGGAATTGTAGGGCACCCGGGGTCTTTTTGCTTCTCTAGCCCATAAGCAATAGCTGCACTACACTCCTCGGACATTTTGACATGATCTACCCCGAGTGTTGCTATCTCATATTTATTTGCAAGTATATCTTTAAAGTAACGAGAATATGTAGGTACTTGTAGGGCGTCTAGTAATGGCATGTTGATGCTAAGTCTACGCACAACTTCCACAAACTTCTCAAAGTGGTTGTCAAGTTTACCTCGGAAGTAGCGTGGCTTGAGTTGCGGTATCCTCGTGTCATCCTCCGGCATCTCGAATTCGGGTTCCTCGGTGACGATCTCCGTAACCTTTTCTTTAGCAACTCCTTCCACCTCGGTGGATGGTTTAAGCTTCCTTGCTCCCGCGGAACGTTCCGGATCTTCGGTCTCCTTCCCCGAACGTGTTTGAATGGCCTTCGCTGATTCGGGACATTTGGGTTGTCCCGGAAGCTTCCCTTCATCATTAGTGAGGCACCCCGCAAGTTGTCCAACTTGCGTCTCGAGCATCTTCATCATGTTGAGCACTTGATGATTGGAACTTCCGACCTCCGTCACTTTGCTATCGATGTTCTCCAACACCTTGTCTATGGTCTTGAACTTGGTGACGGTGTCCTTGTTGATCTTAGCTTGCTCATCCATGAACTCCTTCAATTGTATCCGAAGTGGAACCGCGTTAGGAATAGATGAGCTTGCATTAAATTGAGGCCTACCTTGCCGTAGCGGAAGTTCGGCAATTCTCCCTTCCTCATGTAGTCGAGCACTTTGGCTTCCTCCGGACAATCTTTGCGGACATGGCCATACTCTCCACATTCTTCGCATGTGGACCTTGCTTCGGCGGCCTTCAAGTCTTGAGCCTCTTTCTTTTCCATCTCCATCTTCTCCAACCTCCTCATGAGCGAGTCGATCTTGCCTTCAAGTATGTCTTCCTTCTCCACTTGCAAGACTCCCTTGACGTTCCCCATGGGTTGAGCCGGGTGTAGGCGCCCGGATGACGCCCACGTGTCATTATCCGCGACCTTCTTGAATAGCGTGAAAGCTTCCGTCGGTGTAAGCTCGATGATAGATCCCCCCGCTGATGCATCGATGATCGTCCTTGACGCCATGGTGAGTCCTTGATAGAACTTTTGCACGAGGTCTTCTTTCGGGAACTTGTGATGTGGAACCGCCCGGGTGTACTCGTTGAAGCGCTCGAATGCCTCCGAAATAGTTTCTGTAGGATATTGAACAAAGGTGGCAATCTTATTACGCAAGCTTTGAGTTTTACCCGGTGAGTAGTATTCCTTCATGAAAGCCTTCATCAACGTGTTCCAATTTTGCACCGTCTCCGCCGGTTGAGAGTGGAACCATTGCAAAGCCTTCCCGAGTAGTGAGAACGGGAAAAGCCTTGCCCTCATTTGATCTTGAGTCACCCCATCCATGTTGAAAGTCTGACATAGTTGAATGAATGCTTGGAGGTGAAGGTTCGGATCCTCTTTGCCGGTGAAGGGTGAATGTTGCACCAAGCGGATGGTTGAGGTCTTGATCTCGAACGGTCTTCCGATCTCCTCGAGGTTCAAGATTGGTAGGTCGATGATGTCTGGGGTGCATAGCTCCCCAATCTTGCGTTCTTCCGGTGGTTGGTCACCCATTGGTGGACGTCGGTTCTCCCGCGGACTTTGAGGTGGTGAATTCTCCGGAGATTCCTGCGATCCTTCGTCTTCCGACTCCGAATCTACAAAATCCAGCTTTTTAGCTTGATGTGCTTCGCGTCTCCTTACCCTGTAAAGTTTTTCTGGATCATCCACAAAATTATTGGGTTTGTTGGAGAGGTAGCCGTCCATCTCCTGTTAGGGTTAGCAATAAACAAAGTATGCAAAAAAAAAACTAGAAAACAAAACAAATCTATAAAGACTAGAGTTAGACAAACTAGATTAGATGTATTTTGAGGATGATCGAAGTTTAGTAGATGCAAAAATAAAACAAAATCAGTACTGAAAATTACAAAAAAAGCAATAAAAAATCAAATCTTGATCACTTGTTCCCCGGCAACGGCGCCAGAAAAAGGGGCTTGTTGACGGTTAATAATTGTATCAAAGTTCGTTCGTGACTCGCAAGCGTACAAGTCTCCCGTCGTAGTCAAGGGACCCTTCTTCCCTCGAGTGGTGAACCCAAGGTATCGAATCCGTGGAACAAATGTGTGACGCAAGACTTAATCTATTAAAGCCAAATAACCGCAATCTTCAATAAAGAACCAAATGCATCTAAGTAAAAGAAACAAAACAGATCTAATCTACTAAAAACCGGAGAAAACAAAGTAAGATTGGGTAGATAAACCGATCTAGAGGGATCGGGGTAAGCCTTTTGTTGAAGTTCCAAGCAAGAGAAGAAGTAGCAAATCGAATCTTAATAGAAGCCTCTTTAAATCGTGGTTTCCCGTCCAAATCCGAAAACATCCGCCTTTCGAGACCCCTATTCTGTCACAACGTATCCCTATTCATGCGGGGAGCTTAGGGCGAGTCAAAAGACAAGTCGAGATTCTTTCGGAAGATCCGGCGTGTACCTCTAGCCACCGCGGCTACAAGAACACCCTATGTAATCTATCTCGAGAATAGAATTGGAATAATCAAAGCCGATCGAAAAACGAAATCTTCGAGGAAACACTTGATCGCTGGGAAAAGATTCAACTTGATAATTCAACTATAACAATGATACATACACAAGATCACCACCGGGATCCTTCCTCGATCTTGCTTCTAGCTCCGGGAACTCCGACGTGGTCTTCCGTGCAAGGTTCCCACGTCGGCTAGGGGAACCCTAGTCAACTAGCTCGACCCTCTCCTCTCCTAGATGGTGTCCCTCTCTTCTCTCGCTTCTCGGCGGCCGAAGACGAAATCTTCTCTCGCGTGGCTCTCGGTCGGGGGACTATAAATAGCCCGATTGGCGGCTAGGGCAAAGGGCGACGGGTTTGGGCCCTAAATGGGCACCGGGCCGACCGGCCCGGGCCGGCCGGCCCGGGCCCATTTAGGCCCGGCCCCCACGGGCTCCTTTGCCCGAGGTCGGTTCCCTTGCTTCCCGGATGCTTCCCCCATCCGCATGTAGGTCCATGTCGTCGGTTTCTCTCCGAATTGGACTCAACTCCTTGTCTTGCAAGATTCACGCACTTTTCCGGTCGGGTCCCCGGAGTCCGTTGTCTTCTCGGATCAAGTCCCCGGCTTCTTGGAGTTAATATTGCTTCATTGCATGACTTGTTCGAGACTTCAAGGTCTTGTCATGAGGTGCTTGATGAACTTATCCCGAAAGTCTTGCATTCAACGCTAAAACCCTGCATAAACATTAAACTCCAAAACCGACATGCACACATGAACTTGTTATACCACGGGGGTTAGTACCAATGGATAAGGTATAAAACTCATGCCAACACCGAAGGTAAACTCATGGCTAGGTTGACGGATTTTCACCGTCAACAACGTTCTACTATGCAAGATATGATCCTACTCTGGCTGTAGAAGGCTTAAGCAAAGCAGCGAAGCAACATTCAAGGTAGGCAGAGATATGCAGTGAGGTCAACACCTTGGCAAGCTCACACCTCTGAGGTCCACACCTCTGGGGTCCGCACCCCGCTCAAGGATACCACACCAAGACACCGGATCACAACCACGATCCAGTTCCCAACTCCCATCTGCGATGTGGGGCTCACCGGCTCCTATCCCCACATCTCAACGATCAAAGCCGGGCTCACTCACTCGGGGGAGAGAAGAAGCACAAGAAAAGTATATCTAGCCAGAATAACAAATCTCAGGACTGTCCATAACCAGTGGACACGGACTATAGCTATAGGTTTAAACACTCTTTAGAGGTTGTACAACTGTACCCGCCCGAATAGGACCGAAACCGGCCGTCACCGTTTCCAGGCCCAACCATACGGCTGAAGGCAAAGTAAGTGGATAGTACCCTCCTGCGTCTCCGAGTCTGGCACAGCCTCTGCTGGTCAGCTCATAGTGCCAGTGAGAGGTCCCTCGAAGCTGTTGAACCCTTCCCCGGCCTCACAGGGGCGATGTCTTGTAAGAAGGAAAAGCCGTCTCCCGACACGATCACGCTAATCTGCCTACAGGAGGGGTGCTATCCACTACGAGTCTCATCCCGCACCCCCGCCCATAACAAGGTGGGCGGTTTGTACGGTAAGAGTCCAAAGAAATATGGTAGACTGACGATCGGTCCTTAAGGGCCGAGAGGGAGCACTCCCCATATCCGTCCCGTCCGACACACTGCTCGGGTAAGAGGCCAGATCGCATATTTCTGAAACAGGCGTTCACAAGTAACCGAATCTCGCTCCCGCCAAAACACGTCAAGGAGGTACACACCCAGAACGCACACTAGAACACAATGAGATCTCCCGCATCTCAGTCCAAGCCCAGAATACCATCCATAATCAAGCAACAAAAGTATGGATAGTTGGTATATGGGACCAGCTAGGGGTATGTAGCTAGTCTCGAAGTAGGTAAAACAAGGAAACAGGATATATCAAATAATCAAGGCAAGGCTAATCAAAAGGCTATGCAATTCATCCAAGCAATGCATATAAAGTAAAGCACTAGCATCTAAATATCAACATGGGTTCTACATGGTTGGGAGTGACAAGACACCTTCGTTGCCGTTGGAGCAGTCGTTGTCCAGGGCAGTGTACTCTGGGTCCTCCGCGTCCTCATGGTCGAAGCTCGGGTCTGTGGCACGAGATTCGACGCGTACGTAAGAAAACGATGCACATCTAAGCATTAACTCTAAATAGAAATCTCTTATTAGAAAACCCAAAAGAGCTCAAACAACCTACAATCAGCAAGGTTTCGAAATTACGAATTTATAGAAATTAGTTTCATAATTTCCTGAGCTTCCTATAATTAGTTATGTTTTTTCAAAGGTTAAAATCATTTATAAAACATTTCTGAAATCATTTTGAAAATAGAAAAGGATTTTTCTAAAGAGGGTGCTGACGTTAGCAGTCAGCGGTTAGATGGGCCTTTAATGGCCGAAGCATCACTAGGCCGAAAGTGGCCTAGTGGGCTCGGCCTAGTTGGCCCAGTGGACTGAAGTCCACCGATTCTCCCTAGACTTGACCCAAAGGTCAAACAGGCACGCTGGGTCTAGTTGGACCCCGATGGGCTGGAGCGCAACTTAAGGCCCATATCACCCTGTTTAGATTTATTGCTTAGGGAAAACGCCGGCTGTTGGTCAGCTCTCCAGGCACGCGGCACGCACCCGCGCCGGCGAGCCTCCCGGTGGCAGGGTTGAAACAGAGGGGAACCCGAGGTTGCCTCAGGTGAGAGATAAACGGAGGTGGGGATTTCCCCCATCATTGCACGCGCATGCCAGAGTGCAAGGGCTCAGCGAGCAAAACACAACGGTGGAAGGTTGGCCTCCACTCGCGCGGTTCAGCGTCAGTGCGCGCGAGCAGGCACACGACGTCCAACCTTTGTGCTTGGGTGCACTCGGCTAGGTCGCCACGGCATGCACGAGCACCAACAGGAAAAGGAAAAGCTCGGCACGAAGGCCGGCTCGTAGACAAGCGCGGCGCGGCGAACATCGCACAGCACCGCGGCACGCCAACACAAATGAAGACCACCGGCGAGCGCCAGCGGCGGTTGACGGGCGTGGGCTTGACCTTAGCGCTGGGGTGCGCACGGCCACAACCTCCTCACCACTTCCCTGCTCAAGAACTCCACAACACGAAGGTCGGTCCACAGTTTCCCGAGGCACGGTGCGGCGCTCGGCACGCGGCACGGCGACACGGCGTGGGGTGGCCCTCGGTTCATCGAGTAAAGGATGCAGCATGAAGATACGTTCACGAGAGCATCCGGCACAATAGCTTGGGGTGGCTACGGTGCGTCGACGCAACAAGAGCGGTGCGGGTCGACGACCGTTCATGGGAAATGATGGTGCACCGGTGCTCGACGGCTCGAAGGCCCGTTCACAGGCATGATCAAAGGAAGGAAATGGCGCAAGAGAAGGGAAGGCGAAGGCCATGGTGCTCACGGCGGGACGGAGGTGTAGTTGTCACCGGCTTGACGAAGACAGTAGCGCGGCGTGGACGTACGCGGTGGCGTCCAGCTTTTTGCTCTGCTTCGGCGTTCCAACCCGACGCGGGCGTCCTCCTCCTCCAGCAGTGACCGGTTCGGCTCCTCCCGGCCACGAGCGGTCCCCAGCAGTGGTGCGTCGGCAGCGACGCGATGCTTGGCTTCTCCTTCCCCGCCTCCACTCCTCTCGCTCATCCCCTCTTCTCTCTCCCTCGCGGCGACGCTCTCTGGAAAGGGGGAAAATCCCAAGTGTCTTGGCTTGCGAGAGGGGCTCGGCCCGGGGTTGTAGGCCTCGGTCAAGGGGCAAAAGGGCAAAGCCACAACACGCGCTCCTGTTGGCTGGCGCGGCGGGGCCTCCGACGTGGCGGCGTGGCAATGGACGACGCCATCGCTTTATGCGTGGCAGGAGAGGGGTAGAGATGTCTTTTACCCTGGGGAGACCCCGAGGTGAGCACACGGGCGCGCCGGGCTCGAGGCGTGCGTGCCGGCGCCCCGGGGGGCTGGCCGTCCCATTGCGCGCGCGGTGCGATGCGGCGCGGTGCTGTGATGGGGAAAAGTTGGAGAAGAAGAAAGAAGAAGAGAGGCTGACGAGCTGGTCCCACCTGTCAGGGAAAGGTAGGAAAAGGACAAAGAACGCCGGTTGCTGGGCTGAGTAGAGGAGGCGGCCTGGTGGGCTAGATGGGCCGGCAGGCGGTTAGGATGGGAAAGGGCACGAGTTAGAGGTTAGTGTTTACCAAATATTTGAACATAGGTGTTGGCGCAAAAAGTGCACTCAACGCCAATCACACAGCAAGCCGAACAAAGCTAGCTTCACACGCGCAGAGAGCAAATGGCATGCCAGTCAATTTTTCCTGAAAATTAACAAAAGATAAAGCAGTTAAATACCAAAGCTTGTAACTTGCCGGGTGGTACCAGACAGTTCCATATTTACGGCTAAAGAGCCAATTGGGATAACACATAGCTATGTAAAGCTATCTGTCAAAGGACCACGACCATTCGGGCAACCACAAAGGGAAAAGGAACACTGCCGAATGGATGACGTAAGCATGACAACGATCGGTCTTTGTATAAACAAAGATGCAAGTGCAAAGTCATGACCGATCCCCATGAAGATTAGCATCAAATAAATAAAGTAAAGCACGGACATGATCATGTATTAAATAAGCATGCATAGATCCAAAGCACTAGTCTACCGCATGTCTAGTTACTTTAAAACCCGTCAAGTACGATATCAAACAAGTCTATCCACCGCATGATACGACTTGCATGAAAAAAAACGTACCACTTTCCACAAATAGATCTATCCACCGCATGATACAATCTAAATATGGAAAGCTAAAAGCATGCATCATTTAAAACATAAATAATGCACGTGTTCTACTCGTGAAAATATAACCGAATGCGGCTGAACAACCGATTCGGGGTCCATGAAGAAGGAACCAACAGTACCACGTGAATAAATCTATCAGACTGATTTGGAAATCTAATCCACCGGATGACTAGCTCCAAAGCAACCCAAAAACCTGCATCTACCGCATGATACCCGGTTCTTTCAAGATTTATACGAACATAGCAAGCTTGAACCCGCAACACGTAACAACCTAGATCGATTCGGTTTCGGCTATTGGAAAGCATAAGATCCACGCGTCAAAACACGAAACCTGAGCATAAAAGAGATATAGCCGATCCAAACCCATCTAGATTGGGCAAAGATGTGTTACATGAATTAGAACGTAAAGTAAGACTCAAGATAACACGGGATAACTTAATGAATCTATTGGATCTTGCCAAAATCCAATAGAGCCGATAACTAGCTTCAAGCCAGATCTTAGCCTACCGCATGGCTCATGATCTAACAAGAAACCCTCTTGAACCAAGCTTGAATCTACCGCATGACACGAAGCATGGTAACAAGACTACTTGCATCAGATCTAAATCCACCGCATGATACTAGACATGATACAAGGTTGCCGGTACTCACGGAGGTCGACGGATCGATTGGCCCTCTCGAAGAACTCGACGACACGACAAGGACTCTAGGGTTTGGCGTAAGGCCGGTGTGTATTGAGGAATGATTGTGTTTTTTTACATACATTCAGGGGTCGTATTTATACCCTGTTGAGTACAACTGCGAATGGATTCATTGCCTAACTAAGCTCGATCACCTATCCATCCATTCGTCTCCCCTGATTGAGCCACGTCACCGTCCAATCCCGCAAAATCAGCTCTACTGTTCCTTTACCGAACCGGAGCAGATAGCCGACCGCAGATCTCTTTGCCGAAAATCTCTGAAAATATCCTTCCTTCCACCAGACGGACTCTTTTTCGAACCGGACCCACGAGTCGACTCCTTACCAAATTTTGGTGTTAACACATGCCCCTTGAATTGTGGGATAAAAGTAATTTTGTTCCACAATTGACTCCAACCACGAATCCTCGAATCAAATCGTCAACCCCCGTTCTTCGCAATCCGCCGGAATCTTCATCCAGATCCAACCCTAGATCCCCTCGTTCCGAGCTCGAACCTCCAATGGCAGCTCAGAACCAAGCTGCTCAGGTAAATTCATCCCCCGCAAACCTTGTTCGGCATTAGGTTTTCAATTTTACCTGAGATTTTCCTTTTCCGCTTTTCTTCCAGGAGCCTTCTACCGAGCTTCTGATTCGCACCGAGGCCAATTCGCAGTCTTATTACCTTGGTCCTGTATATATGATCACTGGCCTTGACATCACCGGGTCTGTCCAGCCTTGGAACTTCAAAAGCTCTTCACGCCAGACAGGGGTAAAGCCAGGAAACGGCTACAAGAATTATATCTTGAAGCACATGAAAGACAATCCCCTTGGTGATGTTGAATACAGAGCCTTTCTGAATATGTGGCTGTGCAGATTCGTTTTCTGTGGCAAAGCCAACGAGCCCACCTTGAACCATATCGTGATGGCATCTCATTTGGCCGATGGCAACCGCCTACCTCTTGGAAAATTCTTCCTCGGCAGTGTATACCACATGCTTCACCAAACTGTTATTCAGATGTATACCAGCCAAAGAATATCATGTGTCAACGTTCCTTGGTGGTTCGTACAAATGTGGCTGCAGCTCCACATGCATCAGATTGTCGGTGTCGATTTGAACTCCAGGTTCTTCCCTTTGTCCAATCACCCCGAAGGAGAGCCTCAAGCTACCAGAGGATGCCAAAACTACGGAGAAGCGGCTTCAACTGTTTCCATCCAGTAGGACATCAGCCAGCTCTTCGAGTTGTTCTTCAAAGGTTTCCCCAATCCTCTCTGGCTTCCTTATCTAGGCAACGACACCTTGACCTTCCCTGTTGAATTTTCCTTTGAGCCCGGCGATCAAGATGGGAGATTCTTGGAGATCCTTAATATCATAATCCGCCCATGCATACTGCCGGCCGAGTTCAATGGAGGAAGGCTAAATGTCAGCACTTATGAATACTATCAGCCTAATGTAATGGCCAGGCAACTTGGATGCGGCCAGATGCCCCCAAGATTGTTCCTGCATGAATTCCTCAAACCCAGGGAGGAAATCAAAGAACTGATGCAGGGCAGCAGAGTTTTCAACTATGTGTGCAGTCCCACTGTCTACACATGTCCTTTCATGCCCACAACCATAGCTCACCCCACCTTTAGCTCCTGGTGGCAAGAATTCCACGATCATATCTTCAGTGAGCCTGTTCATGTATTCTGTGCAGAGTTGGTGCCTGACTTTCTGCCGACTTCAGGGGTAATACAATGAGCCCTTGGATCAGACATTCCCTCTTTATTCATGGTCCCGACCTTCATCTTTTTGTCCACAGAACACAGTGCCTGCCCCTCGAGCCGGGGCAATTGCTTACAATGTCGAAGGCCCAATTTCAAAGACCGGGATTCAAATCCACAACTCGCATCAACTAATGGCCGGGTATGCTACCACGGATCCCGACCTTTCTAGCCTTGCTGCAGACGGGAGGCAAGGTCCGCATCCGATTGCCCCTCCAAGTGCTAAAAGGAGAAGAACTGTCAAGAAAGTGCTTGTTGAGGTAAAACCCTTTACTTTCTTGATTACCAGGTCACTCTGTTCTTGATGAATCATATCATTGTGCATTTCAGACCAGAGCCCAGCAGCCTTCAGAACCAGTACCTGCCAATGCCCCATCCACTGGTATGACCTCTACTGCTCTTTCTTAAGGATGAGCACTGGCATTTACCCTTTCAATTTGACATTTGCAGAAGAAGCCATGGAAGAACAGCTTGTAGATGTTCCAGTGGTTCAACAAACGAGTCCATCCAGGGTTGAATTACCCATCCCAGTGGAGATCTCGTCTTCATCACCCTCTGCAGAAGCAAATTCTCCAGAGATGAATCTCCCGACTCAACCGGAGCCAGAAATTCTCCAAAGGTGCCATCACCCGTTGGTCAAGCAGAGATAACCAACCCAACAGAGGCGGCAGACCCGACTTCTCCTCAGCCAGAAACCCACGAGCTGCTAGTGGCCGCATCGGTACCCCCTAGCTTGGAAGTTTCGGCTCTGCCTGGAGCATCTCCTTCACCTGTTATTGCCCCTGCTCAAGGAACAAGTCATGAGGTATCCATCTGCACTTAATTTTGGTACCTCGATGTTTAGCATTTTTAATTTGGCAATGTTGTTCCTCAGGACCAGGCTCCATCATCATCAAGCTTGCCATCAGAGAGCAATCCAGCTGCCGAGGTGATGAAAGAAGTATACCAGCCGCTGCCAGATGAAGTGTTGCCCAAGCTCAAAGAAATTGCAGCCTGGCTAGAAAAAGATGCTCAGGATCAGTTCAATGATATCCATCACTTCGAAGAGATGTTTGAATCTATCAGTCAAGGACTTCCTGAAGACATTAGAGCTTCTCTATCATCTGTCTATGGCTTAGAAGCCCTTTATGCACCCGTAAGGCGCACCTGGAGGAAATTGCGCTCCCGCCCGGCCATTGAAAAGAGGAAAACCGATGCTGAACATGCCATGAGCGGGGCACAATCCCAAGCAGAGAGTTACAAGGATGCATTGGTTAACCTGCAGACTTCTTATGATCTGAAAGTTGCCAGGAAGGCTGCTCTAGAAGCAGAACTGAGAAGCCTGTCAGCGGAGATAGAGATTGACAAAGAGAAAATAGCCGAACTTCCTGGATTGATAGCAAAGACCCAAGCGGAAGTAAAATCGGCTATCACCAAAATAGAGCAATGCGATGCAGAACTCACTGATTTATCCGGTACCCAAAAGGATTGCCAGGAGCTGCTGGACAATTCCCATCTGATAACATCCAATGCTCGTCGTGTAATTGCCAAACTTCTGAATGCCTGAATGTCCTTATTGATGTATAACTGAATTGGTCGTTCTTGTAATATCTTCTTGTGATCTGTTTCCTTTCTTCTGCGCACTTTCAGATGTAATGCTGAACGACCCATTCGGTAGTGAAACGCCAACTCCCGAACGGCACTTTGATTTTCTTTAGCCGAACCGATCAATCTGCACGCGGCTCAGCCTAGAACTCCAAGCGACCCGCCGGCGGGCTGGCCAAGGAAACCTTTCCACCTTCCGATTTTCTTGGGATATGCGCCACGATCCACAACCACGACTCGAAGCCACGATTCATCCTGCCAGGCCTATAAATGTTACCATAGGTGCCCCTAGCTCTCCACCAGGCCTTCTAGCTCTCGAATCTTTGCCAATCTTTAGCCCTCTTGCAAACAGTGCACATCCCAAACCACAATGGTGCGCCGCCTCAACCGCCGCCGCGCCTCCGACGAGGCCGAGGGGAGCAGCGCCAATGCGCGCAGGCGGTGATGATCGTCGATCTCTCCTCTTTGATTCTGTTCTTGATCTTCTTTTGCCTTGACGATCATCCCCCTTTTTCAGACTGATTCAGTGGAATCCGCCTCGTGCGCCGGCCAATCAGCCCCTCCCAGATGACTCTTCGGAGTCCGATGGCCACTCCCCGCACCGTACGGGGGAAGAAGACGCCATCCGCTTCAAGGAGGAGCCGGAGGCGTCCCGTCGCGAGCTGGAGGACGTCTCCAAGAAAGCGGGTGTGGCCGAGCTAGAATGGGAGGACCGGCGCAAAACGGTGGCTGGAGGCCATCGACGGTATGGCTCTGAGATTGATTCTTGATCCAGCCCGGCCTTTGATGCTAATCCTTTCTGTTTGCTCTTTGCAGCCCGCGATGCTGAGCTCAACCAGCTAAAGGCGCTGGTAGAGCAGTTGGCCGAGAAGGTGAATGCCCACGGCGACACGCCGGCGGAGCGCCTTGCCGCGGTGGAGCGCCGCGTCGACGAGGTGGCCGTCCATGGCGTTCGTTTGGGCACCACCTTGGGCCTGGCTGCGATGGCGACGCATACGGACGTCGACTATTCCACCAGGCCGCGTGGTTTCCGGGGCGGCGCGCCGGAGGACATCGACGAGATCGAGCTCATCCTGGAGCGCCTTGACGGCCACGGCGACGCCATTGCCGAAATTACCCATCCCCAATCTGTGTTGAATAGGCTCTTCGACTAGATTGTACTAGGGATGTGTAAATATCGGCAATAGATGAAGAACTTTTGAATTCTGCACCTGTTCTGCGATGACTTCCCTTTGCATTTTGCATCTGCGACTTTTGTTTTCTTTGAATGCATCCGGGAACTATCTTTAGCCGAACGCGCGAGAACAATTGCCCCTTGGCGCAAAATCCACAGAGGATCCCAGTTCGGCAATCCGTAAACACTGTTCAAGAGAAAATCCTTCGCACTTGGTAGAAAACCCTGCCGCTTGGTATTCCAACAGTGTACACTGGCCAGTCATCACTCCCAATGCGCCTCTCCGGTCAATAAAATAGCCTGCGGGGTGCTCTGCAAATCCACTCGCACACTCCTCCATCATTTCTCATCTCTTCCCCTGCCTCTAGAGGAAAAAACCCCAACGCCATGGACAAGGGTAAACAACCTCAGGAGAGTGGCTCATTAAAGAAGCGTGCAATTCGGAAGTGAGTTCTTTCTTGATCTGCTCCTTGTTCTCCCGCTTGATCTTGCGCTTCATGTTTTCCTCTCGTCCTTTTCAGCCTTGATTTGCTTCCCGAAGAAGTCATCGGGACCGAGGATATGCCTGAGTACATCTCCTCCGATTCCTCTCTCGAAGCAGAGGATGCCACGCCTGAACAGAGGACCAACCATCAGCTGCGCCGCCGCGTCCGGCACCTGGAGCATGGCCTCAGGGACATGTCCGCCCGTTGCCAAGCAGAGCGCGAGCGTCGCATGGCTCTGGAAGCACTAGTAGGGGGTAAATGCTCCTGACTCCTTCATGCTTGCATCTGGATTTCTTGCCTCTAACCTTGATTCTCCTGCTCCAGATGTCTCTGACAGGTACAGCAACCTGAAGGCGGCCTGGGATAGCTTGGTAGAGGCCGCCAATCATGGTCATCCTCGTGCATTCCAAGTTGCCGTCACGGTGGTCCTGGAACAACTGAAGAGGGAGCAGCAGCCGAAGAAGTAAAGAAAAGATTGAATCATACTTTCGCTTCTTTCTCCACGCCTTCTGCTTCCCACCTCCTCGGGGACCTGACCATCAGGGTTGTTAGATGTAAACCTGCACGTGGCAGTTGTAATTGTAGTTTTGTGCTAAGGGCAATGCATCTAGACATTGGCCATCTCCCCTGTTCATGGATTTTTGTTCTGAAGGCGGCCTCATTCTTGAGTGCCGGCTATCTCTGTGCCAGATGTGTGTAATCACCGATCGATCTCAATGCTAGGATAGTATTTCTTCAGATATCTTCCATTTATTGCAGCGGAAAATTCTTCTCCTAGCAAAGTTTTCAATATGTATGCATTACCGGGAACGCATCTGACCACACGAAAAGGTCCTTCCCAGTTAGGGGACCATTTGCCGAAATCGCTGTATTTAGTTCCAATCGGCAATAATGCTTTCCACACTAGATCTCCTTCTGCAAATTGCCTTACTCTTACCTTCTTATTGTAGTACTTGGCAACTCGCAGTTTGTTTTTCTCGATATTTTCCAAGGCTCTAAGACGGATCATATGTAAATCTTCCAGCTCGTCCATCATTAGGCCGCTGTAATCCTTGGAGCTTAAATCCTTCTGCAGCACCACTCTCCTTGAATCTGATTGCATCTCCCAAGGCAAGATTGCGTGATGCCCGTAAACCAACTCGTAAGGAGAAGTCTTTGTGGCTCCATGAGGGGCCATTCGATAAGCCCACAACGCTTCGCTGAGAACCGAATGCCACCTCCTTGGCTTCTGATCGATCTTCTTTTGTATCAGCTTGATCATGATCTTATTAGAAGCCTCTGCTTGACCATTAGCTTGGGCATAATAGGGAGAGGAGTTAAATAATTTGATCCCCATGCTTTCGGCAAATTCTCGGAACTCCAGTGACACAAATTGTGCCCCTTGATCAGTGGTAATCGTCTGAGGAATTCCAAATCGGTAGATGATGTGTTCCTTGACGAATTCAACCATGTTTTCTGACGTCACCTTCTTCAGTGGGATTGCCTCGACCCATTTGGTGAAGTAATCTGTAGCCAAAAGCACGAACTTATGCCCCTTGCTAGACGGCGGATTAATTTGGCCAATCAAGCCTATACCCCAACCCTTGAATGGCCATGGCTTGATGATGGGATTCAATGCTGATGCAGGGACTCTTTGAATATTCCCAAACCTTTGGCAATCTTGACATCCCTTGTAATACTCAAAGCAGTCCTCTAATATCGTCGGCCAAAAGCATCCAGCTTGTCTAATAACCCACTTCATCCGATAGGCCGATTGGTGCGCTCCACATATCCCATCGTGCACCTCGCTCATCATGTTCTTGGCTTCTTCTGGACCCAGGCATCGTAGCAATACCCCATCCAATGATTTATAGAATAAATTATCATCCAGAAGAACGAACTTAATTGCCTTGTACCTGAGTTTCCTAGAGACTTTTCGGGATGGATCTTTCAAGTAATCAATGATTTCTTTCCTCCAATCACCTTCTGCGAGATCCGCCCCTAGTGCAAACACTTCGCGCAAAGAAACGCTTCTTGACTCTCTTTATAACCGGAGGCGCTCCGAGCTAGCTTTGTTTGCTTCCTCGTTATGCTCTCTAGGAATGTCTTTGTAGGGTTACCAATGGGAAGCTCTTCAAGATTTCCCTGCACTCTTCGTAGTAACTCCTCAGCGCTTCGCTCCTGCACTCGTATTGGCCGTTCAATTGCTTGATTACCAGTTCCGAATCTCCATAGATCTCAACTGAAACGGCCCTAGCTTCTCTCAAATATTGAAGCCCTCGAAGTAGTGCCTCGTACTCAGCCTGGTTATTTGTGACAGTGGGTTGTATAGGAATGGCGAATTCAAACATCTCACCTCTGGGCGAAATTAGTAGGATTCCTACCCCCCCACTTTGGCCACACGATGACCCATCAAAAAATAAAGCCCAAGGGGTAATTTCAAGCAGATTAATTGACGGGTCACGATGTTCAGTTATAAAATCGGCAATGACCTGACCTTTGATGGCTTTTGCCGATTCGAACTTCAACTCGAATTCTGATAACGCCAAAATCCATTTGCCAATCCGACCATTCAAAATTGGCATAGATAACATATGTTTTATCACATCAAACTTTGAGTATATGGTGCATTCGACATTCAACAAGTAGTGCCGAAACTTTGTACACGAGTAGTACACGCAAAGACACAGTTTCTCTATAGCCGAATACCTGGTTTCAGGATCAAGTAGTTTTCGGCTAAGATAAGCTACTACCCGCTCCTTTCCTTCGAATTCTTGAATAAGGGCCGATCCAATGGTTTGGGTATCGGCCGCCACGTACAACTTGAAAGGCTTGTTTAGCTGAGGAGGAACCAGCACCGGCGGCTCCTTCATGTATTGCTTGATCTCATCAAAAGCCTTTTGTTGTTCGTCGCCCCATGTGAATTTCTGATCTTTCTTTAGCTTCAGCAATGGAGAGAATGGCAACACCTTCTGTGATAAATTTGAGATGAATCTTCTCACGAAGTTGATCTTGCCGAGCAGTGATTGCAATTCCTTGAGGTTGGTTGGAGGAACGACTTCATCAATGGCTTTCATGCTCTTTTTGCCAACTTCGATTCCCCCTTCGTGGACCAAAAACCTCAAGAATTCTCCAGCTGATACCCCAAAAGCGCACTTGTTTGGATTCATCTTCAAACCGTGTTTCCGGGTGCACTCCAAGGTCTTCTTCACGTCTTCCAGATGGGTGTCATGACTTAAGGACTTGATCACCACGTCATCAATGTAAATTTCCACAGTTTTACCGATCAACTCATGAAAAATGTAATTCATGGCCCGTTGATAGGTTGCACCGGCATTTTTCAACCCAAATGTCATGACTATCCACTCAAATAGGCCTATATGACCAGGACATCTAAAGGCCGTCTTTGATATGTCTTCTATTGCCATGAAGATCCGATTGTATCCCGCGTTGCCATCCATGAAACTAATCACCTTGTGTCCGGCGGCGGCGTCAATCAACAAATCGGCAATAGGCATCGGGTATCCATCCATGGGAGTAGCTCGTTTAGGTCCCCGAAGTCTATGCAAACCCTCATTTTTCCATTCTTCTTATACACGGGGACGATGTTAGAAATCCACTCCGCATATCTGCACGGCCGAACGAAGTTTGCGTCAAGTAATCTTTCGATTTCCTTCTTCACATCGGCCAATACTTCATCCTTGTAGATCTTCCGGGGTGGTTGCTTATATGGTTTCAAACCAGGCTTGATTGGCAACCGATGCTCGACGATGGAACGATCCAATCCAGGCATCTCCGAGTAATCCCAGGCGAAGCAATCCTTATATTCTTTGAGAAGCTCAATTAAATTCCCCATGAAGTCTGGCTGCAAATGTGCACTGATGAACGTCGGCCTTGGTTTGTCACCGCTTCCAATATCAACTTCCTCCAGCTTATCAGCCGACATGAATCCTCGTCCTAATTTGCCATCAGTGCCATCCACGGGGTTCTCCATTAAAAATTACTATAAGAGCCGACTGCTTGAATCGGCCGTTGGTCACCGCCGACGAGTTCAACGAGACCTTCTCCCCGATCCTTCCCCGAGAAGCAATCGATGCCTTGGTACTCCCGGAAAGGCTGGTTCCATGTTGGCCACGCTCACGGAGTCATCCGCCCGGACGATCTCGATCTCATCATTCACCCATTGGATAAGCCGTTGATGCATGGTGGATGGGACGCAAAGCAGTTAGCATGAATCCAGTCCCGCCCAAGCAGCAGGCTGTAGGCTCCTTTGCCTTCGATGACAAAGAAGGTGGTGAGCAGCGTCTTGGACCCGATCGTCAAGTCCACGTGAGCGCATCCTTTGGTGTCTGAGGGGTTCCCGGCGAAGTCGTTCAAGACGATGCTTGTAGGTGTCAAATCGCTCGGGCCCATGCCAAGCTTCCTGAAGGTGGTGTACGGCATTACGTTGACTGCCGCTCCACTGTCGACGAACATTTTGGTCAATGTCTTGCCATTGACGTACCCCCTCAAGTACAGCGGCCTCATATGGCGATTCTTGGCCGGCTTGTCGAAGATGGCTTGCTTGGCCAGCACCAGTTGCGCCATCACCCCCTCGGGCTGCTCGTCATCAAAGGAAGCTTCCTCCTGCATAACCTGGTTAGCAGGAGCCATGAACTCGTTCGGCAGGAAGTATACCATGCATGTAGGAGCCGAACGCTTCGATCCCTCCGGCTGGTCCTTGGGGCGCCACTTCTGCCTCGTCTGGATCCCGACTTGTTTCATCTCGCGGTTCCTCAAGCGCTGGACCCGCCTCTTCTGGCTCCTCCTCAGGCCGGGTGGGCACCATTGCCCTTTCTGCCAGACGTGGACATCTTCGTCCTCTTCCTGATCAGCCCACCTGAGATCAGCTTGGCGCTTCCTGGGATGATCGATGACTTCAATTTTTTGGCGCCGATCCCCATTAGGGTGGATCCTTCCAAGTCTCTCGTGGACGGATCGGCGATTGGCAGCTTCCTGCCTGTACTCAACATACCTGTCGCTGCATTCAGGACAGTTCTTCAATGTGGGCAGCTTTAGGCCCTCATTCCAGCAATGCCTGAAGAAGGCGCATCCCCAGTGCGCGCGTTCCTGCTCGCGCGTATACTGCTCCTGGTCTCTCCTGCACGCCTCTTCTTCGGCTTTGCGTTGCTCCTCCTCATAGCGCCTTTTCTGATAACGCTCTTTCTCAATTTGACGCTGCCATTTGTTGAGGAGAATGCGCGACGTCACCTTGGGCTTAGGCCTGGACGATTCCCCAATCTCGATGTGGCTCTTAAGAACGCGGGGGGCGTCGCCTTGCACTTGCTCCAGGGTCACCTGGCGCTCTGGGTCCACTGCTCCACCTTGCTTGGACCTGGCTGAGGTCAGGACCTTGACCTTTCCCTTCTCCTCGGCTGTTATCGCATTGACAGAGAAGCTGAGCATGTTCTGAGGAAAGGGGTGGCCATCCAGCTTCATCTTGTTATCGAATTTGAGGTGTCCCTCCTGGATAGCCTTCTGGATCCTCATCCTGAAGACCCTGCAATCGTTGATGGAGTGTGAATCCCTGTCATGGAAGCCACAGTAACGTTTCGCTTTAACTCCATCAGGCCGAAGCATAGAATGCCCCTCAGGCAGCTTAATTCGGCCTTCTTTTACCAAGAGCTCAAACAACTTATCAGCCTTCGTGATGTCAAAGTCATAAGACCCCTTGGTCTGCTTGACCCAGCGCTGATTCATTGTCAAGGGCTCCTTACCCCACATGATCTCCGCTGCAGCTACGTCCAATTCGTCATCAGAATCCTCGAACAAATCAACCTTGTCCAAGAATTGGTTGTAGATGTCAGCGACGTCGTGCTGCTTGCCAAATTTGGGGTCCTTCTTGAGGCCATATGCCTGATTGCTCATCAGAGATAACTTTTGTGACAGCTGGCCCAGGTTCTCAAACTCCATCCCAAATAGCTTCTCGCACACGGCCGGCAACATCCCGGCGACGGCCATATCAGCCACCGATCGTCCGCGAGTGTTCGGCGAGAAGCACATTCCTTTGACTTCCCTGAATCTTCTGAGAAACTCCAGCGGTGTTTCGCTGTGCCTTTGCTTCAGGGTGGCGAGATCAATCAGCTTCTTCTCAGAGCTGCCGCTGAAATAATGAGCGTGGAATTTACGCTCCAAATCCTTCCATCTAGCCACTGATTCAGGAGGCAGGGACGAGAACCACTGAAAAGCTGGACCTGTCAGCGAGGCGGGGAAGTAGCGAACCCTGAACGCCTCCTCGGCCGAGCATTCCCCAAGCTGCATGAGGTAACGGGCGATGTGCTCGACCGTGCTTGTCTCGTCCTGCCCCGAGAACTTTGTGAATTCCGTCGGCGGCTTCACCCTCGGCGGCAAGAGCACGTTATAGTACCACTCTGGGAACGGCGGCCTATAAGCGGGGCCCTGCATCTTTGGCTTGAGGCCGAACTGATTTTGCATCAATTCGGCCATCTTGCACGCTAGGGCGTCATCTTCTTGCGCGCCTGCAGCTGGCGCGTACCCTGGGTGCGGGAAGGCGTCGAACACTCCGTAATTTCCCACTTCATGATAACCACCGCCGTACAAATTCTTCTGGAGCCAGTTGGTCGACGGAGAAATTCTCCGACCGGGGTCAAGTGGGGCCCCAGACGAGCCGAACGCTAGGTCTCCGTACGTAGGCTGGTACGGATTCGGCTGTTGCACAGGCTGACCTGTGCTGCTCTGTGGTGGCGGCAGGATTGGTTGACTTCCTGAAGCTTGCAACGGGGGCTGAACTGGCTGCCCCCCAGCGCCCTGCGGAGGAGGTTGGAACGCTTGGCTTCCGGCGCTCTGAGGAGGAGGCTGCTGTGGCTGGCTCCGTAGCGGCGGCTGAGAGCTTGATTCACCCAGCTCTACGGTGCTCTTCTGGAAGGGCGCCTTCCCGAACGCTTGCTCCATGCCCGGGCCAAAGATGGCCACCATCATCTGTTGGAGCGATCCGAGGAAGGCCTTGTTGTGCTTGGTGATCATGTAATCTGCTGACTCTTGGAACACCCGCGCGCATTCCTCCTTTTCCTGCTGAGACGTAGCATCGATTTCTCCCGGTAGCAGCACTCTAGGCATCTCGTTTTTCAGATATGGGACACCGCTTCTGCTCTTCTTAAACGACAGCAAGCACTTCTGCTGAAATTGATCTACGACGTCTTGGAGCTGCTGCCGCTGCTCCGGAGAAAGATCTTCCAGGTTGACATCCATAAGGTCTGCGATCTCAGGCATCTCGAATCAATTCGGCTGTTCGTCCCACTGGGCGTGCCAAAAAGTGTGTTGGCGCAAAAAGTGCACTCAACGCCAATCACACAGCAAGCCGAACAAAGCTGGCTTCACACGCGCAGAGAGCAAATGACGTGCCAGTCAATTTTTCCTGAAAATTAACAAAAGATAAAGCAGTTAAATACCAAAGCTTGGAACTTGCCGGGTGGTACCAGACAGTTCCATATTTACGGCTAAAGAGCCAATTGGGATAACACATAGCTATGTAAAGCTATCTGTCAAAGGACCACGACCATTCGGGCAACCACAAAGGGAAAAGGAACACTGCCGAATGGATGACGTAAGCATGACAACGATCAGTCTTTGTATAAACAAAGATGCAAGTGCAAAGTCATGACCGATCCCCATGAAGATTAGCATCAAATAAATAAAGTAAAGCACGGACATGATCATGTATTAAATAAGCATGCATAGATCCAAAGCACTAGTCTACCGCATGTCTAGTTACTTTAAAACCCGTCAAGTACGATATCAAACAAGTCTATCCACCGCATGATACGACTTGCATGAAAAAAAACGTACCACTTTCCACAAATAGATCTATCCACCGCATGATACAATCTAAATATGGAAAGCTAAAAGCATGCATCATTTAAAACATAAATAATGCACGTGTTCTACTCGTGAAAATATAACCGAATGCGGCTGAACAACCGATTCGGGGTCCATGAAGAAGGAACCAACATTACCACGTGAATAAATCTATCAGACTGATTTGGAAATCTAATCCACCGGCTGACTAGCTCCAAAGCAACCCAAAAACCTGCATCTACCGCATGATACCCGGTTCTTTCAAGATTTATACGAACATAGCAAGCTTGAACCCGCAACACGTAACAACCTAGATCGATTCGGTTTCGGCTATTGGAAAGCATAAGATCCACGCGTCAAAACACGAAACCTGCTCGAACAAGGATCATAAAAGAGATATAGCCGATCCAAACCCATCTAGATTGGGCAAAGATGTGTTACATGAATTAGAACGTAAAGTAAAACTCAAGATAACACGGGATAACTTAATGAATCTATTGGATCTTGCCAAAATCCAATAGAGCCGATAACTAGCTTCAAGCCAGATCTTAGCCTACCGCATGGCTCATGATCTAACAAGAAACCCTCTTGAACCAAGCTTGAATCTACCGCATGACACGAAGCATGGTAACAAGACTACTTGCATCAGATCTAAATCCACCGCATGATACTAGACATGATACAAGGTTGCCGGTACTCACGGAGGTCGACGGATCGATTGGCCCTCTCGAAGAACTCGACGACACGACAAGGACTCTAGGGTTTGGCGTAAGGCCGGTGTGTATTGAGGAATCATTGTGTTTTTTACATACATTCAGGGGTCGTATTTATACCCTGTTGAGTACAACTGCGAATGGATTCATTGCCTAACTAAGCTCGATCGCCTATCCATCCATTCGTCTCCCCTGATTGAGCCACGTCACCGTCCAATCCCGCAAAATCAGCTCTACTGTTCCTTTGCCGAACCGGAGCAGATAGCCGACCGCAGATCTCTTTGCCGAAAATCTCTGAAAATATCCTTCCTTCCACCAGACGGACTCTTTTTCGAACCGGACCCACAGGTCAGACTCCTTACCAAATTTTGGTGTTAACAATAGGTTTTGAAATACTATTTGAATTTGAATTGCATTCAAATTCAAACATCAATCAAATAAACTCCAAATAAATACAGAAAAATTCCAACTCACATATTTTACCATAAGTTGAATTTATATTTTTATAAATGCCTTTAATTTGTGGAAAATTTAGGGGAGGGCTAGCAAGTTTGGTTTTAAAATTTGGTAGCACTCCAATTCAACCAAAAAGTTTTAAATTTTCGCAAATTTTGCACACCTAATTTCGGGTATGTTACATAAGCTCTACTGCTAGAAATCGAAGGGCGAACTCAACGACAGAACAAAACAAGAGCTGCTACAACTGGCCTAATTAAGCAATTTTGTATTTAGCTAATTAAACAAGCAATCATGGTCCTGGAGCATGCAATGGTTTTTTCACAACCAAAATCACAAGTGCGAACTGCTACTTGACTAAGGGCCAGTTTGGGACTGCTCCACTCCACCTTTTACAGCTCTGCTCCACCAACTCCACTATGGAGTAGGTCTACTGCGAAGTTTCTGGAGCAAGTGTCCTGTTTGACACACAGTTTAGCTCCAGCTCCAGAAACACAAGATTTCACTGAGAAAGGTCTAATGCCCATGAACGATGTTTTGACCTGTTTTGATGTATATATCAATTCAAGTTTGATGTAAAACATTATAATTATATTAATATTTATTTTCCTGTGGTCAAAATAAGCACGTCAAAGTGCATCACGGTCAAAGTGGTCTAGACGTTCATGCCGATACATCACCGAATAAAAATAATCGTTCATAGATAATTAATAAAGTGCATCATCCAAATTGAAATATTTGTCCATAGATAATGAAAAGAAGTGCATCATCCAAATAGAGATAACTGTCCACAGATAACTAGAGAGCAGCGGCAATAATTTTAGCGCCAAGCTAGAGAAAGGGTGGTGGCCAACTCATCACGAAATATGTCCATAGTAGGAGCACTCGGCTCTGTAGTAGACCCATTTGATGCAACCACATATTTTCGATACCTTTTAGGAATTGTTGGAACATAATTTGGATCATGGTCCACCTGAGCCCAGTCCAAGTACCATAGTAGGCACAACAATCATTTTTGCTTGAACCTTGGGTAGGGAGGCATTTTGAAGAGAATTTGCTATTTCATTTTTAGCACTCCAAATGATCTCTCGATAACATTGCGGATGCCTGAGTGATCACAATTGAACCTTTCTTTGGGAGTCTTTGGTTCTATTCCTCTGTTCTACTCCGGCATATGATACCTCTCACCTTTATAAGGACAGAGGTAACCCGGACGATTAGGAGATCCCGCATCAACAACATAATATTTTCCTATAAGTTTGTAAAAAATATCATCCCCCATTTTTAGAATTTGATCAAACAATTGAAATATACATGACACTAGTATCAACTCACCTTTTGGAGGATGTGCAAAAAAGATTTCAGCAACTCTTATTGCATTAAACAGGACAATAGTATCATGCATAGATTCCCAACATCTCATGAGTGCTCATGTGTAGGGATGGTTTTAGACCATACCTTTCAACCAATAAATCATAAAGGTCAAAGAAAATCTCTGTGCTTATCCGAAGCTGCCTGTGACACTCACCCGGCGTGTTCCAAGTCTCTTTCAGCCAGCCCATACCACTAAGGATTGATGTCCTAGGTGGATTTTTATTAAAATATAAATCAACATAAGCTGATAGCACCACCCATTGCAAGATTCCAAAATGCTTCAATCTCTTTGTCAGAGTCGCTTTGGTCACTATCAGATTCCTCATTCTGCAAACAGAGAAAATAAAACATACACATGCAGGTATCTAATTAGAGACAAATACAGCTTCATGAATTAGAGCCTTATTTCTCTAGTAGGAAGGGTCATGAACATTTCTCTGTAATCCTTCTTCACAAACAACTGGGTAGCAATGTCATCCTCATCTGAACCATAGTCTGCAGCACAGTCAAGAACATGGTCCATTACTTCCTTGATGGTAACCTCTGCTTGCTTCTTTGCTGTAAATGAACTTGAACAATCTGATATCTTCGAAATTGCTTCATGAATTAGAAATGCTGTGCTTGAATTTGCCTTTTTCCTATCAACAGCAGCAACACGAGGCTTCTTATTTTGATTTGCAATTGGAGTGACCACATGTACATCCTCATCACCGTCATTGTAGGCATCAAGCGGGTCACCTTGGGCATTATCCTCTGCAGCGCCATGTTCACTATCTACATCAATAGGTTTCTCTTGAGTATTAGGGAGAATAGGATTGTCACTTATAGGATTCCAGTGATCAGCTTCCTCATTTGTAATATTTCTAAACATCCCTAAGGTAATCCTCATTTTGGATAGGGTTTTTTTCTAAACTTGCCACACCCAGGAATATCCTATAAAATAAAAAACACATACATCAGTACATATGCATTAGTATATAATACTGACCATTAAATTGTGAGAACACTCACATTTTTTGCCTTCTTCCACCACTCGTTCTCCATTTGAATTGATTTTGTTGTATTGTTCCAACTAGTACATGTTTTCTTCCTTTTCAACTTCAACCATATGCCCCAATCAACTTTTAGTTTATCCCACTTGTTCTTGATTTGTGTCTTTGATAACAAGATACCATTCAATTGATTAAACCTATCTATTACCTCTGTATAACCTACTTGGTTGAAATGAGTATTTGGGCGATTGCCTCTGTCCACTTGTTCAGTCAGCAACTCACAAACTAATGTCAATTGTGCATCAGTCCATTCCATTTTATCACCCTGACCATAACATTGCAACAATGTGTTCAAGTAATGAAGACAATCTATACAGTTACCAAGCACTAGCCACAATTTTTCAAGTAGTCATGATGCTTGTATTGAGATTTCAAGGGAAGAAATCACCCTGACCATAACATTGCAACAATGTGTTCCAAGTAATGAAGACAATCTATACAATTACCAAGCACTAGCCACAATTTTTGAAGTCATCATGATGCTCGTATTGAAATTTCATAGGAACAAACAATACCTGCTCATCAGTCTTCATCGCCGTGCCCTTGCGTCCATGCTGGACGGTCGGAACAGCACCATGGTCGGAGATGGCTGCAGCCTGGGCGCCAGCCGCCGTAGTGTTGCCGGCCATCCCTAGGACGCCAGCTGTGTGAGGAGGCCGAGGGAGCCCCACCCTCGGCCCCGGTGAACTGCCCGGAGTCACGGCATCAACGCTGGCGCTTTGGGAGCCAAAAACGAAGTTGTCCTGGAGAGGATCACTGGATCTGCCACCTTCAGCCATCACCTCGCCGGAGAGCTCACCGTGGTGGCCGGAAACAGGAGCTAGGGTTGGGGAGAGAGCCGGTGGTGGGGAAGAAGCGCCGCGGGGGCCGAACAGATTCGTTTCTTTGTGTAATCAGTGGCAGTGGTGGGTAATTACACCCCCCCCCGCAACTCCATGAGGACATGTGAAACATTGATTTCTGGAGTACCTCCTGAGCAGCTCCCTAGAAAACGTGGAGTTGGCCCATAACTCTACCTTTTTTATGCAGTGGACTTTTTGGAGTTTGACCTGTGTGGCTGGATTGTTTGGGAGTAGAGTTGTAAAAGGTGGCGTGGAGCAGTCCCAAACAGGCCCTGAATCTGACTACTTGAAGCTCTCTCCGAAGAGATGCTGCCGCGGGGCTGGGCTGGACCCTGCCCCAGGCCTGCACGAGCTGGGCCGACTTCTTGTTGTCCTAGGCCTAAGATGAGCCTGAGCTGGGCCATTGTCCACAGCTGCGGCCGTGTGCGGCCTGCTGCACCTGATAGAATCCGTTTCTATTTTGTATCTATTTTTTAGGAATTTAAAATACATTATCTCGCAACGTTTTGCAATACATGTTCTTCCATTAGAAATGATGATTCCCTCCCACCAACCGTTTCAGATGGCAGTAGGGAACTATCGTCGTTTGAAACGGTGGTAGGACAATCCTACTGCTGTTTCAAACAACGATAGGTACCGCTTTAAAAAAATCTTTACTTTTTTTTTGTGAACTTTATATGAAAATTGTAGCTATCATTGAGATCTACAAGTTTCTACTTCAAACTTTTTTTATTTGAAATCTTTTGATGCTCGCATAATCGACATATTTTTTTCTTCTCTTGGCAGCATATCTTTTAAAAAAATCATATATCATCTGTATGAACTCAGATGTTTTTTCATAATCGAGGGACCCTCCCATTTCCATTACATGAACAGAAACCATGTTTGATTACAGATTCGAAGCTAGAAGGAAAAAGGAGCTCTCCTATCATTGACTCTCAAGTAACTAACTTGCCTCGAGCTAGAAGCTGAGAACAACTAGGAGAGAAGGAAAGAGACCAGCATGGTTTTACAAGTTCATGAGACAATAGGGTTATTACATCACAGCTCTCAGATTAAGCCAGACCAGGATTTTATGTTGGCAAAAGCACACTCCAAAAGGACCATCTTCCTCAGTGTTTTTCCACCTGAAGCTTAGCAGTCAAGCTTCGTCTCCACCTCCAGGTTGGACATCCTCCCCTGCCGGCAGATCCTTAGCAGTTTTTGAGCGATTGCCAGCATAGTGTCCACACCTGCCGCCACGTCGACTTGAAGCTCGGGAGTGAAGAGGCCTGCCCAAAAAGACATAAATCACAAGCGTGTAGTATGATTTCAGCAGGGTGCTTGATTAATCTTTTTTTCAAATACAACTTTGTTTCTTCTCTTCCACAATACCCAGGAGACAGCTGCAAAGCCAAAGTGATGAAATGCCTTCCCATTTGGGATCAAGTTTTGTATCCATTGCCTGTACTGTTGTATGTTGGGTGGCATGGTGTTTGTACCAAAACAGGCACCAATAACCCCCCCCCCCCTCCATTGAAAGAATAAATAATTTGCTGACTCATTTTGGTTGCAAAACATAAAAATTGGATTGCCAGACCTACTTCCTCTTTACCATATTATCTTTAGTGAGAATTGTATTGTTTTCCAGCAGCCATGTGAAGATTTTCACTTTGTATGCGATTTTTGATTTCCAGATGTGTGAGAAATGAAACCCATCAAAATCTTGTGTGAGATGATCATACACAGATTTAGTTGTGAATTTTCCTTTGCCTCCCCATTTCCATTTTATCACATCATCATTGATGTTAAACTCATAGCTATAGACTTCTGTCTATTATATTAAGCTATTGCTCGAAAAAATAGGAGGCAGCCACCTATTGAATTGAAGCTGTCCACTCCCCCATCAGAAATTGGTGGACTGTAATATTTTTTCCTCACACCATTCAAATAGTACTGGTGCAACAGTACATAGGGGTTGGTCATGTAACCATTTGTCCTTCCAGAGTAGAGTTTGTTTCCCATTATTTGTAATGATTTGTCTCCCTCTGAGGTAGATTTTCTTGACTTTAAGCAGATTAGCCCACACCGGTGAATCACCCATTTTGAGTGTTACAGTGCCCACCCCATCTCTCTGAAGATATTTTGCTCCAGTCACCTGGTGCCAGAGACCTTTTTCATTCTCTAATCTCCACCACCATTTACATAGGAGACTTATGTTCATCTTTCTGATGTTCTTGATCCTAAGACCCCTCCCTTTTTGCTTTTACAAATTGTTGTCCATTTAATC
This sequence comes from Cenchrus americanus, assembly GCA_947561735.1. Classification (NCBI taxonomy): domain Eukaryota; kingdom Viridiplantae; phylum Streptophyta; class Magnoliopsida; order Poales; family Poaceae; genus Cenchrus; species Cenchrus americanus. The sequence goes on from OX387245.1 coordinate 241,415,711, forward strand.
AGTCTATATTTCTTATTGGCGCTCCCTCCTTGCCAAAAGAAAATTCTTCCAGCTTGTCAGCAACTGTTTTAGTTACCAGGTACATAGAAGAAAATTGTATTTGAGAGGCTTCAGTTGATTAGTGTGGTTCTACCAGCAATGGACATGGTTCGTCCCTTCCAAACCACTAGCTTTTTTCTCATTTTTCTCCTCCACTGGACTCCAGTCCTTTACATGGAGTTTACTGGGGCTGACAGGCACATCCAAGTATTTAACTGGGAAGCACCCAATCTGGCAATTGAACCGTTCAGCAATCTGCTCACATTTGCCTTCGTCTCCATGAATTAAAATCACCTCACTTTTAGCAAAGTTGATTTTTAACCCAGACATCATTTCATATAGGTATAATAACAATTTCATATTTCTGGCATTATTTATGTCATCTTTCAAGTAAATTATGGTATCATCAGCATATTGCAGTACTGCTACTCCTTTAGGAATTAAGTTTTCAGCAAGACCTCTGATGATGCCTTTATTTTAGGCCTCCTGATCATTCTGGTCAAGCAGTCAGCTACCAAGTTGAATAGGATTGGAGACAAGCGGCCCCCCTGTCTAACCCCTTTGTGCCTCACAAAGTATGGGCCCATTTTCGTGATGGTGGGATAAGTTTGTTACAATCTCACTATGTGGAGAAGGTTTTAAGTCACTTTGGTTATAGTGATTGTATACCTTCACCCACACCTTATGATCCAAGTGTTTCTTTGTGCAAGAAACGCGGAATTGCAAGGGATAAATTGTGGTACTCCCAGATCATTGGTTCTCTCATGTATGTTGCAAATGCTACATGACCTGATATCTCCTATGCTGTGAGCAAGTTAAGTCAGTTTGTGAAAAACCCTAGAGATACGCATTGGGGTGCTCTTGAAAGAGTAATGCACTATTTAAAGGGTTGAGCTATGGTATTCATTATTCAGGACACCCAAAAGTGTTAGAGGGCTACGATAGTGATATGCATTTCTATTTGGAGGTGGTGCTATTTCGTGGAAGTCTTGCAAGCAGACTATCTTAACGAAGTCTACAATGGAAGCAGAGCTCGCTACATTAGACACTATTGAGACTTAGGCCGAGTGGCTTTGTGAACTCCATTTGGAGTTGATAAACCAATTTTTGCTATTTCCATGAACTGTGATAACCAAACCGTGATTACAAAGGTTAACAATTCCAAGGATAACAGGAAGTCTTCAAGGCATGTTAAGAGATGACTGAAATCTATCATAAAATTGAGAAACTGTAGAGTTATATCGTTGGACTATTGTCCTTACGTCGAAAAATCTGACAGATCAATTTACCAAGGGTTTGTCACGTAATGTGATAGAGAGTGCATTGAGAGAGATGGGTATGAGACCCACTTGAAATCTGCTTTAGTGGTAACCTAAACTATGTGATCGGAGATCCTGTGAATTAGGATTGTGAAACAAGCTAGTAGTAGATTGTGAGGAAAGATCCCTTCTGACTTCATCTCTAGTGCATATCTTTCCTTTCTGTAAGGCAGGATGGTTTTACCTTAATGTATTTCATTCGAGATGTTTACCTACAGAACATAGATTGAGAAATACACCTATATGAGACAGACTGCTAGTCACAGTCGATGAGACTTGGGTGATCTCTAAATTTTCATGAAAAAGAACAGAAGTGTGACTTGTATGCTTCAAATAGAGGGGATGTCTTTTGCAACCTAGTACTAGTAAAGAACTTGAATGAACCTCACTTCATACAAAACTGTCAATTCAAGGCTTAGTCCATTGTATAGTTGTGAGTGAGTAAATTATGGTTCTAGATGGATGTTCAACTTAATAGTCTTCATAGAAAAACTGGTATATCAAAGAGTTATGATCTATTACTTACCCTAGAGTTTGGTGGGGATTGTTAGAATTTTATTTGGGCCTAGCCCATTTAAAATTTAATTCAACTCTATTGTACGTAATATTTGCATGAGAATAACAAAATACCAGACGGGAATTCCAAGAGTTTTTTTACTCAGATTAAATAGTTGAATTTTTTCCAATCAATTAGTTAAGTTGAGAAAGAGTACTCGGGTGCCACACGCGCGTGCGCCGCCACCACCACCGGCCGGCCGTGCCACTATCAATTAGTGCTGGAGTTACCTTAATGAATCTGAGTTGAGTTTGATGACAATTCCTGGTGTTCCATCTCATCCCTTCATATCCTTAAACCATATATATATGTATGATATTTATACTCAATACCCTGGGTATGGAATATTTATATTCTATATTTATATTATATATATAGACCCAAGTGCGCAGGAGACGAAGAGATCGATCTGGCATGTGCTGACTGCAGTCTCAGCGGTGATAGTCGCGGCTGCGGGGGTTCTGTAGGAGGGATTGACCTCCATCTGGGGGATTCTAATGTAACGTTTGGGCCACATCCTTGAGTGTCCTTTCCCCATCACCTCTTAGGATGTCTAGCTCCAGATCTTCAAATTATGGCTGACAAATCTCCACCATAGAAACCGAGGCATAGCCGGGTGGAATTAGCATGTCGTGGCTAGACTGTCTAGGAAAATGCACAAAAGCACTTCTGTACGCCACCTATATATGTAGAGAAATAAGTAACTTATTATATTTTCTAAGTGATGCATCAAAAGTTGAGCTAATTGCATGTAATAATTATATTTATATATACCTGCATTGTGATGCCGCCGTGTGCAGCTCACATGGGGTGCACCAATAGAGAAAATCCACAGGGTATTTTTGGTTATCATCCACTTCCTTGGATTGCCCTTGGCTCTTCAGGGCCCTCTAAGCAAGCACTTGATGCGACCTCTATGCAAACACCTGCTACAACCTCGGCAGAAGCACAAACTGCTACAACCTCGGTAGAAGCACAACTGCTTTTGCAAGCGGAAGGGCTAATGACAGGATCTAGCGGTACTTCGGGTAGTGCTCCAAATTGGGCTATCTGAAATATTATTATGTCCACTCGTTGTTCAATCTTTGCCTACATCTTTCCTTCTTGTTAATTGTTTAATTCTTTCCTCCATCATTTGACACCAATGCTCCTCTTCGCGCTCTCTTCTTCTTTTGTGACTTTTATAATTGTTCAGGTTTCCCTTGAAACCATACTTCCACGGCACCACCCCATAGCCCCTCCAACGTCCTGGGTGTGTTCTGGATTCTCGAGCGCCATAGTGAGCTCATCCATTTCTCTGTCAACCTTCAATCTACCAGCTCTCACATCTTCTATTTTTTCATTATCTCAAGTGCCTTTTCTCGTGACATGGGTGGGAATTCAAGGGTACAATAATCCGGGATCTTTCTACCTCCATGCACATAATACCAATTCTTTGATCGATCAGGCCAGTGAAAGACCGTTGATATGATACATTTGGCGATAAGGTCTTGTTCCATCTTCTGCCACTTGGGAATTGCTACCGCGTAACCACCTCGACCAAGACGATGGTTGTACTCCCCTTTCTTACTGGCACTTTTCTTCCCTTGTGCACTTTTTTAGGAAAAAATATAAGTTTTCTTGTATTCAACAAAGGACTTCCAGTTATCTTTTATCTTTGGATATTCATCTCAATTTGGAGTTCGGTTATTCTTGAAAAAATCTCTAGTCAACTTCTTCTTGAAATTCTGAAATTTAGTTGTCATCTTCGCTAGAGTCCAACCCTTAACAAGTTTTGCGTCGACGCTGTCAGTAAGTCTAAAGTGTTTTAGCACATCATTCCACAGCTGGTCTTTTACTGAGTCTGGAACCAGGTATGGATTACTTGGTTTTCTCTTCCATTCTCTATACTTGATGGGCACGTCGTCCCTTACAATGCCCCCACATTAAGACACAAACTTGTCTTTGATTTTTTGGAGCACAAGGCTGGCCAGGCTCTGACACCTCTGTGATACGATACATCACATCGCTGATGATTAGTTGTGTACGACCTCTCTTAGCCTTTTTCGTCGTCGATCCAGAAGCCTACAAGCCTTTATTTATTTATTTATATAAGATGGTTATCGAATTAATACTAATGAACTTAATGCATGATATGTGTGGGGCATACACCCCGGGTACCGCAAGGAGGAAGCAGACAGACTCCTAGTAGAATTCCTCTGTACTCCTACTAGAACTCGCTCTGTGTAATCCTACTAGGACTCCTGCCTTGTAACCGACTAGGAACCCGCCCCCTGGACTACATAAAGGAGGGCCGGGTACCTAGCCAAACATCCACAATTCCTCCGGGGAACAACCCAAGCGCAGGGCACAATACTACTCCAAACAGGACGTAGGGTACGCTACTCTGGCTACCCGAACCTGTATAAATCTCGTGTCTTGTGTCCTCGCGCATACCTTCGAGTTCCAGGTCTGGCGATCCCCACCTTCTACCTTGCTGCGGTACCTCCTATGGAGGTCGACAGGTTTAAACACCGACAGCTGGCGCCCACCGTGGGGCCATCGTCACGATCATCAGGCGAATTCGAAGGACCAACTATCAAAATCAATCTACTCGGCGTGGTGTGCCAGCTGTTCAAGATTAATCAACATGATCCGCGCGAACCTGCAGTCGAGTTGAAGCACGCACTCCAGCATCGAGTTCAGAGCAATTAAACAACATCTTGTTGAGATAGCAGCGCGTCGTCTCGGCGGAACTTGGACACCAATCCACAATGGATTTTCAACATAGATTCCGAGTCTGGGTCTCTGGGAATCTATTTTCTGGGACGTGGGTTGCGCAGTGCCAAGTCCGAAGCGAGTTCCATCTTCTCTAGTTTGTTGACCAATCAAACATTGATGTGGGGCACCAAAGTAATCAAGCCTTGTCTCCTTGTGAAAAGCAATCAGGTTTTGACTTCACGTGAAAAGCAAATACAGTTTGCCCAATTGTGCTACACGCACTCACAAAGCTCCCAGAAGGATCCAAAATCAACTACCAAGGCAATTCAAGATCATCGCTTGGTGCACATAGAACATGCACGAAAGCAGTGCTACGCCTACATCCGGCTGCATCAACACGAGTGGGACTATTCCAAACTGCTTGAGTACAACTGCATCAACTCTCCACTTAGCTTGTTGTCCGGTCGCACTAGCTCTACTTCAGCTACGTCGTGCGCTGCAACTACTCGTCACCGGGCCGCATAGTCTCTACGTCAACCTCGTTGTGCGCCGCGAGTACTCGTCTCCCGGCCACAGCGGCTCTACATCGACTACACCGTATGCCGCCACGACATCGTCTTCTGGGTGTACGACTACTTCGACTACTATCTAGACTAGTAAACTAGTCGAGAACGGCTTTCGCAGCATTAACAACTAGTCGGATCCACCTCCGACTAGTCGACTTCAGCAACAACCGCTGCGGCTCCATCACCGCCCGCCACGGCTTCGTCGACACTCGTCCACGAATTAAGCTAAGTCGCTTATTTCAATAATTATTTTTTCTTTGGCTTGTTGTCCACATACAGGAACCAATGCCAAAGACTACTTCGTGTACGCCTCTCGACGGCTACCTGCCAGCAGAGCTACACCGTGCTAATTATTCCTCGGGGATGTAGACTGACTATCACAGGCTTGGTACACCAAATTAGGAGGCTCTTGCCACGACGTTTCGTGTACTGAGTGCTGGAGGCGCACAACGGCTACACCCTGAGGAGGCACTGCGCAATCCTGCTCTCCGCCATGCGGAACAATGAGCAAGCACTCTCTTGTCGCTTCGCCGACTACTTTTGTCTACCTCTTAATGGTCTCGCTCCAGTAGCACACGCCTTATCCGTGCAAAGCCTCGGCTCTCCTGTCATGCCTTCACGTCCCCAGCGACTACGGCTAAACAGGCTCCTCATAGACTGGGCGCTTAAACCAGCTCTCCTGTAATGCCTCCACGCCCCCAGCGGCTATGACTAAACAGCGATCAAAGAGACTGGGCGTTAAACAACTTCAGGCTAACTACTTGACGCCTGTCTCTGTAACGACCTTGACCAATCATATTGCATATAGCTACATCACAATGAGAATAATCTTTTGTGCCCTTCATGGATGTACTAATATATGGAGCCAATATCTCAATAAGCTAGTAATGATCCAACATGAAAATCATTTTCACCATCAGCTGTTTCCTTCCACAGCACGAACTTTTATTAGAAGAACATCCTTCTCTTTTACGTTGCTATCTAAGCATGTTGGCTGATTCATTCAAAATCCCACAAATTTCTGCTGTGTGGTCTTGACGACTAGGCACGATTGCTGGCCTGCTTGTAATGGTGAGAGAGATAGAGAGAGAGTGCTGGCCTTTATGCAGCCTCTCTGAGGACCATGTGTGGTTCAAGGACCGGTGGATGGTCGCTTCCTTGTGTGATGAGTGATTGACAACGTTGTGTGGACTGATTCTTGGCTAAGTATTGCAGGTGCAGGTTGCGGCTTGACTCGTGTTGGTGCAGGTGAAGAACAAGCGCGAAAGGTCGTTGCCGGTGAGGCCTCCAGGTGTGGAGTAGACAAGTAGGCTTCGTTTGAGGGACCCGGTGGCCAGCGGGGTCAAGTGCGGGCCGCATGGTGGCATGAACAGCAAGATGAAGTCGTGGACGGTTTCTTGGTTGAGCCTCAAAACCAAGGTCGAGCCGGGACTACGTGGGAGCCAAGTCATGAGTGGAGATTGGCGGAGGCTACACCGAGTTCGCGGGGTTTCCGGTGGTTCACCGGGAAAACCACCGGGTTCCTTGGTTGATCCACAAAGCCAAGACCGGAGAACCGAAGACGGAGGTGCAAGGCGGCACGGGACGGTCCGACCGGTGGGTCCGACCGGTCCGCCGGTGGGGACCGGTCGACCGGTGAGGAGCACCGGTCGGCCCGTGTGCGACGACGCGGTCCGGAATCTTCGAAGCGGAGGACACGCGTCGGGATCGCATCGCTTGCGTCGAGGCTACGCAGGGTGCGGTTGCCGGCATCCGTCCGATGGTGAAGACATCAAGAATTCCGAATCCGCCCTTGAGGGGCATGTATCCCTAGTTAGTAGAGAGGGGCATTTTAGACATTCGGTTGCCGCCTATATAACCCAAGAGGTGAGAGGTTGGCAGCCAACTCTTGGAACCCTAGCTCATTAGTTTTCCTATTTTCCACCTATTTTCTCTAGGTTTTCCTTAGGACTAGCAAGAGAGCTTCACGGAGAGATCTTGTAGAGAGGGATGGATGATCGGGCGGCTTGCTAGACCTTGTACGAACCTTTGTTTCATGTATAGATGATTCGGCGTGGTTCCTCAAGGTTTGGATGTGTTTTCCCCGGTTGTTCTTGGTGGTGATTTTCGGAGCCCTCTCTTGGTGATTTCTTTGGGGTGTTTTCGGGGCTTTTCTCTTGGGGATTTGATGGGGGAAATTTGTGGGAACCCTTCGTGGTTCTTTGGGCTGTGATTCCCCGCCCAAATCCGTGAGGAAAAGTGCTCGATTTTGGGGTTTCTTGAGTTCTTGGGTTGGAAGTGCTTCCGGCGGGATTTCTTCGATTCCTCCTTTTTGGACAAGTTTTGGTGGGATTAAACTTGGCTATGAACTCCTCATGAGGTGTTCATGATATCCCCAAAGTCTTGTTCAAGTCCGTGGAGCGATTCGGGAGATCGAGATTTGGATTTGGGGGAGTTGACCCGCGTCGCGGGGGTCGTTCATCCCGAGGTGGCTCGTGCTTCGCTGCGGCCGGTGCTCTTGACCGGTCCGACCGGTGCAAGCCCTTGTGGGATTTTGCTCGGGTGAACGTCTTGGTGAGTTCGTTGTTGTCCCGTGTTGCTGCCGTTTCAAGTTTGGGTCCGTTTGGTGGTCGGTTGACTGTTTGGTGCCTTGGGGGCTTTCGCCACCCGGTCCGCCGACCGGTGTGCCTCACCGGTCCGTCCGGTGTAGAGCCACTTAGTGAAAGTTGCTCGGTTCACCGCGGCAGGGACCGGTCTGACCGGTGGTGCTCACCGGTCTGACCGGTGTGGGTCTGTAGACTCGAGGTTTGGTTTTTCCGCTGCGTTTCTCGGGTCGGAAGGTTGCGTGTTGGTTCCTAGGTCTAGTGGCACTCCAGTGGCTACGTGGGCTTGACCAACCTTGGTAGTGAGTCGGAGACGTGTGTTAGAAGCCGCGTTCGTCTTGTTGGAGTTTTCATCTCCTTCGAGAAGAATTTTTATCGGCTCCCATTCACCCCCCCCTCTCTGGTTCGCCGTATCGGTCCTTCAAGTGGTATCAGAGCCGGTTCGGGTCTTTGTTGACTCTAACCAGTCTAAGATCCAAGGATGGCGTACCGGGAACGGGGGTTCGGGTCCTCCACACTTCGATGGCAAGAACTACCGGATGTGGAGCAAGCGGATGGGTGCTTTTCTCCGCGGAAAGGGTCGATTCTTTGGGATGTCACGGTGGACACAGGCTATGTCCGACGGTTGATTTCCTCGCTCCGAGATCGAGGGACGGCTTCGACGCCAACAATAAGGCGGTCGACTACTTGTTTCGTGCTTTGTGTCGGCACCGAGTTCGATCGGGTGCACACCGAGCACTTGGCTTGTAGGATTTGGGCGGTGTTGAAGGAGGCTCATGTTGGGAACGCCCGGTGTTCGAGCACGGTTGTATGCGACCTACCGGAGAGAGTACGAGAACTTCACTCATCTCCCGGTGAGTCCATCGATGCCTTGTTTCGGAGGTTCACGGTGGTGGTGAACAACATGAGGGCCAATGTGGACGTGCTCCCGTACGATGATCATGATAGAGCGGTCAAGCTCTTACACTCTTTGGATCGTACGATATGGAGCGGAAAGTTCGAGGCCATAGTCGAGTCGGAGCGGTACGATACTCGACGGTGAACGAGTCGTTCTCGAAGCTCAAGTCGGCCGAGGTGGATAGGGGCATGATCGCCAAGCTCGAGGGACCGACCGATTCCCATAGTCTTGCCCTCGTTGGTGGCTCTAAAGGAAAGACTAACTCTAACCCATCCACCGGGATGTTCTCGTTTTCCTCTTTGATGTCTATGCCGGATGAGGAGTTTGATGACCTTGGAGAGGACGAGCCGGCGGCGTTGACGAGGCGATTCGAGAGGCCGCACGAGAACCACGTGAACATGAGGAGGAACACGAGGACTTGCTTCCGGTGCGGCAAGCCGGGACACTTCGTCGCCGACCGCGCCTCCCGGAGAAGGCCGAGAACAAGGACACCTACAAGCACAAGCCGAGGAAGAACGATGACAAGTACCGTTCGAGGCGCGACCACAAGAGCAAGCACAAGAACAAGTACAAGGACGAGCGACGATCGAGGAAGAAGGAGGGTCGAGGCAAGGCCCGAGCGATGGTTGGAGCGAGCGACGTCGACTCCAGTTCCGCGTACTCCACCTCGAGCTCGAGCAGGAGCCGACGACGAGGGGAGATCGCCGCAAGAACAGGGAGGTCGTCCAAGAACCCGAGCGCGGCCGAGCCGCTTCGCGAGGGACGGCTTCGCACCATGGCGTTGAGCTCCGGCGAGCAAGAAGAGCACACGGAGCGACTCGGACTGCGAGTCCGACGACGAGGTGCGTGATGAGCTTCCCTTCTTGCGCCGAGGAGAATGAGAGGCTTGGCTCTTTGCTTGATAATCGTGATGACATGCTTAGAGAGGCCAAGAAAATGAGGAAAGAGCTTAGGGCTTCACTCGAGGATGCTAGGACTAGAGTGGCCGAGCTAGAGACACGGGTGCTTGATAGCAAGCTTGAGATTGATTCGCTTAAGGCTAGCCCCGTTGTTTCGATGAGAATGATTGTGCTGATTGCTCCATATTCCTTGCCGATCTAGCTTTGTTTAAGGAGAAGCATGCCTCCAAGTGTGAGGAACTAGATGTGCTTAGGGTTGAAGTGGGCGAGCTTAAGTCTAGACCTGCTTTGCTAGGTGCTTGCACTTCTTGCCCCGTTTTGCATGCTAAAATTGATGAGATGCATGCCTACACTAGTTCGCTCGAGGCTAAATTGAAGGAACCCATGCCTACATCTTGCTCTACCCGTGAAATGCATGCATTGAAAAATTTGGAGCTTGCACATTATGTTGATCGTTTGCGGGATGAGAATGATGATTTGAGGAAGTTGATGGGTTGGTTGTCCGGCCACGAGCCTCGGTTGAGGATGATGATCGAGGCCTTTAAGAGGCAAGATGGTGAGGGGCTTGGAGCAAACAAGGTTGGTGAGGGAAGTGGAGAGAATATCCCCGAGCCACCAAAAACCCACCACAAGAATGATTTCCCACCAAAACCTAACCATCTAAGGAACCGACTAGATACAACCCCGGCCTCCACCCGTGTTTCCTACACCCACAAATGACCTACAAAAGCCTATCAAGTTTGTGAGCACTTCGGGGGAAAGTGTTCTTTGGGAAGGAGAGTGAGAAGGCTAGTGGTGAGAAACCGGTGGAGGGTTTGAGTGGAGAGAAACCGAGTGAGCGGCCACATCCCAAGCCAAAGCCTAAGCTTGTGAGGTTCCATTGTGGCTATTGTGGGAGAGATGGCCATAAGGAGGAGTTTTGCTTCAAGAGGAAGCGAGAGGAGAGAATGGAGAAGGAGTGGGCTAACAAGGACAAGTACCACCCTTCCGATGGTGTACTTGAGCCTCGTATGCAGATGCCCAGGGGCAAGGCGATTGTGCGGACAGTTCGGGCTTGGGGAGAGAAGAGGGCTGCAGGTGGTGCTGCTGCCCAGACCACACCGGTCAGACCGGTGTGGGGCACCGGTCAGACCGGTGCAGGCCTAGACAGACAGATGTTCGGGTTTCGAGCTCGTGCAGGTGCGAGGGTTGTTTCTGGTGGTCGTGGTTCTGGTGGTTGGGCTGGAAAGGGTGCAGGTGGTCGGTTGCTAGGCGTTCTCCACCTCGTGCTCAATACGGGGATTGGAGGAGTCGTGGCGGTGAGTTGGAGAGGAAGGACGTGCCACGGGCTTTCTTGCGTGGTTTTGGTCCTCCTCCGGGCGAGAGAGGGGTGGTTCCCTCGGGGTGGTTACCGTGGTGGTGTTCGTGGAGGTAGCTTTGGTAGGAGAGATGCTTTGGTTGGTGCTAACCCCACTTTCGAGCAAATGGCTCGGCCCATTGGTTTTCCTCCTTTGGTTCTAACCCCGATCTTTGAGTCGTTTGTTCGCTCACGTGCCTATTTTTGATGTGCGGGTGGGAGACTTGAAGAACATTTGGTCGATTGACTCCGGTTGCTCGAGGCATATGACCGGAGACCAGGGGGTGGTTCTCAAGTCTCGTCCGGTGGTGACGAAGAGGTACATCACCTTTGGGGACAATGGGCGTGGGCGTGTCTTGTCGGAAGGTGAGATAAAAGTGAGTGACAAGATCACTCGAGGCGTGTTGCTCTTGTTCAATCGCCGGGGTACAATTTGCTTTCTCGTGTCCCGAGTTGTTGGATGAGGGCTTTGAGGTGTTGTTTCGGCCTGGTGGTTCTCGGATTGTGGACTCTCGAGGGGACCTTGTCCGTATGGTCGTTCCCGAGGGTCGGGTATTTCGTTTTCGTGGATTTTTCTCAGTCTTCGGGTGTGGAGCGTTGTTTCTTGGCTGGTTCTTCGAGTGAGTTGTGGAAGTGGCATAGGAAGTTGGGTCACTTGAGCTTTGACCTTTTGTCACGCTTGAGTAAACTCAACTTGGTCCGAGGATTGCCACGGTTGAGGCTTGAGAAAGAGTTGGTTTGTGCTCCGTGTAGGCATGCCAAGATGGTGGCCTCTTCTCACCCGCCTCTCACCGATGTGATGACTGAGCGTCCATGCGAGCTGCTCCATATGGACCTTGTTGGCCCGGCTCGTGTGCGATCCGCGGGTGGGAAGTGGTATGTCCTTGTTGTGGTGGACGACTATTCTCGGTATGCGTGGGTGTTCTTTACGGAGGATAAGGGGGAGACGTTTGGTTTTGTTCGAGATCTAGTCTTGAGGTTGAGGAACGAGAGGCACGGAGATGCCATACGAGCTATCCGCGGTGATAATGGCTCGGAGATTCGGGAACTCTCGTTTTGAAACCTTTTGTCATGACTTGGGTCTTGAGCACCCGTTTTCGAGTCCGTATACGCCTCCCCGGAATGGTGTTGTGGAAAGAAAGAACGGGACCTTGTGCGAGATGGCTCGGACGATGCTTGATGAGCATAGGACTCGAGGAGGTATTGGGCCGAGGCGGTGAACACCGCATGCTATGTGTCGAACGGGATATACCTCGAGTGCACAAGAAGAAGACATGCTATGAGTTGATGCATGGGCGCACACCCAAGGTGAGTCACTTCCATGTCTTTGGTTGCAAGTGTTTCATTCGAAGAAAGGCGGGAAGTTGGATAAGTTTGAGGCTAGGTTCGTCGATGGCATTTTCTTTGGTTATGCATCTCATTCTAGAGCATATCGTGTGCTCAATCTTGAAACTAACCAAATCGTGGAGACTTGCGAGGTAACCTTCGACGAGACAGAGCCACGTAGTCGGCTTGTCTTTGAGTGTGCGGTGATGATGAGCTTGGCGAGGAGATCTTTCGGGGAGAAGGAGCATGAACATGGAGATGATGAGGATGGCGGTGCGGTGCCCCCGGTGAACATGTACCCACTACTTCGACTACGATGATGGATGGACCCTCGCTACACCTACGACGACAAATCAAGAACGAGGAGAAGCCGATGTTGAGGGGGAGGTAGCTTCGAGGCGAGAACCTCCCCGGCGAGTTCAAGTGGATCACCCGGCTTCGAGGATCATCGGCGACATGAATGAACGCACTACACGGTCGAGGGTTCGAAACAATTCCCATTTTGCTCATGCTGCGTTTGTTGCTTCTTTCGAGCCCAAAGACATTGGACACGCACTATCGATCACAATTGGGTTAACTCGATGCATGAGGAGTTGGAGAACTTTGAGAGGAATCGAGGTGTGGGAGTTGGTTGACCCTCCCCCGGGGTGTAAGCCGATTGGTACCAAGTGGGTGTGGAAAAACAAAGAGGGAGAGAAGGGTGAGGTTGTGAGGAACAAGTCGAGACTTGTTGCCCGGGGGTTCGGTCGAAGGAGGGGATCGACTACGAGGAGACCTTTGCTCCCGTAGCACGTTTGGAGGCGATTAGGATCCTTCTAGCCTTTTACGTGGCTAAAGGGTTCAAGTTGCACCAAATGGATGTGAAGAGTGCTTTTTCGAATGGAGTGTTGGAGGAAGAAGTGTATGTGAGGCAGCCTCCGGGGGTTTGAGAGTGAGAAGTATCCCCACCGGGTGTACAAGTTGAGGAAGGCGCCGTATGGGTTGAAGCGGGCGCCTAGAGCTTGGTATGGCGAGGTTGAGGGGGTTCTTGTTTGAGAGAGGTTTTGAGATGGGGAAGGTCGATCGGACCTTGTTTTTGCCGAGGCGCGGGGCGAGAGATATCCCGATTGTGCGGGTGTACGTGGATGATATTGTCTTTGGTGGCTCGTCTAACTCTCTTGTTGCGAGGTTTGCGGATGATATGAGCGGGGAGTTTGAGATGAGCATGATGGGCGAGTTGCAGTTCTTTCTTGGGCTACAAATCAAGCAATCAAAGGAAGGAACGTTTGTGCACCAGGCTAAGTACACCAAGGACATTGTGAGGAAGTTCAAGATGGAGGACTCCAAGGCTATGACGACGCCGATGAGTACGACTACAGCTCTTGATGCGGACGAGGAAGGTGAACACGTGGACCGGAAGGAGTCCGGAGCATGATCGGGTCACTCCTCTACTTGACGGCGACGAGGCCGGACATACGAGTTCTCGGTGTGTCTGTGCGCTCGTTTTCAAGCGTCTCCGAGGACTTCGCATCGGCAAGCAGTGAAGCGAATTTTCAGGTACTTGCGTCACACTCCCGACTTCGGCCTTTGGTATTCCGCGTCCTCTTCTTTGGCGCTTCATGGTTTTTCAGACGCGGATTTTGCCGGGTGTCGGTTGGATAGGAAGTCCACTTCGGGACTTGCCGTTTTTGGGCTCTTCGTTGGTGTCTTGGTCTTCCCGTAAGGCGGTCGAGTGTTGCTCAATCCACGACCGAGGCCGAGTATGTTGCCGCTCGCTAGTTGTTGCTCTCAGCTCCTTTGGATCACCTACACCATGAGTGACTTTGGTGAGGAGTATACCCATGTCCCACTTCAATGTGATAGCACCAGTGCCATAAGCGTTGCAAAGAACCCAGTGCTCCATTCTAAAACCAAGCACATAGAAGTGAGGTATCATTTCCTGAGAGACAATGTTGAGAAAGGAAAGATAGCCTTGATCCATGTACCCACACATGACCAACTAGCCGATATTTTCACCAAACCCCTAGATCAAGCAACTTTCACTCGTTTGCGGGGAGAACTTGGTGTGTGTTTGATTTCTTGAGTTGGGTGTGTGGGAGCTGTCTTTTGCCGGTGGTGTCGAGCCCGTTTTGCCTCCCCTCGAGGAGCCGGTTTTGTAGCATATGTATAGCTTTTCTTTGTGCATTTCTTGCATTTTGCATGGCATATGTAACATGATGTATAGGCATCCTTGTATCTTAGATTGCATGCATTTTGTATCATATGCATTGGTTAGGAAAAGCTTCTCTCATATACATTGTTCACCATGGAATGAGATATATGTCTTTATGAGCTTGTTTGGTATGCTATGGTTAGTTTGGCTTAGCTCTTGATGATCTTGATGAATAATCCATGGTTGATAGCTATGCTTTTGAAAAATGTCACATGTATGCTCTCTCATGTGTAAATGCCTTTACATGCTCTTGACATGTTTTTGTGGCCTTGCTATGCTTAATTTGTGATTGGATGGCTAGTTTATTGATCATATGGGGCCAAAGGCTCATTTGCCATCATGAATGTTTAGCCCTCTAGATTTATCTTGTGGAGGAGCATAAGTTCCTTTTTGTCGCAAAGACATTTCATGTACCATCTACAAATCTGAAAATGAAATGAAAAATGCTTGGAAAATATGCTCCCATGTCATATGTGCTGAATTTAATTTTCTTTGGGTGCTAAACCGTTGCATGATGCCTACCAATGAGAAGTCTCATACATAGAAGTAGGCACATGGCTCGGTGGCTTTGACATGACATGAGGTGCTTGTGGGTGTTTGTGATGGTCTTATGATTAGAATGGCTGTCCTAGCATGAAGTTTGTGTGGCTTTGCCATTTTGATATGCTTTGATCATGTTTAGGACTTTGCTCATGAGAGGCAAGTTTTTTGCAAAATTGCCAAAATCCATCTTAGCTTCGTCCAATGGTTGTGAAACTTGGTGATCATGTAGTTGAGATCGATACGAAGTCGGAGAGTACCTCACTTGCTCATTTGGACATGTGTAGCATTCTTTGTTGAATTTTGTCTATTTGAGAAGCTATAGGTTGCATTTTTTGCATTTTTGGCTTGATTCATGCATTGCCAACAAGGGGGAGAAGTTTGAGCTTGAAATGGCTTCTTTGGACGTGTTTAGAAGGTTTTCGGGTGGTTTCGAGCCATTTCGGGGCCTCGTTGTGCACCGGTCTGACCGGTCAGGGTCACCGGTCTGACCGGTGTGAGTGCTGGTCCTGTATACATGTTAGGCACCGGTCTGACCGGTGGTGATGACCGGTCTGACCGGTGTGAGCTGAAATTGCTGCAGCTGCCCTGTTTTCATCGGTTTTGCATGCATTCGTCCAGGGGGAGTTGCATTGGTTCAGGGGGAGTTTGCATGTGTGCAGGGGGAGCTCTTTGAGAGTTTTCGAGCTTTGTTTCGGTGGTTTGTGCTCTTTGCTTGAGCTTTGCTTTGTCTCGGATGTGTCGAGCCGTTGCCCTTGCCTAAGGGGTCCGAGACTTGTCTTCTTCAAGTGATCTTGCTCTTTGCCTTTGTTTGGCTTTCGATCGCTTGTTGGAGTTTCTTTCTGTTCGTTTCTTTTCTTTTTCTTTTCTCTTGTTACTTTCGTGTGGGTGTTGTCAATGCACTCATCAAGGGGGAGATTGAGGACCATGTGTGGTTCAAGGACCGGTGGATGGTCACTTCCTTGTGTGATGAGTGATTGACAACGTTGTGTGGACTGATTCTTGGCTAAGTATTGCAGGTGCAGGTTGCGGCTTGACTCGTGTTGGTGCAGGTGAAGAACAAGCGCGAAAGGTCGTTGCCGGTGAGGCCTCCGGGTGTGGAGAAGACAAGTAGGCTTCGTTTGAGGGACCGGTGGCCGGCGGGGGTCAAGTGCGGGCCGCATGGTGGCATGAACAAAGCAAGATGAAGTCGTGGACGGTTTCTTGGTTGAGCCTCAAAACCAAGGTCGAGCCGGGACTACGTGGGAGCCAAGTCATGAGTGGAGATTGGCGGAGGCTACACCGAGTTCGCGGGGTTTCCGGTGGTTCACCGAGAAAACCACCGGGTTCCTTGGTTGATCCACAAAGCCAAGACCGGAGAACCGAAGACGGAGGTGCGGCGGCACGGAGCCGGTCCGACGCGGTGGGTCCGCCGGTCCGACCGGTGGGGACCGGTCGGCCGGTGAGGAGCACCGGTCCGACCGGTGTGCGACGACGCAGGTCCGGAATCTTCGAAGCGGAGGACACGCGTCGGGATCGCATCGCTTGCGTCGAGGCTACGCAGGTGCGGTTGCGGGCATCCGTCCGATGGTGAAGACATCAAGAATTCCGAATCCGCCCTTGAGGGGCATGTATCCCTAGTTAGTAGAGAGGGGCATTTTAGACATTCGGTTGCCGCCTATATAACCCAAGAGGTGAGAGGTTGGCAGCCAACTCTTGGAACCCTAGCTCATTAGTTTTCCTATTTTCCACCTATTTTCTCTAGGTTTTCCTTAGGACTAGCAAGAGAGCTTCACGGAGAGATCTTGTAGAGAGGGATGGATGATCGGGCGGCTTGCTAGACCTTGTACGAACCTTTGTTTCATGTATAGATGATTCGGCGTGGTTCCTCAAGGTTTGGATGTGTTTTCCCCGGTTGTTCTTGGTGGTGATTTTCGGAGCCCTCTCTTGGTGATTTCTTTGGGGTGTTTTCGGGGCTTTTCTCTTGGGGATTTGATGGGGGAAATTTGTGGGAACCCTTCGTGGTTCTTTGGGCTGTGATTCCCCGCCCAAATCCGTGAGGAAAAGTGCTCGATTTTGGGGTTTCTTGAGTTCTTGGGTTGGAAGTGCTTCCGGCGGGATTTCTTCGATTCCTCCTTTTTGGACGAGTTTTGGTGGGATTAAACTTGGCTATGAACTCCTCATGAGGTGTTCATGATATCCCCAAAGTCTTGTTCAAGTCCGTGGAGCGATTCGGGAGATCGAGATTTGGATTTGGGGGAGTTGACCCGCGGGTGCTGTTCATCCCGAGCTGCCCAGGCTACACCGGTCTGACCGGTGCTCTTGACCGGTCTGACCGGTGCAAGCCCTTGTGGGATTTTGCTCGGGTGAACGTCTTGGTGAGTTCGTTGTTGTCCCGTGTTGCTGCTGTTTCAAGTTTGGGTCCGTTTGGTGGTCGGTTGACCTGTTTGGTGCCTTGGGGGCTTTCAGGCTGCCACCGGTCTGACCGGTGTGCCTCACCGGTCTGACCGGTGTAGAGCCACTTAGTGAAAGTTGCTCAGTTTCACCAGCAGGGACCGGTCTGACCGGTGGTGCTCACCGGTCTGACCGGTGTGGGTCTGTAGACTCGAGGTTTGGTTTTTCCGCTGCGTTTCTCGGGTCGGAAGGTTGCGTGTTGGTTCCTAGGTCTAGTGGCACTCCAGTGGCTACGTGGGCTTGACCAACCTTGGTAGTGAGTCGGAGACGTGTGTTGGAAGCCGCGTTCGTCTTGTTGGAGTTTTCATCTCCTTCGAGAAGAATTTTTATCGGCTCCCATTCACTCCCCCCCTCTCTGGTTCGCCGTATCGGTCCTTCACTCTCATCTTCCTCCCTCACCCTCTCTCCCTCCCTCATTCTCTCTCCCTCCGGCGGCCAAGGCGGTGCCATGGCCGGCCGGACTAGGCGGCGGCATAGCCGTCCGACCCAGGCGGCGGTGCGACCTCTCTCTCTCCCTCCCGTTGTCTCCCTCCCTACCTCGCGGTGGCGACGTGGCCTCAAGAAGTCCTCAGTGGCGCGACTCCTCCCCTTGTGCTACTCGGGCTTGTAAATGTATACGCCAAGAGTTGATTGTGGTACTCGAGGAACCCACAGTCTGTTTGTCGAGTGCCCGACGAAGGACACTCGGTGAAGCCTCCTTCGCCGAGTCAGTGTTCGCCTAGTGGGCAACTCGGAGTGCAACACTCGGTGAATTATTCGCCAAGTGTTTTTAGACCTTCGCCGAGTACCCATAGCACTCGGTGTCTTCAGGCTTTCCCATAGTGGATGACATGTTTTTTTCTTTTACCATTTATAGGATGTGTGACTCGTATAGCTACGCAGAGGACAAGATTGATAAAATTTTCCTTATTGAAAAATATTTTTATCTGGATATATGTTTGGTTTGAAGGTAATCACTCCCAGCACAATCCCCTTCAATCCCTCTCAAAGCTGGGGCCAAACAAGACCGTACTGTGTGTTGAGTTGCCAAAGGATGAGGAGGCCATGGTGGTCATGTATAGATCTGCATTACTACTTTTATTTTTACCCTGGCAAAACCACAGCTACTTTATCAGTACTGCCACTCATTTGGTCGCACATATAGGCACCTTCACTCGGAGATCGGTCGCGCAAAAAGCGTCCATGTGTCATTGCGAGCCGATGCGAGCATATTTCCTACTGTTTCGCCTAGGGCTACAGGGCCGTGGTAGCGGCTCTGCAGGGAGGAGTATAGCTGGTTCTGCACCAATTTCTGTGCGACAGGTTCGTGTTAGCTTGTTTGCATGTATGCACAGGCCACGTTGTTTGGCGCAAAGGCTAAACTACGATGGTCTTGATTTTTATTACTCGTTGGTCTTGATTTTTATTAGTTTAGGGCTAGCTTCGGACAACAATGCAAGGTAGGGCAAGCTCGTCAGTAATAAAGATTTGATCAGTAATACACCCCGACCCACTTATGTGTGGACTATAAAAATCTAAAAAAAACTCATAAATTTACATTGTGCGGAGACAAATATTCTCTCTTGAGCAAAGAAGATTTGTTCTCTTAATTAATCTGTTTTCTTAATAAGTGCTCATATTGAAGTAAATATAGAAGTAAATGTTGTAGTGTATATGTTGGGTGACTCATCTATAGTCATTGTGTATATCTGACGTGTACACGTTATAGAGGGCTCGCTGTCTACAACCATTGCTCGTGGCGAAGCCAGCTTCCCATCTTAGGGAGGCTACTTCTTCTTCCATGGTGGTGCCAGCGGTAGGGGGCTTCCATGGTGGTGCCAGTGGTAGGGGGGCTCTAGCCCCGGCCGCCCCATTCGTCACTGCTAGTGCCCTAACAATTCTTTTAGCGATAGACAAGCATTCATAGTGAGACACGCACTTGGACGGAGCCAATGGGGACCAGGGCGTGCGGAGGGGGGTGGCCTCATGGCCTCCTTTTTCTATTTAAAGTTTTGAAGATCAAGAAGATTGTTGGGTTTAGTCCCACATCGGAAATTGATGGTGGGGAGCGCAACATATAGGTGGGGGCAGTCCTCACCCGTCATGCTAGTCTTTTGGGTTGAGTTAGACCCAGGACCTATTGTTGTGGGCTCCGGTGGACCTAAGGCTTGGTTGGGCGCCGGCTCGTGGGCATAGCGGGCTAGGCCGTATTCCCGCTGCGCCACTCTAACAAGTGGTATCACAGCCGAAGGTCAAAAAAACTTAGGAAAACATCTCCGGGTCACACGGTGACGGGGGAGCCCGTGAACGTCTCCGGAGGGACACACAGATGGTTGTGACGGGAGAGTTGGACTTAGGGCCTGGATAACATCTTCAGGAGATCACACGGATGGTTGTGATGGAAGAGTTGGGCCCAATATGTGACGGGAAAGATTATTGGGTTTAGTCCCATATCGGAAATTGATGGTGGGGGAGCGCAACATATAGGTAGGGGTAGTCCTCACCCATCACACTACGGGAAACTCAGGCTTTGCCGAGCGTAAACGGCTTTGCCGAGGGCCTTTTGTCGGGCCCTCGGCAGAGTTGATCTGTGCCGAGCGCCGCCGTCGGCACAGGTTGACTCACGGCACAAACATCGTTGCCGACGACCGGACCGTCGGCACCGCACGACCCTCGGCAAGACGTTTTCTTTGCCGAGGGTTACCTCTCGGGACATAACCGCCCGTCGGAGAAGAACGGACGGCCGTTACATTTGACTGTCGCACACTGTGCCGACGGCCAGATCAAGGGGGCCGTCGGCAAAGAGTGCCCTCGTCAAAGGCCCGCCCCCCGTTGACTGCGATGAAAACCCAGTTGACCCGCCTTTGCCGAGAGCCTAGCCTGGCCGTCGGCACACAGAAGCCTGTGCCGACGGCCTGCGCTCGGCACACGGTTCTTTGCCGAGGGCCCCACCGGGCCCTCGGGAAAGAAATATTTTTCTTTTTGTTTTTGCTTTAAGTTTTTTTCTTTGGTAAAGGTACATGACCTAGAGATTGATTTGCAATTTTGGCATGATTTTTGACAAATTTTTACTATATTTTATGTATTTTGGTCTTTGTTTTGAATTTCTATGCATATTTCGAATTTGAACGCAAGTCATCAAAACAGTGCATGTATGTGACGAGAAAAATGATATTCTTGCTTTTTAGTGTGAGTTCAGTCCTAATCTAGGCCCACGTGCCAAAATTCGAACATCTTAGGGCGGATCGCATGTCCACTCACTTTCCCGCGAATCGTTTTCAAATTATATAAAATGGAAATATAGTCGAAAAATCACGAAATGTGACGAGCGGTCGTTATATCACATGTGTAGTCAGTGGTAAAAACCTGGAATGATTTCGTGCATGTTTCCGTTCACCTTAGCACAACCCAGGAGATGTCCTTAGCACAAACCTTGACAATGTCTAGGAGTAATATGGGTGTGTATATGGATCCTTTGTGGGATGAATTGATTAGTTCTTGGGAGGAAGGTGTATGGACATACGACCGAGCTGAAAGGTCATCCTTCAAGATGTATGTTTGGTACCAATACTCTATTCATGACTTCCTGGCGTATGGGTTGTTCTCAGCCTGGTGTGTTCATGGAAAGTTCTCGTGCCCAATATGCAAGGAACGTTTGAGGTTCATCTGGTTGCAGAAGGGTGCTAAGTATTCATCGTTCGACCAACATCATCAGTTCCTACCTCTTGACCATCCATTCAGACAAGATAAGAAGAACTTCAGAAAAGGTGTTGTAGTGACACAACCTCGACCGCAGATGCTGACTGGTGCCGAGGTTCGTGCTCAGGTAGAGGCTCTTGTGGCCAATGAAGAAGATGGTCGTTATGTGGGGTATGGTGAGCAGCATATGTGGAGCCATAAATCGGGCTTACAACGGCTCCCCTATCATGATGACCTTCTTGTGCCACATCACATTGATGTTATGCACACTGAGAAGAATATTGCAGAGGCACTTTTTTGCACACTGATGGACATCGAAAAGTCTAAGGATAATCCTAAGGCCAAAGTGGACATTGCAACACTATGTGATAGACCTAAGCTAGAGATGAGGCCTCCAGAAGGCCACAAGAAATGGAGAAGACCCAAGGCCGATTATGTATTGTCCATTGAACAAAGGAGGGAAGTTCTTAAATGGATGAAGACGCTTAGGTTTCCAGATGGGTATGCACATAATGTGAAGAGGGGAGTAAATTTAACTACTATGCGAGTAAATGGCATGAAGAGTCATGACTACCATGTATGGATCGAGCGGCTTCTTCCCACGATGGTTCGAGGCTTTGTCCCAGAGAATATATGGCAAGTGCTGGCAGAGTTGAGCTATTTCTTCCGGCAGCTATGTGCGAAGGAGATATCTCGGACCGTATGTAGAGAGTTGGAGAAAGCGGCCCCTGTGTTACTATGTAAGTTGGAGAAAATCTTTCCACCTGGATTCTTCTTGCCAATGCAGCATATGATTGTGCACCTTCCATACGAGGTACGCATGGGTGGGACTGTGCAGTACCATTGGTGCTACCCAATTGAGAGAACTCTGAAGCTCGTACGCAAAAAATGTACAAATAAAGCCAGAATCGAGGCTTTAGTTGCAGAGGCATACATTGTGGAGGAGGTGTCAAACTTCACAGAAAAGTACTATAAAGAGAACCTTCCTAGCGTGCATGATCACCCCCCTCGTTACAATGTCGCGGATAATCAATCCAAACTCAGTCTTTTCCAAGGCCAATTCGGAAGCGCGAGTGCATGTACCACCAAGCAACTCACCAATGAAGAGTGGCGTAGCATCATGCTATATGTCTTGCTCAACTCGCCGGAGGTTGAACCGTACAAACAAGAATTCCTCCGTGAGTTACGGACTCGCATCGAGGTTGCCGAGCCACACGAAGTTGATAACCTTATTTCGCAAGGTGCGGGCCAACAACGGCCCGATTTCATTTCATGGTTCGGGAGAAAGGCCCAAACCGATGTGTCCATCTCTAGTGAGTTGTGTCTTGTTGCATGTGGCTGTGACCTAAGGGTTAGGTCATTTACCGGTTATGATGTCAACGGATTTCGTTTCCACACGACGAGCTACGAAGAGAGTCGACCCAATAGAAGTACCACAAACAGCGGCGTGGTTACGATCGACACTGATGGGAAAGAATATCATGGAAGAGTCTTGGAAATATACGAACTGTCATTTTATGGCGCCCCACATCTTAAACCTGTGATATTCAAATGTCATTGGTTCGATCCTGAACGTACTTGAAGGACCCCGGCCATCGGGCTTGTCGAAGTTCGACCGGATTCCGTGTATCCAAGATCTAATGTATACATTGTGGCCCAACAAGCCGTGCAAGTTTATTACCTTCCATACGCCTGCCAGAGCAAAGATTACCTTATGGGTTGGGAGGTTGTACAGAAAGTTGCGCCACATGGTAAACTACCTGTCCCCAACGATGAAGACTATAACTTGATAAACCCAAACACATATGAAGGAGAATTCTATCAAGAAGAGGGGCTGATTGGGAGCTTTGTGATAGACCTAACTACACCTATAGTAACGGAAGTAGACAATGAATTGGTCGAACGCAATGAGGATGAAGATGAGGTGTATGACCCAAAGGACTTACAAATGCTTGAGCGATTGGACATGGAACATGAAGGAAACTTAGAGCCGTCAGATTATCTTCATTATCTGGATAATTTTGACGATGATGACGAGCATACAGACATACCAGCTAATCCCCACGATGATCCAGACTACTTTTAATACATGTAATACTATGTTCTTTCGTATTCGTGTTTTCATTATTGTTATGCATGTCTCATTATTATTATGCATGTCATACTAATTATGTTTTGTTTATATGTTGATCACAGGTGACTGAAAAAGATGGCAGGCGGCCGTCGCGGAGGACGACGACTAGTACCAGAGGTGGAGGTAGACGAGGGCCGACGTCAGGTGCCCTTGTCCACCTTTTACAGCGCCTCACAGGGGCAGGACGAGGCGGAGGGGTCGGAGAGGAGGACCAAGAGGGCCAGGGGGCCAGTTGTCGAGCTGACGGAGGCCGACGACGAGGTGGAGGAGCCGACTGACGGTGCACCGGAGACCGAGGACGGCGCCTCGGGTGCGGGTTCCTCGGGGGAGGCCGCTACGACGGCCAAGGTCTACTTGCGAGGCCCCGCACGACTCCCTCAGCCCCCGCTCCCTCAGAACCGCCCAGTCATTCGCCCCTAAGGCCGAATGTAAGTAAATTTAGATGCCTAACTTCATTTTGATGCCTAACTTCATTTCGATTATCGAGTCACTAATATTTTGTTCGACATGTGCAGGAACTGGCTCGTTGTGTCGGGTGGCGACGCCCGTAAGCCCAACGGCATTGTCGGGCTTCTCTGTAGGCAGCACTACCCCGGCATTGTCACGTACCACGGGCGGACTGAGCCAGCCTACACGTGGGGCCACTACTACCAGGGTGAAGACCGAGAGTTCACCCACACGGCAGAGCGCGTGCTGAGGACGTTCTGGGTAACTCTAGCAAATCACGAAGTTTCTCATTACATCACATTCGTTCCACTCAATCTTAACAAAATGATTTTGACATCGTATTTGTATGCAGACCTTCTTCAGATGTGAGGATGGAGAAGAGGAGAGAGCGGACATGTGCCTGAGGAACTCTTGCAAGAAGCGTGTCACAGACATGCATCACGAGGTAAAGCACCAGGCCGTCGTAACCTACTACGCGTTGGTGCTTGGTCAAAAGATAAGCAAGGAAGAAGCCAGAAGGACAATGTTGACCCGTGAGCAGTTCATTGAGGTACTTCAAGTGAAGCTATGTTTTGATATTACTTATGTTATGTTTGATCTTCTCATGTATCAATTACCTCGTGATGTGTAGGTTTGTCCCTGGTGGAGCCACGCCAAGGCCGACGCGTGGGCAATGGAGGTGGACAAGTGGTTCACGGAGGAGTACCAGCAGGCGCACGACGCTGCACGAGAGCGACGTTTGATGATGGAGGGCCCATCACACCACCAAGGCCAGCGGAGCCTTCCAGAGTACAAGGAGCTATGGGTACGCCTTTCTTTCTAAGTCGGCAAAGGCTCAAACTTGTTTCATCACACTAATCTTCGTCCTGCTTTTCTTGCAGCAAAAGGCACATCCTGGAAGGGAATGCTCGGACTTCGATGCCTTGTGCATGGCACACAAGGCCAAGGCGACGTCCAATGTGTCCTACAGCATGAGAGACGGGCCGGAGGCATACAGCAACCCGTCTTTCGGCCGCCGCATTGCTGAGTACACAGAGGCATGTAAGCACAAGTACGGGGAAGACTACAACCCGAGCGAGCATGACATTGATACGGACATAGTCATGGCCTTGGGTGGAGGAAAGAAGCACGGGAGGTTGTGGATTGGCGATGGCATCATCGACAGTTCCAGCTTGAGACTTTCCGACGTCCGGCACGGAGGACGGAGTCCGACCCCCGGATACGGGCACGGCCGAGCGTGGGGATGGGCCGGTTGAACGTCCTTGAGGTATGCACTATCCACTAAACATGGTATATTAATGTTGAAACACATTCTTAGATTTGCATTACCGAAACATTTAAGTTAAATGTTCTAGGTCGAGCTAGCAGAGGAGCGGAGTCTACGTCAGCAGCTAGCAGAGCAGCTAGCACAGGAGCGGGCTCAGCAGCAGGCAATGGCGAGTAAGTTCGAGGAACTTACTAGGTTCCTGGCGACGTCAGGTGGTATGGCTCTACCACCAGGGCTCCTAGCTCCTATCACTCCGATCGCTCCACAGGTGTCTCCTACACCGCAAGTTCTCGGTAGTCTTGTGAGTATGATACCAAAGACTTTCTTGTTTTGTGGCTAATCATATCTAACACTTGCAATCCTGTCTCCTTTGTGCAGCCTTTCTCGGCGGGTTCAAATCAGCAGGCTCCAAGTGGCGATCAAGTCCACCACTCGCCCGTCACTCAGATGCCAGCTTTCACACCCTTCACGCCGCCCGAGCAGTCACCGTAGGCCTGTGGATCTACCATGGACTTGTTTCGATGGACTTATGGATGTTATGTGGATTTGTGGACTTGTGGACTCGTTTTGATCGACTTGTGTGATGTGTGAACTTGTGGACTATTATGATGTGTGAACTTGTGGATGTGATATATATGTGATATGTGCTGCTGCATGTGTGTTTGCAGGTGATATATGTGTGTTTGCAGGTGATATATGTGTGTTTGCAGGGGATATGCATTTGGTTGCAGGGGATGACCGCTTTGCCGAGAGCAGCCGTCGGCAAAGCCGTCTTTGCCGAGCGTTCTGTGCCAGTACGCTCGGCACACCTGTCCGGCCGTCGGCAAAGAGGATTTGAAAATCCGTCAGTTCGTAATGGTTACTTTTTTCCTCCGACGGCCCGCCGTGGGCTCTCGGCAGAGCCTTTGCCGAGGGTCTTGACCTAAGGCTCTCGGCAAAGATCCTTGGCCGAGAAAAAATTTTCCGGGAGTACGGTGCCGAGTGCGGCCGTCGGCAAAGCCTTTGCCGACGGTTTATACGTCTTTGCCGACGGTTTCGGGCACTCGGCAAAGGACCTGTTTCCAGTAGTGTCAGGCTAGTCTTTTGGGTTGAGATAGGCCCAGGATCTGTTGTTGTGGGCTCCGTTGGACCTAGGCCTGATGGAGCGCCGGCTTGTGGGTATAACGGGCCGGGTTGGATTCAGCTGCGCCACTCTAACATAAAGTAGGAAAACAGGAAAAAAATTAGCAGATATCTAATTTTATGGGACCCTACAGATATATGGGAAATTTCGGAAATATCGGACCATGCCAAACTCGCAGCCGGCTGAGTCCTACAATCTTGAGAGCCATAGTCCTAGTGTCCTACAACCTTGACAGATATATACAGCTATATATATGCAATATGGTCAAAGCCACAAGCCCACGAGCATGCGGGCAACACAACACCGGGATTGGGAAGCTTTAGGAAATAGGATTTGAGCCTGAAGAACACCTGTCGTAAGCCAAGAGACTCAAAACATGCTCTGATTACTTCACAGTAGAGTCGACAATTGTCAGACAGCCAAGACATGAGCTGTTTGATCGGATTGCCATTGCCGTTTCAGGCAAAACGGGGGGAAAGGAATCCACATTTGATCGCTGCACCTACTCGCACACATTCTTACGAGTGACGTGGCTCATCGCCTATATGCACGGTCGAGTTAAGTGACGGTGTGATATATTGTATATTTGAGCAATACTCTCCCAGTCTAGCGAAATCTCGTTGAGCTTCCGGTTGCATTGAGTTGCCAAGGAAATGTTGCATTTCTGAGCTATTTTTTTGAGCTACCAAGGAAATATACATTTCATTAGATGTTTTGCATGAACTGACGAGGAAAATATTTGGCAGCCCCACAGGTGGTCCCATGCAGGGCCACATAAATTTTTTGATGATGTGGAAGAGAGAGAGAAAGATGTTGTTGCCTCACGAAACAACCACCTCACGAGTGAAACAACCACTTCATGATGCAACTTCACAACCATTGTATAAGTTGTTATTGTCATGCAACTCATAATATTTTTTTTAATTATGTGCACATATTAAAGAATTACATGCCTCTGCCAGACAACTTACAAGATAACTCATTGTATAGGTTGTCTTTTCAAGCATATACCCCGGGTACCCATGCTAGGAAGGATGAAGACGTACTCCTACTAGAATTCCCCGGTAGTCCTACTAGGACTCATACCGTGTAATCCTATCAGTACTCCTACCTTGTAACCGACTAGGCATTCGCCCCTTGGACTACATAAAGTAGGTCCGGGTACCTTGGAGGACAACTCAACCAACCCAACATCAAGCGCAAGGCGCCATACATAGATACCCCAAACAGGACATAGGGCTCGCTACTTTGGCAGTCTGAACCTATATAAATCTTGCGTCCGGTGTCTCTGCCTTTACCTTCGAGTTCCAGGTCTCACAATCAAGATCTCACACCGCACAATCTACTACCTCAGGTACCCCTTGGTAGGTTTGCCGGTCTAAAACACCGACATGTCTGTTGAGTCAACCGAAGATTAGGTGTCAATGCATGAGGCGTGCTATGAGGCGTCACCATTGTACCTGCTCTAAATAAATTTGTTGGTGTCCATGCCAGCTCGATAGAGGTGAAGAACACAAGAATATGCTGGTTTTCTCTTTTTAATCCATAACTAAACTTGTAACTAGTGTCTATGACTCAACAAAAATTAATAACTCAAACTTGATGGATGTTTATGTTATTTTTAAAAATCATTTTCCTTTAATTAATGACATTTATTTGTATGTTATAATTTCTATATGTTGCAAATGACTTGTTTTCTTCCATTCAAGTAGAAATTAGAAAAAAATATTGTTTGAATAATACTGGGAATTTTTAACTTCCTATTATCTGTTTGCATTCGTGTTCTTCTCTTGCGCACACATTCAAGATTTTTTTATTTTTTACGAATTTAAAAATATATGTGTCTCCCAAAATTTTGCAAAACTATACCTATGTCGCAATGTGGAACGGCGATACCCTCCAAACCGCCATTTGAATTGGCAGTAGGGAGCTATTGCTGTTTGAAATGGTGGTCGGATACTGTTCATCCGTCCATGAGAACTGCAGCAATCCTACCCATTTCAAACGGCGATAGTGGTCAATCCGTTAAAAAAATTCTAATTTTTTTTTGTATAAACTCAGATAGAGAAAAAAAATTATATGAAAATTGTAGATTTCGTCGAGATCTACAACTTTATAATTCAAATTTTGTCCATTTGAAATCATCTTAAGCTCAAATAATCGATATACTATCCAGATCTAAATTTTGAATTTTAAATCTAAACATTGTTTCAGTCATTTGAGCACCAAAATGAATTCAAATAGACTCATTTTGAACTAAAAAGTCGTCGATATCTACAGAGAGAGCTTCAAGTAGTCAGAATGAGTCAAGCAGCAGTTCGCACTTGTGATTTTGATTGTGCAAAAGTGTTGCATGCTCCAGGATCGACCATCATTGCTTAATTAGGCCGGTTGTTGCGGCTCTTGTTTTGTTCTGTCGACTTCTAGCAGCAGAGTGGAATTGCAATGATAGAAGAGTATAGTTCAACTCATTTCTTGTCTTTCGCCGTGTGCAGCACCTTGACATTACTCTTTTATCCGTGATTAAGAATCTGTTTCAACAGTTGATTTGGGCATCAGTGGCATCCTGTTGTGTTATTCTAAAAGTGATTTTCCTACCTGTTTGAGCAATTGATATAAGGATCCCCACACACAACTTTTCTTGGATTCAGGTTAGATGCCATATAGGTGGTTATTGTTAGCTTTATTTATCAAATTAGCCGACAGTCTATACCTTTTTATTTGGGCTGCGTTTGGAAGTAGACATTGGAGCCGGGGACGTCACTGGAATTGAGAATAGCAATCGCGAAGCAATACTGCGCGACATTCGCTTGAATTGACGGCCTCCACTCCAGCAAAATCGACCCCCGCCCCTCCGTATTGGGATGCATTCACGATTTCACACTGGCCCTCCAGCACCCTCCGCGACGCACCTTGAGATCCCTCTGCCAACCGCCACTCTAACTCTCTCCACCGGCGGCCCTCGAGCTCTCTCCGCCGACGCGCCGGAGAGAGAGGAGAAGGCCGCGAGGGTGAACTAGGAGCCATGCCGCCCCACCATCTCCCTCCGCCGGCTGCGCCAGAGATAGAGACAAAGGCCGTGCCAGAGTGGGAGAAGAAGGCCGCACCGCCCCTCCAACTCCCTCCCTGCCACCCTCCACAATGAGCCTGTGCCCATCCGCTGGCGACATGTGCGGATGCTCCTCTTCCTCCCCTCTATGGCCGATTCTATTTCCCCCCTTTGCGTTGGGCTCATGCCCCTCTGTGGCTGCTCCTCTCTGTCGGTGCGCCCCCTCCGCGGCGAACTGTGTGCACGGCTGGCTCCTCTTCCCGATGAACCCCCCCCCCCCCCCCCCCCCCCCCCCCCCGCGTCCCCTGCCGTAATTGGGGAAGAAGTTCCAATTCTATGCTTGTGTGCAACCAAACAGAGATATTGGATTTGGTGGCTTGTTATTATTCTAAAAGGGAATACAATAGCCATCCAAACAATAACATTTGAATTGTGGTCCATTTCAATACTATGGTTGAATTGTATTGAACCCAAATCAATGCCAAGCCTCCCAATATCTAGTTCCAAATGCAGCCATATTGGGATAAAACTTGTTCTTGAAGAAAATAATACAATATTATGATTGGTACGCGAGTAGTGGAGGAATCAAGTATTTATCACATAAGTTTTATTTGGTCTTGAAGAAGACATGATAACAAAAAAAAAACTAGACTGTAGTGAACTGTTAAAACAATGGCAACACCTCGTATTAATTCATAAATCACAAATGGCACACACCTACTCTTATCATACATGTGTGTATATATATCCTTCTCCGTGTTCCATATATATTTATAAGTGCCCGAACTCATATATAGTACCGACTTGGCAAGGGTACTTTATATATAAAGCTAGGTTTCTCTACCGAACTTTGTATCTGTTGACTGAAGTGAATTGCTAAAACAATGGCAACACACACCTCATATGAATTCATAAAAATCTCAAATGGCGCACACCTACTCTTATCATCTATGTGTGTGTGTATATATCCTTCTCCATGTTCCATATATATTCATAAGTGCCTGAACTCATATATAGTACCGACTTGACAAGGGTACTTTATATATAAAGCTAGGTTTCTTTACCGAACTTTGTATTGGTTGTGTACAAGCCGAGAGCTTTAGTCTGCACACTCCCACGACCTTGAGAAGGTAGCCACAGATATATGGGCAAGCCTCAAGAGCATAGATATGTAGGCAACAACAATAGGAAACCTTAAATAATAGGATTTGAGCTTCAAGTGCACAAGTCGCGAGCTGTGGCTTTTGCAAAAGCAGCTATAAAGTAGCTTTGGAAAAGTAGTTGTGAGGTAGTTAAAAGCCTCTTTGGTTCGTGAGCTGTGGCTTCTCAAACACTAGTCTCATTGACGTGCGGGACCTACGTGTCAGCTTCTTCCCCTTCCTCCCTTAGGACATGCGGCGCACCGTGCATGCCCACGCCGGCCGCAGTAGCGCAGGGAGGGCTGAGCTCGCCCGCGGCCTGCGCGGCTCTCCCGCTGCCGGGAGGGGCGAGCTCGCACGTGGCATGCGTGCGGCTCGCTCGCGGCCGGCGAGATGCTCCGGGCAAGGGGGATGGATGGGGGCCGCCGGGAAGGAGGCCTTGCGTCAACGGCGGAGATAGCGATATGAGTCGCTGGTGGAAAAGAAGACGAAAAGAAACGAACCGGTACGTGTGTAAAGAGTGGCGGGTGGGTAATTTTGTGACCCAAAAGCGGATGAAAGCAGGGTCTGAGATGCTTTCAAGTTTGTACTAGGGAAAAGCTGCTTTTGGCTGTGGCTTTGAATGACAGCCACGCCCTATGGTTGTCTTTTGACTTTTGCCAAAAGCAAAAGCAGCTAAAAATCCCAACCAAAGGCAGCCTAAGGATGAGCAATTAAGCACTTGGATGGATTGGATATGATCTTCAATGTGTGTTGAACTCCATGCACTTCCTCACAATCCAGCAACCTCAAATGGGCGGGTGCAGGAGGTATAAATAGCCCAAGGCATCAAACTAGCCGTTGGCTAAAAGCTGCTGAAACTAGTACTGTCGGATGATCCGACGCTATCTTTTTTCGGGTGTCGGTTCATCCGTTGCTACTAGCAGTTGCCTCCACCGCACATGACTTTTCTGACACAACTGCTCCGATGCTATGCACCGACGGTCCGTTGGATCATCCGGTGCTGAAGACCCCGCTTCCACGCGACCGTCGGATAGATCGATGCTTCACCTTGACCAAGGCGTCGGATCATCCGGTGCTGAAGGCTTTGTCTTGGCGCGTCTCTGTATGAATTCGAACTGAGCGTCGGATAGACCGACGGTGTCCCCACTTAGACTGTCGGATCATCCGGTGCTACTGTCCTCGCTGCTCTTCCTCTGCAAGCCGTCCGGCGCTACTAAAAAATGGACCGTCGGTTCATCCGACGGTACCTAGGGTTTCACCCAGTGTACCGACTCGTACGACGATTGCACCGACGCTTGCTATAATGATACCGTCGGTTCATCCGACGGTGTGTTTTTCCTTCCTTTTCTTCGTGTCTTCAACTTGGATCTTTGCTTCAACTTAACATACTTAACATACTTAAAATACTTAACATGCCATTACTTATAGCCCCCAAATATAAACTAAGTCCTCAAATTTGCTGTAACTAACCTAACATGTCCATGGTATGTTAACTTGTGGCATGACATGTTAGCTTGGGCATTGTATGTTAACTTGTGCATGGTATGTTAACATGTGGTAACATCCATGGGACCTATGAATGCCTACAGAGACATGCTAGACAATGTGGTTAGTCCCATTACTTGTGTTGTCATGAATCACCAAAATCAACTCGAACAAATGGCAAATGGGGCCATGTTCGCTACAATCTCCCCCTTTTTGGTGATTTATGACAACACAAGCAAAGCAAGCTTAAGTTTGCAAAAATTGACAAAATTAGAGCCACTCACACTCGCTCGGATGCTTACCATCATCCAAACTCCCCCTAGATCAACCTTCCCCCTTTTTGATCATCTCTTCCTATGTTCACATTCTCCCCCTTTAGTCTCATATCCTTGAAACCACTAGCTTGCTTTGGTCTCACATTCTCCCCCTTTGGAATAAAATCTCCAAAGAGTCCAAAGTAAAATGGGTCAAAGAAAACTAGCAAGTCCTAACAAACATAGCTCAAGGAGAAATGTTAAATACAAGGGAGAAAGCCGCAAGAACCATGATCCATATGTATGATATCAACGAAGATACCACATGTAAGAATGACTAAGGTGGATCACAAGCTCATGAGACTAGCATGATACAAACTAAGCCCCCCCTAAGTGTGTGCACAAAAAGATAGTGTGAAAACAAGTGCACAACTACAAACTTGTAGGACAAGGAAGCTTAGAGCATATCATGCAAGGAGGTAGCTTAAAGGACAAGAGATAAGACAAATGGGTTCTTGTTACATTACCACTTGTAGATATCACTTGTGGTCTTTTAATCATTGCATACCTCTAGGGGGTGATCCTCTTTACCTTGTTGGCACCACATTGAGATGAGACACTTGGAAATGACATCACTAGGTGACACCACTTGAAAGAATCTTGCATAGAAGACACTTGGGGTACCACAAGGATTAGGAATGTATGAGTACATTGCCTTTGAACTTATACACCTAAGCTCGCAAGGACATGACTCAATAGCATGAAGCTCATATTGCTATTTCATTCTTTTAGATATGTTAGATCACATTGAGAGTGAAATAGCATTCTCTTAGAATGAAATACTGTACCGGAACGCATCGCCGAGGGACTACATAAGATAAGCTTGAAACAACGTTATTCCCATAACCAAACTATAGGATGAGCTCCCCCTAAATGTGTTCATTTAGTGTTTGAATCACCAACCAAATGTCTGCACATTGTTTATGACAACAAAAGGGAAGCTAACCCTATAGCTTGCTCATGATGCAGAGAGATATATATGAAAACATGCACCATGAAAGAACAAGTGTAGCTTTCCTACACACTATCAAACCATGTAGGTTGTTCATGGGTTAGCACATGACACAAGAAACCTACCATATGTATTGCAACAAATGCAACCTAAACAAGGCAATGGAGCTATAATGAAACATGAGATAGGTACTAGTTTCCATTACCTCAAACGGGGAACTTGGGCAACACATGTCCAATTTGCAAGCTTGGCTTATAGGCTTGAATCTTCTCATCTTGATTGTGCCAAGCCTCCCAAGTCCCCACGCTCATGGCCTTCAAGTGGCCTTTGGAACCCAAACCATTTGAGGCCCCTTCATGTTAGTGATGACTTCCTTGGGCACCCAAATGGGTTGGTTCCAACCCCGCTCCTCCTTCATCTTCCCAACATTGTGTGCAAACACCTTGCCATTTGCCTTCTTCTTGATGACGTAGGTGTTGCCCTTGGTCTTGTTCTTGCGGTTGGGCTTGGTGAAGATGAGGGAGCTCTTGATGGTGGGGTTCAACTTCTTCTTTGCGCCCTTGTCCATCTTCTTGACAAATTGAGGGAATTTGTAGAACTTGTGCCCTTCTTCATGACACTTGTAGCAAGTCACGGTTGCACCCTTCTCAAGCTTCTTCACCATGGGATCACGGTTATCTTGAGAAGGTTGTACTTTGCTCTTCATGTCTTGAGAGATGTCCACTTGTTCTTCATGGTTCTTGTCCTTGCCCATCAAGCTTGCCAACCTCTCTTGGAGCCATTTCACTTCTTGCTTGAGCTCATCATTTTTCTTGCCTATGAGACAATCACATTTTTGGACAACAACATTCTCATTGCAAGATGGTAAGCACGATTCATCAATTAAATCAATGCAAGAAGTTGAAGCATCTACCTTGGAGATAGGAATTGCACAAGGGATAGATGATTCATCAAGCTCAAAGGAATTACTTGTTTTAGTCTCATTGCTCTCAAGCTTAGATTTTAGCTCATCACACTCCTTGCTAAGCAATTTGAATTTGCACAACAAATGTTCATAATTTGTAGCAAGGGTTGCACTAAGATCATTGAGAGCATTGAGTTCTTTAATTTCATTAGCTTGTTTCTCAAGAATTCCTTTTTGCTCATGGACTAGCTCAACAAGATCATCAAGAGAGGTGGTGTCGGATTCATCTTCACTTACATTGCTTTCCATACCTTGGGCCATAAGGCACATGTATAGTGATGATGGAGGACCTTGCATGAAGCGGGTGGTGAAGTTCTTTCTTGATTCATCACTTGAGCTAGAAGAACTTGATTCTCCACCGCTTGTCCACTCACGGACGGAGATAGTTGCTTTTTGCCTTGGTCTCCTCTCCTTTGACCACCTTCTTCTTAGGCTTGTGCTCGATCTTGGTGAACTTGATGTGTTGACGATGACGCCCTTCTTTCAAGTGGATGTTGTAGCCGTACATGTTGACTTTCTTCACATACTTGAAGATCTTCTTCACGTACTCGGCCACCATGGATTCAACCTCTTCATCACTTGAGGAATCTCCATCGTCACCATCATCACCATCATCCTCGCTTGAGCTTCCATGAGTAGCTATCCTACTCAACATCTTCTCTTGTTGGCTTGAGAGAGCATGGCTTGTAGTTGGAGAGGATGGTTCTTGGGGCTTTTCTTGGGGCCCCTTCTTTGACTTGGGCATGAGTTGAAGCTCATGTGCCATGATCTTGCTCAAGATATAAGATGGCTTCAAATCTTCGAGCTTCTTCTCGTAGATGATTGCCTTCACCAAGTCATAATCGGGCTTTCGGAGACTTTGAAGGATCTTGCGGTTGATGTTCAAGTCCATGATGTCCTTCACACCTAAAGCATTGATCTCATTGACAAGCACATTTATGCGTGAGTACATAGATTCGGCATTTTCATTTGCAAGTTGCTTAAAGCTATTGAATTCCTCAAGGAGACAACCGTAACGTTCATTAGCAACTTCTTTTGAACCCTCATTTTGCTCCTTGATGGTTTTCCATAGCTCATGAGCATTTTCACAAACTCTATTGAAAACGCCTACATCTAGTGAGGACAAAATGATACTCTTAGCAATCACATCAAATTGCTTTTCCTTCTTGGTACCATTTTTCATGCCCTCATCGGTGACTCTCCAAACATCAAGGTCCTTTGCTTGGAGATAGGCCTCCATGAGAACCTTCCACCGAGGATATCCTGTGCCATTGAAATGTGGAGCCAAACCTAAGGTATCCACCCCTTTCATTCCTCTATAGAGCAACTCACTAGGCGGTGAAGCCTAACCAGTCCAATGAGCCGGTTTTAACAATTTACCAATCGAATTGGTGTTTCCTTGTGAAGGAAGTGAGTCCCGGCTCTGATACCACCTGTAAGGAATCGGATGCTCATTAGCCTAAGAGGGGAAGGGGGTGAATTAGGCAACTTAAAAACTTAACCTATGGCTTCACTAAGTTTGCACAAAGGTAAACTAAAACATACTATCTAGATGTGCGTCTAGGTTTGTTCTAGTGTGAAACTCCGATCCCAAAACAAGGTTCGCAACCTATAGCCAAACCTAGCATGATACTACTCTAGGAAAGTAAAGGCAAGCAAAAATTGCAATACAGTAAATGCGGAAACGTAAAGGGGATGAGAGGAAGCAAACTCTTGACACGCGATTTATCCCGTGGTATCGGTAGGCACTAAGCCACCCCTAGTCCACGTTGAAGCACTCACACAAGAGTATTGCTTCCCGGTCACCAAGTTTCTCCCAAGAGCACCACTTGACTCGCCACAAAGGCTAGACACTTAGGCACTTGCCAAGCTCCCTTGGTCACCTTGATGTTGCCTCCACTAAGGAGCTTCCCCACCAAGGAAGGGGGTCTCCACGTCCCATGCACAAAGTGTCCTCGCGGCTCCACACCAAGCCGAGGGTCGATGACGATTGCCGGTGAGCCACTTAGGCCCCAAGGCTTCCGGCGAACCTTGTACAACTGGATTCACTCAAGAATCACCTCACAAGGTTGGCACAAACTTGCACTCACTCAGCTCTAAGCTAAGACTAGCACTAAGCACATACACAAAGCATATGCAAGCCTAAGGGTGTGTTTGGTTGAGTTGTGGCTTTTGCAAAAGCAGCTGTAGGCTGTGGCTTTCTGTAAAGTAGCTTTGGAAAAGTAGCTGTGAGGTAGTTAAAAGCCCCTTTGGTTCGTGAGTTGTGGCTTCTCAAACACTAGTCTCATTGACGTGCGGGACCTACGTGTCAGCTTCTTCCCCTTCCTCCCTTAGGACATGCAGCACGCCGTGCATGCCCACGCCGGCCGCAGTAGCGTAGGGGACGGGCTTGCCGGCCGCTGCCACGCCGGGGAGAGGACGGGCTCGCGGCCGCCTCCATGGTCGTCGCCAAGCACCTCCGACCGCCGGCTCGATTCGTCGTGCCTCCTCTGCCGAAAGTCAATTGGTCGCGCAAATGGATTCCTTAAGTAAATCTTCACCCATCTAGACCACCAATCGAGCACGAATTGACCTGAAATTGCCGGATTTGCGGCCGCTTCTGTCACCGACACGCAGGGCCGCAACACCGGGAGGGCCGAGCTCGCACGTGGCCTACGCGTGGCTCGCCCGCGGCCGGAAGGGCTGAGCTCGCCCGCGGCCTGCGCGGCTCACCCATGGCCGGGAAAGCCGAGCTCGCACGTGGCCTGCGCACGGCTCGCTCGTGGCCGACGAGATGCTCCGGGCAAGGGGCGAGATGCTTTGGGCAAGGGAGATGGATGGGGGCCACCGGGAAGGAGGCCTTGCGTCAACGGCGGAGTTAGCGATATGAATCGCTGGTGGAAAAGAAGACGAAAAGAAACGAACCGGTACGTGTGTAAAGAGTGGCCGGTGGGTAATTTTGTGACCCAAAAGCAGATGAAAGAAGGGTCTGAGATGCTTTCAAGTTTGTACTAGGGAAAAGCTGCTTTTGGCTGTGGCTTTGAATGACAGCCACGCCCTTTGGTTGGCTTTTGACTTTTGCCAAAAGCAAAAGTAGCTAAAAGCCCCAACCAAAGGCACCCTAAGGATGAGCAATTAAGCACTTGGATGGATTGGATATGATCTTCAATGTGTCTTGAACTCCTCTGCACTTCCACACAATCCAGCAACCTTAAATGGCCGGGTGGAGGAGGTATAAATAGCCCAAGGCATCAAACTAGCCATTGGCTAAAAGCTGCTGAAAGTAGTACCGTCGGATGATCCAACGCTATCTTTTTCCGGGCGTCGGTTCATCCGGTGCTACTAGCCGTTGCCTCCACCGCACATGACTTTTCTGACACAATTGCTCCGGTGCTATGTACCGACGGTCCGTCGGATCATCCGGTGCTGAAGACCCCGCGTCCAAGTCGCCTCTGTTAGCTTCCACGCGACCGTCGGATAGACCGATGCTTCACCTTGACCAAGGCATCGGATCATCCGGTGCTGAAGGCTTTGTCTTGGCGCGTCTCTGTATGAATTCAAACTGAGCGTCAGATAGACCGACAGTGTCCCCACTCAGACAGTCGGATCATCCGGTGCTACTGTCCTCGCTGCTCTTCCTCTGCAACTCGTCCGGCGCTACTAAAAAATGGACCGTCGGTTCATCCGATGGTACCTAGTTAACTGCAGGTATCTAATTAGAGACAAATACAGCTTCATGAATTAGAGCCTTATTTCTCTAGTAGGAAGGGTCATGAACATTTCTCTGTAATCCTTCTTCACAAACAACTGGGTAGCAATGTCATCCTCATCTGAACCATAGTCTGCAGCACAGTCAAGAACATGGTCCATTACTTCCTTGATGGTAACCTCTGCTTGCTTCTTTTCTGTAAATGAACTTGAACAATCTGATATCTTCCAAATTGCTTCATGAATTAGAAATGCTGTGCTTGAATTTGCCTTTTTCCTATCAACAGCAGCAACACGAGGCTTCTTATTTTGATTTGCACTTGGAGTGACCACATGTACATCCTCATCACCGTCATTGTAGGCATCAAGCGGGTCACCATGGGCATTATCCTCTGCAGCGCCATGTTCACTATCTACATCAATAGGTTTCTCTTGAGTATTAGGGAGAATAGGATTGTCACTTATAGGGTTCCAGTGATCAGCTTCCTCATTTGTAATATTTCTAAACATCCCTAAGGCAATCCTCATTTTGGATAGGTTTTTTTTTCTAAACTTGCCACACCCAGGAATATCCTATAAAATAAAAACACATACATCAGTACATATGCATTAGTATATAATACTGACCATTAAATTGTGAGAACACTCACATTTTTTGCCTTCTTCCACCACTCGTTCTCTATTTGAATTGATTTTGTTGTATTGTTCCAACTAGTACATGTTTGCTTCCTTTTCAACTTCAACCATATGCCCCAATCAACTTTTAGTTTATCCCACTTGTTCTTGATTTGTGTCTTTGATAACAAGATACCATTCAATTGATTAAACCTATCTATTACCTCTGTATAACCTACTTGGTTGAAATGAGTATTTGGGCGATTGCCTCTGTCCACTTGTTCGATCAAGCAACTCACAAACTAATGTCAATTGTGCATCAGTCCATTCCATTTTATCACCCTGACCATAACATTGCAACAATGTGTTCAAGTAATGAAGACAATCTATACAGTTACCAAGCACTAGACACAATTTTTCAAGTAGTCATGATGCTTGTATTGAAATTTCAAGGGAAGAAATCACCCTGGCCATAACATTGCAACAATGTGTTCCAAGTAATGAAGACAATCTATACAATTACCAAGCACTAGCCACAATTTTTGAAGTCATCATGATGCTCGTATTGAAATTTCATAGGAACAAACAATACCTGCTCGTCAGTCTTCATCGCCGTGTCCTTGCGTCCACGCTGGCCGGTCGGAACAGCACCATGGTCGGCGATGGCTGCAGCCTGGGCGCCAGCCCCCGTAGTGTTGCCGACCGTCCCTGGGACGCCAGCTGTGTGAGGAGGCCGAGGGAGCCCCACCCTCGGCGCCGGTGAACTGCCCCGAGTCGCGGCATCGACGCCGGCGCTTTGGGAGCCAAAAACGAAGTTGTCCTGGAGAGGATCACTGGATCTGCCACCTTCAGCCATCACCTCGCCGGAGAGCTCACCGTGGTGGCCGGAAACAGGAGGTAGGGTTGGGGAGAGAGCCGGTGGTGGGGAAGAAGCGCCGCGGGGGCCGAACAGATTCGTTTTTTGTGTAATCAGTGGCAGTGGTGGGTAATTACCCCCCCCCCCCCCCCCCCGCAACTCCATGAGGACATGTGAAACATTGATTTCTGGAGTACCTCCTGAGCAGCTCCCTAGAAAACGTGGAGTTGGCCCAGAACTCTACCTTTTTTATGCAGTGGACTTTTTGGAGTTTGACCTGTGTGGCTGGATGGTTTGGGAGTAGAGTTGTAAAAGGTGGCGTGGAGCAGTCCCAAACAGGCCCTGAATCTGACTACTTGAAGCTCTCTCCGAAGAGATGCTGCCGCGGGGCTGGGCTGGACCCTCACTATGCCACAACACCGAATTGCCATCACAAGATCTGACACTAAAATTTTTCTTTATCGATGGATAATCTGACGCTAAATATTACT
This sequence comes from Cenchrus americanus, assembly GCA_947561735.1. Classification (NCBI taxonomy): domain Eukaryota; kingdom Viridiplantae; phylum Streptophyta; class Magnoliopsida; order Poales; family Poaceae; genus Cenchrus; species Cenchrus americanus. The sequence goes on from OX387245.1 coordinate 241,455,300, forward strand.
CACAGATGATCTGACGCTAAATCCATGTTTAGCGATGTGCTGGCTGACGCTAAAAAGTTCCAGATTTAGCGCCTCTCTGTCTGACGCTAAAACAAACTATAGCATCGTGTAGTCTGACGCTAAACATATATGGGCCCCTCTCATCTCCCGGCACACGCCTATGCCTAAATATGACTTTTTAAATTTTTTTATATTATTAGATGCACATGTAGTTTAATTTTGAATTATTTCAAGAAACCACACAAAAATTCCTTTAATTTACATAAAATAGTAAATCAGCTCAAAAATATTTGAAACTTCTACCATACGAATAATATGTAGTATATTACATATAAAAAATATATTAGTGTATATAGGATAGTTTTTCTTGAGTATATTAGTGTATATAGGATAGTTTTTTTAGATTGTGTATATAGGATAGTTATTCTTATATGTTACTTCGCAATAGAGCAATAAATGAAAAAGAAAAAAAAATACCCTTCTCTGGTGGTGTGGCTTCTACGGTGGAGTTGGAGCCGTTTTGAAAAACGTTTGGCAAAACGGCTTCACGAGTTGCATTGAGATGGTAAAAAGTCAAAATTACCTTGCTTGCATTTCTCCCTTTTCTCGCCTCATATTATTTTTTCTCTTCTCCCTTTTCTCCTCCCCTTTTCTTTTTTCCTCCTCTCTTTTCCTCCCCTCCTTTCTTTTTTTCCTTTCCTCTTTTCCCTTTTCTCCCCCCTTTTCCTTTTTTTCCTCCTCTCCTTTTATCTGTTCACTGCAGTGCCCCCCCACCTCCAACAGCCCCTGTTCCTCCCTCCTCTCACGGCGCCGTCGCCCCCTCCTCCTCCCATGGCGGCGGCGGACAGCGGCGCCCGTCCTCCCCCCTCCCTCCCTCACCGACGCGGCCCCCACGGGCGGCGCGGATGGCCTCAAGGGGGTGGCGCGGCCGGCCCCCACGCGCGGCTCGACCGGCCCCCAAGGGCGGCGCGGCCCGGCCTCAAGGGGCGGCGCGACCGGCCCCCACGCGTGGCTCGACCGGCCCCCAAGAGCGGCGCGGCCGGCCCCCAAGGTCGGCGCGGCCGGCCCCCACGGGTGGCCTGGTCGGCCCCCACGGGCGACAGGGATGTGTGTTACTCTTGCTTCAAGCAGTTGCAATCTATGATGTTGAGATACTATGATGTTTTTTCAATGCTTATGTTGGCAATGGACAGCTTCCTGTCTTGTTCTGTTAACATTGGCCAAAATTTTTCGTACTCAGTAACCATGTTATGCACACTAGACACTATATCTAATGGCTAAATAGATAACAAGTTAACTAGAAAATGTCCTAGCACAATCTGAATTGCAAATACTTCACCCTATGCAATCTTGCTTCGAATTAAGATGCAAGATAAAGGCCCTTTTCATGTGTGTAAACGTGTAATATGATGTGAGTTGCTAAAGTGGTGACATTTGTGTTTTTGGTTATCGATAATTAGACGCTCTAGCCACCAGACTAGGAGAACTATATCAACATTTGTGCTTGATCTTAGCACTATTCAGTTCTTTTTTATGCTCAGAGATGCATCGAATTTAGAAACATTTCTGTGAGCTCCGCTATTGGTTCAGTATGATACATGGTGTTATTAACCCTAAAAATAATCACTACTAATATTATGTTTAATTAATTAGGATTGCATACTGGCCAAACCTTTTTTCTGCTTTTATGCTATCAGTCTATCGCTAGAAGCTACAGTTGTCTTTCAAATGACTGTAACCAATAGAAGAAAATTTGGCTTATTTTAATATTCATTGGTGCTTTAGTAGAACCCAGGTGTTATATTCGGACATCACGATTCACGAGTGCCGTGCTTTGTTTATTTCTGAACTGTTTCTTTATGTCATATGATTATTTTCTTTAAAAAGATGCATGATCACCTCATGCTTTTGCCTTGGTGATGTAATTATAGGTACCAGACGGTCATGTTTGGGTGCAGGGAGATAATGTTTATGCTTCTCGAGATTCAGGCCGGATTCTTGTATAACTGGGAGTGGTAGATGTCTGACGTCCGTACGTAGTCACTTATCATCTTTTGATATTATTAAGGACAAATTAAGGGGTTTGAATTGCACCAGAAACTGAAAACTTTAGACATGCATGATCAAAACTGCATGCTTGTCTTCAGTTACTATTTAATCATGCGATTGGGTCAGATTCTTGGCATGTTTACTTCTTTTTCTCTGATTGAAACTTTGGCTGAGCTAATTCTGCTTCAAAAGCTCTAGATCGATTTTCCCTACACAAGTTTCTGCATGCCAGGTATGTATCTCAGTATCTGGCTAAGTATATCTGCTTATATCTGGCCTGCTCAGTTAACTGTACATTCATTAACTATATATGATTTTTCATTTTCTAGATTGTAAGTATAGTATGTCAGTTAGCAATAAAAACCTGCATGTTAAATCTCAAGAAACAGTATTGATAGCAACGTGGTTACTTTTGGATTTGTATAACTGTAAAGTTGGCATTTTATCTTTCAACTCAAGTCTTTGTAGTCTGCACATTGTTGTCTGATTGTCTCTACTGGCTTAAGGGCAAAGGTACCATCATCTTTGCTGATGTATTTTTTATTGTATTTTGCATTTCTGAAGTAATTGATGTGGCTTCTACAACTGAGGAGCCAAGATACAAGTGAGGAGCGAAGAGAGGGTGCTTAGTGCTGACAAAATCTGAAGTTGCTGATGCAAGGGCTAGTGGGCTACTGAATCAGGCAGTGTCTCTGGGATTCTTCACTGGTGACTGGTGTCACAACTCTTTGGGCTCGTAATTTTCTGGTGGACAGCTAGTTTCAGTTTGTTGCATTACGCTATGAGATGATTTTTCACATGCAAGTTGTTGCCATTTAACTGAAGGTGAATGTCACATATGTTGTTCTCAATTCACTTTTGTTTAGCTCCGTTCATGATTCCTGCAGCATGTGTTTGGATATATTCTGGGCCAATCATTTGTATCTGTTCGTTTAGGTCGGATTGGTCGGATTGAATCTTAGCTGGATTGAGTGACACGGGTGAATTCACTCAAATCGGCTCCGGAAGTAATCCGGGCCGGAATTTCATCCGACGGAAACGAACGAGGCCTCAAGGCATTTTGGAGCAGTGCCTTACGGTCTCATTACAGGGAAGATCTTTTGTCGGGTAAGCTCATTTATTTATTTTGCATCCCCATTAATTTATTATGGTGGAACCTCTGAAGCCAATATTTTGCGTTATGGTGGAACCTCAAGATCTTGAACATGGTTATATTTTTCAGGAAGTGCTAGGCGGCTTGTGGTGCAAACCTAGTGGATGTGCCATTGTGTTGGCAAGCCATTGCTTTTGGTTTTTGAGTTCCTAGAAATGATTGTGTACACAATTCTTAGTATGTTAAACCCCAAATACTAGTATTGCTTGCTGGGATGTGCATTTGATGCAATCTTTTGCTACTTGACTTGCATTGTTGAATGATTCAAACAGTGTGCATGGACAAGATTGTATGATATATATTTATATGTATTGAGCTTCATGTCATGTATGTGTGTATCTTTATGTGATGGAGCATCAAATTGAATCTGTATGATATTTTCTAATTGTATTATTTTTTTCTGCATATTTTATAGTACTATCAAACAATCTGACGCTATAAATTCTTGGATCGTTGGATTGTCTGACGCTATATGAATGGTAACTGAGGATCTGACGCTGAAAACTAGCAACGGATGATCTGACGCTAAACATTTTCAGGACATCGGACTGTCTGACGCTATAAGTCTGGTCTGACGCTAAAGAGTTTTAGCGTCAGGACTTACAGCGTCAGCTGAAATCTGACGCTATATGTTCTTAGGGTCAGACTGTCTGACGCTATATGTGGTTTTCAGCGTCAGACCATCCAACGGTAATTGTGGTGTTGTGGCATAGTGTCTGCCCCAGGCATGCACGAGCTGGGCCGACTTCTTGCTGTCCTAGGCCTAAGATGAGCCTGAGCTGGGCCATTGTCCACAGCTGCGGCCGTGTGCGGCCTGCTGCACCTGATAGAATCCGTTTCTATTTAGTATCTATTTTTTAGGAATTTAAAATACATTATCTCGCAACGTTTTGCAATACCTGTTCTTCCATTAAAAATGATGATTCCCTCCGACCAACCGTTTCAGATGGCAGTAGGGAACTATCGTCGTTTGAAACGGTGGTAGGACAATCCTACTGCTGTTTCAAACAACGATAGACCGCTTTAAAAAAATCTTTACTTTTTTTTGTGAACTTAGATGAAAATAAGCTTTATATGAAAATTGTAGCTATCATTGAGATCTACAAGTTTCTACTTCAAACTTTTTTTATTTGAAATCTTTTGATGCTCGGATAATCGACATATTTTTTTCTTCTCTTGGCAGCATATCTTTAAAAAAAATCATATATCATCTGTATGAACTCAGATGTTTTTTCATAATCGAGGGACTCTCCCATTTCCATTACAAGAACAGAAACCATGTTTGATTACAGATTCGAACCTAGAAGGAAAAAGGAGCTCTCCTATCATTGACTCCCAAGTAACTAACTTGCCTCGAGCTAGAAGCTGAGAACAACTAGGAGAGAAGGAAAGAGACCAGCATGGTTTTACAAGTTCATGAGACAATAGGGTTATTACATCACAGCTCTCAGATTAAGCCAGACCAGGATTTTATGTTGGCAAAAGCACACTCCAAAAGGACCATCTTCCTCGGTGTTTTTCCACCTGAAGCTTAGCAGTCAAGCTTCGTGACCACCTTCAGGTTGGACATCCTCCCCTGCCGGCAGACGCTTGACATCAGGTTTCTTCTTTAGCAGTTTTTGAGCGATTGCCAGCATAGTGTCCACACCTGCCGCCACGTCGACTTGAAGCTCGGGAGTGAAGAGGCCTGCCCAATAAGACATAAATGCACAAGCGTGTAGTATGATTTCAGCAGGGTGCTTGATTAATCTTTTTTTCAAATACAACTTTGTTTCTTCTCTTCCACAATGCCCAGGAGACAGCTGCAAAGCCAAAGGGATGAAATGCCTTCCCATTTGGGATCAAGTTTTGTATCCATTGCCTGTACTGTTGTATGTTGGGTGGCATGGTGTTTGTACCCAAACAGGCACCAATAACCCCCCCCCCCCCCATTGAAAGAATAAATAATTTGCTGACTCATTTTGGTTGCAAAACATAAAAATTGTATTGCCAGACCACTTCCTCTTTACCATATTATCTTTAGTGAGAACTGTATTGTTTTCCAGCAGCCATGTGAAGATTTTCACTTTGTATGCGATTTTTGATTTCCAGATTTAGTTGTGAATTTTCCTTTGCCTCCCCATTTCCATTTTATCACATCTATTGAAGCTGTCCACTCCTCATCAGAAATTGGTGGACTGTAATATTTTTTCCTCACACCATTCAAATAGTACTGGTGCAACAGTACATAGTGGTTGGTCATGTAACCATTTGTCCTTCCAGAGTAGAGTTTGTTTCCCATTATTTGTAATGATTTGTCTCCCTCTGAGGTAGATTTTCATGACTTTAAGCAGATCAGCCCACACCGGTGAATCACCCATTTTGAGTGTTACAGTGCCCACCCCATCTCTCTGAAGATATTTTGCTCCAGTCACCTCGTGCCAGAGACCCTTTTCATTCTCTAATCTCCACCACCGTTTACATAGGAGACTTATGTTCATCTTTCTGATGTTCTTGATCCTAAGACCCCTGTCTTTTTGCTTTTACAAATTGTTGTCCATTTAATCAGTCTATATTTCTTATTGGTGCTCCCTCCTTGCCAAAATAAAATTCTTCTCTGCTTATCCAGCTTGTCAGCAACTGTTTTAGGTACCAGGTACATAGAAGAAAATTGTATTTGAGAGGCTTCAGTTGATTAGTGCGGTTCTACCAGCAATGGACATGGTTCGTCCCTTCCAAACCACTAGCTTTTTTCTCATTTTTCTCCTCCACTGGACTCCAGTCCTTTACATGGAGTTTACTGGGGCTGACAGGCACACCCAAGTATTTAACTGGGAAGCACCCAATCTGGCAATTGAACGGTTCAGCCATCTGCTCACATTTGCCTTCGTCTCCATGAATTAAAATCACCTCACTTTTAGCAAAGTTGATTTTTAACCCAGACATCATTTCATATAGGTATAATAACAATTTCATATTTCTGGCATTATTTATGTCATCTTTCAAGTAAATTATGGTATCATCAGCATATTGCAGTACTGCTACTCCTTTAGGAATTAAGTTTTCAGCAAGACCTCTGATGATGCCTTTATTTTAGGCCTCCTGATCATTCTGGTCAAGCAGTCAGCTACCAAGTTGAATAGGATTGGAGACAAGCGGCCCCCTGTCTAACCCCTTTGTGCCTCACAAAGTATGGGCCCATTTTCGTGATGGTGGGATAAGTTTGTTACAATCTCACTATGTGGAGAAGGTTTTAAGTCACTTTGGTTATAGTGATTGTATACCTTCACCCACACCTTATGATCCAAGTGTTTCTTTGTGCAAGAAACGCGGAATTGCAAGGGATAAATTGCGGTACTCCCAGATCATTGGTTCTCTCATGTATGTTGCAAATGCTACATGACCTGATATCTCCTATGCTGTGAGCAAGCTAAGTCAGTTTGTGAAAAACCCTAGAGATACGCATTGGGGTGCTCTTGAAAGAGTGATGGACTATTTAAAGGGTTGAGCTATGGTATTCATTATTCAGGACACCCAAAAGTGTTAGAGGGCTACGATAGTGATGCCAACTTGATCTTTGATGCTAATGAGCTTTATGCCACAAGCGGATATGCATTTCTATTTGGAGGTGGTGCTATTTCCTGGAAGTCTTGCAAGCAGACTATCTTAACGAAGTCTACAATGGAAGCAGAGCTCGCTACATTAGACACTATTGAGACTTAGGCTGAGTGGCTTTGTGAACTCCTTTTGGAGTTGATAAACCAATTTTTGCTATTCCCATGAACTGTGATAACCAAACCGTGATTACAAAGGTTAACAATTCCAAGGATAACATGATGTCTTCAAGGCATGTTAAGAGATGACTGAAATCTATCATAAAATTGAGAAACTGTAGAGTTATATCGTTGGACTATTGTCCTTACGTCGAAAAATCTGACAGATCAATTTACCAAGAGTTTGTCACGTAATGTGATAGAGAGTGCATTGAGAGAGATGGGTATGAGACCCACTTGAAATCTGCTTTAGTGGTAACCTAAACTATGTGATCGGAGATCCTGTGAATTAGGATTGTGAAACAAGCTAGTAGTAGATTGTGAGGAAAGATCCACTCTGACTTCATCTCTAGTGCATATCTTTCCTTTCTGTAAGGCAGGATGGTTTTACCTTAATGTATTTCATTCGAGATGTTGACCTACAGAACATAGATTGAGAAATACACCTATATGAGACAGACTGCTAGTCACAGTCGATGAGACTTGGGTGATCTCTAAATTCTCATGAAAAGGAACAGAAGTGTGACTTGTATGCTTCAAACAGAGGGGATGTCTTTTGCAACCTAGTACTAGTAAAGAACTTGAATGAACCTAACTTCATACAAAACTGTCAATTCAAGGCTTAGTCCATTGTATAGTTGTGAGTAAATTATGGTTCTAGATGGATGTTCAACTTAATAGTCTTCATAGAAAAACTGGTATATCAAAGAGTTATGATCTATTACTTACCCTAGAGTTTGGTGGGGATTGTTGGAATTTTATTTGGGCCTAGCCCATTTAAAATTTAATTCAACTCTATGGTACGTAATATTTGCACGAGAATAACAAAATACCAGACGGGAATTCCAAGAGGTTTTTTACTCAGATTAAATAGTTGGATTTTTTCCAATCAATTAGTTAAGTTGAGAAAGAGTACTCGGGTGCCTCACGCGCGTGCGCCGCCACCACCACCAGCCGGCCGTGCCACTATCAATTAGTGCTGGAGTTACCTTAATGACTCTGAGTTGAGTTTGATGACAATTCCTGGTGTTCCATCTCATCCCTTCATATCCTCAAACCATATATATATGTATGATATTTATACTCTATACCCTAGGTATGGAATATTTATATTCTATATTTATATTATATATATAGACCCAAGTGCGCAGGAGACGAAGAGATCGATCTGGCATGTGCTGACTGCAGTCTCAGCGGTGATAGTCGCAGCTGCGGGGGTTCTGTAGGAGGGATTGACCTCAGTCTGGGGGATTCTAATGTAACGTTTGGGCCACATCCTTGAGTGTCCTTTCCCCATCACCTCTTAGGATGTCTAACTCCAGATCTTCAAATTATGGCTGACAAATCTCCACCATAGCAACCGAGGCATAGCCGGGTGGAATTAGCATGTCGTGGCTAGACTGTCTAGGAAAATGCACAAAAGCACTTCCGTACACCACCTATATATGTAGAGAAATAAAGAATTTATTATATTTTCTAAGTGATGCATCAAAAGTTGAGCTAATTGCATGTAATAATTATATTTATATATACCTGCATTGTGATGCCGCCGTGTGCAGCTCACATGGGGTGCACCAACAGAGAAAATCCACAGGGTATTTTTGGTTATCATCCACTTCCTTGGATTGCCCTTGGCTCTTCAGGGCCCTCTATGCAACCACTTGATGCGACCTCTATGCAAACACCTGCTACAACCTCGGTAAAAGCACAACTACTTTTGCAAGCGGAAGGGCTAATGACATGATCTAGCGGTACTTCGGATAGTGCTCCAAATTGGGCTATCTGAGATATTATTAAGTCCACTCGCTGTTCAATCTCTGCCTACATCTTTCCTTCTTGTTAATTGTTTATTTCTTTGCTCCATCATTTGTCACCAATGCTCCTCTTCGCGCTCTCTTCTTCTTTTGTGACTTTTATAATTGTTCAGATTTCCCTTGAAACCATACTTCCACGGCACCACCCCATAGCCCCTCCAACGTCCTGGGTGTGTTCTGGATTCTCGAGCGCCATAGTGAGCTCATCCATTTCTCTGTCAACCTTCAATCTACCAGCTCTGACATCTTCTATTTTTTTATTATCTCAAGTGCCTTTTCTCGTAACGTGGGTGGGAATTCAAGGGTACAATAATCCGAGATCATTCTACCTCCATGCACATAATACCAATTCTTTGATCGATCAGGCCAGTGAAAGACTGTTGATATGATACCTTTGGCGATAAGGTCTTGTTCCATCTTCCGCCACTTGGGAATTGCTACCGCGTAACCACCTCGACCAAGACGATGGTTGTACTCCCCTTTCTTACTGGCACTTTTCTTCCCTTGTGCACTTTTTTAGGCAAAAATATAAGTTTTCTTGTATTCAACAAAGGACTTCCAGTTATCTTTTATCTTTGGATATCCATACCAATTTGGAGTTCGGTTATTTTTGATAAAATCTCTAGTCAACTTCTTCTTGAAATTCTGAAATTGAGTTGTCATCTTCGCTAGAGTCCAACCCTTAACAAGTTTTGCGTTGACGCTGTCAGGAAGTCTGAAGTGTTTTAGCACATCATTCCACAGCTGGTCTTTTACTGAGTCTGGAACCACGTATGGATTACTTGGTTTTCTCTTCCATTCTCTATATTTGATGGGCACGTCGTCCCTTACAATGCCCCCACATTGAGACACGAACTTGTCTTTGATTTTTTGGAGCACAAGGCTGGCCAGGCTTTGACACCTCTGTGATACCATACATCACATCGCTGATGATTAGTTTTGTATGACCTCTCTTAGCCTTTTTCGTCGTCGATCCAGAAGCCTACAAGCCTTTATTTATTTATTTATATAAGATGGTTATCGAATTAATACTAATGAACTTAATGCATGATATGTGTCGGGCATACACCCCGGGTACCGCAAGGAAGGAAGCAGACAGACTCCTAGTACAATTCCTCTGTACTCCTACTAGGAATCGCTCTGTGTAATCCTACTAGGACTCCTGCCTTGTAACCGACTAGGAACCCGCCCCCTGGACTACATAAAGGAGGGCCGGGTACCTAGCCAAACATCCACAATCCCTCCGGGGAACAACCCAAGCGCAGGGCGCAATACTACTCCAAACAGGACGTAGGGTACGCTACTCTGGCTACCCGAACCTGTATAAATCTCGTGTCTTGTGTCCTCGCGCATACCTTCGAGTTCCAGGTCTGGCGATCCCCACCTTCTACCTTGCTGCGGTACCTCCTATGGAGGTCGACAGGTTTAAACACCGACAGCTGGCGCCCACCGTGGGGTCATCGTCGCGATCATCAGGCGAATTCGAAGGACCAACTATCAAGATCAATCTACTCGGCGTGGTGTGCCAGCTGTTCAAGATTAATCAACATGATCCGCGCGAAGCTGCAGTCGAGTTGAAGCACGCACTCCAGCATCGAGTTCAGAGCAATTAACAACATCTCGTTGAGATAGCAGCACGTCGTCTCGGCGGAACTTGGACACCAATCCACAATGGATTTTCAACATCGATTCCGAGTCTGGGTCTCTGGGAATCTATTTTCTGGGACGTGGGTTGCGCAGTGCCAAGTCCGAAGCGAGTTCCATCTTCTCTAGTTTGTTGACCAATCAAACATTGATGTGCGGCACCAAAGTAATCAAGCCTTGTCTCCGTGTGAAAAGCAATCAGGTTTTGAATTCACGTGAAAAGCAAATACAGTTTGCCCAATTGTGCTACACGCACTCACAAAGCTCCCACAAGGATCCAAAATCAACTACCAAGGCAATTCAAGTCATCGCTTGGTGCACACAGAACATGCACGAAAAGCAGTGCTACGCCTACATCCGGCTGCATCAACACGAGTGGGACTATTCCAAACTGCTTGAGTACAACTGCATCAACTCTCCACTTAGCTTGTTGTCCGGTCGCACTAGCTCTACTTCAGCTACGTCGTGACCGGGCCGCATAGTCTCTACGTCAACCTCGTTGTGCGCCGCGAGTACTCGTCTCCCGGCCACAGCGGCTCTACATCAACTACATCGTATGCCGCCGCGACATCGTCTTCTAGGTGTACGACTACTTCTACTACTATCTGGACTAGTAAACTAGTCGAGAACGGCTTTCGCAGCATCAACAACTAGTCGGATCCACCTCCGACTAGTCGACTTCAGCAACAACCGCCGCGGCTCCATCATCGCCCGCCACGGCTTCGTCGACACTCCTCCGTGAATTAAGCTAAGTCGCTTATTTCAATAATTATTTTTTTTTGGCTTGTTGTCCACATACAGGAACCAACGCCAAAGACTACTTCATGTACGCCTCTCGACGGCTACCTGCCAGCACAGCTACACCGTGCTAATTATTCCTCGGGGATGTAGACTGACTGTCACAGGCTTGGTACACCAAATTAGGAGGCTCTTGCCACGACGTTTCATGTACTGAGTGCTGGAGGCGCACAACGGCTACACCATGAGGAGGCACTGCGCAATCCTGCTCTCCGCCATGCGGAACAACGAGCAAACACGCACTCTTTTGTTGCTTCGCCGACTACTTTTGTCTACCTCTTAATGGTCTCGCTCCAGTAGCACACGCCTTGATCCGTGCAAAGCCTCGGCTCTCCTGTCATGCCTTCACGTCCCCAGCGACTACGGCTAAACAGGCTCCTCAGAGACTGGGCGCTTAAACCAGCTCTCCTGTAATGCCTCCACGCCCCCAGCGGCTATGACTAAACAGCGATCAAAGAGACTGGGCGCTAAACAACTTCAGGCTAACTACTTGACGCCTGTCTCTATAACGACCTTGACCAATCATATTGCATATAGCTACATCACAATGAGAATAATCTTTTGTGCCCTTCATGGATGTACTAATATATGGAGCCAATATCTCAATAAGCTAGTAATGATCCAACATGAAAATCATTTTCACCATCAGCTGTTTCCTTCCACAGCACGAATTTTTATTAGAAGAACATCCTTCTCTTTTACGTTGCTATCTACAGCATGTTGGCTGATTCATTCAAAATCCCACAAATTTCTGCTGTGTGGTCTTGACGACTAGGCACGATTGCTGGCCTGCTTGTAATGGTATTAACCCATCTCTAGCACCATCATGGTGAGAGAGATAGAGAGACACTACCGGAAACGCAGCCTCTACCGAGAGCTCGGTTCTGTGCCGAGAGCCAGATCCAAAGCTCTCGGCACAGAAACGCTTTGCCGAGAGCAAAGGGTCCAGCTCTCGGCACAGAAACAACCCGCGGTACAGACGTACTGTGCCGACAGGGAACAGAGCCACCTCTCGGCACAGACAACGACTCACGGCGCAGAAGATCTGTACCGAGAGCTGGAGAAGCGGGCCCTTGGCACAGCCGCCACCTCACGGCGCAACGTAACGGCCGTCACGGCCGTTTGCCCGGCCGTTAGATGTGCCGAGAGCCCACTTCTGGCTCTCGGCACAGCGGACCTGTGCCGAGTGCCTGCAACAGGCTCTCCGCAAAGAATTAAAAAAAAATCAAATTCACACATTCAAACCTTTTCTTCATCAACCTACACCCCTACAAAAAGCATATGCTCAAATTTCACATAAAAATAGATATTTATTTTGTATTTAATAATTTTATTTCATTCTAGCTAGCTACTTTTTCACCGTAGAGTAGAGCTAGCTCCGATATGAACTCGAGGTGCATGAAATCATGATGTAAAGTTAGTGAAAAATGATATTCATGTTCATGAGGCATCTTCAAGACTAATTACATGACCAAACCTGCAGCTGAACAAAATCCAAGAGACCAGAATCTGCAAGCAGTCATCTTTCACTAGCTAGGTGCCATGCATGGGCCAACTGCCTCCTCTTGAACCTCTCCTTGAAGCACATCTGCCTGAGCTCCTTCGTCCTCTCATCCAACACCATATTAGGCCTCTCCTCTATCATCTCTTTCTCGTGCTTCAGGCTTTCCACCACCATCCTCGTTAGATTTCTGTCCTCTTGCTCGGTCAGCTTCCCGAGGTCCTTCTCACAGTCGTCGTCCTTGCTCTTGCGGCGCGCTTCCTCCTCCTCCACATGAGCCAAAAAACTCGCGAAGTCGACCTCAAAGAGGCAGCCAAGCACGTCTGCATTTACATGAGAAAGTAACTGAGAACATGAATTAATTCCAGAAATTTTTGTATTAGTAGGGAAAGATATCTGCCGGTACCTTGAGAGGAGCTTCTCTTTGAACATGAAATGGCAGGGAAACACCGAGCTTACAACCACGCTTCCTCTTCGAGCTGGTAGTGAGAGAGCTAGATCGAGTGAGAAAGAAACTGGAAGTACATGAAATCATGAAGTAAAGTTAGTGAAGAATGATATTCATGTTCATGAGGCATCTTCAATACCAATTACATGAAATGACGCTAAATTTTCGACATTTGACTCTCTCATCACGAAACCTGCAGCTGAACAAAATGAGACGTTGAGGCCACAGTCTAGTCGCGAAGCAGGATGCGACGTTGTGCTCGCTACAGCGCTCGCTCCACTGGGCAACGGGGACGGAGGAGACAGACATTTGCAGTGCCAGGGAGAGAGATCAGAGATGGTGTCGTGGCGATAGGGACATGATGGACTGAGTCTTTCGATTGAAGCGATGCAGACAAAGGAAAGGACGGGGCGCCGAGTTTTGCCCTGCCCCGGCGTCATCACATCCCATTAATGGCAAGTCACTCCCGTCAGAGTTGTGTACTCCGGTAGGGGGAGAGGGAGATGGCGATGAGCACGAGGCAGTGGGGCACCAAGCAGCAACAACTCTTGTACTGCCGGCATATTCAAAAGGCCGCGACGCCTTCTCATTTCTCGAGGGCAAGATTTTCTTCATTTTGGCCCTACATACGCAACGTGCCAACGTTGCTACTGATGATGGACTCAAAATTTGCAAGAAATCAAGAATGGATTTGCAATTCGGTGTCATTTTCACCCAAGATCCGATAAAAACACATGTGCAAATGCCTTCAAAGAAAAGAGCCATTACAAAGGCAGCACGGCTATCCTATTGACACAAAGGTAACAAAGAGATCCCTACATACCACCAGCAGATCAAATCGGGTTCAATTGCTTGACCCCGTGTAGAAATTGCACATATATAAAGTTGCTGGCATCATAAGAGTATTTTGCCGGTAGTTATCGTGGCAACAGCAAATACCAAAGATCATGGAACCGTGGCATATGATAATTTTGAGTAAAATGTATTGCCGAATATATATAGTGAATATGAACTTAAATGTGTACTATATATTATATTGATGTGCTAAATCTATAAGAAAATGCTGATATTTCACTTTGAAAGCAATATATATCTTAGGTTTATAGGAGCACATAATAATCGTGCTATATTATTCCTAGATATGGGACTGCACCTGCAAACTACAATTAAGAATTTATAAATTACATGATGAAATAATGGGAGAACCTAAAGAAACAAGACAGCAAGTTAGAAAATGTGCCATTAAAACTAATGACCCGCTCGGAAGTGAAAGATTTGAGTGACTACTTCGTATTTCTGAGGATGCTACTGCATCTTAAGAGTTTATGGAACCAAGTGATAATTGCTGCATTATTGATAGTGTAAGTAATAAATTTGTAAATACACACTTCAAGATTATGTATTTTCAAACTAAATTTGTAAATATGCACTTCAAGAGTACAGAAACATAAATGCTATATGTGAGAAGGCTAGGGGTTCTGAGTATGCATTTTGATTTGAAGGACCAGCTATGCACTTTTGATATTAGCAACACCGATATGTGACTGCACCTTGAGAGGAGCTTCTCTTTGAACATGAAATGGCAGGGAAACACCGAGCTTAGAACCACGCTTCCTCTTCGAGCTGGTAGTGAGAGAGCTAGATCGAGTGAGAAAGAAACTGGAAGTACATGAAATCATGAAGTAAAGTTAGTGAAAAATGATATTCATGTTCATGAGGCATCTTCAATACCAATTACATGAAATGACGCTAAATTTTCGACATTTGACTCTCTCATCACGATGAACATCGTGAGCTAGAACAATTTAAAAATTGTATAAAATTCAAATAAAGTTTAAAAATCACGACTTTTGTCGAGCACTAATGATATCATTCGAGGAAGTTGAGAAAAAAAAATTGACAACATTTTGAACACCGGGACACGTACGTTGTTTAGAAACTCGAACATACACGGAGAGTTTCAAGGAATTTAAACTAATATCAATAGGTTTGGAATAATCTAAGGGAAATTCAAAATTGACTTTGAGTATAAGAACCCTATTATAGTAATACACGTCATCAGTGGTGACATAATAAATTTTGGGAAAATTTCGTGGTTGTTTGCTATTGTCTAATTTTGTTATGAATAAATAACTATTCCGTGCCGAGAGCAATCCTCTCGGCAAAGAGGACTGTACCGAGTGCTTTATAATAGCTCTCGGCAAACACGAAAATAAATCATTTTTAGGTTTCCAAAGTTTTTCGTGGATCAACATACACTCGTACAAAGCATATGCTCAAATTTCACATAAAAATATATATTTATTTTGTATTTAACAATTTTATTTCATTCTAGATAGTTTCCCCGTAGAGCTCCGATATGAACTAGAGGTGCATGAAATCACGAAGTAAAGTTAGTCAAAAAATGATATTTATGTTCATAAGGCATCTTTAAGACCAATTACATGAAATGACGCTAAATTTTCGACATTTGACTCTCTCATCACGTTGAACATCGTGAGCTTGAACAATTTAAAAATTGTATAAAATTCAAATAAAGTTTGAAAATCACGACTTTTGTTGAGCACTAATGATATCATCTGAGGAAGTTGAGAAAAAAAAATTGACAACATTTTGAACACCGGGACACGTACGTTGTTTAGAAACTTGAACATCTCACGGGGAGTTTCAAGGAATTTAAACTAATGTCACTAGGTTTGCAATCTAAGGGAAATTCAAAATTGACTTTGAGTACAAGAACATTTTTATAACTAATACACATCATCAGTGGTGACATATTGAGTTTTGGAAAATTTTCGTGTCTGTTTGCTATTTTTTATAATGATTTTGAATAAATACTACTGTGCCGAGAGCAATGCTCTCGGCAAAGAACCTGCAGGTGGGCCCATCGAGGATCTGTGCCGAGAGGTTGACCACTTTGCTCTCGGCACAGATGGGAGCACGTGCCAAGTGGCCCTCGTCCTGCGTTACTGCCAAGTGGGCCCTGCTTTCCCTCTGTGCCGAGAGCCAGATCTAAAGCTCTCGGCACAGATAGCTGCAGGCGCTGCCATGTGGGCCTCTTCCTCCCTCTGTGCCGAGAGCCAGATCTAAAGCTCTCGGCACAGATGTTTACGGGCGCTGCCAGGTGGGCCCCGCCCTCCCTCTGTGCCGAGAGCAATGGATCTGGCTCTCGGCACAGAGGGAGAACGGGGCCCCTTCACAGTGCCGTTGTCTCCCCTACACTGCCGCCGCCCACACACACAACACACGCAACACTTAGCACTCACCGGACCTTGCCCGCCCGTCGCGCCGCCCCGGCTCGCCGGACCTCGCCCGCCCGCCGCGCCGCCCCGCTCGCCGCACCTCGCCCGCCCGCGCCTCCGACCCGCCCCCCGCCTCCTCCCCGCACCGCGCCGCGCCCGCCCCCGCCTTGCGCGCCGCGCCCGCCCCCGCCCGCGCCGGCTCTCCCTCCGACCGTCATCCTCCTCGGCACCGGCGGGCCGTCGTCGTCCTCGGCGCCAGCGCGCCATCGTCCTTGGCCCCCTGTCCTGCGCCCCCTCGCGGCCGTAGCCGTGGGGGAGGCCGCGGCCTCCTCCTGCTAACCGACGGCAAGTGAGTGTCGAGCATAGAATTCAAGGTTGAAATTTAGTTATAAGGTTGAAATTCAAGTTAGTTAGGATAGAAATTTAGATAGAAAATTTATTTATAGTTTTCAAATTTAGATAGCTAATTTAAGTAAGAAGTTTCAGTTATCAAATTTTAGGTGTCTTGGTTAGCTAATTAATCATGATCCTGATATGCCGGATCGTGATGAATATTTCTAAAACATGTAAGGTACGTAGTGATTGAAATTATGCTTCTAACTTTCTAGGATCCGGTGAGAGAGGGCCAGGCAGGTTCGTGGGCCAGACTTCGATCCGGTGAGAGAGCCTCTGGATCCAGAAACCGTCGTCAGGATTGGAGAAGGCAGGAAACACGAACGGTACTTCGTTGGCGACTCTCTCCTGGTCCCGCGTGATGTTCCAACTCTCTCGCAGGTTCGATCTCGAGACAGGGCCACGAGCTCAGCCCCGCCCATAGAACGACGACCCAGTGTTACGGAGACCTTAAATGCTACCTTCCAGGTTATTTCTGTTTTATTCGTCCTTCATTGATGTTTACATATGTTTCCTTGAATTCTAATTTCTGGATCAAATATTGTAGGCCCAACTTGCAGAGAGAAGGCAAGAGCGGGAGAGGCGAGCGGAAGAGTCGCGAGAGGCACTGCATGATTTGCACGTGAGTTACCAGAGGCGTTAGATGCGATGCAAGAGTCCCAAAATCAGCAGATGGCCGCCATGCTCCAGTACATGCAGAACCTTGGCCACGTGGTAGCGCCACAGGTGCAGCTCCCTCCACCACCGCAGGTGTTGGTCGCTCCACCTCCTCGACCGGCCGCTCTTTCTCCTGTGAGTTGCTTTCCAACCTAGCTTGCTCTTTTGTTTCTCGTATTGAGCTAGAACGACTTGATATAGATGCTTAAACACTAGAATGACCTAGAATTACTCGTGGTGAGCTAGAAAACCTTGTACTTTCATTTCTTTCTTATTGTTGTATATAACTTATAATGTTAGCGAAACCTAGAATGACATAGAAATTGAAAATGACTTGGTATACATGCTCATAATCTTGTATTATCATTTCTGATTTTCAATCATATGCAGAATCTGTCGGCGGCATCAAATGACGGGCCTGCGGGACACGACATGTCGCCGCCAGCTCCGCAGACTCAGTGGGGGATGTCGCGTGGCCCGTCGTCAGGACACGACATGTCGCCGCCAGCTCAGCAGACTCCGTGGGGGATGCCGCGTGGCCCGTCCTCTTGGCCTGGGGTGCCACAGCAGCCACCGGGGTCTGGGTGGGGGTCGTGGCCACAGCATCAGCCACCGCAGTGAGTTGCTGGACTATTGAACTTTTATTTGCATTTCGACAGCCAAACTTGCCTGTGCCATGTGATGACTATGTACCTTGGATAATTGTACGTGCATTTGGACCTTCGTGAATTGAACTTCGAGTTGGATCTTCGTGTGGCTGTGGTGGTTATGTTTTATGTGCTTGTGATGGATAATATTAACTGCCTGTGATGAATATTAACTGCCTGGGATGAATATTAACTGACTGTGATGATGTATAACTGATGAGGGTAACCATGAGCTTGCTGAAAAAAAAGTAATCTGTGCCGAGAGCCAAAGCCCAGGCTCTCGGCAAAGCGGGCTCTGTGTCGAGAGCAATGGCTTTAGCTCTCGGCACCGATGGGCTGACTGGCGGCCCAGATAGGCTCTGTGCCAAGAGCCTGCTGGCACAGCTCTCGGCACAGGAGCCACACGCGGGCCCGCTTGTCAGCTCTGTGCCGAGAGCCGGCCAGTAGGCTCTCGGCACAGAGGTGGGGCCCACCTCCGCCAGCGTTCGCCTGACACCACTCCTGTGCCGAGAGCCGCCCACAGGCTCTCGGCAGAGAGCTCTTCTGTGCCGTGAGCTTTCTCTGCGGCTCTCGGCACAGAAGTGGGGCCCGCAATTCACGCCGTCAGTTGTGGACGGGCCTGTGACGAGAGCTAAATGGGCTCTCGGCACAGCTGTGCCGAGAGTTTGGGTCGTGGCTCTCGGCAGAGCCGCCTGTGCCGGCCCAGCGGTGCCGGGAGTTCTCTGCCGAGAGCTCCCTCTCGGCACAGGCTGTGCCGAGAGCATACAGCCCTGTGGCGAGTGGGTCCGGCTCTCGGCACAGGCGTCGATTCCGGTAGTGAGAGAGTGCTGGCCTTTATGCAGCCTCTCATCTTCCTCCCTCACCCTCTCTCCCTCCCTCATTCTCTCTCCCTCCAGCGGCCAAGGCGGTGGCATTGCCGGCCGGACTAGGCGGCGGCATAGCCGTCCGACCCAGGCTGCGGTGCGACCTCTCTCTCTCCCTCCCGTTGTCTCCCTCCCTACCTCGCGGTAGCGACGTGGCCTCAAGAAGTCCTCAGTAGCGCGACTCCTCCCCTTGTGCTACTCGGGCTTGTAAGTGTATACGCCAAGAGTTGATTGTGGTACTCGAGGAACCCACAGTCTGTTTGTCGAGTGCCCGACGAAGGACACTCGGTGAAGCCTCCTTCGCCGACTCAGTGTTCGCCTAGTGGGCAACTCGGAGTGCAACACTGGGTGAATTATTCGCCAAGTGTTTTTAGACCTTCGCCGAGTACCCATAGCACTCGGTGTCTCCAGGCTTTCCCATAGTGGATGACATGTTTTTTTCTTTTACCATTTATAGGATGTGTGACTTGTATAGCTATGCAGAGGACAAGATTGATAAAATTTTCCTTATTGAAAAATATTTTTATCTGGATATATGTTTGGTTTGAAGGTAATCACTCCCAGCACAATCCCTCTCAAAGCTGGGGCCAAACAAGACCGTACTGTGTGTTGAGATGCCAAAGGATGAGCAGGCCATGGTGGTCATGTATAGATCTGCATTACTACTTTTATTTTTACCCTGGCAAAACCACAGCTACTTTATCAGTACTGCCACTCATTTGGTCGCACATATAGGCACCTTCACTCGGAGATCGGTCGCGCAAAAAGCGTCCATGTGTCATTGCGAGCCGATGCGAGCATATTTCCTACTGTTTCGCCTAGGGCTACAGGGCCGTGGTAGCGGCTCTGCAGGGAGGAGTATAGCTGGTTCTGCACCAATTTCTGTGCGACAGGTTCGTGTTAGCTTGTTTGCATGTATGCACAGGCCACGTTGTTTGGCGCAAAGGCTAAACTACGATGGTCTTGATTTTTATTACTCGTTGGTCTTGATTTTTATTAGTTTAGGGCTAGCTTCGGACAACAATGCAAGGTAGGGCAAGCTCGTCAGTAATAAAGATTTGATCAGTAATACACCCCGACCCACTTATGTGTGGACTATAAAAATCTAAAAAAACTCATAAATTTACATTGTGCGGAAACAAATATTCTCTCTTGAGCAAAGAAGATTTGTTCTCTTAATTAATCTGTTTTCTTAATAAGTGCTCATATTGAAGTAAATATAGAAGTAAATGTTGTAGTGTATATGTTGGGTGACTCATCTATAGTCATTGTGTATATCTGACGTGTACACGTTATAGAGGGCTCGCTGTCTACAACCATTGCTCGTGGCGAAGCCAGCTTCCCATCTTAGGGAGGCTACTTCTTCTTCCATGGTGGTGCCAGCGGTAGGGGGCTTCCATGGTGGTGCCGGTGGTAGGGGGGCTCTAGCCCCGGCCGCCCCATTCGTCACTGCTAGTGCCCTAACAATTCTTTTAGCGATAGACAAGCATTCATAGTGAGACACGCACTTGGACGGAGCCAATGGGGACCAGGGCGTGCGGAGGGGGGTGGCCTCATGGCCTCCTTTTTCTATTTAAAGTTTTGAAGATCAAGAAGATTGTTGGGTTTAGTCCCACATCGGAAATTGATGGTGGGGAGCGCAACATATAGGTGGGGGCAGTCCTCACCCGTCATGCTAGTCTTTTGGGTTGAGTTAGACCCAGGACCTATTGTTGTGGGCTCCGGTGGACCTAAGGCTTGGTTGGGCGCCGGCTCGTGGGCATAGCGGGCTAGGCCGTATTCCCGCTGCGCCACTCTAACAAGTGGTATCACAGCCGAAGGTCAAAAAAAACTTGGGAAAACATCTCCGGGTCACACGGTGACGGGGGAGCCCGTGAACGTCTCCGGAGGGACACACAGATGGTTGTGACGGGAGAGTTGGACTTAGGGCCTGGATAACATCTTCGGGAGATCACACGGATGGTTGTGATGGAAGAGTTGGGCCCAATATGTGACGGGAAAGATTATTGGGTTTAGTCCCATATCGGAAATTGATGGTGGGGGAGCGCAACATATAGGTAGGGGTAGTCCTCACCCATCACACTACGGGAAACTCAGGCTTTGCCGAGCGTAAACGGCTTTGCCGAGGGCCTTTGTCGGGCCCTCGGCAGAGTTGATCTGTGCCGAGCGCCGCCGTCGGCACAGGTTGACTCACGGCACAAACATCGTTGCCGACGACCGGACCGTCGGCACCGCACGACCCTCGGCAAGACGTTTTCTTTGCCGAGGGTTACCTCTCGGGACATAACCGCCCGTCGGAGAAGAACGGACGGCCGTTACATTTGACTGTCGCACACTGTGCCGACGGCCAGATCAAGGGGGCCGTCGGCAAAGAGTGCCCTCGTCAAAGGCCCGCCCCCCGTTGACTGCGATGAAAACCCAGTTGACCCGCCTTTGCCGAGAGCCTAGCCTGGCCGTCGGCACACAGAAGCCTGTGCCGACGGCCCGCGCTCGGCACACGGTTCTTTGCCGAGGGCCCCACCAGGCCCTCGGCAAAAAAATATTTTTCTTTTTGTTTTTGCTTTAAGTTTTTTTCTTTGGTAAAGGTACATGATCTAGAGATTGATTTGCAATTTTGGCATGATTTTTGACAAATTTTTACTATATTTTATGTATTTTGGTCTTTGTTTTGAATTTCTATGCATATTTCGAATTTGAACTGCAAGTCATCAAAACAGTGCATGTATGTGACGAGAAAAATGATATTCTTGCTTTTTAGTGTGAGTTCAGTCCTAATCTAGGCCCACGTGCCAAAATTCGAACATCTTAGGGCGGATCGCATGTCCACTCACTTTCCCGCGAATCGTTTTCAAATTATATAAAATGGAAATATAGTCGAAAAATCACGAAATGTGACGAGCGGTCGTTATATCACATGTGTAGTCAGTGGTAAAAACCTGGAATGATTTCGTGCATGTTTCCGTTCACCTTAGCACAACCCAGGAGATGTCCTTAGCACAAACCTGGACAATGTCTAGGAGTAATATGGGTGTGTATATGGATCCTTTGTGGGATGAATTGATTAGTGCTTGGGAGGAAGGTGTATGGACATACGACCGAGCTGAAAGGTCATCCTTCAAGATGTATGTTTGGTACCAATACTCTATTCATGACTTCCTGGCGTATGGGTTGTTCTCAGCCTGGTGTGTTCATGGAAAGTTCCCGTGCCCAATATGCAAGGAACGTTTGAGGTTCATCTGGTTGCAGAAGGGTGCTAAGTATTCATCGTTCGACCAACATCATCAGTTCCTACCTCTTGACCATCCATTCAGACAAGATAAGAAGAACTTCAGAAAAGGTGTTGTAGTGACACAACCTCGACCGCAGATGCTGACTGGTGCCGAGGTTCGTGCTCAGGTAGAGGCTCTTGTGGCCAATGAAGGAGATGGTCGTTATGTGGGGTATGGTGAGCAGCATATGTGGAGCCATAAATCGGGCTTACAACGGCTCCCCTATCATGATGACCTTCTTGTGCCACATCACATTGACGTTATGCACACTGAGAAGAATATTGCGGAGGCACTTTTTTGCACACCGATGGACATCGAAAAGTCTAAGGATAATCCTAAGGCCAAAGTGGACATTGCAACACTATGTGATAGACCTAAGCTAGAAATGAGGCCTCCAGAAGGCCGCAAGAAATGGAGAAGACCCAAGGCCGATTATGTATTGTCCATTGAACAAAGGAGGGAAGTTCTTAAATGGATGAAGACGCTTAGGTTTCCAGATGGGTATGCACATAATGTGAAGAGGGGAGTAAATTTAACTACTATGCGAGTAAATGGCATGAAGAGTCATGACTACCATGTATGGATCGAGGCGGCTTCTTCCCACGATGGTTCGAGGCTTTGTCCCCGGAGAATATATGGCAAGTCTGTGGCAGAGTTGAGCTATTTCTTCCGGCAGCTATGTGCGAAGGAGATATCTCGGACCGTATGTAGAGAGTTGGAGAAAGCGGCCCCCGTGTTACTAAGTAAGTTGGAGAAAATCTTTCCACCCGGATTCTTCTTGCCAATGCAAGCATATGATTGTGCACCTTCCATACGAGGTACGCATGGGTGGGACCGTGCGGTACCATTGGTGCTACCCAATTGAGAGAACTGCGAAGCTCGTACGCAAAAAATGTACAAATAAAGCCGTAATCGAGGCTTTAGTTGCGAGGCATACATTGTGGAGGAGGTATCAAACTTCACGCGGAAAAGTACTATAAAGAGAACCTTCCTAGCGTGCATGATCACCCCCTCGTTACAATGTCGCGGATAATCAATCCAAACTCGGTCTTTTCCAAGGCCAATTCGGAAGCGCGAGTGCATGTACCACCAAGCAACTCACCAATGAAGAGTGGTGTAGCATCATGCTATATGTGCTCGCTCAACTCGCCGGAGGTTGAACCGTACAAACAAGAATTCCTCCGTGAGTTCTGGATTGCATCGAGGTTGCCAGAGCCACACGAAGTTGATAACCTTATTTCGCAAGGTGCGGGCCAACAACGGCCCGATTTCATTTCATGGTTCAGGAGAAAGGCCCAAACCGATGTGTCCATCTCTAGTGAGTTGTGTCTTTGTTGCATGTGGCCGTGACCTAAGGGTTAGGTCATTTACCGGTTATGATGTCAACGGATTTCGTTTCCACAAGACGAGCTACGAAGAGAGTCGACCCAATAGAAGTACCACAAACGGCGGCGTGGTTACGATCGACACCGATGGGAAAGAATATCATGGAAGAGTCTTGGAAATATACGAACCGTCATTTTATGGCGCCCCACATCTTAAACCCGTGATATTCAAATGTCATTGGTTCGATCCCGAACGTACTTGAAGGACCCCGGCCATCGGGCTTGTCGAAGTTCGACCGGATTCCGTGTATCCAAGATCTAATGTATACATTGTGGCCCAACAAGCCGTGCAAGTTTATTACCTTCCATACGCCGCCGAGCAAAGATTACCTTATGGGTTGGGAGGTTGTACGTAAAGTTGCGCCACATGGTAAACTACCCGTCCCCAACGATGAAGACTATAACTTGATAAACCCAAACACATATGAAGGAGAATTCTGTCACAACGTACTCATATTCATGCGGGTAGTCTAGGGCGAGTTCGATAAGAACAAGTTGAAATCACTTGGTCGTTCTGGTATGCACCTCTAGCCACCGCGGCTACAAGAGCACACTATGCAATCTAGTTATAGACTAGATTAGGGAAGAAGCAAAACCAAGGGGAAAACAAAATCATTGAGAAGGCACTTGATCGCTAGAAATCGGATTCACTATAAAAACTTCACCATGAATGATTACATGAACAAGATCACCACCGGGATCCTACCTCGATCTTGATCCTTGCTCCGGAGTTCTGACGTGTTCTTCCATGCAAGGTTCCCACGTCGGCTAGGGAGACCCTCGACAACTAGCACGACCCTCATCTCCAAGATGGTGTCCCTCAAGCTTTTCTGCTCCTCGGCGGCGGATAACGAATTGAGTGATGCGTGGCTCTCGGTCAGGGGGCTATAAATATCCCGAGAGGCATCTAGGTCAAAGGGGGGGGCGATTGGGCCTCGAAACGGGCTGGGCCGACCGGCCTAGGCCCATTTCGGCCCAGTCCACGGCCTCCTTTGTCCGGCATTGGTTCTCGAGTCTTCTAGATCATTCCCCTTCTACATGTGGGCCATTGTCGTCAGTTTCTCTCCGAGTTGGATGAAGCTCCTTGTCTCGCAAGATTTGGCACTTTTCTGGGTAAGTCCTCGGAGTTTGTCATCTTCTAGGACTTGGTCCCTGGGCTTCTTGGAGTCAAGTTTGCTTCATTGCATGACTTGTTCCGGGCTTCAAGGTCTTGTCTCAAGGTGCTTGATGAATTTATCCTGGAAGTGTTGCTTTCAACGTTAAAACCCTGCATAAACACTAAACTCCAAAACCGACATGCATGAATGAACTTGTTATACCAAGGGGGTTAGTACCAATGGATAAGGTATAAAAGTTATGCCAACACTGAAGGTAAACTCATGGCTAGGTTGACAGAATTTCACCATCAACAACAACATCCCCCGCTAAAGTTCCCAGACCTCCAAAATGTTTTGAACTGGTCAGTTTCTTGTAGGTTTTGTTCACAAAAATTCTATCTCTTATTGTTTGTAATTGGTATTGCTGACCATGCAAGGCCTTTGGTACAGTATTTTTTGTTCACAAAAAATCGATCTCTTAGTGTTTCTAATTGGTATTGCCGATCATGCGGGGCCTTTGGTGATGCACAAGACAAGTGACGAAAGGAAAGAAAAAAGGCAAAAGCCACACTCAAGTACAAAACAAATCTCGATGTAAGACCGAGGTTTTTTATGGTCCCTTCTTACCTATTTGGTACCGCATTAACTTGTCATTTTGGTACATTGATGCGGTGTGCTCAACAGACCTCGGGGGTCCTCTTTGTGTGGATTCCATGTGGCATTCCATATGTTAAGACTACTCGATGTTGTAAGTAGATAATAATGCTCAACCTTGTCTCTACTCATATTATCCATCCGATTTCCGAAAATAATTTCTACTTGCATTCTCATAAATGATTGTATTTTGCAGGATTTCAAACCTCCCGTAGATGTTTCCATAGAAGATGTAAAGCGCCCGGGAGATGCTTTGTGCGAGTACATTCCTAAGGAGGCCATCGACGAAAGGGCAACTTGTACGGTGGTGCACCGTGAGTTTATTGTGACCGAAACAACTTGAAACTCATTCGGTCTTCTTTAGTCGTGTGTTTTTGCCCGAGAAACTCGCTTGGCTTGCTTGGTTGGGGTCGATATCGCTCGATTCGGTCTGTTTTCTCATTACTCCATCCAAACAAGCCCTGATGAGAGTAACTTGAAACTTGATGTGATCCTAGCTAGCTTGTCTATAAATGTGATCTTGCTTTGCCAATATTTGTGATGTGAGAATGTGTTTGTGATGTCTCCTTGTTGTGGTGGCTGCCATATCCTGGCTGGTTCCAGGATGCAGCCCCCACGGTGGTTGCCAAATCCTGGCTGGTTCCAGGATGCCGCCGACAATCGGGCATGTCACTGTAGGGATGGCCGTCGTATCTCGTAACGGGCGTTAGTTAAAGCTCGTTACAAACACCGAGCGATAAGTAACGAGGCTTCATTCGGAAAGCCCGTTACAAAAATGCCCACAATGTAACGGGCAGTGTAAAAGCTCGTTACCGGCCCCGACCGGTGGGCCCCGGGACTCGGTCGTTCCTTGAGATATAGGAGACGCGGGTTGAAAACAAGCATTTCCTTTAATAGAGAGAAAGCGAGACACGCGTAGAAACAGATGCGTCTCATTTCGCCGAGACAGTGGAGACGCCGGTTCACAGAATGCATCTCTGATGTTAATTTAACAGTAACGGGCTCTGTTTCATGTCCGTTACCGAAGTTCCATGTGGGCCCAGAGAAACAGCCATTTCACGTGACCGGTGACTAGTTGTGGTAACGGTCGTTGTCTGATGCCCGTTACGAATACTAGTTGTGCTGAGACGCGCGGGAAATAGACGCGTCTCATTTCGTCAAGATAGTGGAGACGCAGGTGCACATCAGGCGTCTCTGATATTGAGCTTCTGTAACGGGCTTTGCTTTGGTGCCTGTTACGAAAGTTCCCTGTGGGCCCAGAAAAACAGCCATTTCACGTGATCGGTGGCTTGTTTTGGTAACGGTCGTTGTTTAATGCCCGTTACAGATATGTCTTATCAGATCTGCCCGTTACCTTTCTTGGCTTATTTGTAACAATTGATCGGTAACGGGCGCATTGCCCGTTACCAAAGGCGATCTACGCCCGTTACCAAAGCCAGTTTTTCACGTAGTGCATACTACCTATGAATAAACCCATACTACAACTAAAAAGCCGGTAGATAAAGTACTATTTTCATAGATGCTGATTTCTCCTCACCCCACATTATCGTTGCAGCCTTGGTTCTTTTGGACATGTGCGCCACTATAAAGATAATTTTTTGTTATTGTGATTTTTAATATACGTGCGTGCTATATGTACATTTTGCTAGTTTGGGATACCAAGAACAAGAAGATTCATTGGGAAGAGAAAGGTGGGGAGGGAGAGGTTGCTGCGGAAGTGTTCCATCGAACAGGGTGTTGCATGTGAAATATCCAAGTTGAACACAGGGGGTTAACTGCAAGATTTGTTATGGGTATGGGGATCTCATCTGGATGGTACGATTCGCATCTGATGGATCAAAATCCTGTATCCACGATTTCACTGGACACCCGGTTTGCACTGAATATTTGCCCGAACATCTCACTTTCCACCACGCACTGAATAACTTTTGTGTCATAGGATGTAACATGGGAGGGCTCTCCATTTAAGGCTAAATGGAGAGGCTTCTCCATTTTACAGCCTGTTCGGTTGGCTGGTGGCGGATGGCTGGTGCTGGTTTGTTCGAGAGAAGAGATCTTCTTGGCTGATTCTTGGTGGCTGGTTTGTTGTGAGAGAAAAGATCTTTGTGGCTGGTGGCCGATAAGCCAAGCGAACAGGACGTTAGTCGCCTCCTTTTCTTTTTTGCCCATGGGGTCCGGTTCCTGATTGCCTCCTTCACATGGACTCCACCACTATCTATTTAACTTTCGCTGGTAATCAAGATAGACAGAATGGCAAAACAGTAACAATCATTGTTTCCCTGCTACAGGAACCTGCTCTGTTTTGGTGCCCCTGCAGTACTCACCTACAGGAACCTGCTCTGTTTTATTTTGCCAACATGCCTGTAGCCTTGATCAGAGTCGCGGGACAACCTAGGGCTCTTACATAAGAAAGCCAAACTGCATATATTATGGACGTGACGTGCACTGTCACATTTCAAATTCAAGGAATAACAGTGGTACAAAATAAACTCACACAATTCAAGCTCAGGATGGCCACTGACAGTGCTATGTAAGGTGCACTTCAGAAAATAGAAACTACAAAATAAAACATCACGACCAGAATAATCTTTTGTGCCTTTCATGGATGTCCTAATATTTGGAGCCAATATCTCAATAAGCTAGTAATAATCCAACATGAAAATCATTTTCACCACCAGTTGTTTCCTTCCACAACACGAATTTTTATCCGAACAATATCCATCTCTTTTCGTTGCTCTATCTGCAACATGTATGATGGTGATTCATTCAGTGCCCATTGCAGATATAATCCAACCCAGCGGAATTTTTTACATATTTTTCACGTTTTTTCTCAAAAATAATTGTCAGAAATATACATTTTCGAAACTAGACCACCGCTGCCATTTCAAACCGTGGTTGAGTACAGCCGCCGTTTCCCAAAGCGGTAGGAACCAACTGCCACTTGAAACGGTGGTTGGAGCCCATGACTGGCAGATGATCGCCTGGGCCGACGGTTGGTCGGCAGGCTCCAACTGCCGTTTGATGTGGCGGCTAGAAGCAACCGTTGTTGCCAATTGCGGTTGTGACTTTTTTTAGGTTTTTAAGATTTTTGCTACATTTAGCCTTTTTACGATTAAAATATGTCTACTAGTAAACTTTCAACAAAAAAATACAGTACGAATATGAATATCTATATGACAAAACAAGTTTATACACAAAATAAAATACTTCATCCAGTTTGATAAAACAAGACGTTTTGGACAAGATTTGAATCAAGCATTGGGAATATAAATGATGAATAACTTTTAAGTAGTTGAGTTTAGAAATGTGAAAATCATCTCAATAGATTTGTAAGTAGTTGAGTTTAGAAATGTGAAAATCGTATCAATAGATTTGTGTGGAAAACATTTTCATAAAAATATACATATATATTTTTTAATAAATATTTTTATAGAAAAGAAAAGTTAAAGTTGTGTTTTGGAGACCGTGCCGCTGTCCTAAACGACTTATTTTACAAACCAGAGGGAGTACTTTTCAATAAAAAATTAAAACTAAATACGGTCGCACTTCGAAGGACCCCGCAGCCCTTGGCCTCCCCTCGCCCTCCTGGCTGCGTGTTGTGTTGCTTTGTGTGTAAGCTGGGTCACATCACACATGAGGGGGTTAGGTGTTGGCACACAACGTCGTGCAACGTCATCGTGGTAGTGTCGCTAAGCATGCTCCTGTTCTTGACCTCACCGCCATGGTCGATCCACACGCCACCGCTGCCACTCCGGTCATCTTCGCCATTGCTGCCAATCTGAACGTCATCGTCGTCACTGCCGCAAATCCGGACATCGTCATCACCGCCACCACCGTTGTGGCCTCCTCCTGCTCCTGCATCAGCCGGGCCTTGAGACGTGCCCCTCCTAACTGTTTTGCTCCTTCGGGAAGAAGTCCTCGTAGAAGAAGTTGTCTAGTACGGAGTCACCGAGTGAGGCACCGGAAGTATAAACCACATTGAATAGAATTTGGTAAGCATGTTTGGTTTCAAGAGTGTGTTCATATGAGGATAGAATGAGTGTTGTCACCAATGTTGGGCTGCTGAACAATAGGCACCCGAAAAGGCTGCTAGAAAATAGGTGGTAGAGTATGTGTCGGTGAAGGTTCGGTCGATATCAGTGGTCTCCCTATATGATTAGATGTCACTCAAGAACACAGAACAACACAACATGTCATGCGAACTAGAACAAACATAAGAAGATGTACCTACGGTGTACAAACCTGACGGTCGCGACACGTACATGGTCGGAGCCGACAGAGTGACAGTGTGAGGTGGTTGTGTGGTGGACAATAACGCATAGTACAAACAAGCAGTGGAAGTAGAGCTGCTGGAGGACGAGGGGATACATGGAGTAAGAGTAGAAAATCTAGTATTTCTAAAGTACTTTCTAGACTTTCTAAACAAAATCTAGTATTTTTGAAGTAATTCCTAGAATTCTTAAAGAAAATCTAGTATTTCTAAATTTTTTTTAGAATTTCTAAAGTAAATCTATTATTCCTAAAGTACTTTCTAGAATTTCTAATGGAAATCTAGTATTTTAAATTATTTTCTAAAATTTATAGAAAATGTAGTATTTGTAAAGTGTTTTATAGAATTTGTAAAGAAAATCATGAATTTCTAAAGAAAATCTTGAATTTCTAAAGTATTTTCAAGAATTATAAAGTAAATGTAGTATTTCTAAACTATTTTGCATAATTTCTAAACAAGTTTCTAGAACTTCTAAAGAAAATCTAGTATTTCTAAACTATTTTCTAAAATTTGTAAAGAAAATAAGTATTTCTAAACTAATTTATAGTATTCTAAACTATCTTCTGGAATTTCTAATCTAATTTCTAGAATTTCTAAACCATTTTCTAGAATTTCTAAACTATTTTCTAGAATTTATAAACTAATTTCTAAAATTTCTAAACTAACAAAAAGTAAATAATCTAGAATAACACCTGAGTTGAAGCGCAGGTGCGACAGAGCTTCGCTTGTACCCACACACAACTGAGAGAGGAGGGAGGGAGAGAGAAGACAATGGAATGTGGAGGGGGCGGTTATAGGCGCCGCCCCCCAATCGTTGATTCAGTCGGTGATAGGTCGCAACCACCGTTTCCAATGACAGTTGCGTGAAGAGAGCCCACTGACAGGCTCCTAACGGCAGTTCAAACCTACCGCGGGTGGGTGATCCAACCGCTGTTTTCCATGGCGGTTTATTCTCCCTCCCATCGTGGGAAACGGCGGTCGGACCCAACCGCTATTTGAAACTACGGCGGGTCTAGTTTTAGAAATTTCTACTTCCGATATTTATTTTTGGAAAATCATGAAAAAAATACAAAATTCAATGCAGCACGACTCATTGATTGGGCCAGAAACGGTCGGGCTGCATTATGTGGTCCGATCTCCGTTGATATCACGCTGGCCCATCCAAAACCACCCGCACTGCTTCTTCAACATTGGCGATTGGGCTTATAGTCCAATGGTAGGACGGTCTAGTGGGACGCTGCCCACCAGGGTTCAAATCCCGGGATTTCCGGCGTTATACGTTGGTAAGCGACATTCCCATCGACGATGAGGCGCCACTGGTTGTTAGAGGATAGACAACATTTTGACATATTTTAATTTCATAATTTAGTAGATATTTCAATATTATAGTGAGTGAAACAATCCATGTGCAAGTGTGTATGTTTAAATCACAATTAAACATAACAATATTCATAATTATACAACTAATAAACATGAACATTTGGTTAAGAAAGTACCTTGTGGAAGTTTGGGTGACGGCGTCACTCGAATTTCCGTTATCACCCATTGTCATTGACATCAATCGGTGTAGCCGTACACAGTCGATGCAGGCAGAGGATCGTAGTGCAGACCCGCTGTAGGTGAAGTAGTCGTTCACTCGCAGTCGTTCGTTCGCTTGTCGTTGACGTAGAGGAAGTAGTCGTTTGGGAGCGAGCAGTCGCGTGAAGACGCTCCCCAAAAACCTTATCGCCCGCCTATCCCGAGCATGATCTCAGCAACAAGGCTAGGTTCCGGAGGCTCTGCTCTCGCCGCCGTGCGCGCGGTGCAAGCGATGGAGACGCAAAAGAAAGCAGCAAACAGAGGGAGAAGAGAGAGGTCTCCTAAACAGGAGTACCTATAGTTTGTGAATGGGCAACCCGAGGGAGAGGAGGAGGGTGCCTTATATAGGCGAGCGAGTAGGCGTAGGGGGATGAACCTAGACGTAACGGTTAATGCGCCTCAGGTAGTAACGGTCGCGGTTAAGGCTCTGAGTTATTGTCGCGGTTTAAGGGCTACTGATAACTGTCACGATTAAGAGTCCATTGACAGCCAACAGTAACGTTCACCATTAAGGAGTCATCAACAGCAAAAAGATGCTCCCGCCCTGCAACACATCACGTCCGCACCGCGCGCCTCATCACGCCCTCGGCTTGGCGAGGCGAGCGAGCGCGTGCGTTCGGCACGTCTATCTCCTTTGTTCAACTTCACAAGAGGTGTACCAAAAGGTTACCTATTAAGTTGGATGGGAGACTCCTCCAATACCCATACGGTATTTCTCTCTTTCCTTTAGCATTAAACATATGTGCTTTTAATTCTTTTATTATTACAATAAATGACGCTAGGCCCATTTATTTAACAGTGGTGACTTCGAGAATCTCCAGATCTGCCGGCGCCCAGTCCTTCGGAGGTGCTCATAGTGGTAGGGTTTGCGTACGTGTATTCATAGGGGTGAGTGTGCGTGTGTGTTGTGAGCGTCACGCGTTGTCTCGCATCAATCTAAAATAAAAAAAACTTCTTCAACACCGCACTTGTGCATGTCGACGTGTTCTTAAAAAAAACCTTGTGCATGTCGACGTGTCGTACGTAGTTACTCCGCGGAGATCCACCACGCACGCCGGTGCATATCCTGTCGGCGTGTCATTAACTGCGAGATGATGGATGTGAGCTCTCGTTTACTTCCGTTAAGCATATGGCTTTGGCAGCTCCGCTAGGGGAAGTAGCCTGACCCGGTTGTAGCCCAATGCCTATATGCGACACATTCTCACTAGCCTGTTTGCATCTACACGCAGTCCACCATATACGGTGTAACGGCTAAAATCCCATTGCCTGATGTTTCCCAACCCTAGAAAATTTTTACTAATCTTTAAGACTGTAACCCTCACTACACACATGAGTGCTTGGCAATGAGGGGCGTAGCCAGGATTCCACCATAGGGGGCTAATGGGCAGCAAGGGGGCCAAAAAACAAATTCTGAAGCCAAATATGCTAATTTTCACTGATTTTTGATTAATTTTCACTAATCCTTCACTAAATCTCCACTAATTCTTGAAGCCCCCCTGGCTCCGCCCCTGTTGGCAATGGTAGGTATTGATCAACATGACCCTACCAGCACCTTCCATACTATATATATGTGGACTGCATGTGGGCGGTTAGTACTACTACTGAAGATAAGTTCATTACCATTATTAATGGGCACCTACACCTTGAAGAGGCAAAACTGGCTGTGTTGGTATTCCAGTTTTATAGTATCGTTCATTGACCCAGTGGCGGAGCCGGAAACCAACCATAGGAAGACCTTTTTTTTAGCAGAACTGGGAGCTTTGATTCATTCATAAGAGGGTTACAATCTTGGGCAGCTGCTTCCATCAACCACACCGGAAGGCGCAGCCACTCCAAACCAACCATAGGAAGACTATTTTGCATAATACAAATCCAAGTGGCTGAAAAGTCAAATTAGAAGCGAATCATATTTCTAAAACTAGATAATCATATGAGGATAAGCAAATAAAAGTCAGAAGCAAGGAAGAAGTAATAGGTGAAAAAAAACAAACCTAGTTACCAACAAGTGGTGTCCAAGCCTACAATTTACATAATATAGCTCTAGTATTTTATATGGGCAAGAGGGTACAGCCCACGTTGGCCAACATACAGTGCGCTAGTGCGTTGATCTCTGGTTCAATTAGTCTAGTAGCCTAGGCTAGTTTCAGACAATTTACTACAGAATCTATCCCAGAGGCTGAAATCCCGCTCCTTGATGCTCCCAATCCCATTTTGTTGTGCATATATGTGGCCTTGTGTAAGAAATCGGATGCCCGTTAGCTTAAGAGGAAGAGGGGGTGAATTAGGCAATCTAAAAATCTTAACCTATGGCTTCACTATTTTTGCACAAAGGTAAACTAGAACATACTATCTAGATGTGCAAATAGGGTTGTTCTAGTGTGAAACTCCCATCCCAAAACAAGGTTTGCAACCTATAGCCAATCCTAGCATGATACAACTCTAGCAATAGAGTAAATGCGAAAACGTAAAGGGGATGAGAGGAAGGAAACTCTTGACACACGATTTATCCCGTGATATCGGTAGGCACTAAGCCACCCCTAGTCCACGTTGTTGAAGCACTCACACAAGAGTATTGCTTCCCGGTCACCAAGTCTCTCCCAAGAGCACCACTTGACTCGCCACAAAGGCTAGCCACTTAGGCACTTGCTAAGCTCCCTTGGCCACCTTGATGCCGCCTCCGCTAAGTAGCTTCTCCACCAAGGAAGGGGGTCTCCACGTCCCCCGCACAAAGTGTCCTCGCCGCTCCACACCAAGCCGGAGGGTCGATGACGATTGCCGGTGAGCCACTTAGGCCCCAAGGCTTCCGGCGAACCTTGTACAACTTGATTCACTCAAGAATCACCTCACAAGGTTGGCACAACCTTGCACTCACTCAGCTCTAAGCTAAGCCTAGCACTAAGCACATACACTAAGCATATGCAAGTCTATGGATGAGCAATTAAGCACTTGGATGTATTGGATATGATCTTCTAGGTGTCTTGCACTCTCCTGCACTTCCACACAGTCCAGCAACCTCAAATGGGTGAGTGGAGGGGTATATATAGCCCAAGGCATCAAACTAGCTGTTGGCTAAAAGCTGCTGAAAATGTAGCGTCGGATGAACCGATGCTATGCCGATGCTATGCTTTTCCAGGGCGTCGGATCATCCGGTGCCCTCCACGTCACTTAGCCGTTGCAGCTCTGCTGACACAACTGCTCCGACGCTATACACCGATGGTGCGTCGGATCATCCGGTGCTGAAGGACGCTTCGCCAAACCCTTACTGTGCATCTTCGTAACCATCGGATAGACCAACGCTTCCTATGATCATGGCTTCGGTTCATCCGGTGCTGAAGGCCTCGTCTTGGCGTGTCTCAGTATCGATTCAAACTAAGCGTCGGATAGACCGACGGTATCCTCTCTTAGACCGTCAGATCATCCGGTGCTACTGTCTTCGCTTCTTCTTCTCTGCAAATCGTCCGACGCTACTAGAAAATGGACCGTCGGTTCATCCGATGGTGCCTAGGTTTTCATCCAGTGTACCAACTCATCCGACGATTGCACCGACGCTTGCTATCTAGGTACCATCGGTTCATCCGACAGTGTACTTTTTTTTTTCTTTTCTTTCTTGTCTTCTCAATTTGGCATGTGGCCTTTTGACATCCTTGGGACATAAAAGGTCTACAAAGACATGCTAAATAATATGGTTAGTCCCATTGATCATGTTGTCATGAATCACCAAAATCATACTCGAACTAATGGCAAATGGGGTCATGTTCGCTACACCTTGACGACCATGCACCAATGCTTGCCTGCGTGATGGTATTCATCAACCTAGCTCTAGCACCCTCGTGGTCACCTAGATGTCCATACTCTGAGTCTTGGCCATATATTTGTGGCTATCCTAGGTCGTGGGGTTGCAGCATTGTCAAGGTGGTGCTTTATATGAGTTCGGGCACTTATAAATATATATCGACCACTGAGAAATATATATATATATATATATATGAGTGCATCACTCTTGTTAAAACAATGACAACAGCTCATATTAATTCATACATCACAAATGGCACAAATGGCACACAACTACTCATTTGCTCGATGTATCATCCATGTGTATGTTGTAGCCGACACAAAATAACTATTCTATGGCCAGACCCAACCAGCGGATGCAGCCGAGCCAACTTCCCAACGTACGTGTGCAGCCCCTTGTAAACAATTAATTGGTGCTGCTCTAATTACCGGAAAAAATCGCACCACCACCTTAGGCTTAAGTCTCCATGGAGTGGAGGAGCTTGAGCTCGCGGGTGAGTCGTACGGTGAATGGCTCCTATGCGGGCCCCGCCGCCGCCGTCCTTGAGGCCCGCGTGGGTTCCCGGACGGCCCCTTTGGCGGCGGCAGGGAGGGGAGCTGGGGGAAGGGGGGCACTCGCCGGACTGGAGGGTGCCGCCCAAGTCCCCCGAGGTGGGGCGCGACTCGAGCGGGAGGAGGAACGTGCCCCTGCCGTCATGCCTATGCAACCAGCTATCGAAAGCATCCAATCGTTGCCTACATGTCTATGGTCTTGGGGCTTGACCATATATATGTGGGAAAGATGCCACGAGTGCAATTACGAGTCCTGCACCCATCTCCTGATATTATCCCTTTGAATGCTTTAGATTCCTAGGGAATGAGGAGTTACCCTACATTTCACTTTCTAGGGAAATTAATATTCTCTACAGTTCTCTAAATTTTTCTAGGGAAATAACCAAACTGCCGGGAAACCGGGGAATTCCACTAGTGTCCGTCCATGTATGGAATTGGTGGTGGAAACTTTCAGTGCACGATCAGATAGCAAAAGTGTGAAATCAATGCTGCAGTGAAGTGAGTATTAGTACTTAGCTTACACATAGGTGTGATAAGCCATCACTCGGATTTCTCCAGCACCAGCCAGGTCTTGAGTTGGTACATTGAGCAAATTAAATGTGGGTTCCGTTTCCCTATTTTACCAGACGACGATAGCAATCGACCGAACAGCTCATGTTTTGCGTGACTGCTTATAGTAAAATCGGAGCGACGGAGCCTGTTCTGTTTTGGTGCCCCTACAGGCATCATTGTTTGTGTGTATGATGTATCCAATCGGCTCAACACAGTTGAATGTCTTCTCACTCAAAACTTATTTCCTAATGTTTCCCAAACCCACTTGTCAAGGTTGTAGGACTATGTCTCTCATATATATACACACACAGCCGGCTGTGAATTTGGTCGAGAAACCACAGAGGAGAGTACATATATGCACATGCATGGGGTGATAGTGATACATCGAGGAGGAGCTAGGAGTTAGCAGGAGCACAAAAATAACAGACACCACACTAGGACAAAGCTATGTAAAATATACACTTTACAGAGCCACACAAAAATTACAGAGCAACATGTATATATACGATCATGCTAGGAGACGTTTTGCAAAGTGTTCATATGGATATAATTAAATCTGTACAAAATCATTGGACATATATCAATTTCCCACCTTAGAATTACAGGGCATGCAAGTGCTTGGTATAACCATTCTCAAAAAAAAAGTGCTTGGTATATATAACCCCTTCACATTGTGAAATAACGAAATTATGCCCATTTACACACATGCATAGTCGTCTGAGCATTAGCCAGGACTTGTTACGCATCAAGCATATGTGTAAGCCATGTTAGCCAGGACTTGACTTATCAGGCATCAAGCGACCAAACTGCTAATCTCTTCCTTGACGGCCATTGTCGACTCCAGTCGTGAAGTAATGAGCTGGTTCTGTTTTGGTGCCCCTTCAGCATAAGATGTTTACAGAGGCCTTATTGGCACGCTGGGATTGTCCCTCACGCTCAAATCTTATTTCCTAATGTTTCTCAATCCCACTTGTTGTTGCACGCATGTCTGTGGCCTTGACCATATTGCATATAGCTAATTAGCTATATATCTTGTCAAGGTTGTATGACTATATGGTTCTCATATATGTACACAGCCGACTGCAAGTTTGCTCTAGAAATCACAGAGGAGAGAGTATGCTACGCACATGGGTGATATATGTGCATGCATCGATTCAGTAGAAGAGAGAGTAGATAGAAAATACACTTATTGCGATTAAACATGTTGTATTTGACATTATATATTGTGTTAACAAAAAGGTCGGTAGGAGATTCATAGTGACAAATAATGTGTGCGTGCACACACATAAGTTAACATACCATGCCAAGTCGGTACTAGATATGAGTTCGGGCACTTATAAATATATATGGAACACACATGGATGATAAGAGTAGGTGTGTGCCATTTGTGATTTATGAATTAATATGTGTTTTAACAGTTCACAACAGTCTAGTTTTTTTGTTATTATGTCTTCTTCAAGACCAAATAAAACTTCTGTGACAAATACTTGATTCCTCCACTACTCACATACAAAATATAATATTTTCTTGTTTTCTTCAGGAACAAGTTTTACCCCAATATGGCTGCGTTTGGAACTAGATATTGGGAGGCTTGGCATTGATTTGGGTTCAATACCAATTCAACCATAGTATTGAAATGGACCACAATTCAAATGTTATTGTTTGGATGGCTATTGTATTCCCTTTTGGAATAGTAACAAGCCATCAAATCCAATTTCTCTGTTTGGTTGCACACAAGCATGGAATAGGAACTTCCACAATTACAGCCAGGGGGGTCGCGAAGAGGAGCAGCCGTGCGCTCAGTTCGCCACGGAGGGGGCGCACCGGCGAAGTGGAGCAGCCACAGAGGGGCATGAGCTCGCCACAAAGGGGGGAACTAGAATCAGCCATGGAGGGGAGGAAGAGGAGCATCCGCGGATGTCGCCCGCGGAGGGGCACGGGCTCACCGTGGAGGGAGACGAGGGAGGGAGTTGGAGGGGGTGGTGCGACCTTTATCTCCCGCTCTTTGGCACGGCCTTTGTCTCTATCTCTGACAAAGTCGTCGGAGGGAGATGGAGGAGCGGCGTGGCTCCTTGTTCACTCCCGCGGCCTTCTCCTCTCTCTCTGGTGCGTTGGCGGAGGGAGCTCGAGCGGCGGCCGGTGGAGGGAGTTGGAGTGGCGGTCGGCAGAAGGATCTCAAGGCACGTCGCGGAGGGTGCTGGAGGGCCGGCGTGAAGTCGTGAATGCCTTGCAATACGGAGGGGCGGGGCTCGATTTTGCTGGAGGGGGCCGTCAAGTCAAGTGAACGTCGCGCGGTATTGTTTCGCGATTACAATTTTCAATTCCAGTGACGTCCCCGGCTCAAATGTCTGCTTCCAAACGCAGCCCAAATAAAAAGGTATAGACTATCAGCTAATTTGATAAATAAATCTAACAATAACCACCTATATGGCATCTCACCTGAATCAAAGAAAAGCTGTGTGGCGATCCTTATATCAATTGCTCAAACAGGTAGGAAAATCACTTTTAGAATAACACAACAGGATGTCACAGATGCCCAGATCAACTGTTGAAACGGATTATCAATCACGGAGAAAAGAGTACTGACAAGGTGCTACACACGGCGAAAGACAAGAAATAAGTTGAACTACTCTGCTATCATTGCAAGCCCGCTCTGCTGCTTGATTAAGTAATGATGGTCCTAATTAAGAAACTTGCCTAATTAAGCAAGAGCCGCTACAACCGGCCTAATTAAGCAATGATGGTCCTGGAACATGCAACATTTTTTCACAATCAAAATCACAAGTGCGAACTGCTGCTTGACTCATTCTGACTACTTGAAGCTCTCTCTGAAGAGATGCTACCGCGGGGCTTGGCTGGACCCGCTCGCCCGGTGCCAGCACGAGCTGGGCCGACTTCTTGCCTACCCTGGGCCTGAGTTAAGCCTGAGCTGGGCCATTATCCCCAACTGTGGCCTTGCGCAGCCCGCTGCACCTGCTAGAATTCGTTTATTTTTTTATTTATCTTTTTTACGAATTTAAAATACATTATCTCTCAAAGTTTTGCAAAACCGTACCTATGTTTTCATTAAAAAACGATGATACCCTCCCACTAGTCGTTTCAAGTGGCGGTAGAGAACTATCGCCTTTTCAAACGACGGTAGGGCAATCCAACTGCACGTAACTTTTTTGTGAACTTGGTTGAAGATATGCTTTATATGAAAATTGTAGCTTTCATCGAGATCTAAAACTTTGTACTTCAAACTTTTTTCATTTCAAATCATTTGATGATCACATAATGGACATATTTTGTTTTCTTCTCTTGGCATCATATCTTTTTGAAAAATCATATGTCATTCGAATGAACTTGAATGGAGACAAAAGTGATACGACACTTGTCAAGATTTACAAATTTTTAGTTGATACTTTTTATTTGAACTCATTTTTATGCTCAAATAATCAACACTATATTCAGATCTAAAATTTAACGAAATTTTAATAAAAATTCTGATGGAGGTAAAGTCGACAAAGAAAATGTATATCTCGATGATATCGACAACTTTTTAGTTCAAAATGAGTCTATTTGAATTCATTTTGGTGCTCAAATGACCAAAACAATGTTTAGGTTAAAAATTCAAAATTTAGATCTGGATAGTATATCCATTATTTGAGCTTTAAGATGATTTCAAATGGAAAAAAATTGAATTATAAAGTAGTAGATCTCGACGAAATCAACAATTTTTATATAAATTTTATCTCTATCTGAGATCATAAAAAAAGTTATAATTATTTTAAACGGATTGACCACTATCTCGTCAGTTGTTTTCAACTGGTACACGTTTGTCTGGCTGGGCGTCTGGCCTTTTTCTATGTT
Organism: Cenchrus americanus; assembly: GCA_947561735.1. Lineage (NCBI taxonomy): Eukaryota > Viridiplantae > Streptophyta > Magnoliopsida > Poales > Poaceae > Cenchrus > Cenchrus americanus. Next base: position 241,495,262 of record OX387245.1, read on the forward strand.
TCTGGCCTCTTGTTGATTGCCGAATACTGTGATGACCCCCTTGGGTGCAGGCATCTTCATGCATAAGAACTGCTGCCTTATGACCGCGTCGAATTTGTTCATGAATCCTCTGCCGAAAATCGCGAGATACGGGTGATAGATGTCGACCACATCAAAGGTGAGATTCTCTGTTCTGGCATTGTCAAGATTTCCGAAGGAAACAGGGAGTGATATTTTTCCAACCGGCTTGATTGGTTTTCCTCCGAACCCTTGTAATGGGTACTCTGGCGGGTCCAGCATGTGCTGGCTCATATTCATCTTTTCGAAAGTCTTCAGGAACAAGATATCTGCTGAACTTCTATTGTCAACTAGGACTTTTCCGATGACTCACCCAGCTATGTTTACCTCGATGACCATGGCATCATTATGAATCGCAGATTTCAGCCTGAAATCCTCTTTTGTGAAGGTGATTGGCACCTTTCCCCATTCCGGACGTGCAGCTGGACCGTCATTGATAATGGTGTTCACAGACCTAAAGTAGTTGCTCCTTTGCTTCTTTGTCTCGAACTCCATGGCTGACCCTCCTGTGATTGGCATGATAGTCCCGAAAGATGGTAATGCTTTGGAGTTCTGAGGTCCTGCACTTGACTGAGGCCTTGACGAACTTTCTGGGGGTGGTGGCAAGATTTCCCGAATTGGTTGTGGTTGCTGGATTGACTGAATTGCCTGTGACTGGGGAAAAACTGCTGCGATGGTTGCCACGATGATTGTGGTTGTGAGAACTGCTGAACTGGGACTGAACTTGACTAAGAGTTCACGAATTGCGGCTGCCAGAAATTCGGGCGAAATTGACTTGGCATTGAAGATGCGATGCTCATCAGCGCTTTTTATTGCTGGATTCTTGCCATGTTTTTCTTTGTTTCTGGGCACCCTTCGGTGTTGTGTCCTCTCCCATGATACTAACAATAGAAGTATGGGTCTTTCGGGTTATGATTTGTGAGTCTCGGGGGTCCTCTTCCTCTTCCCTTTCCTCTGGGGGCAAACCCTCCTCTGGTGCTTGGCCTGCTGCTTTGGTCAGCCTATGGATTTTCGACATTGTTGACACTTCGTGGATTTTGGGATTGTGCTCTCCAGGTCATTTCTCTGTTGCCCTGCCTTGCTTCGTTTTGTTCGGCTACTCTCCTGCGATGATCATCATTGGACAAGGTGTATTCCTCCAGTTCATGAAAAAGTTCCTCAACCGTCTTGGGCTTCTTTCTAGTCAGATGCGAAGCTGTTGGCCCAGGAGTCGGGCCCTTGATTAGCGCATTGATCGTTGTTCTTTCATCAGCTTCCGGGATTTGAGATCTCTGCTGCATGAATCTTCTCACGAAGTTCCGCAGTGGCTCTCTGTCCTTCTGCTTGCAGCTGTACAGATCTGATGCTTCAGCTGTCGTGTCATGGAACATCTGAAATTCTTGCATGAACTTTGTCTTGAGATCTACCCAGCTGCAGACTGAATGCGGCGGCAGTAAAGAGTACCAATTTAGTACGGGTCCTTCGCAAGCAATGATGAAGGATTTGGCAAGTGCAACATCGTCTCCTCCTGCTGAATTCACAGCCGATTCGTATCTCATAAGGAACTGCCTGGAGTTTCCGAAGCCGTTATATTTCGGGAGAGAAACCGGCTTGAACTTTGGTGGCCATGGTGCAGTTTGCAGCCCAATGGACAGTGGCGATTCAGAATCTACGAAGTGTGGGATTCCGTTTCCCGCGAAGAAGTTTTCTTTCGGGTGTCCTCTTGCTGGCCCAGAGTTCTGATGTGGCGATTCCTGCCACAGGGAACTGTTTTCTTGTTCTTTCATTTCATCTATTTCTCTCTGTATTATTTCGATGTGTTCTTTTGCTTTGTTCAGTTGTTCTAAGTTTTCAGAGATTTTTCTTTTCGCTTGCAACTGACTTGCGAATTTTTCCTTGTCAGTTTGCAGCTGCTGTATCTTCTGTTGGACTCTTTGTAGTTCCCTGTCTATGGTGTCATCATCATCATCAATGTTCTCATGTGTTTGCTATTCAACAGGTTGTTCTTGAGTGTGTGCTGTCTTCTCAGCTCTTGCTTTCATCAGAGCTTTGAGCTTTGCTCTCGGCTCTTGATCTGTGGTGTTGGAAGGTTCAGGGACGAAAGAGATTTCATTCCCTTGGGGAGGATGGTGGTCTTCTCGATTTGTCTCAGCTGGAACGTTCTTCTTGGACTTCTTCTGTGGTGGCATCGTGAGCTGTTCTTCGGCTGAAACACGGTGGGCGCCAATGTTGGGGGGTATCCGAAAAATCCAGACGAGTTCCCCGAACACGGAAGAGAGAAAGGGCAGTTAACACATTCAGGAGCAGTAACAAAGCACAAGGAGACTGAGATTCTCCCACTAATTGCACAGATTCCCAAAGATTGTGAATGAATTTACACGTGCCCTCGCTCCCCCTTTTATAGGGAGACGAAGGGACTTTTACATTCCGAAAGCACCCTCGAGCCCATGGAATATTCCTAATGTGAACGCATACAAGAATGTCTTTTTCATCTCATACATTTACAAGCCTGCCACTAGTTCACATTCTAAACCCAGACTTTTTGGGATGACAACTTTCACTTTGCTTCTCACTGGTTCGTGAACTTCCCCGTTCGCGACTTCCGAACTAGACTTCCGACAGACTCCCGAATTAGTCGTCCTCCGAAGTTCATGACTTTGCCGGTTCGAGATTCCAGACTTTCGCATGTTCACGACTCCGAGGCTTCACAGATTCAAGATTCCCGAAAATCGCATGTTCGCGACCCTAAAGCTTCGCAAGTCCAAGATTCTTGAAAATCGCATATTCCTTTCCCCTGAAAAACATATCTCAAGAACTTCGTTAAACTCGACGTTTCGAGGGTGACAGGTTTTCCTGAATTCCCCAACAGTAATCAAGTGAAGAAGTCTAGCCATGGACTATAAACGAAGCGCTAGGCGGGATGCAACCCGTTTTGTCGAGTCAAGAATAAGCTACCGGGAGGACAATCTGATTCAAGATTTTTTCGAGTCTTTTCAAGTAAGTTAGTTTTGAAATTTGCTATGCAAGACATTAGACTTAGAGTGGTTTAACAATATTAGAGACATAATTCTTGGTTAGATATTTTGTTTGGATCATAAAACATTTATATGAGCCATCTTATGTGTTATTTGATTCTTTTCGATAAACCAAAACCAAATAAATTCAGAACCTATCTCAACCTTTCATCTTATTTATGATGCTATGGTTGACTTGTTTTACATGCTAAAAACACACGAGTTGAGTCACGTCTTGTACCTAGATGTTATTTAAATTTCAGCATGTGGTAGGACTCGCGTGAACCTAGAAACTTGACTCTTGGTTGGTTTAAAAATCTATATCCTTGATTTTTCTAAGATTAGAATTTTTCTAAGCCTCATTTAATTTTATTTCATTCAAAATCTCTCTCATTTAGCCAAAATTAGAACCTAAACATATGCCCCATGATCAAGCCGGGAAAAGTTTGTTCTCAACTAATGAAGGCAAACGATACTGGTGAGACCAACATAAAATTAGTCAGAAAATATTTTCGACTCACATTTAATGTTTTAAAAACTTCTCTAAATTTATATTTGAGCTCATTTTTAATTTTCGAAATTAGATGAGTGCTTAGCCTTAAGACATGCTTAGAGGGAGGAAATCTAGTTAAACTAACCATGCATGCACCATGATGCATCACGGGATGCTCTTCCAACATCTTTTAACAAAGCCACATGCAAAGGACAAGCATGGGAGGGCAGCAAGACCTTGTTTTGCAGGAAAATCATGGAGGCATGTGAGGCAAAGGAGCATGAAAATGACTCAAAGCAAATACATCAAGTGGAAGGACCAATAATGCAAGCAAAGGAGTGGATGAGAGAGTTTGGGTGGTGCAACTCATGGAGCACGCGGTCACGAAAGTCACAAAGCAAAAATGAGTGTGTTGGAGAAGAATCAAGCCGGGAGGAGTGTGGAGGCTCCCAGGCCTGTCGGCCTAGGCCGGCCGGCCTCCCCCCTATTTAAGCACCCTGGTGCTCCCCTTCTGCAGGTAAGTCTCCCATAGCTCTCTGTTCGTGTGCTCAAGTTTGTAGTCCAGAACCACCTTAGAATTAGCCATCCATCCCGAGTTTGTTTCATCCAACAAAACACATCCTAATTCCACTCAAAGTCCATACTCCGAAATAAACTTTGTGTCCCTTATTACCGATTGAAAATGACGAGCTTATATTAGAGAAGAGTGCAGCAAACATGTGGAAGAAAACTACAAGCCTTTTTACCAAGAAGAAGGGATCGTCGTCATCCAAGGCATCATCGACAACATCTTCGAGGAGGCACTCGATTTACAAGTCTCCTTAGAGTATGGAGGAGGACACGACACCGTCGAGGAGGAATGACACTCTTCTCCTAGGTGGCATGAGGGCCACAAGGAGCTCATCAATGAGGTTCACCGAACCTCAAGGATGTATGGAGGAGCCGCCCGTCCCACCTTGTCATTCAACACGATCATCTGCTCCACCTCCATACGCTCCGCAGTACTCCGAATATGGATTTATCATCATGACGGAGGAGGAGGAGGAGGAGGAGAAGCTCGCTCGCCTTGATAAGAGGCTTGTATCGAACGTCGACTTCGACGAACAAGATCTCAACCTATTGGGTTTTGACATGGATATTTACTACATGTTGGGACACCAAGGATGGGTGTAATTCTCCAACAGATGTCGGCAAATACCCACAAGGAATTCGCCTTGGAAATTCTCATGACCATGGCGCCTATCCTTGATGAGGGGGTGCCGAGTCTCTCATTCTGGTTGGAGGGAATTCAACAAATGGTTCCCTATTAATATATTAGGGAGCTACTTGGTTTTCAATGGGAGCTCAGGAACTAGTGGACGTGCCGGAAGGCATGTTGGATGGTCTTTGGAATATGATCTCAAGAGAAGCCCACCAACAAAGAAATTCTATCTGGAACCCCATCATACAATTGTTTCACTCATGGATGTGTAAAAGGATTTTGGGGAGATTGAGAGAAAGAAAGGTGACCGACACGGAGTTGAACTGGCTTTACTCGGCTTTGATTGCCAGACAGCCAATAGACCCCTCTCACCTCATGATCAACCGGTGGTGTTGTGAAGCAACATCAGGTTCGGGAGATATTGGTTTGGGGTGTTACCTATCCATGTTGGCTATCTCTTTAAGACCGGGTATTACAAGGAATCCCTAGCATCTTCTACTCGGGACTTCCCTTGGATTTGAATAAATGAAGGAAGGCAAGTATATAAGTGGAGATGAGAGAGGAGGCTTCAAAGTGGCCAAAGTGAATTTGCCCCTTCTGGATGCAAGACTGAGACTTTTTATTCAATGGACGGAAGATTGGTTAGAGGAAGGACTTCTTGTGCCGGCAAGGAAAAATAAAAGAGGAAGAATTATAGAAGAAGGATCTTCTGCGGCACAAGAAGGAGCTGCACAACAAAATTATGTGCCACCATATGGAGGAATTCCGACGCCGCCAAGTTACTACGGTGGTCCACCAATGCAAGCATGGGGGAGTGGTGCAGCCATGCCCCCACCAAATTATGTGGTGCCCAACATAGCCTTTGTGGAGCCTTATGCACATTTTCCTCAACCACAACAAAGTGAGGCCATTATTGGAGGATACCCTGCAAGGAACATGCAAAATATTGCAGCCATCCAAACTAATGCGGCTCAATTGGGTGAAGGTAATGCAAAAATCACTTATGAGGTTGGACGCCTTCACCTAGCACCGTCAAGACAATTCATAGGAGGAGAAGTCCAATCCTATTATGAGCAACGGTATAACCATCAAGATTATCAATATTAACCACCGGCGGAAGATTAGAGAGAGGAGGAGCTTTAGTTATCTTTCCTTTTCCCTTTTTCTTTAATTTTCAGCTTGTGTACGCCTATGTATGTCTAGTATTTTCAGTTTTTACTTTAATTTTCAACATGTGTGTTAGTTTCTATTTTCATCATGAATAAACTCACCACCTAGTTTTTACCTTTTGTAAAGTTACAAAGCTTATGCCATGATGATATATGATTATAATTGCTGCTTTGTTTATCTTTGTATTTGTTTTGTGCATGATTAAGTTTATGCTCTCTTAAAATGCAAATATGAAATTATCTAAATGCTTGCTTAATTTTAGCGGATGTTATGATAAAAATAAATACTCGTAGTGTTTTATGTGATCTCAAGTTTTAGATGGATTAAAGATGATTTGTTTTTGTTCTTAAAAGTAATGCTAACCTTGTCATAAATACCACTTGTGTATTGCTCTACCTATCCAAAGCCATATAAATATTTGAGTGCATAAACCTTAGTGTACAAGATTTATTTTTTGGGAGAGTTGTTTCAGGCTATGATTTCTCTGGCCCAAGACTAAGAAGCTGGTCATTCCATTTTTGCATATCTATCCTATTGCTAGCATTTTATCTGTGCATTGTGTATCCCCACACCGGAGACCTCACAAACCTCGCCGGATATCCACCCTTAAAACCAAAAATCATCTTTTGTGTTTACCTCCTTGATCACAACCTATCATTGAGTATGGATCATCAATTCAAGGAAGATCGCAAGATGGTGCCAAGATTGAAGATTTCAAGTATCTCTCCAAAGTAAAAATATTTCTAGTACCTACCTTATCTCTATCACCTCTTTGCCCGAGGATGAACAAACGTCTAAGCATGGGGCAGGAGGTAGGTACAATGCAATTTTAGAGTTCAAGGGGAGAAAACAAAAAAAAAAGACAAAGAAAGAAAGAAAAAAGATAAAATGAGTATAAAGAAAGAAAAAATATATATGTATGAAAAAGGGAACAAATATATATGAGTATGTATGAAATAAAGTGTACTCCCCGGTTCTCTAAGTGCATTAGGAATTTCAAGGTTTCAAGATTAAAAGATCCAAACTCATCTTTCCAACCATGTGCATTCCGATAACGAGGACTTCCTTTGTGCCTTGGGATCACTCTTTGCCATTTGCACATGTCCACCTATCTCAAGTGTGTGTATTTTTCTCTCCCTCTCCTTGATATATCATTATTTTATAATGACCTTTTTGACGAGTCTCGGTAAGACCATGAGAAGCTTGTCTTGTTTTGACAACATCTCATTTATAATATCTTGGTAGGACCAAACTTTCCCGAAAAGCTCCATATAAAGCCTACCACAAATATATGTTATGAGAGGGAAAGGAGTAAAATAAATAGGCTTGAGAGACAAGATGAGATGAGAGTTCATGAGCAAGATGTAAGGTGGTTTACATTTGTGAACTTGGTTTAGCTCTTTTTCATATCGTTCTTTATTTCAAAATTTCTGAGATCTGTTTGAATTTTGGGAGCATGTTAGTACTCGTGGGATAAACTTAATTAATAATCTACCCTCAGTAGGGATGAAGGCTAGTACATTATGAAACTAGAACGAATTAAACTTTTGAGAGCATTATGTTTTCTCGTGTATGATTAAGTGCAAGGTTTAAACAATGAAGGGCAACGATGATATCCATCGAAGGCTTACTCGAGGACGAGCAAGGTTTAAGCATGGGGGAGATGTTGACGGTGAAATTCCGTCAACCTAGCCATGAGTTTACCTTCGGTGTTGGCATGAATTTAATATATTATCCATTGGTACTAACCCCTTCGTATAACAAGTTCGTTTGTGCATGTCGGTTTTGGAGTTTAGTGTTTATGCAGGATTTTAGTGTTGAAAGCAAGACTTCCGGGTTAAGTTCATTAAGCATCTCGTGACAAGACCTTGAAGCCCGGTACAAGTCAAGCAATGAAGTGGACATGACTCCAAGAAGCCCAAGGACGAAACCTGAGAAGTTGGAAAACTCCGAGGACCCAGTCGGAAAAATGTCGAATCTTGCGGGACATGAAGCTTCATCTAAACCGAAGAGAAACTGATGTCAAGGGCCCACATGCAGTTGGGGAATACTCTAGAAGACTCGGGAAGCAACACTGGGCAAAGGGGGTGGACGAGAGAAGACCAAGAGACAAGGGTTGCACACGGCGTCACGTCGGGACTCAAGATAAATAGGAGATGGGCTTCTGCTAAGGGGTATTTTGGTGCACAAAATACGTTGAACAATGATTTTTAAAGTAAGTAACTAACATAACCAACGGAAGTGCCAAGGAAGGAAGATCCGGAAATTTTCGGTGCCAAATAAGGATGAGAAAATTTTTCATTGCTATACAAGGAAGAAGTTTTTTTAGTGTTATATAGGGAATTCTCTCTCATATATGAGGTGCAGTCCGATTTTTTTTATTTTTTTAACCCTTTTTAATTTAAAATTGTAAAACTAACTCCTCACTAACTAAAATTGCAAGAAATAGCCCTTTTGGCCGCGCCAAGCCCCGTAGCGCGACTAATAGTTGAGTCACGCCACATGATGTGGCGCGACTAATGTTCACGGTGGTGTTGAAAAAGTCCATCTGACGTGGCGGAAGGAGTCGCGCCACGCAGTCTGACGTGGCAGAAGGAGTCACGCCACACTGCGTGGCGCGACTCGTACGTGAGTCACGCCACGCACCGTGGCGTGACGGCATCAGTGCTCTGCTTCGCCTGAGAGTTCCTGGTCTCATTTAGCTGTGTTTACTTATTCCTTTTAATTAGCAAATGAGTTCCTAAATTTGTGAAACTTGAGGTTTATGATCTATAGTGCATACGTTCCATTTTAACTATGTGCACTACAAACCATGGTGTATAAAATTAGAAATCTTATTTTGAAATAGCCTAAGTGTTATTAAATCAACACAAGAAAAATGTTAGTCTGAAAATAAAGTCAACTAGTCAACTTTTGGCATACTTTTTGAGAAATTTTACACTAAGATCTTAAATACTTTTGGGCTACAAGTGAATTTGGATGTTCATAGGAAAGTTTGGACAATGTTTTGGTCAAATATAACTAAGAATTCATAATTTGAGGGAGGCTTAAAGTTGGAAAGTTTCGCTATTTTACACTAAGACATTAAACAACACAACTTTCCAACTTTAAGCCTCCCTCAAATTATGAATTCTTTGTTATATTTGACAAAAACTTGTCCAAACTTTACTATGAACATCCAAATTCACTTGTAGCCCAAAATTATTTAAGATATTAGTGTAAAATTTCTCAAAAAGCAAGCCCAAATTTGACTAGTTGACTCTATTTTCAGACTTAGCATTTTTCATGTGTTGATTTAATAACACTTAGGCTATTTCAAAATTAGATTTCTCATTTTATACACCATGGTTTGTAGTGCACATAGTTAAAACGGAATGTATACACTCTATAGATCATACACCTCAAGTTTCACAAATTTAGGAGCTCATTTACTAATTAAAAGGAATAAGTAAACACGGCTAAATGAGGCCAGGAACTCCCACCATAAGCAGAGGACCGATCTGGTCACGCCACGGTGAGTGGCGTAACTCACGTACGAGTCGCACCACGCACTGTGGTGTGACTCCCTCCGCCACGTCAGATGCGACTTTTTCCGATACCACCGTGGACATTAGTCGCGCCGCATCATGTGGCGTGACTCAAATATTGGTCACGCCACGGGGTTTGGCGTGACCAAAAGGGCTACTTCTTGCAATTTTAGTTGGGGAGGGGTTAATCTTAAAATTTTAGATTAAAAAGGGTTAAAAAATAAAAAAAAATTGTGCAATACCATGTTTGCAATTTTCTCCTTGTAATATGTTTAAGCCGAAAATGGTCGGGACTGCGGCCCGATTTCCACGGATCATACCAGTCGAGAAAAAAAGCACATCAACCTTTTGACTCCATCACTCGTCCACTCTTTACGTGTACTCCCTCTGTCCCAGTTTGATAGTCGCCGGGGAAACACGGTGGTAACCAAGGCAAATTCGTAAAGACCCTAACACCCCTATTTGTAGAAATGATTGATCATGACAGCTTTGATGGATAAGCCATCGATGCCCACTCACATTCGGCTGCGAGGCACACGCAAGGTACTGTCCCCTACTCCCTCCGTCACAAAAAGAATGATGTTTTAGGATTCAAAATTTGTCCCAAAAAGAATGACGTTTTGCTTAATTTGGCGACTTTGCATGTGCATGTAGGCATGCAACAATCAATTAGCACCTAATATGGCAATTAAACAGGGGCAATTGAGGTGTTTTGACCTTCTTAATAATCTGTCCTAAATTTCCTAAAATGACATTCTTTTGGGACAGAGGGAGTGCTGCCTACACCCTACAACTCCCTGCAACTAGTGAACGACGATTATTAAGGGACATGCACCAGGCAGAAGCGAGCGAACAATAGTACACTGCTTGTTTGTAAACTTCATTTAGTACTCCATGCAAGCAAGGTTTCATGGACGTGAAAAAATTACGTTCGCTAACCAAACATAGGCTCAATGTCTCACTTTGTCAATGTGTCAGTGAAGGCTGGCGTGAGTTCGTTTCCTGCCGATTCGATTTCTCTGGCCACAGCAGCTCCAGCCTGTGCGAAACAATAGTAGTAAGCTGAAATCCCGTTTTCGGATGCTTCCCAATCCCATTTCTGTTGTGGGTCTTGACGAGTAGGCATGAGTGCTGGCCTGCTTGTAATGGTATTATTGATCAATCTAGCTCTAGCAGCCTCGTGGTGAGAGAGGGACTAGATATATATAGTGCTAGTGGAGCTGGGTTAATTGACGTTTATTGCTGACAGAGGACACCTAGCTACCGCGAAGATAACAGCACTGATTATCTACATATCTCTTCACTGATCTTCATTTTCAGTCACTCACCGCACTCGGTCGGCCGGTGATCCATATGTCACAAGCCATGACACACCTACCGGAGAGTTCACTAGCTTGGTACGTATCTTGAGCAAATGAGGTTTCATTTTCCCATTTTGCCTCGGTGCCCTGTCGATGCCTCTTCTAAAGTGCTAGAGGAACCTGCTCTGTTTTGGTGCCCCTGCTGCATGAGGCGTTTAGTTGTGCTGCAGTACTCGTTTACTCTACTAAGCTCGGCTCGCAATAGCTGTGGTCCGCACTAGAATCTCATTTCCTAATGTTTTCCAATCCTATCGTTGCTGCCAGCATGCCAGCTGCGAGTTTGGGACCGAGAAACCATGGAGGAGGATGCGTGTGATATAAGCACATGGGTGATACATCGAGCAAAAGAAATTAGTCGTGTCAGCATAAACACGACTGTGTCCTCGTGGCGATGGAACAGGGGGCTGGCGAATTTTCGGCCCCATATGTTTTGTATGGATATATGTCTGGTTTGAAGGTAATGACTCTCAATCCCCTCAAGCCCTCAGACCCATTACGAAGGGGATTAACCAAACAAGACGTACTGTGTTGAGTTGCCAAAGGATGAGGATGCCATGGTGGTCATGTATAGATCTGCATTCCTACTTCTCGTTTTGCTTCCGCAGCTGGTGTGGCTTTCCGAAAAATTTGAAGCTCATACCACACCAATTAGATCATCTTTTCAAAAAAATTTCTTGAACTATTGCAGCTATATATTATCTAAGACCATATATATATTATATCTAATGAGTACCTCCAGTCTTCTTTCAATCCCCTGGTACAAAACATACCCTCATAATTCAAATTTAACTTAGGGCTTGCCAGTTGCCACTGACAATATGCTATATGTAAGGTGGACTTCAGAACATATATAGAAACTGTTAAAAAAATCATCACCGTATGCACAATCTTTTATCTTTCTTGAAGGTCCTAATTTTTGGAGCCAGCGCTAGACTGCTGCAAAAGGTAAATTTTGGCTTTTTTTAGTAAATATTGTCCTACCATGGCCTAACTAAACTCAAAAGATTCGTGTCGCAAAGACCATCACAATCGTGTATTTAATGTGGTAGAGAGAGAGAGGGGAAAGGAGGAACTTTAGCAAACTAAACAAGGCCGTGAGGTCTTTTCACCATCAGTTGTTTCCTTCAACTACACGTTGGGTGGTGATTCCGATTCAAAGCATTCTTTGATAAAACCACGGTTACCTTCATCAGCACTGCACTCATACTCCGCCGACGAACGCATGCCATTGCCAGCCGACGCGACCATATTTCCTGCCCTTTTGCCTATGGCCATGGCAGCTCTGCAAGGAAGAGTACAGCTGGTTCTACCTGGAGTGTAATAACCAGCTGTACTTCCAATTTGTGTGCCACGGGTTCCAACCACCTTGTTTGCATGTATGCACTGCCCACGTTGTATGGCACGGTGGCTAAACTATCATTTCACGATGTTTCCCAATCCCAAATCTTTTTTCTGATCTGTAACTTTCACTATACATATGAGTTTCTCAATCAACATGGCCCTAGCACCCTCAATGTAAGGAACCTTTTATATTTGTGTTTGTAGTGGACACTACGGGAACAGAGGAATTGTCGTGCGCCGGAGAAGCACGGCAAAGAAGAGAGAGTTTTTCTGCGAAATGCACGGCAAAGGCCACACGGCAGAAATTTGCCCAGTAAAGGATGTTTGCCGTGCGTTTTTTATCGCATGCACGGCAAAGACTCTTTGTCGTGTGATACTCACGGCGCATGGCAAAAAAAGTTAACAGACGGAGACACTAAGTTCACGGCACGGGTCTTGCTTTGTTGTGCGCCATATTCCAACGCACGGCAAACATTTTCTAAAAAATAAAAAAAAGAAACTGATGCACCGGATCCGGGGCCTCCGCCGCCGTCGGCGGCTCGTGGCCGCTGGATCTCGGCGGCGGCAGATCCCACATCGTGGCCGCCCCCATACCGTTCGCGCACCGTGGCCGCCCCCATGTCGTGGCCGCCCATGGCCATCCGCGTGTCATGGCCATCCACGTCTGGTGCCAGGAGAGGAGGGAGGGGGTGGCGGAGATGAAGAGGCAGGAGAGGGTGCCGCCGGGAGCCCTCAGTGGCCGCTGGGAGCACCGAGCTCAGGCCGCCGCCGCGGCAACTAGATCTTGCGCTGGGAGAGGAGGAGGGAGGGGGACACAGACGCGCCAGTGAGGGAGGGGAAGAGGAGGTGGGGTGCAGAGAGGAGGTGTGGCGCAGGGGAGTGCGGAGAGGAGAAGGTGGGGGCGCGGGGGCGGGGATGGAGGGGGCGTCCGGCGTGAGGGAGGAGCCGAGGGGCAGTGACGGCCGAAAGAAGAGGGAGAGAGGGGGGAGGCGGTGAGCTAGGGTTGAGGCTTAAATAGACGACGGGTGATAATGGGCCGGCGTGGGAGAAAAGGGTCGGGCGGGGAAATGGGGTGGCGGGGGAAATTGGCTTTGGCGGGCACCCCGGGCCATTGGCGCACGACAAATGTTTTTGCCGCGCGCCACGTTCCTCTAGCGCACTGCAAAGATAATGTTAATAAAATTCAAATTTGATATAAAAACACTAAAATTATCAAATGACTCCAAATAAACACCAAATTTTTCATAGAACAACTTATGTCGTCTACTTCCTATAGATAAAACTTTAAATTCAAGACATTTCAAATTTCTGTTGATTTCATTGAAAAGATCTTAAATTGAGCTAAATAACATAAGTAATTATACTTAGTTCATAAAAATTATGAAATAAGTTTGCAAAATCTCCGAATATTTACACAAAATAAGTGATGTTGTTTATTGCTTATAGGAAACAAGATTGAAGTCAAAACCCAATTTGAATCTCACGTTACCTACAAATTTAAACATATACTTCTTAACTCTATGAAACTTCATCGAAGATGTTTCGGTTTCTAAACACTGCGCGTGAAAAATTCTTCGAAACCTTCTCTATTGTTTACCACAACCTTCTCGTAGGATATCATGAACTCGCGACAAATCTCATGATTTTAAACTTCATTTACTACAATTAAAAATCATTTCTAAAGCACTTGGATTTTCATGCTTCATGAACTAAATATTTGAAATTTCAACTAATTTCATGGATAGGGTCTTAAAAAGGGACTCAATTACACGAATATCATTTTTCCATGAATTTTACTATTTTACTATACTATTTTATGCACTTGCAGTTCAAAATTGACTTATAGGGGAAAATCCTTTTAATGAAAGAAATTAGTTAAAAATAGCAAAATGATCGAGATGAGTACAAAATTGAAATATAAAGTAAAAGGTGATGTATTTGTAGTGGACAAATTAAAAAATGTAAGAAATCACAAATTTTTTAGAAACTTTGTTGTGCACCTCTTTGTTGGAACGCACGATCAAGCTGGATCTTTGCTGTGGGCCTCCGAGGAATGAACGACAAAGATGGACCTTTGTCGTGCGTTTTGGTGCTCGACGCACAACAAAGGCCGGGGCACGTGAGGCTTGCATGATCGACTGTTAACTGCCGTCCCTCGCATGTCACGCACATGCCAGGCACGTGAGACCCTCTTTGTCGTGCATTTTTTGGAGACGCACGGCAAAGATTTTCTTTGTCATGCGCTTTTTTTTGCCATGCGCCTTATTTGAATACGCATGGTGAAGGTAGCGTTTGCCTTGCGCCTGAAATAAAACGCACGACAAAGATTTTGACGCACATCAAAGGTAGGTTTTCCCGTAGTGGGACCCGGTGGGTGGTGTACTACTGAAGATAATTATGTTGGTTGACATTATTAACAAGACACCTAGACGAATAAAAAAGATTGTTGGTTGTATTCAGTTCTACTCCCTCCATCTCAAATTACTTGCCGTTTTGACTTTTTTAATATATTCCTTTTGTTATGCATGTAATCATAAATATATATCACCATGTATAGCAAAAGAAATTAATCTAGAAAAGTTAAAACAATAAGTAATTTGAAATTCCTCGCAAAAAAAGTAATTTGAAATTGAGGGAGTATATATAATTCATGTTGATCGTCAATTTCATTAGTTTAGGCTAGCTTCAGACAGCGATATATGCAAGGTAGAGCATGCACGTCACTAATAAAGATTTGAGTAATTCACCCCATATATATAAAGCTAGGTTTCTCTACCGAACTTTTGTGATGTTTTTTTATACTCAACTTTGTGATGGTTGTGTTGAGGCCGGGGAGCAAATAATCCCATGACCTTGACAAGATAGCCATGAATATATGCATGGTCAAGACTCAAGAGCATATAGACATGTATTCAAGAACAATGGGATCAGGAGTCAAGAAATAGGATCTGAGGTGGATGGAGCAGGGTCGTGAGCTAAGTATATACATGCAAATAACAAAGCATGTGTAAACGACGCAAGCTGCGGGGGCACCAAACTAGAACCATCTCCTATTAGTTTAGGAGCAGAGTATGGAGAAACAAACCCACATTTGCTCGAGGTATGAAGCAAAGATATGGCAGATATGCTAGCAGACCATTAGTAACGTGCTAACCGCATATGGGTCGGTGTAACCGAATCAAATGCAGTAGCAGAGTAAAGCACCAGAAGGTGAACAACAAAACAACATGTGTGCTGGGCAGCATGTGCCGAGGTCTTTGCAAGGAGACCACGGTTTGAGTGTCCCCCTACCATCTATCTATTTTTGCGAAAAATGGCCATACCAGGTCTACCATCTATCTATTTTTGCGAAAAATGGTCATACCAGGTCTAAGTTGCTGCCCTTTGGCCGAAGGGGGAGATCCATGGTTTGGGCCGAAGAGACAGTCGACGCCTATGCACGAAGAGAGCAGGTCTTCGCGTCTTGGGCCTGAAAGATGTTCGGCCAGAGAGTAGGTCTTTGGCGGGCAATTGCCACCAGGCCGAAGATACCCGAGAGCCATCTTCGTTAGGCTGGACACTGTGAGTTGGGCCGAGGTTCAAACACTGGTGGCTCGAAGAGGTTCGAGTGCTGGTGGCCCGAAGAGATCTTCGGTGATGCTGGACTTCGGTGAGGTTTGGTGGTGGGCGTAAGGAGTTGGGCTGAAGAGAAGTGAGCTGGGCCCGAAGAGGTGAGCGATCTGGCTGGCCTCTTCGGTGAAGCCGGTCCCGAAGAGGTAAGAGACCTTCAGTTGTGCGAACTGAGTTTGGGATGACTTCAGTTGTGAGATAGACTCGAAGAGAATTCGTGAGTTGCGAGGCGGACCGAACAAATTGGACCGGAATATGCCAGATGTGGGAGGGAACGCCCCACGGTGGGTGCCAGAAATACCGTCTCCCGAAGTGGAAACAACACTCATGAGAAGAAGATTATACATTCAATACTCTAAAAAAAGATGGGAGGTGGGGTTGCGTTTTAGCCCCTAAGCCCCTGGTGAATACAAAAATCACATCCGAGCAAGGGGGTACTACGTGAATCATTCTCCCAACATACCACATATACACTTCACTCTCAGCATTGAAATGAAATTTTGGATTTCATTGATTAATTGTATTTTATCATCTCATATTATATTTACTAGTTTGAATAAATCCAACATATCGTCACATATTATATTATATGTAATGGTTTTTTAGCCTTCTTTAGATCAAGCATATGTTGATATTTACGTTATGAATATATAATGCACAAGTGTATGGTTAAAAGCTAATGACAATGCAATCAATATTTTGATGCTGCCAGGCGCGATGAACGCCTCCCCCTGGAACACACAGAACGCACGCACACACTCCTGAAACCTGAAGAACAGTGAGGCCCACTTTGGAAGCCCGGAATCCCTCCGGGTTCCTCCTATCTTTCCTGGGTCAAAATTCCACATCGTATTTTACCCGGGCCAAACCTACCCGCCACTTGGAAGCCCACGAACTCGGGACGTCACAACCCTACCTACCCCTTTTCCCCGGGGCGCTCGCTCCCCACCTCCCAACTCCTGATGCCGCCACCCCGTCCTTTCCGCGAGTGGCTTCCTTCACCACGCCTCCTCCCTCCCCGTTGACTCCACCACGCGCGCCGCCGCTCCACCACGCCGCTTCCCCATCAGCTTCACCACGTCATCGTCGCTCCTCGTCGTCGTCCGGGCCAACGCCGCACCGCTACCCGAGGCTCTAAGGACCATGTGTGGTTCGAGGACCGGTGGATGGTCGCTTCCTTGTGTGATGAGTGATTGACAACGTTGTGTGGACCGATTCTTGGCTAAGTATTGTAGGTGCGGGTTGCGGCTTGACTCGTGTTGGTGCGGGTGAAGAACAAGCGCGAAAGGTCGTCGCCGGTGAGGCCTCCGGGTGTGGAGAAGACAAGTATGCTTCGTTCGAGGGACCCGGTGGCCGGCGGGGGTCAAGTGCGGGCCGCATGGTGGCATGAACAGCAAGATGAAGTCATGGACGGTTTCTTGGTTGAGCCTCAAAAACCAAGGTCGAGCCGGGACTACGTGGGAGCCAAGTCATGAGTGGAGATTGGCGGAGGCTACACCGAGTTCGCGGGGTTTCCGGTAGTTCACCGAGAAAACCACCGGGTTCCTTGGTTGATCCACAAAGCCAAGACCGGAGAACCGAAGACGGAGGTGCAGCGGCTCCGGCCGGGCCCCGACCGGTGGGTCGACCGGTCCGACCGGTGGGGACCGGTCGGCCGGTGAGGAGCACCGGTCCGGCCGGTGTGCGACGACGCGGTCCGGAATCTTCGAAGCGGAGGACACGTGTCGGGATCGCATGGCTTGCGTCGAGGCTACGCGGGGTGCGGTCGTCGGGCATCCGTCCGATGGTGAAGACATCAAGAATTCCAAATCCGCCCTTGAGGGGCTTGTATCCCTAGTTGTTAGAGAAGGGCATTTTAGACATTTGGTTGCCTCCATATAACCCAAGAGGTGAGAGGATGGCAGCCAACTCTTGGAACCCTAGCTCATTAGTTTTTCCATTTTCCACCTATTTTCCTTAGGTTTTCTCTAGGACTAGCAAGAGAGCTTCACCGAGAGATCTTGTAGAGAGGGATGGACGATCGG
This sequence comes from Cenchrus americanus, assembly GCA_947561735.1. Taxonomy (NCBI): domain Eukaryota; kingdom Viridiplantae; phylum Streptophyta; class Magnoliopsida; order Poales; family Poaceae; genus Cenchrus; species Cenchrus americanus. The sequence continues at coordinate 241,513,038 of OX387245.1, forward strand.
GCGGCTTGCTAGACCTTGTACGAACCTTTGTCTCATGTATAGATGATTCGGCGTGGTTCCTCAAGGTTTGGATGTGTTTTCCCCGGTTGTTCTTGGTGGTGATTTTCGGAGCCCTCTTTCGGTGATTTCTTTGGGTTGTTTTCGAGGCTTTTCTCTTGGGGATTTGATGGGGGAAATTTGTGGGAACCCTTCGTGGTTCTTTCGGTGTGATTCTCCTCCCAAATCCGTGAGTAAAAGTGCTCGATTTTGGGGTTTCTTGAGTTCTCGGGTTGGAAGTGCTTTCGACGGGATTTCTTCGATTCCTCATTTTTGGACGAGATTTGGTGGGATTAAACTTGGCTATGGACTCCTCACGAGGTGTTCCGATATTCCTAAAGTCTTGTTCAAGTCCGTGGAGTGATTCGGGAGATCGAGATTTGGATTTGGGGGAGTTGACCCGCGGGTCTTTGTTCATCCCGAGCCGCCCGAGCTACACCGGTCGACGGGTGCTCTTGGCCAGGTCCGACCGGTGCGAGCCCTTGTGGGATTTTGCTCGGGTGAACGTCTTGGTGTGTTCGTTGTTGTCCCGTGTTGCTTCGTTGTTTCGAGTTTGGGTCCGTTTGGTGGTCGGTTGACCTGTTTGGTGCCTTGGGGGCTTTCGAGCTGCCATCGGTCCGACCGGTGTGTCTCCCGGTCCGACCGGTGTAGAGCCACTTAGTGGAAGTTGCTCGGTTTCACCGGCGGGGACCGGTCCGGCCGGTGGTGCTCACCGGTCCGACCGGTGTGGGTCCGTAGGCTCGAGGTTTGATTGTCCCGTTGTGTTTCTCGGGTCGGAAGGTTGTGTGTTGGTTCCTAGGTCCAGTGGCACTCCGGTGGCTACGTGGGCTTGACCAACCTTGGTAGTGAGTCGGAGACGTGTGTTGGAAGCCGCGTTCGTCTTGTTGGAGTTTTAATCTCCTTCGAGAAGAATTTTTATCGGCTCCCATTCACTCCCCCCCCCCTCTGCGGTTCGCCGTATCGGTCCTTCAAGTGGTATCGAGCCGGTTCGGGTCTTTTTTGACTCTAACCGGTCTAAGATCCAAGGATGGCGTACCGAGAACGGGGTTCGGGTCCTCCACACTTCGATGGCAAGAACTACCGGATGTGGAGCAAGCGGATGGGTGCGTTCCTCCGCGGAAAGGGTCGAGTTGCTTTGGGATGTCACGGTGGACACGGGCTATGTCCGGCCGATGGATTTCCTTGCTCCGGGGTCGAGGGACGGATTCGACACCAACAATAAGGCGGTCGACTACTTGTTTCGTGCTTTGTGTCGGCCGAGTTCGATCGGGTGCACACCGAGCACTTGGCTTGTAGGATTTGGGCGGTGTTGAAGGAGGCTCATGTTGGGAACGCCCGGAGTTCGAGGGCACGGATGTATGCGACCTACCGGAGAGAGTACGAGAACTTCACTCATCTCCCCGGTGAGTCCATCGATGCCTTGTTTCAGAGGTTCACGGTGGTGGTGAACAATATGAGGGCCAATGTGGACGTGCTCCCGTACGATGATCATGATAGAGCGGTCAAGCTCTTACACTCTTTGGATCGTACGATATGGGGCGGAAAGTTCGAGGCCATAGTCGAGTCGGAGAGGTATGATACTCTGACGGTGAACGAGCTGTTCTCGAAGCTCAAGTCGGCTGAGGTGGATAGGGGCATGAGCGCCAAGCTCGAGGGACCGAGCGATTCCCATAGTCTTGCCCTCGTTGGTGGTTCCAAAGGAAAGACTAACTCTAACCCATCCACCAGGATGTTCTCGTTTTCCTCTTTGATGTCTATGCCAGATGAGAAGTTTGATGACCTTGGAGAGGACGAGCTGGCGCTGTTGACGAGGCGGTTCGAGAGGCTGCACGAGAACCGCGTGAACATGAGGAGGAACACGAGGACTTGCTTCCGGTGCGGCAAGCGGGACACTTCGTCGCCGGCCGCCCGGGAGAAGGTCGAGAACAAGGACGGCTACAAGCACACGCCGAGGATGAACGATGGCAAGTACCGTTCGAGGCGCGACCACAAGAGCAAGCACAAGAACAAGTACAAGGACGAGTGACGATCGAGGAAGAAGGAGGGCCGAGGCAAGGCCCGAGCAATGGTTGGAGCGAGCGACGTCGACTCCGGTGCCGCGTACTCCACCTCGAGCTCGAGCGGCCGGCGAAGACGAGGGAGATCGCCGCAAGAACAAGAAGTCGTCCAAGAACCCGAGCGAGCCGAGCCGCTTCGCGGGGAGATGGCTTCGCACCATGGCGTTGAGCTCCGGCGGCAAGAAGAGCACACGGAGCGACTCGGACTGCGAGTCCGACGACGAGGTGCGTGATGAACTTCCCTTCTTGCGCCGGGAGAATGAGAGGCTTGGCTCTTTGCTTGATAACCATGATGACATGCTTAGAGAGGCCAAGAAAATGCGGAAAGAGCTTAGGGCTTCACTCGAGGATGCTAGGACTAGAGTGGCTGAGCTAGAGACACAGGTGCTTGATAGCAAGCTTGAGATTGATTCGCTTAAGGCTAGCCCTGTTGTTTCGATGAGAATGATTGTCTTGATTGCTCCATATTCCTTGCCGATCTTGCTTTGTTTAAGGAGAAGCATGCCTCCAAGTGTGAGGAACTAGATGTGCTTAGGGTTGAAGTGGGCGAGCTTAAGTCTAGACTGCTTTGCTAGGTGCTTGCACTTCTTGCCCTGTTTTGATGCTAAGATTGATGAGATGCATGCTTACACTAGTTCGCTCGAGGCTAAATTGAAGGAACCCATGCCTACATCTTGCTCTACCCGTGAAATGCATGCATTGAAAAATTTGGAGCTTGCACATTATGTTGATCGTTTGCGGGATGAGAATGATGATTTGAGGAAGTTATGGGTTGGTTGTCCGATCATGAGCCTCGGTTGAGGATGATGATCGAGGCCTTTAAGAGGCAAGATGGTGAGGGGCTTGGAGCAAACAAGGGTGGTGAAGGAAGTGGAGAAAATATCCGGAGCCACCAAAAACCCACCACAAAAATGATTTCCCACCAAAACCTAACCATCTTAGGAACCGACTAGACACAACCCCGGCTCCACCCATGTTTCCTACACCCACAAATGACCTACAAAAGCCTATCAAGTTTGTGAGCACTTCGGGGAAAGTGTTCTTTGGAAAGGAGAGTGAGAAGGCAAGTGGTGAGAAGCGGTGGAGGGTTTGAGTGGAGAGAAACCGAGTGAGCAGCCACATCCCAAGCCTAAGCCTAAGTTTGTGAGGTTTCATTGTGGCTATTGTGGGAGAGATGGCCATAAGGAGGAGTTTTGCTTCAAGAGGAAGCGAGAGGAGAGAATGGCAAAGGAGTGGGCTAACAAGGACAAGTACCACCCTTCTGATGGTTTACTTGAGCCTCGTATGCAGATGCCCAGGGGCAAGGCGAGTGTGAGGACGGTTCGGGCTTGGGGGAGAGAAGAAGGGCTGCAGGTGGTGTTGCTACCCGGGTCACACCGGTCGGACCGGTGTGGGGCACCGGTCGGACCGGTGCGGGCACAGACGGACGGAGTTGTTCGGGTTTCGAGCTCGTACGGGTGCGAGGGTTGTTTACGGTGGTCGTGGTTACGGTGGTTGGGGCTGGAAAGGGTGCGGGTGGTCGGTTGCTAGACGTTCTCCTCCTCATGCTCAATACGGGGATTGGAGGAGTTGTGGCTTTGAGTTGGAGAGGAAGGACGTTCCACGGGCTTTCTTGCGTGGATTTGGTCCTCCTCCGGGCGAGAGAGGGGTGGTTCCCTCGGGGTGGTTACCGTGGTGGTGTTCGTGGAGGTAGTTTTGGTAGGAGAGATGCTTTGGTTGGTGCTAACCCCACTTTCGAGCAAATGGCTTGGCACCTTGGTTTTCCTCCTTTGGTACTAACCCCGATCTTTGAGTCGTTTGTTCGCTCACGTGCCTATTTTTGAATTTCGGGTGGGAGACTTGAAGAACATTTGGTTGATTGACTCCGGTTGTTCGAGGCATATGACCGGAGACGGGGGGTGGTTCTCAAGTCTCGTCCGGTGGTGACGAAGAGGTACATCACCTTTGGGGATAATGGGCGTGGGCGTGTGCTTTCGGAAGGTGAGATAAAAGTGAGTGACAAGATCACTGCGAGGCGTGTTTCTCTTGTTCAATCGCCGGGGTACAATTTTCTTTACGTGTCCCGGTTGTTGGATGAGGGCTTTGAGGTGTTGTTTCGGCCGGGTGGTTCTCGGATTGTGGACTCTCGAGGGGACCTTGTTTGTATGGTCGTTCCGAGGGTCGGGTGTTTCGTGCTGATTTTTCTCGGTCTTCGGGTGTGGAGCGTTGTTTCTTGGTGGTTCTTCGAGTGAGTTGCGGAGGTGGCATAGGAAGTTGGGTCACTTGAGCTTTGACCTTTTGTCACGCTTGAGTAAACTCAATATGGTCGAGGATTGCCACGGTTGAGGCTTGAGAAAGAGTTGGTTTGTGTTCCGTGTAGGCATGCCAAGATGGTGGCCTCTTCTCACCCGCCTCTCACCGATGTGATGAGCGAGCGTCCATGCGAGCTGCTCCATATGGACCTTGTTGGCCCATCTCGTGTGCGATCTCGCGGGTGGAAAGTGGTATGTCCCTGTTGTGGTGGACGACTATTCTCGGTATGCGTGGGTGTTCTTTCTCGAGGATAAGGGGGAGACGTTTGTTTTTGTTCGAGATCTAGTCTTGAGGTTGAGGAACGAGAGGCACGGAGATGCCATATGAGCTATCCGTAGTGATAATGGCTCGGAATTCGGGAACTCTCGTTTTGAAACCTTTTGTCATGACTTGGGTCTTGAGCACCGGTTTTCGAGTCCATATACGCCTCCCCGAATGGTGTTGTGGAAAGGAAGAACGAGGACCTTGTGCGAGATGGCTCGGACGATGCTTGATGAGCATAGGACTCCGAGGAGGTATTGGGGCCGAGGCGGTGAATACCGCATGCTATGTGTCGAACGGGATATACCTCGAGTGCACAAGAAGAAGACATGCTATGAGTTGATGCATGGTCGCACACCCAAGGTGGGTCACTTCCATGTCTTTGGTTGCAAGTGTTTCATTCGAAGAAAGGCGAGGAAGTTGGATAAGTTTGAGGCTAGGTCTCGTCGATGGCATTTTCTTTGGTTATGCATCTCATTCTAGAGCATATCGTGTGCTCAATCTTGAAACTAACCAAATCGTGGAGACTTGCGAGGTAACCTTCGACGAGACAGAGCCACGTAGTCAGCTTGTCTTTGAGTGTGCAGGTGATGATGAGCTTGGCGAGGAGATTTTTCAGGAGGAGGAGCATGAACATGGTGATGATGAAGATGGCGGTGTGGTGCTCCTGACTGAACATGTACCCACTACTTCGACTACGATGATGGATGGACCCTCTGCTACACCTACGACGACAAATCAAGAACGAGGAGAAGCTGATGTTGAGGGGGAGGTAGCTTCGAGGCGAGAACCTCCCCGGCGAGTTCAAGTGGATCACCCAGCTTCGAGGATCATCGGCGACATGAATGAACGCACTACACGGTCGAGGGTTCGAAACAATTCCCATTTTGCTCATGCTGCGTTTGTTGCTTCTTTCGAGCCCAAAGACATTGGACACGCACTATCTGATCACAATTGGGTTAACTCGATGCATGAGGAGTTGGAGAACTTTGAGAGGAATCAGGTGTGGGAGTTGGTTGACCCTCCCCTAGGGTGTAAGCCGATTGGTACCAAGTGGGTGTGGAAAAACAAAGAGGGAGAGAAGGGTGAGGTTGTGAGGAACAAGTCGAGACTTGTTGCCCGGGGGTTCGGTCGGGAAGGAGGGGATCGACTACGAGGAGACCTTTGCTCCCGTAGCCCGTTTGGAGGCGATTAGGATCCTTCTAGCCTTTTCGTGGCTAAAGGGTTCAAGTTGCACCAAATGGATGTGAAGAGTGCTTTTCTGAATGGTGTGCTGGAGGAAGAAGTGTATGTGAGGCAGCCTCCGGGGTTTGAGAGCGAGAAGTACCCCCACCGGGTGTACAAGTTGAGGAAGGCACTGTATGGGCTGAAGCAGGCGCCTAGAGCTTGGTATGGCAGGTTGTGGGGGTTCTTGTTTGAGAGAGGTTTTGTGATGGGGAAGGTCGATCAGACCTTGTTTTTGCTAAGGCAGGGCAGAGATATCCTGATTGTGCAGGTGTACGTGGATGATATTGTCTTTGGTGGCTCGTCTAACTCTCTTGTTGCAAGGTTTGCGGATGATATGAGCGAGGGAGTCCGAGATGAGCATGATGGGCGAGTTGCGGTTCTTCCTTGGGCTACGGATCAAGCAATCAAAGGAAGGAACATTTGTGCACCAGGCTAAGTACACCAAGGACATTGTGAGGAAGTTTAAGATGGAGGACTCCAAGGCTATGACGACGCCGATGAGTACGACTACGGCTCTTGATGCGGACGAGGAAGGTGAACACGTGGACCAGAAGGAGTACCGGAGCATGATCGGGTCACTCCTCTACTTGACGGCGACGAGGCCGGACATACAGTTCTCAGTGTGTCTGTGCGCTCGTTTTCAAGCGTCTCCGAGGACTTCGCATCGGCAAGCGGTGAAGAGAATTTTAAGGTACTTGCGTCACACTCCCGACTTCGGCCTTTGGTACTCCGCGTCCTCTTCTTTGGCGCTTCATGGCTTTTCAGACGCGGATTTTGCCGGGTGTCGGTTGGATAGGAAGTCCACTTCTGGGACTTGCCAGTTCTTGGGTTCTTCTTTGGTGTCTTGGTCTTCCCGCAAGCAGTCAAGTGTTGCTCAATCCACGACCGAGGCCGAGTATGTTGCCGCTCCTAGTTGTTCCTCTCGGCTCCTTTGGATCACCTACACCATGAGTGACTTTGGTGAGGAGTATACACATGTCCCACTTCAATGTGATAGCACCGGTGCCATAAGCGTTGCAAAGAACCCGAGTGCTCCATTCCAAAACCAAGCACATAGAAGTGAGGTATCATTTTCTGAGAGACAACGTCGAGAAAGGAAAGATAGCGTTGATCCATGTACCCACACATGACCAACTAGCCGATATTTTCACCAAACCCCTAGATCAAGCAACTTTCACTCGTTTGCGGGGGGAACTTGGTGTGTGTTTGATTTCTTGAGTTGGGTGTGTGGGAGCTCTCTTTTGCCGGTGGTGTCGAGCCCGTTTTGCCTCCCCTCGAGGAGCCGGTTTGTAACATGATGTATAGGCATCCTTGTATCTTAGATTGCATGCATTTTGTATCATATGCATTGGTTAGGAAAGCTTCTCTCATATACATTGTTCACCATGGAATGAGATATATGTCTTTGTGAGCTTGTTTGGTATGCTACGGTTAGTTTGGCTTAGCTCTTGATGATCTTGATGAATAATCCATGGTTGATAGCTATGCTTTTGAAAAATGTCACATGTATGCTCTCTCATGTGTAAATGCCTTTACATGCTCTTGACATGTTTTTGTGGCCTTGCTATGCTTAATTTGTGGTTGGATAGCTAGTTTATTGATCATATGGAGCCAAAGGCTCATTTGCCATCATGAATGTTTAGCCCTCTTGACTTATCTTGTGGAGGGGCATAAGTTCCTTTTTGTCGCAAAGACATTTCATGTACCATTTACAAATCTGAAAATGAAATGGAAAATGCTTGGAAAATATGTTCCCATGTCATACGTGCTGAATTTAATTTGCTTTGGGTGCTAAACCGTTGCATGATGCCTACCAATGAGAAGTCTCATACATAGAAGCGAGCACATGGCTCGGTGGCTTTGACATGACATGAGGTGCTTGTGGGTGTTTGTGATGGTCTTATGATTAGAATGGTTGTCCTAGCATGAAGTTTGTGTGGCTTTGCCATTTTGATATGCTTTGATCATGTTTAGGATTTTGCTCATGAGAGGCAAGTTTTTTGCAAAATTGCCAAAATCCATCTTAGCTTCGTCCAATGGTTGTGAAACTTGGTGATCATGTAGTTGAGATCGATACGAAGCCGTAGAGTATCTAACTTGCTCATTTGGACATGTGTAGCATTCTTTGTTGAATTTTGTCTATTTGAGAAGCTCTAGATTGAAAGTTTTGCATTTTTGGCTTGATTCATGCATTGCCAACAAGGGGGAGAAGTTTGAGCTTGAAATGGCTTGCTTTGGACGTGTTTAGAAGGTTTTCAGGTGGTTTCGAGCCATTTCTGGGCTCTGTTGTGCACCGGTCTGACCGGTCAGGGTCACCGGTCTGACCGGTGTGAGTGCTGGTTCTGTACACATGTTGCACACCGGTCTGACCGGTGGTGTGGACCGGCTCCGACCGGTGTGAGCCGAAATTGCTGCGGATGCCCTGTGTTAGTCGTTTTGCATGCATTCGTCCGGGGGGAGTTGCATTGGTTCGGGGGGGAGCTTGCATGTGTGCGGGGGGAACTCTTTGTGGTTGTTCGAGCTTTGGCTTGGTGGTTTGTGCTCTTTGCTTGAGCTTTGCTTTGTCTCGGATGTGTCGAGCCGTTGCCCTTGCCTAAGGGGTCCGAGACTTGTTTCCTTCAAGTGACCTTGCTCTTTGCCTTTGTTTGGTTTTCGATCGCTTGTTGGAGTTTCTTTTTGTTCGTTTCTTTTCTTTTTCTTTTCTCTCTTGTTACTTTCGTGTGGGTGTTGTCAATGCACTCATCAAGGGGGAGATTGAGGACCATGTGTGGTTCGAGGACCGGTGGATGGTCGCTTCCTTGTGTGATGAGTGATTGACAACGTTGTGTGGACCGATTCTTGGCTAAGTATTGCGGGTGCGGGTTGCGGCTTGACTCGTGTTGGTGCGGGTGAAGAACAAGTGCGAAAGGTCGTCGCCGGTGAGGCCTCCGGGTGTGGAGAAGACGGGTAGGCTTCGTTCGAGGGACCCGGTGGCCGGCGGGGGTCAAGTGCGGGCCGCATGATGGCATGAACAGCAAGATGAAGTCATGGACGGTTTCTTGGTTGAGCCTCAAAACCAAGGTCGAGCCGGGACTACGTGGGAGCCAAGTCATGAGTGGAGATTGGCGGAGGCTACACCGAGTTCGCGGGGTTTCCGGTAGTTCACCAGAAAACCACTGGGTTCCTTGGTTGATCCACAAAGCCAAGACCGGAGAACCGAAGACGGAGCTGCAGCAGCGGCACGGACCGGTCTGACCGGTGGGGACCGGTCTGACCGGTGAGGAGCACCGGTCTGACCGGTGTGCGACGACGCAGTCCGGAATCTTCGAAGCGGAGGACACGCGTCGGGATCGCATGGCTTGCGTCGAGGCTACGCAGGGTGCGGTCGTCGGGCATCCGTCCGATGGTGAAGACATCAAGAATTCCAAATCCGCCCTTGAGGGGCTTGTATCCCTAGTTGTTAGAGAAGGGCATTTTAGACATTCGGTTGCCTCCATATAACCCAAGAGGTGAGAGGATGGCAGCCAACTCTTGGAACCCTAGCTCATTAGTTTTCCCATTTTCCACCTATTTTCCTTAGGTTTTCTCTAGGACTAGCAAGAGAGCTTCACGGAGAGATCTTGTTGAGAGGGATGGACGATCGGGCGGCTTGCTAGACCTTGTACGAACCTTTGTCTCGGGTATAGATGATTCGGCGTGATTCCTCAAGGTTTGGATGTGTTTTCCCGGTTGTTCTTGGTGGTGATTTTCGGAGCCCTCTTTCGGTGATTTCTTTGGGTTGTTTTCGAGGCTTTTCTCTTGGGGATTTGATGGGGGAAATTTGTGGGAACCCTTCGTGGTTCTTTGGGCTATGATTCCCCTCCCAAATCCGTGAGTAAAAGTGCTCGATTTTGGGGTTTCTTGAGTTCTTGGGTTGGAAGTGCTTTCGGCGGGATTTCTTCGATTCCTCCTTTTTGGACGAGATTTGGTGGGATTAAACTTGGCTATGGACTCCTCATGAGGTGTTCCTGATATTCCCAAAGTCTTGTTCAAGTCCGTGGAGTGATTCGGGAGATCGAGATTTGGATTTGGGGGAGTTGACCCGCGGGTGCTGTTCATCCCGAGCTGCCCAGGCTACACCGGTCTGACCGGTGCTCTTGACCGGTCTGACCGGTGCGAGCCCTTGTGGGATTTTGCTTGGGTGAACGTCTTGGTGTGTTCGTTGTTGTCCCGTGTTGCTGCTGTTTCGAGTTTGGGTCAGTTTGGTGGTCGGTTGACCTGTTTGGTGCCTTGGGGGCTTTCAGGCTGCCATCGGTCTGACCGGTGTGTCTCACCGGTCTGACCGGTGTAGAGCCACTTAGTGGAAGTTGCTCAGTTTCACCAGCAGGGACCGGTCTGACCGGTGGTGCTCACCGGTCTGACCGGTGTGGGTCTGTAGACTCGAGGTTTGGTTTTTCCGCTGCGTTTCTCGGGTCGGAAGGTTGTGTGTTGGTTCCTAGGTCCAGTGGCACTCCAGTGGTTACGTGGGCTTGACCAACCTTGGTAGTGAGTCGGAGACGTGTGTTGGAAGTCGCGTTCGTCTTGTTGGAGTTTTAATGTCCTTCGAGAAGAATTTTTATCGGCTCCCATTCACTCCCCCCCTCTCTGGTTCGCCGTATCGGTCCTTCGGGCTCGGAGGAGCGAGGGAGAGAGCAGGGAGCGGTGACGCCTTCGTCTGCTCCGCCGCCCCGCCTCTCCCACCAAGTCAAATTAGAAGCGAATCATATTTCTAAAACTAGATATCACATGGGGATAAGCAATAAAAGTCAGAAGCAAGGAAGAAGAAATAGGTAAAAAAAACAAGCCTAGTTACCAACAAGTGGTCTCCAAGCCTATAATTTACATAACATAGCTCTAGTATTTTATATGGGGCAGAGGGGGTTACAGCCCACGTTGGCAACATACAGCGCTACTGATCTTTGGTTCAATTAGTCTAGTAGTCTAGGCTAGCTTGATACAATTTACTACAGAATCAATCCCAGAGGCTGAAATCCCGCTCCTTGATGCTTCCCAATCCCATTTTGTTGTGTATATATGTGGCCTTGACGACTATGCACGAGTGCTTTGCCTGCGTGATGGTATTCATCAACCTAGCTCTAGCACCCTCGTGGTCACCTACATGTCTATACTCTGAGTCTTGGCCATATATTTGTGGCTATCCTAGGTCGTGGGGTTGCAGCATTGTCAAGGTGGTGCTTTATATGAGTTCGGGCACTTATAAATATATATCGAATATATGCACATGGATTATACGTGGAGCTTGTCAAGGTGATGCTACAACGCGCGGCGCGCGCGCGCGCGCACACACACACACACACACACACACACACACACATATATATATATATATATATATATATATATATATATATATATATATATATATATTCAGCGCTTGCCGTCTACTATGGACGGAGCACTTTGTGACCTCTGTTAATAAATAAATTACTCGGTTTTAATCTTGGGAAGTAAAAATCGATTATTTGTTGCATGATGCATCTGTTTTTCGTGGTAATCACAGCCAAATTGATCTCTCCCACCACCAAGGTTGTTGACGGCCTTCGGCGGCTGACCCGTCCGTCGTATTCCATCAGTAGCTGTCGGCAATTGGGCGTGCATACGCCAGACTCCAATCAGCAACGTTATCAGCATGAAGAAAGATCTCATCCTAGCTTCCACGTCGACGTCATGCTGGAAATTCTACCTTGTACTGTGGCTGTCGTTGCGCTTGTTTCGAAAACAACGGCGAGCATATGACCATAAATCTAACTGTAGTATCTTTTTAATGTTGTGTCCATAAAAATCAGCTACATTGTTATTGTGCAACCCGTTTTGCATGTTTGTCTTGCTGAACCTTAATTCACATTGATTTTGGGTGACCGGGACAGCCGAATGCGCTGCCAACTGTGTGTAAGACTACATGCATGGACTTTTAGTAAAATATTTCATGCCACTGTTAATCACACTTGCATGCATGCATGCATGCATGCTTGGCGAGTTCTACGCACCCTAGAATAACGGTAGTATTTTTAGGAAATACTAATACTACTACTACTACTAGGCATGCATTTTTGTTTGGTGCACGCATGGTATGAATGTTAGTGCACGTACTAGTAGTTGTGGTCATTTAGTGTATACAGGTGTTCTTAATTATGTCATGGACGTATACAATAGTAATTACAAGACATTATGTGACATATTTATTGTTCAAAGAAGAATTATGTAACATAAAGGATCAATTTACTCTGTTTGACATCTAGTTCGGCGACACTCTTCGATCGTGAGAAGTAAAAACCATTTGCTAGGCATGTATTTACTTCGTTTTCATCTCAAATAGTAAAAATGATTCTTAAACCAACGAGGGACTCATTTTCTTCATCAATTCAAAGTTGAGTAATATAGGCTAGGTAAATTGGCTGACTTGCTTGCCTATGCATTGCATACATGAAGTATTGACTGATATTTAATACAATGAGAAGTTTAAGGAGAAGTTAACCCATACATGTGGGTGTAGAAGGAGAGGTTTCGGGAAGAGAGATTTTAGGGAGCAACATGAATAGTATTCAATACGCTCTTTTAGTAGGAAACACATCTTCGACGAGGTACCGATTAACATATAATTGCTTTTCGCTCCGAAGTAGTGAGAAAAGGCCACGAGCGCCGTTTCGACCGGAGCTCGGACGCTCTCTAGCTTTGTGTCTGTTTTCATCCGAGGAAATAAAAACAATCCACTTTTTGATAAAGTAACTCATTTAATTATTTCCATGTGAAATCAAAACCCCGATACGCGTCGGCGGTGCTTGAAGGCGTGGTGGTCCTCTACCGACCGGTGACTACCTTGCACATCATTGCCCACAAGATGGATGCTGAGGTGCATGGGTATGCCCACCAAAAATTGCTTCTCACCTTTTTTTCCTTTCCACCGAGGGTCACACATACAAGATAGACTCGGTTAGAGAGAAATTGGCGCACCGGGTCGGTCTACTCGTTTGGGATATACGCAAGCATGCATGATGTTTCATCCCATGATAAAGGAAATTTCTTGGATCTCTCACAAAAATACTACTACAAATTATAAAAATAACTTCTTCAAAGTAATTGTGAATTTACTTTTTTTAAGTTTGAAAAAGAGTAAACTTGAAAGTTACTCCTTTTAATAATATTAGAAAAATTTCCATTTTAAATCACGGTATTTTCTTTTTTTCGGTAAGCAAGAGTATTTTCTTTATGAGTATTGTTCTATATTGGAGTAGTATTTTATATATTCTATTAGAGGTGTGGTCTACATTTAAAGAAGTAAAACGAGGTAAAATTTCCATGGTCTCAAGCATGGAGAACCCGAACCGTATGGCAATCCACAAGAAAATATCGAAACAACATAACCGTGACAAATAACTTCAATATTTTATATGGAACTGATTCATCGTTAAACACGGACACACAAAAACAGCGAACACTAAGAGCACAAACTAAGAGGAAGTGATTAAGAATTTTGAGTTGCATGTGAGACCATAAAAAACACCAAAAAGGCAATCGATTGACATGTACACAAAAACAAATTCCTATCATTTTCAATATCATTGACCCTACCTTACCAATTGTCATCTATGTGCACGTCCATGAGGAATTGTGTAGCCGTCATTGATGAGCACCATGGCATAGCCTTCGTGGAAGTGCACTTCTCTACCGCGTCGATTGCCACCTGCACCGGTGCCACCACCACCTGTCATGGAAGCTTGGATGCTAATACCGAATAATATTCACAACGCTTCGCTAATACCGAATGATCGAGTTTTATACTACTTCTTGGCATCGAAAATTACTTCTATTTGATAAGACGCAATAAACACTAGTGTTTAAATTATTTTCCATATAACCAGGAGTAATTATTTCTATATTGTATTAACATTACTTCTTGATTTAATAACATAGTAAATATTTCTCATAGTATTTTCTTCTTAGTATTGTTCCTTTGATCGAAATATTTTTCCAGGGAATAAAAAAGATCATGTTTGTACTACCGAAATGAGCTCGTGTGTGGATAGGGGATGACATCGACGACGACCATCGGTGTTGCACGGTGAAGTCGTTGAGGAAGCCGATCTATACCAAAGAAATGTGGTCGATGGCTCCTCCGTTGAACTAAATTGCATCACAAGTTTGGTCCATACTGTCATCATCGTGGATAGTAAGATTTTGGCCAAGCATCATGGAGGAAGTTGTGTGCTCGAGCGTTTTCTCGCTCCATCCAAAGCTTCTTGGCCTCCCTCCGCGGCCGGATACGATCCAAAAAGAATCTCGGCTCCATGGTAAAACAAAATTTTGCAATAGAAAACTCGATCCAAATTATTACCTTCACGAATAGAAGATGATCAATAGGCCATGCCGCTACTCCCCACGATTGGAGCCTTCGCCGCCACTAGGGAAATTTAAAATTCGTGGTATGGTGTTGTGATTTACGGTTGCATATCTTTTTATGATGAGTTTGGAAGCTTGGATGCTCGGTTGGGTGGCACTCTGCCGGAGTGTTAAACAGCTAGGTAGACTGCTCAACGTGAGAAAAAAATGGATCAAGAGGAGAGACAAATGAAGGAAAGACATGCATTTTTTACCTTTATAACTAGTTTAGTATGCAGCAACTTGATTTCCTAATAAATTTTTTGAACCGTGCATGCATGCAGAGTTGATTAACCTAATTAATTTTATTCCAATGAAGTACATGCATGAGGGTTGGTCAAAGGAGTAAAATTTGAAACTAATTACGGTTTCTCAAAAAAAAAAGAAACTAATTACGGTTGTAGAATTTAACGATTTGAGACGGAGTATTAGCATTCCGTTAGGATTGTTGATTGGTAAACTCCTTCAGCTCATGCATTTATTTGGTAATTGGTAATTATTTCCTTGATGCGGTTATGAGCTAATTGGCATTATTTGTATGCTACATTGATGACCAAAATAAATTTGTTAACATGTGCATGTCACGTGAATGTGAATGTGAATGCTAGCGACCACGCAATATTTAATGCACAATTATAGGTCCATGCAATTAAAATCCTAGTAGGGAGTAAATATTGGAAGTATTTCACGATTGATTACTACTAGCATCTCTACCTGCACTAACGGAGCAGGCAACACGCCATGAGGGTGTTGAATATTAATCAACCACCCTGGCCTATGAATAGTGTTGAATAAGTGCATCACTCTTGTTAAAACAATGACAACGTACAACTCGGATTAATTCATACATCACAAATGGCACACAACTACTCATCTGCTCGATGTATCATCCATGTGTATGTTGTAGCCGGCCACAAAATAACTATTCTATGGCCGGACCCAACCAGCGGATGCAGCCGAGCCAACTTCCCAACGCAGGTGTGCAGCCCCTTGTAAACAATTAATTGGTGCTGCTCTAATTACCGGAAAAAGTCGCACCACCACCCTAGGCTTGAGTCGCCATGGAGTGGAGGAGCTTGTGCTCGCGGGTGAGTCGTATGGTGAATGGCTCGGGTGACGAGGAGGAAGAAGGAGGTACGGTGCTTTTATATATATATATATATATATATATATATATATATATATATATATATATATCGGCTATTAGTCTCGGGTGATGTTACAAGCCGACCCTACGCGGGCCCCGCCGCCGCCGTCCTTGAGGCCCGCGTGGGTTCCCGGACGGCCCCTCCGGCGGCGGCGGGGAGGGGGAGCCGGGGGGAAGGGGGGCGCTCGCCGGAGTGGAGGGTGCCGCCCAAGTTCCCCGAGGCGGGGGCGCGACTCGAGCGGGAGGAGGAACGTGCCCCTGCTATAATGCCTACACAACCAGCTATTGAAAGCATCCAATCCTCGCCTACATGTCTATGGTCTTGGGGTTTGACCATATATATGTGGGAAAGATGCCACGAGTGCAATTACGAGTCTCGCGCTGCACCCATCTCCCGATATTATCCCTTTGAAAGCTTTAGATTCCTAGGGAACGAGGAGTTGCCCTACAATTCACGTTCTAGCGAAATTTATATTCTCTACGGTTCTCTAAATTTTTCTAGGGAAATAACCAAACCGCAGGGAAGCCGTGCAATTCCGATCCATCAATGTATTGAGTTGGTGGTGGAAACTGTGTCAGTGCAAGGTCAGATAGCAAAAGTGTGAAATCAATGCCGCAGTGAACTGAGTATTAGTACTTAGCTTACACATGTGTGATAAGCCATCACTCGTATTTGGTGCCCCTACGGCCGGCAGCTTGAGACGTGTACAGTATTCCCTATTTTACCAGACGACGATAGCAATCGACCAAACAGCTCATGTTTTGCATGACTGCCATTGTCGACTCTACTTTGTGAAGTAATCGGAGCGATGGAGCCGGTTCTGTTTTGGTGGCCCTACGGCAGCTTTAGACGTGTACACTGTACAGTGGCATCATTGTTTGTGTGTATGATGTATCTAATCGGCTCACCACAGTTGTACTTCTTCTTACTCAAATCTTATTTCCTAATGTTTCCCAAACCCACTTGTCAAGGTTGTGGGACTATGAGGTCGTTCGGCTTATCTCAGCTTGGCTTATCTCGGCTTATCCCGACTTATCTCCTCTCACGTAACACTATTCATTCTAACAGTCGAGCACTATTCCTCGAATCAGCCGAACAAGCTCTATGTCTCTCATATATATACACAAACAGCCGGCTGTGAATTTGGTCGAGAAACCACAGAGGAGAGTACATATATGCACATGCATGGGGTGATAGTGATACATCGAGGAGGAGCTAGGAGTTAGCAGGAGCACAAAAATAACATACACCACACTAGGACAAAGCTATGTAAAATATACACAAAAGTTACAGAGCAACATGTATATACGATCATGCTAGGAGACGTTGAACATATATCAATTTCCCCCCTTAAAATCACAGGGCATGCAAGTGCTTGGTATAACCATTCTCAAAAAAAAGTGCTTGGTATATATAACCCCTTCACATTGTGAAATAACGAAATTATGCCCATTTACACACATGCATAGTCGTCTGAGTATTAGCCAGGACTTGTTACGCATCAAGCATATGTGCAAGCCATATTAGCCAGGACTTGACTTATCAGGCATCAAGCGAATGTTGGCCGCCATTTCTCCTAGCAACCAAGGAAAGCGACCAAACTGCTAATCTCTTCCGTGACGGCCATTGTCGACTCCAGTCGCGAAGTAATGAGCTGGTTCTGTTTTGGTGCCCCTTCAGCATAAGATGTTTCATAGTGAGAAATAATGTGTGCGTGCGCACACACATAAGTATATCCATCTGTGTTAAATTAAAGAAAATGAATTCATATGACCATGGACTTGGTCCTCGAAGAATGAAAATATGTCTACTCTAAATTGCAATAAGTAACATAGGAAAAGCGCCAAATCAATGCAAGCATAAGCTCAGCAAGATTTTACTGAATATTTCTGAAACATGCTGCATATGCCACAGGAAACTCAACTACTGCATTGATACCGATACACCGACCCATATAAATGTGGTTAGCACATTAGCACTAATGGTAAGCTAACATCTGCCGTGTGTTGATTTGATAGCTTGAGCAAATGTGGGTTCGTTTCCGCATTTTGCTTGACAACCATGTCGACTCCACCTGTAAGTAATAGGAGTTGGTTCTAGTTTGGTGCCCCCCACATGGCCCCATTTGCCATTTGTTCGAGTTGATTTTGGTGATTCATGACAACACAATTAATGGGACTAACCACATTGTCTAGCATGTCTTTGTAGGCATTCATAGGTCCCATGGATGTTACCACATGTTAACATACCATGCACAAGTTAACATACCATGCCAAGTCGGTACTAGATATGAGTTCGGGCACTTATAAATATATATGGAACACACATGGATGATAAGAGTAGGTGTGTGCCATTTGTGATTTATGAATTAATATGTGTTTTAACAGTTCACTACAGTCTAGTTTTTTTGTTATTATGTCTTCTTCAAGACCAAATAAAACTTCTGTGACAAATACTTGATTCCTCCACTACTCACATACAAAATATAATATTTTATTGTTTTCTTCAAGAACAAGGTTTACCCCAATATGGCTGCGTTTGGAACTAGATATTGGGAGGCTTGGCATTGATTTGGGTTCAATACCAATTCAACCATAGTATTGAAATGAACCACAATTCAAATGTTATTGTTTGGATGGCTATTGTATTCCCTTTTGGAATAGTAACAAGCCATCAAATCCAATTTCTCTGTTTGGTTGCACACAAGCATGGAATAGGAACTTCCACAATTACAGCCAGGGGGGTCGCGAAGAGGAGCAGCCGTGCGCTCAGTTCGCCACGGAGGGGCGCACCAGCGAAGTGGAGCAGCCACAGAGGGGCATGAGCTCGCCACAAAGGGGGGAAATAGAATCAGCCATGGAGGGGAGGAAGAGGGGCACGGGCTCATTGTGGAGGGAGACAGGGAGGGAGTTGGAGGGGTGGTGCGACCTTTATCTCCCGCTCTTTGGCACGGCCTTTGTCTCTATCTCTGACAAAGTCGTCGGAGGGAGATGGAGGAGCGGCGTGGCTCCTTGTTCACTCCCGCGGCCTTCTCCTCTCTCTCTGGTGCGTTGGCGGAGGGAGCTCGAGCGGCGGCCGGTGGAGGGAGTTGGAGTGGCGGTCGGCAGAAGGATCTCAAGGCACGTCGCGGAGGGTGCTGGAGGGCCGGCGTGAAGTCGTGAATGCCTCGCAATACGGAGGGGCGGGGCTCGATTTTGCTGGAGGGGGCCGTCAAGTCAAGTGAACGTGGCGCGGTATTGTTTCACGATTACAATTTTCAATTCCAGTGACGTCCCCGGCTCAAATGTCTGCTTCCAAACGCAGCCCAAATAAAAAGGTATAGACTATCAGCTAATTTGATAAATAAATCTAACAATAACCACCTATAAGGCATCTCACCTGAATCAAAGAAAAGCTGTGTGTGGCGATCCTTATATCAATTGCTCAAACAGGTAGGAAAATCACTTTTAGAATAACACAACAGGATGTCACAGATGCCCAGATCAACTGTTGAAAAGGATTATCAATCACGGAGAAAAGAGTACTGACAAGGTGCTACACACGGCGAAAGACAAGAAATAAGTTGAACTACTCTGCTATCATTGCAAGCCCGCTCTGCTGCTTGATTAAGTAATGATGGTCCTAATTAAGAAACTTGCCTAATTAAGCAAGAGCCGCTACAACCGGCCTAATTAAGCAATGATGGTCCTGGAACATGCAACATTTTTTCACAATCAAAATCACAAGTGCGAACTGCTGCTTGACTCATTCTGACTACTTGAAGCTCTCTCTGAAGAGATGCTACCGCGGGGCTTGGCTGGACCTGCCTGCCCCAGGCCAGCACGAGCTGGGCCGACTTCTTGCCTACCCTGGGCCTGAGTTAAGCCTGAGCTGGGCCATTATCCCCAACTGTGGCCTTGCGCAGCCCGCTGCACCTGCTAGAATTCGTTTATTTTTTTATTTATCTTTTTTACGAATTTAAAATACATTATCTCTCAAAGTTTTGCAAAACCGTACCTATGCTTTCATTAAAAAACGATGATACCCTCCCACTAGTCGTTTCAAGTGGCGGTAGAGAACTATCGCCTTTTCAAACGATGGTAGGGCAATCCAACTGCACGTAACTTTTTTGTGAACTTGGTTGAAGATATGCTTTATATGAAAATTGTAGCTTTCATCGAGATCTACAACTTTGTACTTCAAACTTTTTTCATTTCAAATCATCTGATGATCACATAATGGACATATTTTGTTTTCTTCTCTTGGCATCATATCTTTTTAAAAAATCATATGTCATTCGAAAGAACTTGAATGGAGACAAAAGTGATACGACACTTGTCAAGATTTACAAATTTTTAGTTGATACTTTTTATTTGAACTCATTTTTATGCTCAAATAATCAACACTATATTCGGATCTAAAATTTAACGAAATTTTAATAAAAATTCTGATGGAGGTAAAGTCTACAAAGAAAATGTATATCTCGACGATATCGACAACTTTTTAGTTCAAAATGAGTCTATTTGAATTCATTTTGGTGCTCAAATGACCAAAACAATGTTTAGGTTAAAAATTCAAAATTTAGATCCGGATAGTATATCGATTATTTGAGCTTTAAGATGATTTCAAATGGAAAAAGTTTGAATTATAAAGTAGTAGATCTCGACGAAATCAACAATTTTTATATAAATTTTATCTCTATCCGAGATCATAAAAAAAGTTATAATTATTTTAAACGGATTGGCCACTATCACCGTTTGAAATGGCGGTAGGATTGCTGCAGTTCTCATTGATGGATGAACAGTATCCGACCACCATTTCAAACAGCAACACTCCCTACGCCAATTCAAATGGCGGTTGGGAGGGTATCGCGGTTCCAAATTGCAGCATAGGTATAATCTTGCAAAATTTTGGGAGAGACATATATTTTTAAGAGTTAAATACACCATGGGTACGTGAACTTGCAGCGCTGTGTCAAATAGGTCCATATACTTGAAAACCGGACATCCAACCCCTCGAACTTGCAAACCCGTTCACCCCGAGGTCCAACCCGGTTTTGCATGGTTTGCATGGAGGTTTTGAAGGGGCACTGTAGCGTTGCTGATGTCATCACCACTCCTATTTCATTTGTGAAATTAATATCTTTTTATTCGGAGCTCCAAATATAGCAAATAATATATCAATTTCGATCGTCTCGACGAGCTCTATCTACCTGGCATGGACACCAACAAATTTATTTAGAGCAGGTACATTGGTGACGCCTCATAGCACGTCTCATGCATTGACACATAATCTTCGGTCGACTCAACGGACATGTCGGTGTTTTAGACCGGCAAACCTACCAAGGGGGTACACGAGGTAGTAGATTGTGCGGTGTGAGATCTTTATCGTGAGACATGGAACTCGAAGGTAAAGGCGGGGACACGGGACACAAGATTTATATAGGTTCGGACTACCGGAGTAGCGAGCTCTATGTCCTGTTTGGAGTATCAAGTATGCCTCCCGCGCTTGATGTTGGGTTGGTTGAGTTGTCCTCCTAGGTACCCGACCCTCCTATATATAGTCTAGGAGGCGGGTGCCTAGTCGGTTACAAGGTAGGAGTCTTGGTAGGATTACACGGTATGAGTCCTAGTAGGATTATAGAGAATTCTAGTAGTAGTACGTCTTCATCCTTCCTTGCATGGATACCGGGGTGTATGCCCGACAAGACAACCTATACAATGAGTTGTCTTGTAAGTCATCTGGTAGAGCTATTTAATTCTTTAATTTATGCACATAAAAAATATTATGAGTTGCATGACAACAACTCATACAATGGTTGTGAAGTTGTCTCATGAAGTGGTTGTTTCGTTCGTGAGGTGGTTGTTTCGCGAGGCAACAACCTCTTTTTTTCTCCTCGTCTCTCTTCTCCACATCATCAAAAAATTTAATGGGCCCTGCATGGGACCACATATGGAACTGCCAAATAAATGAATACTTTCATCGGCAGTTCATGCAAAACATCTAAGCAAATGTATATTTCCTTGGCGCCTCAAAAAAATAGCTCAGAAATGCAACATTTCCTTGGCAACTCAATGCAACCGGAAGCTCAACGAGATTTCGCTAGACTGGGAGAGTATTGCTCAAACATACAGTATGTCACACAGTCACTTAACTCGACCGTGCAGATAGGCGATGAGCCACGTCATTCGTAAGCATGTGTGCGACTACGAATTTATTTGGTGCAGCGACCAAATGTGGATTCCTTTCCCCCCATTTTGCCTGAAACGGCAATGGCAATCCGATCAAACAGCTCATGTCTTGGCTGTCTGACAATTGTCGACTCTACTTGTGAAGTAATCAGAGCATATTTTGAGTCTATTGGCTCACGACAGTTGTTCTTCAGGCTCAAATCCTATTTCCTAAAGCTTCCCAATCCCGGTGTTGTGTTGCCCGCATGCTCGTGGGCTTGTGGCTTTGACCATATTGCACATATATATCTGTCAAGGTTGTTGGACACTAGGACTATGGCTCTCAAGATTGTAGGACACAGCCGGCTGCGAGTTTGGTCGACAAACCACATAGGAGATACATATATATGCACATGGGTTGATATTGATACATCGAGCAGAAGAGAAAGCAGCAGGTGTGTGTCGTTGTTTGTGATTGAACATGACTTATTTGCCATTATTGTTAACAAAACCGATCCATCGACGCATTTAATTATCTTTCAGTTCAGTCTAGTTTTTTTCACTGGGTTTAGTCTAGTTTAATTTCTTTGTCCATTCAGGTTTGGCTTAGACAAAGCAATTCATTCAGGTCACCGTCAGGCTTAGACATAACAATGTATCTATCACATTCACGTAAGCAGCACATGCATGCGCACTTCAATCCTGATCTCCCTGCGGGAACAATCGATCGACAAATTGGATCCGTGCCATCCTCTGCTGAGCCCATGCGGTTTGGCCGGACCGTCGGTGACGACGACGATCAGTGCGGATGCAACCGAGCGGCGCCGACTCGAAGTGCACGACGAGGCCAGTCTCTCGATAGCCCAGCAGGCCAGCAGTCGTCGAAGGATGCCACACTGTTTTCTTGACATCTGCAATCTTACCTACTAGGTGCTGCGGAAGGCAAGAAACAAGCTTGAACTACTCCGATGTCATTGCTAGACTCCGCTCAGCTGCTAGAAATCGAGTGCGAACTGCGAAGCGAGCTCATCGTCACCGACAGAACAAAACAAGAGCTGCTACAGCCAACCTAATTAAACGATTCTTTATTTAGCTAATGAAACAAGCAATGATGGTCTAATCATTCATTAGTCCGGCGCAACGTTTTCACAATTAAAATCACAAGTGTAAACTGCTGCAATCAGACTACTTTTTTTTTTGAACCTGCAATCAGACTAGCTACCTAGAACTCCTCTGAAAACATGCTGCCGCTGAGCTAACAGGGCAGGTGCGCTAGCTGGACCTTCACCAAGCCGTGCGCGAGCCCATTCCCTGATGTTTGCCAATCCCAGGCATGTTCTGTGCTTGGCAATAGTATAGCTTCCTATGGCTCTCTGGTGCCCAGCCAGCTGCAAACTCTGCCTTCTCTTATATATGGAGACTCCCAACTAGGCATTTTATTATATGTGATCGTCGGTAATGAAGATGAGATATTGTGGCATTATTAGCTATTGTGCGCCTTGAATTAAAATATCAAAAAAAATGGTCATATATACATTTACATCATGCAAGAAATTAAAATTTATCACTTGAGTAAAGGACATGTTTTTTAATCCTTTTTGCAAAGTGCGTATCTGGACATATTATTTGTAGATTAAGTTAACAAAGATATACATCAACTAAAATTCTGAGAAATTTTAAGAGCAAGCAGGTAATTTTAGTAAAACATTCGATTGTCAATAGTATAGCTTCCTATGGCTCTGCCTTCTCTTGTATATGGAGAGTTCCAACTATGCATTTTATTATCTGTGATCATCAGTACTGAAGATGAGTTGTTGTGGCATTATTACCAAT
Organism: Cenchrus americanus; assembly: GCA_947561735.1. NCBI lineage: Eukaryota > Viridiplantae > Streptophyta > Magnoliopsida > Poales > Poaceae > Cenchrus > Cenchrus americanus. Next base: position 241,536,435 of record OX387245.1, read on the forward strand.
CGTGGCCAGCATTCAAATCTAAAAAAAGGCATACATTGACATCATGCAAGAAAAATTATCACTTGAGCAAAGGACATGTTTTCGATCCTTTTTTGCAAAGCGCACATATGGACATTATTTGTAGAGTAAGTTAAAGAAGATACACATCAACTAAAATTCTGAGAAACTTTAAGAGCAAGCAGGTCATCTTAGTAAAACATTCGATTGTCCTGGAGAGTACACTTTCTGGAACTGCTCTCCACGTTCCGAGCTCACGCTACACGAACGGCCTTCCATGGATCATGTTCACCGAATTCAGGGGCAGTCTCGCCGTCGGATCACCGCGTTGGGGCGCGCGGGGGGGGGGGGGGGGGGGGGGGGGGGGCGTGGTCTCCTCGACGGGCGGGGGCAGGGGCGGGGGCGGGCACGGCCTCCTCGGCGGCGATGGCTTGGCGGGGCGGGCACAGCCTCCCCGGCTGTCTCTCCTCCCTCCCTTCACGGGTGGCGGCGTGATGCGCTAGAGGAGCTAGCAGCGCACGGGCACGGCAGGGTGGATTTTGCCTCTGCTGTTGGAGACGAGATTTTTTGCGTGCTTCATGCATCTACTGTGCGCGAGGCAAAAGAGGGAATGCCTCATGCATTTTGCTTGTTCTTGTTGGACTCACTCTTACGCCGTCTCTGCAACCGCACGACGCGCGCTCTATGTGCTCCGCACGCCCGCGCATCGCACTCGCGTAGTTCTCGCATGGCCGCACGCACGCTGTTCGCTCGTCCACGACTCGCTCTCGCTGCCCACTCAGCCAAGGCCCCGAACATGTATAAGTATGTAAATCGGTGCTCAATAGGTGTGCAGTTTTGATCCTCTTGACCTCTTGCTCTCTTCAATGTTGTTTCGGTCTATCTTGGCTATCCATTGGTAGAGTCGGAGCCTTTGATACACCCCTTTAGTCACACTTCAACTTTGGAGTCGGGACTAAGGGGTTTCATCGACGTGTTAGAAATGGATGTGGGGGTTGCCTCCATATTTAGTCCAAGTTGATAATACCAACCAGGACAATGATTGGCAATGATTGGCACCGGCCTTTTAGTCCCGGGTGGTGTTTCCTGGTGATTAGTCCCGGGTGATGTTTCCTGGTGATGTTTCCACCGAGAAAAAAGAGGACCCTTTAGTCTAGGGTGGAAACACCATCCGGGACTAAACCAAATCCCACCGCCGACAGACCTTGTTCTCTCTCCCTAATCTTTCTCTCGCATCCACAAGTTTCACCTCGCTCTCCTCTCTCTCTTCTTTCTTATCCTTTATATCTCTTCTCCCACCTTCCTTTTCTTCTCCATTCGCGGGCGGGAGCGGCGAGCAGCAAGTGCCACCGGTGTGAGCGGGAATCCGGCGCGGTGCGGTGCGGGGACTGCGGCAGCCAACGCGGTGCCGGGGGCCGGCGGCGGGCGCGGCAAGGCCCCGACGGTGGTCACGGCTCCGGCGGCAGGCGCAGCCACGACCCGGAGGTAGGCGCGGCTAGGCCCGGGCGGCAGCCAAGGAGCCCCAAGGATTTTCGTGAGTTTATGAATTATTTTGATTTTTATCTATGAATTGAAATGAGACGAAACTTGTGTATTTTTGGTAGTGAATGTGTTGTGAATCGATTCGACTTGTGATGTTTATGCTAGTGGTGAAATTGAATGAGTTAATGTTGTGACGGTTATTGTGTGATGAACTTTGAGATGGAATTGAGATCGAATCGGAGCTTGGAGCGAGGCTCGCCGGCACGGAGCAGCTAGACCCCCCTTTAGACTAGGTTCATTCACCCAGGACTAGGGGGGTGTTTTATCTCTCATCATTATTCCGAGTTAGATTGGAGAGACCCAAAACCTCTACCAACCGCGACAAAAGCCCGAACGCCCTACCATTAGACCTTTTATACTTTTCTTACACATGTTATGCTTCGGGAAGCATAAAAATATTCCATGTGTTGTGGTGTACTGGTATAATAATATGTAGAATTTGAAGAATTTAGGGAAATATCTCGCCCTATTTTCACTCTGTTAGTTAACCGGCACAGCCAGAGCAAACTTTCAATAGCAGGCACGAGTGTTGAGATCACCGAGTTCAAAGCTATCGTGACATGTACATACTGAGCTAGCACAGTATATGCAGAAGCTAGAAAATGAGGAGCCTTTGGTGGTTCAACAATAATTCATGTTCCTAATTGTCTCAATGTGTGCAAGGGTTGTATATAAGTGCCTTGAAGGTGAAGAGGACGCAGATGAAAAAAGAAAAAAAAAAGAACACCTCTTTTTTTTATTTAGCTCCACCATAAGCATACTTTGAGAAAATAAAATGTTTTATGGTTCTTTAATTTGTATCCTTTTATGCATGTGTTTATGTTTGGGTGGTATCAGGAGATGAATATCTGAGAGAGGTAGTCACATGACGTTGTGCGGAAGACTATTCTCAAGGAGCAGATCCTGCAGTGTGCTCTGCAATATCATAACCTAGGCCTGGACGGGTGAGGATATATATGTTGAATAATGGCTGTCGGCAGATTCAGATGAGATGGAAGTGTTAGCATGCTTGACAAATTGGGCCACCAATTGACCGACTCACCTCCGAGGAAAGCTAACTGAGACTAGAAATTTGAACTGAATGACATTTTAATGAAAATACTATTTATTTTCATGTCTATAAAATATTACGTGTATATACATTTATAAGTTTATATATGTAGATATCACTAGGCCACAAACGATTTGTGCTGGCGGGTAAAAGGGGTCTTTGCTGGCGGGTGGAGCGCCCGCCAGCGACCTTGTGCCAGCACAAATCGTCTCAGTGCTGGCGGGTGGTTTTCCGGGTCAGCACGTAAAAACCGAAAATAAACAGAAAAAACTTTTTTTATAGGAGAGACCCCATTGGCCAGCCACCCAAGTCGCGCATTTTTTCGCGTAAAGTCGCGACGCTCCACGGTTGCCGTAGTTCAAACCCATGACCTCTACCTCGCGCGAAGCCTCCTCTACCACTACACCACACACTCATATGCGTCCATATGCAGTTTTGGTTCTACTCATACTATACAACACCGAGTGTAAGTCGGTTTTTAGAGGCACTAAACGGATTCAAATTAAAAACTTGTCAACTACAAAGTTTCTTAACTTCCTTAGATCTACAACTTTCGTGTTGGGAGTTTTTCCATTTGAGGTCATTTACGAAATTTGAATTTCAAATTTGAGAGATTCAAATTTGATTTTCATTGACAATATGATTTCAAATAAAAAAGTGTAAACTACAAAGTTCCATAACTTATTAGGATCTACAACTTTCATGTTAATAGTTTCTTCATTTGAAACCGTTTGAAAAATTCGAATTTTTCAAGTGGTCGTGTCCATCCGTGTTGGCGGGCGACATAAGCCAACCACCAAGACAAATAGGACCATTTGTCTTTGGCGGGTGGCTTATGTCACCCGCCGCCAAAGATTGCGGGTGGCAATATGAATATCTATATGACATAACAAGTTTATACACAAAATAAAATACTCCATCCAGTTTGATAAAACAAGTCGTTTTGGACAAAATTTGAATCAAGCATTGGGAATATAAATGATGAATAACTTTTAAGTAGTTGAGTTTAGAAATGTGAAAATCATCTCAATAGATTTGTAAGTAGTTGAGCTTAGAAATGTGAAAATCATATCAATAGATTTGTGTGGAAAAACATTTTCATAAAAATATACATATATATTTTTTAATAAATATTTTTCTAGAAAAGAGAAGTGAAAGTTGTGTTTTGGAGACCATGTCTTTGTCCTAAATGACTTATTTTACAAACCGGAGGGAGTACTTTTCAATAAAAAATTAAAACTAAATACGGTCGCACTTCGAAGGACCCCGCAGCCCTTGGCCTCCCCTCGCCCTCCTGGCTGCGTGTTGTGTTGCTTTGTGTGTAAGCTGGGTCACATCACACATGAGGGGGTTAGGTGTTGGCACACAACGTCGTGCAACGTCATCGTGGTAGTGTCGCTAAGCATGCTCCTGTTCTTGACCTCACCGCCATGGTCGATCCACACGCCACCGCTGCCACTCCGGTCATCTTCGCCATTGCTGCCAATCCGAACGTCATCGTCGTCCACCGCCGCCAATCCGGACATCGTCATCACGCCACCACCGTCGTGGCCTCCTCCTGCTCCTGCATCAGCCGGGCCTTGAGACGTGCCCCTCCTAACTGTTTTGCTCCTTCGGGAAGAAGTCCTCGTAGAAGAAGTTGTCTAGTACGGAGTCACCGAGTGAGGCACCGGAAGTATAAACCACATTGAATAGAATTTGGTAAGCATGTTTGGTTTCAAGAGTGTGTTCATATGAGGATAGAATGAGTGTTGTCACCAATGTTGGGCTGCTGAACAATAGGCACCCGAAAAGGCTGCTAGAAAATAGGTGGTAGAGTATGTGTCGGTGAAGGTTCGGTCGATATCAGTGGTCTCCCTATATGATTAGATGTCACTCAAGAACACAGAACAACACAACATGTCATGCGAACTAGAACAAACATAAGAAGATGTACCTACGGTGTGCAAACCCGACGGTCGCGACACGTACATGGTCGGAGCCGATAGAGTGACAAGTGTGAGGTGGTTGTGTGGTGGACAATGACGCATAGTACAAACAAGCAAGGTGGAAGCGAGAGCCGCTTTGGAGGACGAGGGGATACATGGAGTAAGAGTAGAAAATCTAGTATTTCTAAAGTAATTTCTAGACTTTCTAAACAAAATCTAGTATTTTTAAAGTAATTCCTAGAATTCTTAAAGAAAATCTAGTATTTCTAAATTTTTTTAGAATTTCTAAAGTAAATCTAGTATTCCTCAAGTACTTTCTAGAATTTCTAATGGAAATATAGTATTTCTAAATTATTTTCTAGAATTTTTTAAAAAATCTAGTATTACTAAAGTAATTTCTAGAATTTCTAAAGAAAATCTTGAATTTCTAAAGAAAATCTTGTATTTCTAAAGTATTTTCAAGAATTATAAAGTAAATGTAGTATTTCTAAACTATTTTGCATAATTTCTAAACAAGTTTCCGAACTTCTAAAGAAAATCTAGTATTTCTAAACTATTTTCTAAAATTTGTAAAGAAAATAAGTATTTCTAAACTAGTTTATAGTATTCTAAACTATCTTCCGGAATTTCTAATCTAATTTCTAGAATTTCTAAACTATTTTCTAGAATTTCTAAACTATTTTCTAAAATTTATAAACTAATTTCTAAAATTTCTAAACTAACAAAAAGTAAATAATCTAGAATAACACCCGAGTTGAAGCGCGAGTGCGACGAGCTTCGCTTGTACCCACGCACAAGCGAGAGAGGAGGGAGGGAGAGAGAGGACAATGGAATGTGGAGGGGGCGGTTATAGGCGCCGCCCCCCAACCGCCGATTCGGTCGGTGATAGGTCGCAACCACCGTTTCCAATGACAATTGCGTGTAGAGAGCCCAGCGACGGGCTCTAACGGCAGTTCAAACCTACCGCGGGTGGGTGATCCAACCGCTGTTTTCCGTGGCGGTTTATTCTCCCTCCCATCGTGGGAAACGACGGTCGGACCCAACCGCTATTTGAAACCACGGTGGGTCTAGTTTTAGAAATTTCTACTTCCGATATTTATTTTTTGGAAAATCATGAAAAAGGTAAAAAATTCAATGCAGCAGAACTCATTGATTGGGCCAGAAACGGCCGGGCTGCATTATGTGGTCCGATCTCGGTTGATATCACGCTGGCCCATCCAAAACCACCCGCACTGCTTCTTCAACATTAGCGATTCGGCTTATAGTCCAATGATAGGACGGTCTAGTGGGACGCTGCCCACCGGGGTTCAAATCCCGGGATTTCCGGCGTTATATGTTAAGTGGTAAGCGACGTTCCCATCGACGATGAGGCGCCGGTGGTTGTTAGAGGATAGACAACATTTTGACATATTTTAATTTCATAATTTAGTAGATATTTCAATATTATAGTGAGTGAAAGAGTCCATGTGCAAGTGTGTATGTTTAAATCACAATTAAACATAACAATATTCATGATTATACAACTAATAAACATGAACATTTGGTTTAGAAAGTACCCCGTGGAAGTTTGGGTGACGGTGTCACTCGAATTTCCGTTATCACCCATTGTGAGTGACCTCAATCGGTGTAGCCGTACACAGTCGATGCAAGCGAGAGGATCGCAGTGCAGACCCGCTGTAGGTGAAGTCGTCGTTCTCTCGCTTGTCGTTCTCTCGCTTGTCGTTGACGTAGGGGAAGTATTTGTTCGGGAGCAAGCAGTCGCGTGAAGACGCTCCCCAAAAACCTTATCGCCCGCCGATCCCGAGCAGCATCTCAGCAGCAAGGCGAGGTTCCGGAGGCTCTGCTCTCGCCGGTACCGTGCGCGCGGTGCAAGCGATGGAGACGCAAAAGAAAGCAGCAAACAGAGGGAGAAGAGAGAGGTCTCCTAAACAGGAGTACCTATAGTTTGTGAATGGGCAACCTGAGGGAAAGGAGGAGGGTGCCTTATATAGGCGAGCAGCAGGCGTAGGGGGATGAACCTAGACGTAACGGTTAATGCGCCTCAGGTAGTAACGGTCGCGGTTAAGGCTCTGAGTTATTGTCGCGGTTTAAGGGCTACTGATAACTGTCACGATTAAGAGTCCATTGACAGCCAACAGTAACGTTCACCATTAAGGAGTCATCAAACAGCAAAAAGATGCTCCCGCCCCGCAACACATCACGTCCGCACCGCGCGCCTCATCACGCCCTCGGCTTGGCGAGGCGAGCGAGCGCGCGCGTTCAGCACGCCTATCTCCTTTGTTCAACTTCACAAGAGGTGTACCAAAAGGTTACCTATTAAGTTGGATGGGAGACTCCTCCAATACCCATACGGTATTTCTCTCTTTCCTTTAGCATTAAACATATGTGCTTTTAATTCTTTTATTATTACAATAAATGACGCTAGGCCCATTTATTTAACAGTGGTGACTTCGAGAATCTCCAGATCTGCCGGCGCCCAGTCCTTCGGAGGTGCTCATAGTGGTAGGGTTTGCGTACGTGTATTCATAGGGGTGAGTGTGCGTGTGTGTTGTGAGCGTCTGCGTTGTACTGCATCAATCTAAAATAAAAAAAACTTCTTCAACACCGCACTTGTGCATGTCGACGTGTTCTTAAAAAAAACCTTGTGCATGTCGACGTGTCGTACGTAGTTACTCCGCGGAGATCCACCACGCACGCCGGTGCATATCCTGTCGGCGTGTCATTAACTGCGAGATGATGGATGTGAGCTCTCGTTTACTTCCGTTAAGCATATGGCTTTGGCAGCTCCGCTAGGGGAAGTAGCCTGACCCGGTTGTAGCCCAATGCCTATATGCGACACATTCTCACTAGCCTGTTTGCATCTACACGCAGTCCACCATATACGGTGTAACGGCTAAAATCCCATTGCCTGATGTTTCCCAACCCTAGAAAATTTTTACTAATCTTTAAGACTGTAACCCTCACTACACACATGAGTGCTTGGCAATGAGGGGCGTAGCCAGGATTCCACCATAGGGGGCTAATGGGCAGCAAGGGGGCCAAAAAACAAATTCTGAAGCCAAATATGCTAATTTTCACTGATTTTTGATTAATTTTCACTAATCCTTCACTAAATCTCCACTAATTCTTGAAGCCCCCCTGGCTCCGCCCCTGTTGGCAATGGTAGGTATTGATCAACATGACCCTACCAGCACCTTCCATACTATATATATGTGGACTGCATGTGGGCGGTTAGTACTACTACTGAAGATAAGTTCATTACCATTATTAATGGGCACCTACACCTTGAAGAGGCAAAACTGGCTGTGTTGGTATTCCAGTTTTATAGTATCGTTCATTGACCCAGTGGCGGAGCCGGAAACCAACCATAGGAAGACCTTTTTTTTAGCAGAACTGGGAGCTTTGATTCATTCATAAGAGGGTTACAATCTTGGGCAGCTGCTTCCATCAACCACACCGGAAGGCGCAGCCACTCCAAACCAACCATAGGAAGACTATTTTGCATAATACAAATCCAAGTGGCTGAAAAGTCAAATTAGAAGCGAATCATATTTCTAAAACTAGATAATCATATGAGGATAAGCAAATAAAAGTCAGAAGCAAGGAAGAAGTAATAGGTGAAAAAAAACAAACCTAGTTACCAACAAGTGGTGTCCAAGCCTACAATTTACATAATATAGCTCTAGTATTTTATATGGGCAAGAGGGTACAGCCCACGTTGGCCAACATACAGTGCGCTAGTGCGTTGATCTCTGGTTCAATTAGTCTAGTAGCCTAGGCTAGTTTCAGACAATTTACTACAGAATCTATCCCAGAGGCTGAAATCCCGCTCCTTGATGCTCCCAATCCCATTTTGTTGTGTATATATGTGGCCTTGTGTAAGGAATCGGATGCCTGTTAGCTTAAGAGGAAGAGGGGGTGAATTAGGCAATCTAAAAATCTTAACCTATGGCTTCACTATTTTTGCACAAAGGTAAACTAGAACATACTATCTAGATGTGCAAATAGGGTTGTTCTAGTGTGAAACTCCCATCCCAAAACAAGGTTTGCAACCTATAGCCAATCCTAGCATGATACAACTCTAGCAATAGAGTAAATGCGAAAACGTAAAGGGGATGAGAGGAAGGAAACTCTTGACACACGATTTATCCCGTGATATCGGTAGGCACTAAGCCACCCCTAGTCCACGTTGTTGAAGCACTCACACAAGAGTATTGCTTCCCGGTCACCAAGTCTCTCCCAAGAGCACCACTTGACTCGCCATAAAGGCTAGCCACTTAGGCACTTGCTAAGCTCCCTTGGCCACCTTGATGCCGCCTCCGCTAAGTAGCTTCTCCACCAAGGAAGGGGGTCTCCACGTCCCCCGCACAAAGTGTCCTCGCCGCTCCACACCAAGCCGGAGGGTCGATGATGAATGCCGTTGAGCCACTTAGGCCCCAAGGCTTCCGGCGAACCTTGTACAACTTGATTCACTCAAGAATCACCTCACAAGGTTGGCACAACCTTGCACTCACTCAGCTCTAAGCTAAGCCTAGCACTAAGCACATACACTAAGCATATGCAAGTCTATGGATGAGCAATTAAGCACTTGGATGGATTGGATATGATCTTCTAGGTGTCTTGCACTCTCCTGCACTTCCGCACAATCCAACAACCTCAAATGGGTGAGTGGAGGGGGTATAAATAGCCCAAGACATCAAACTAGCTATTGGCTAAAAGCTGCTAAAAAGGTAGCGTCGGATGAACCGATGCTATTCTTTTTCATGGCGTCAGTTCATCCGGTGCCCTCCACGTCACTTAGCCGTTGCAGCTCTACTGACACAACTGTTCCGACGCTATACACCGACGGTGCATCGGTTCATCCGGTGCTGAAGGACGTTTCGCCAAACACTTACTGTAATCATCTTCGTAACCATCGGATAGACCGACGCTTCCTCTGATCATGGCGTCGGTTCATCCGGTGCTGAAGGACTCGTCTTGGCGCGTCTCTGTATTGATTCAAATGAAGCGTCGGATAGACTGATGGTGTCCTCCCTTAGACTGTCGGATCATCTGGTACTACTGTCATCGCTTCTTCTTCTCTGCAACTCGTCCGACGCTACTAGAAAATGGACCGTCGGTTCATCCGACGGTGCCAAGGTTTTCACCCAAGTGTACCAACTTGTCCGACGGTTGCACCGATGCTTGCTATCTAGGTACCGTCGGTTCATCCGACAATGTACTTTCTTTTTCTTTTCTTTCTTGTCTTTTACCCTTGAAAAATAGACTATCTTCTCAATTGGGCATGTGGTCTTTTGGCATCCTTGGGACCTAGAAATGTCTACAAAGACATGCTAAACAATATGGTTAGTGCCATTGATCATGTTGTCATGAATGACCAAAATCATACTCGAACTAATGGCAAATGGGGCCATGTTCGCTACACCTTGACGACCATGCACCAAGGTGCATGCCCGCGTGATGGTATTCATCAACCTAGCTCTAGCACCCTCGTGGTCACCTACATGTCCATACTCCGAGTCTTGGCCATATATTTGTGGCTATCCGAGGTCGTGGGGTTGCAGCTTGTCAAGGTGGTGCTTTAAATGAGTTCGGGCACTTATAAATATATATCGACCACCGAGAATGAATGAATGAAATATATATATATATATATATATATATATATATATATATATATATATATATATATATATATATATATATATATATATATATATATATATATATATATATAAGTGCATCACTCTTGTTAAAACAATGACAACGTACAACTCATATTAATTCATACATCACAAATGGCACACAACTACTCATCTCGCTCGATGTATCATCCATGTGTATGTTGTAGCCGGCCACAAAATAACTATTCTATGGCCGGACCCAACCAGCAGATGTACCGAGCCGACTTCCCAACATACGTGTGCAGCCCCTTTTAAACAATTAATTGGTGCTGCTCTAATTACCGGAAAAAAATCACACACCACCTTAGGCTTGAGTCGTCATGGAGTGGAGGAGCTCGGGTGAGTCATACGGTGAATGGCTGGGGTGGCGGGAGGAATAAGGAGGTACGGTGCTTATATAGATGTCGGCTATTAGTCTCGGGTGGTGTTACGAGCCGACCCTACGCGGGCCCCGCCGCCGCCGTCCTTGAGGCCCGCGTGGGTTCCCGGACGGCCCCTCCGGCGGCGGCGGGGAGGGGGGGAGCCGGGGGAAGGGGGGGCGCTCGCCGGAGTGGAGGGTGCCGCCCAAGTCCCCCGAGGCGGGGCGCGACTCGAGCGGGAGGAGGAACGTGCCTCTCGCCGTAATGCCTACACAACCAGCTATCGAAAGCATCCAATCCTCGCCTACATGTCTATGGAGGCTTGACCATGTATATGTGGGAAAGATGCCACGAGTGCAGTTACGAGTCCCGCACCGCACCGCACTGTTCTGTCTTGGTGCCCCTACGGCAGCTTGAGACGTGTACAGTGGCATTATTTGTTTGTGTGTATGATGTATCTAATAGGCTCACCACAGTTCCCAAACCCACTTGTCAAGGTTGTGGGACTATGTCTCTCATATATACACACAGCCGGCTGTGAATTTGGTCGAGAAACCACACAGGAGAGTACATATATGCACATGCATGGGGTGATAGTGATACATCGAGGAGGAGCTAGGAGTTAGCAGGAGCACAAAAATAACATACACCACACTAGGACAAAGCTATGTAAAATATACAATTTACAGAGCCACACAAAAGTTACAGAGCAACATGTATATACGATCATGCTAGGAGACGTTTTGCAAAGTGTTCATATGGATATAATTAAATCTGCACAAAATCGTTGGACATATATCAATTTCCCCCCTTGGAATTACAGGGCATGCAAGTGCTTGGTATAACGATTCCCAACAAAAAAGTGCTTGGTATATATAACCCCTTCACATTGTGAAATAACGAAATTATGCCCATTTACACACATGCATAGTTGTATGTCCAAGAGTTCATGGACCTAACTACCTGTTTTTAGAACAGTGGACCTAACTACCTAAGCATAGCTCAATAGGGTTAGGTTCCTCCTAGTAGAACTTGTCAACGTTAGAGTCTCCAAATTTACATCTAAGGGCATCCGCAATGGGGTCGATATGCTCTCTACAAGAGAGCCACCAATGAGAGAGATGGCAAGAGATCAAAATGTGCTATCGCTTAACCCAGCGACACTCTACAGCACACAGTTCCGAGCATGTGGGCCCGAACGTAGTTATTTTCCGCTTCATCTCCCTCCGCCTCATCCGTCGGAAGGATTCGTTCATTGTCGCAGCCCATGGCCAGCGGCTAAATCAGGGTGGGCCGGGCGTCGCTGGCGGTGAGGGAGGATGGCGTTCGAGGCGAGCTCGGCATAAATCGTTTGGGCTCGGCATTTTGGCCTCCTTTACCGGCGAACTCGGCGCAGCCGGACTACGGCACACTACAGCGAAGCTCCACGGGTCGGCGTTGGGAGGCGGCTTCGGACGGCCTTCAACGCGGGTGGACGACCTCGCGGCCGAGCTCCATGGCCCGGGCGATCGGATGACGGCGTGACCGAGCTCCGTGGCCGGGCCGGTCGGACGGCAACGATTGGGCGGACGGCGAGCTCCCCGTCCACCGGGCGGGCGGGGCCGGCGCGGTAAGGCCGCCGTGGTCGGCGCGTATGGGCGGGCCGCGCGAACGACACTAGAGGCGAAGCCATGGCCATCGGCAACCAGGTCGCTGGCTAGCAGCACTTACAACCAGACTACATCTATGGCCGCTGTCCGTCGCCTTGGGAAGATTGGAAAGGGGTTCACGGGTGAAGGGGATAGAGAAGACAAGAGGATTAAAGAAACCTAGCATGTGGGACCCACTAAATATAGAAGTAAATGTTGTAGTGTATCCGTTGGGTGACTCATCTATAGTCATTATCTATATATGATGTGGGCACGTTATAGAGGGCTTGCTGTCTACAACCATTGCTCGTGGCGAAGCCAGCTTCCCATCTTAGGGGGCTGCTTCTTTCTTCTTCCTCCTCCAGTCCCACTTTCCCTCTTCTTCTACTCCAGCCTAGGGGGGCTTGGGGGCTTCCATGGTGGTGCCAGCGGTAGGGGGGCTCTAGCCCCGGCCGCCCCACCGTTGGCTTCACCACTGCTGGTGCCCTAACTATTCTTTTAGCGATAGACAAGCATTCATATATAGTGATACACGCGCATGGATGGAGCCAAGGGGTACCAGGGGCGTGCGGATCGGAGGGGGTGGTCTCAAGGCCTCCTTTTTTCTATTTAAAGTTTTGAAGATCAAGAAGATGTTATTAGCTGCAGGTTCAGTGTTTGCTTGCCCTATGAATTAACGTATGTGACCCCCCTAATCCCTCATGGTTCCATCCTAGCTCCATCCATGTAGTAATAGGATATGCCCATTTGTATTTTTTATAAGATTCTTTTGCGGTGCACCATACTACAGCGTGGTGGTATAAAGTATATTTTTTTAGGAATGGGTAAATCTGTTATTATAAAAAACTAGCACAATGCCCGTGTGTAGTCACGGTCAAATTTTATTTTTATAATAAATAGTATCTCACTCGATTACGTATCCCACTCGATTTCGGATGACGTACCAAAAAATTAGGCGGAATCAATCCTTGCTTTAATATTAGGTAGAGATATGTTGTTTTGGTTACTTCGATTTTTTCTTTGAATGTCACCATTTTCCCTCACACGACATTTTTCACCGAGATAAATTTGCAATAATGCTCATATACCACCAATGTGTACCACATATATAGACCACCACTGCAAGTTTTAGTTGTATACAATTAATGTCAAACCCTTTCATACTAATCCTTTTTTTAGATAAGGGATTACAAAATCCGGCCTCTACATCCATGGATGTACACGACTCGTTATTACGGACAACAAACCGGTTCGGAGATACAACAAGCCAAAATCAAAACAAGATCCATAGACCAAAGCAAACGATAAAGATGCTTCCACCCCCTATCCGAAATGTCTAGAGCAATCACTTTCAATCTCTTGCTCAAGCATGATGAGGGTATCCTTGCCTTGCTCGTCACGCCGCAATCGGGACCAAGAGCGTAGCCAATATGCTCCCCTGAAAATAACCCGCATGATAGAGTTAGTTTTCAATTTGTTGAAAATTACATCATTCGGCATCGCCGGATAGCCCAAGATAGCGCGGCTACACCCACCCGCATCAAAATTTTCATGATCTTAGGTTGATTATTAAGCGAAGTACCAAACAAATGGCTAACAGATCTGGTTGTTTAAGATTTGTAGCGAAGAAGATTATGTGCCAAATCGTTTTAGCAAAGGGGCAGTCAAGGAATAGGTGTTGGATATTCTCATTCCTGTTACAACTAACACATTTCTGGCTACCTTTCCAATTTTTCCTAGCCAGATTGTCTTTAGTGAGAACTACTCCCCTTTGTAGAAACCAGAGAAAGATCTTAATCTTTAGTGGGATCCTCATCTTCCAGATCTTTCGATGCTGAAAGGGAGGATTTGTATCAATAAGATGGTGATACAACGACCGGACGGTGAACAAGCCGGACTTGGTTAGGCTCCATTTTAAATAGTCGAGCCATCCGTTAGTTGCACGTGTGAGATTCGTGCCACTAATGCAAGCCGACCTCTAAGATTGTTATCCACTAGAGCCCTTCGAAGGAGATGTTTAGGGGGCTTGTTTCCAATACCTTGGATATCGTAGCGTGTGGATCCCTCGCTGTATTATATAAGTTCGGGTATTGGATTTTGAGCGGCTTTTCTGTTATCCAAGTGTCTTCCTAGAATCCGACTTTGGTCCCATCCTTAATAACAAAGGAACCTAAAGACGGTATCTCATCTTTTATATGCATGAGACCTCTCCAAAAATGAGAGTCATAGGGTTTGGCTTCCACTTGAGTTAAAGATTTAGACCTTAGGTATTTATTACGGAGCAACGTTTGCCGGATGCCATCCGTTTTTAGTAGATTAACTAACCACTTGGCCAACGGACATTTATTTTGTAGTTGCATCAAGAATACCTAGGCCACCTTGATCTCTAGGTCGACATAAGATGTCCCATTTGGCAAGTCCGTACTTGTGTTTCTATGAGGATCCTTGCCAAAAGAATCTAGATCCGTAGCGATCCAAGTTTTTGATGACCCCTTTCGGTATCTCAAAGAAGGACATCATAAACATGGGTAGACTGCTTAAGACTGAATTGAGTAAGACAAGTTTACCTCCGTAGGATAGGTATTTTGCCTTCCAACAAGAAAGTTTTTGTTTGAAACGTTCTTCAACCTTCTTCCACTCAGAATTCAAAAGCTGTCTATGGTGCATTGGGATCCCTAAATATCTGAAAGGGTAGACTGCTTAAGAATGAATTGAGTACGATAAGTTTACCTCCGTAGGATAGGTGTTTTGCCTTCCAACAAGAAAGTTTTTTTCGAAGCGTTCTTCAACCTTCTTCCACTCAGAATTCAAAAGCTGTCTATGGTGCATTGGGATCCCTAAATATCTGAAAGGGTATGTCCCTTTATTACAACCAAAGAGAGAGGTATAGAATTTCATACTAATCCTTTTGAAACACTGGTATAGGTGTATTATGCAGGATAAAAGAGCCATATTTATATGGGTGAATGTACATGCATGTGTATCTATACTTGGTTTAAAAATGAGGCCATCCGTCCATGGATCGAGTTGGTGGGTGGAGGAAGGAAACTATGACAATTCAATGTAAGATAGCAAAAGTGTGAAATCAATTCAATGCAACCAGAAGCTGAACCAGAATCTGCTACAGTCGACTGAGTATTACTCAAACATATGTGTAAGCCATATTTTCCAGGACTTGACTTGTCACGCATCAAGCAAATGTGGGCCGCCGTTTCTCCTAGCAACCAAGGAAAGCGACCAAACTGCTAATCTCTTCCGTGACGGCCATTGTCGACTCCAGTTGTGAAGTAATGAGCTGGTTCTGTTTTGGTGCCCCTTCAGCATAAGATGTTTACAGAGGCCTTATTGTTTGTGTGTTTCCACTTGGCAGTTGGCACGCTGGGATTGTCCCTCACGCTCAAATCTTATTTCCTAATGTTTCTCAATCCCACTTGTTGTTGCACGCATGTCTGTGGCCTTGACCATATTCCATATTGCTAATTAGCTATATATATTGTCAAGGTTGTATGACTATATGGTTCTCATATATGTACACAGCCGACTGCAAGTTTGCTCTAGAAATCACAGAGGAGAGAGTATGCTGCGCACATGGGTGATATATGTGCATGCATCGATTGAGTAGAAGAGAGAGTAAATAGAAAATAGAGTTATTGTGATTAAACTTGTTGTATTTGTCATTAGAGGACTATTACAGCGGACAATACGACTTGTACTACCAACTGGATGGAAAAGAACTCGTATATAATAAAAAAGAATCTATTTGTAAGGATCGGACGGTTGAGATTAATACCGTACTACCGGTTTTTTTGGTAGTACAGGTAGTATTCGTAGGTAGCACGGGTAGTATAGGGTATGATTGGAATTAGAAAAAGAATGGCATTGTCGTAATATATGAAATCTTTACATAATTTTTTCAGTAATCCACCTTATCTTATGAATCAGGCGTTTTGTCTTCATTTCATTTCATTCCTCTCCCACTCGTCTCGTAGCGTCGTGCGGCGGATGGCGGAGGCCGCGGCGGCGGGGGGACCGGCGACGGCTTCGGCGGCGTGGGGTGCGGGCAACGGCTTCGGTGGCGCTCGGGGCGGGCGACGGCTTCGGCTGCGCGGGGCCGGGCGACGGCCATGGCCCCTCGAGGTGCCGCGCGGGGCTAGCCTATACAAAGCAAACCTTTGTATCAAAAAAATATTCTTTTTTATACATTCCCCTCCTGTCCCTTCAAAATAAAGGAACAAGGACAGATATACTTTTGGATTTCTTCTCCCTACGGCTCAGTTTGAACGTATCCAATGCTTTTCAAATGCAACCGACAAAGTTTATGGCTAGATTACATTCTTATAAAGCAGTGTAATTGTATTAACCTCCACATCTCTGTGCTCTATTTTGCAGAGCCCATATACACCAATTACCTAGGCATTGCTTTATTTGCTTGACAGGATCCTGAAATTCCACATGACCTAAAGTGCAAATGCAAGAACCATGATAGTTCAACTAGCATATACAGTATTGATTGAGCTGGTAGATGGAGACATTAACCTGGTATGGAGAGAAATGCCCAGCAGCGACGGTGCGAGAACGCAGGGAAGATGCCCGACGGTAGGAGTGTAGGGAGGCGGCGGCCGCCGTAGCGCGTGGAGGTGCCCCGGGAGGCAGCGGTGGCCGCGGTGTGGGGAGGTGCCCCGTGAGGCGGCGGCGGCCGAGGCGCGGGACTCGGGGAAGGTGCCCCGGGTGAGCCAGCGGCGCGGAATGCGTGGAGGTGCGTGCCACGGATGCGGCGGTGGAGCCGAACGGGAGCTGTCCCCCCCCCCCCCCCCTCGGCGGCGGCGCCGCGGGACGGAGGCAGCGCCGGTGAGGGATGGGCCATGGCCGAAAGGCACATGAGAAGCAGCGGGTTTTTTCCCAAAACATATATGTGGAGCAAATGACCATTGTGCCCAGAGGAAAAAACCAAACTTTTTTTATTTGAAATCTTCTGATGTTCGCATAATCAACATATTTTTTTCTTCTCTTGGCAGCATATCTTTTTAAAAAATCATATATCATCTGTATGAACTCAGATGTTTTTTTTGAATCGAGGGACTCCCCCATTTCCATTACAAGAACAGAAACCATGTTTGATTACAGATTCGAAGCTAGAAGGAAAATGGAGCTCTCGTGTCATTGACTCCCAAGTAACAAACTTGCCTCGAGCTAGAAGCTTAGAACAACTAGGAGAGAAGGAAAGAGACCAGCATGGTTTTACAAGTTCATGAGACACTAGGGTTATTACATCACAGCTCTCCGATTAAGCCAGACCAGGATTTTCTGTTGGCAAAAGCACACTCCAAAAGGACCATCTTCCTCAGTGTTTTTCCACCTGAAGCTTAGCAGTCAAGCTTCGTCTCCATCTTCAGGTTGGACATCCTCCCCTGCCGGCAGACCCTTGACATCAGGTTTCTCCTTCAGCAGTTTGTGAGCGATTGCCAGCATAGTGTCCACACCTGCCGCCACGTCGACTTGAAGCTCGGGAGTGAAGAGGCCTGCCCAATAAGACATAAATTCACAAGCGTGTACTATGATTTCAGCAGGGTGCTTGATTAATCTTTTTTTCAAATACAGCTTTGTTTCTTCTTTTCCACAATGCCCAGCAGACAGCTGCAAAGCCAAAGTGATGAAATGCCTTCCCATTTGGGATCAAGTTTTGTATCCATTGCCTGTACTGTTGTATGTTGGGTGGGATGGTGTTTGTACCAAAATAGGCACCCATAACCCCCGTCCCCCCTGCGCTGAATCTGGCAACACAACATTGAAAGAATAAATGATTTGTTGACTCATTTTGGTTGCAAAACATAAAAATTGTATTGCCAGACCACTTCCTCTTTACCATATTATCTTTAGTGAGAACTGTATTGTTTTCCAGCAGCCATGTGAAGATTTTCACTTTGTATGTGATTTTTGATTTCCAGATGTGTGAGAAATGAAACCCATCATCATCTTGTGTGAGATGATCATACACAGATTTAGTTGTGAATTTTCCTTTGCCTCCCCATTTCCGTTTTATCACATCATCATTGATGTTAAACTCATAGCTATAGACTTTGTCTATTATATTAAGCTATTGCTCGAAAAAAAAATAGGAGGCAGCCACCTATTGAATTGAAGCTGTCCACTCCTCATCAGAAATTGGTGGACTGTAATATTTTTTCCTCGCACCATTCAAATAGTACTGGTGCAACAGTTCATAGTGGTTAGTCTTGTAACCATTTGTCCGTCCAGAGTAGAGTTTGTTTCCCATTATTTGTAATGATTTGTCTCCCTCTCGAGGTAGATTTTCTTGACTTTAAGCAGATCAGCCCACACCGGTGAATCACCCATTTTGAGTGTTAGGGCCCGTTTGGCACAGCTCAGTTTCACCTGTACAGCTGTTTTTTAGAAAACAACTCCACGAGCAACTTATATGAGTTCGGGCACTTATAAATATATATCGAATATATGCACATGGATGATACGTGGAGCTTGTCAAGGTGATGCGCGCGCGCGCGCGCGCCCACACACACACACACACACACACACACACACACACACACACACACACACACACACACACACACACACACACACACACACACATATATATATATATATATATATATATATATATATATATATATATGACATGGATATTCTCTACTATGGACGGAGCACTTTGTGACCTCTCGTTAATAAATAAATTACTCCGTTTTAATCTTGGGAAGTAAAAATCGATTATTTGTTGCATGATGCATCCGTTTTTCGTGGTAATCACAGCCAAATTGATCTCTCCCACCGCCAAGGTCGTTGACGGCCTCCGGCGGCTGACCGGTCGGTCGTATTCCATTACTACTTGTCGGCAATTGGGCGTGCATATGCCAGCCTCCAATCAGCAGCGTTATCGGCATGAAGAAAGACCTCATCCTAGCTTCCACATCGATGTCATGCTGGAAATTCTACCTTGTACGGTGGTCGTCGCGCGCTTGTTTCGAAAACACCGACGAGCATATGACCACATAAATCTAACTGTAGTATCTTTTTGATGTTGTGACCATAAAAATCAGCTACATTGTTATTGTGCGACCCGTTTTGCATGTTTGTCTTGCTGAACCTTAATTCACATTAATTTTGGGTGACCGGGACAGCCGATTGTGTCTTGCAGTGTGTAAGACTACATGCATAGACTTTTAGTAAAATATTTCATGCCGCTGTTAATAACACTTGCATGCATGCACGCTCGGCAAGTTCTACGCACGCTAGAATAATGGTAGTATTTTTAGGAAATACTATTACTACTAGGCATGCATTTTTGTTTGGTGCATGCATGGTATGAATGTTAGTGCACGTACTAGTAGTTGTGGTAATTTAGTGTATACAGGTGTTCTTAATTATGTCATGGACATATACAATAGTAATTACCGGACATTATGTGACATCTTTATTGTTCAAAGAAGAATTATGGTAACATAAAGGATCAATTTACTCGTTTGACATCTAGTTCAGCGACACTCTTCGATCGTGAGTAGTAAAAACCATTTGCTAGGCACGTATTTACTTCGTTTTCATCTCAAATAGTAAAAATGATTCTTAAACCAACGAGGGACTCATTTTCTTCATCAATTCAAAGTTGAGTAATATAGGCTAGGTAAATTGGCTGACTTGCTTGCCTATGCATTGCATACATGACGTATTGACTGATATTTAATACAATGAGAAGTTTAAGGAGAAGTTAACCCATACATGTGGGTGTAGAAGGAGAGGTTTCAGGAAGAGAGATTTTAGGGAGCAACATGAATAGTATTCAATACGCTCTTTTAGTAGGAAACACATCTTCGACGAGGTACCGATTAACATATAATTACGCTTTTCGCTCCCAAGTAGTGAGAAAAGGCCACGGTGCCGTTTCGACTCGAGCTCGGACGCTCTCTAGCTTTGTGTCTGTTTTCATCCGAGGAAATAAAAACAATCCACTTTTTGATAAAGTAACTCATTTAATTATTTCCATGTGAAATCAAAACACCGATACACGTCGGCGGTGCTTCAAGGCGTGCTGGTCCTCTACCGACTAGTGACTACCTTGCTGAGGTGCATGGGTATGGCCACCAAAAATTGCTTCTCACCTTTTTTTTTTCCTTTCCACCGAGGGTCACACATACAAGATGGACTCGGTTAGAGAGAAATTAGCGCACCGGGTCGATCTACTCGTTTGGGATATACGCAAGCATGCATGATGTTTCATCCCATGATAAAGGAAATTTCTTGGATCTCTCACAAAAATACTACTCCAAATTATAAAAATAACTTCTTCAAAGTAATTGTGAATTTACTTTTTTTAAGTTTGAAAAAGAGTAAACCTGAAAGTTACTCCTTTTAATAATATTAGAAAAATTTCCATTTTAAATAACAGTATTTTCTTTTTTCGGTAAGCAAGAGTATTTTCCTTAGGAGTATTGTTCTATATTGGAGTAGTATTTTATATATTCTATTAGAGGTGTGGTCTACATTTAAAGAAGTAAAACCGGTAAAATTTCCATGGTCTCAAGCATGGAGAACCCGAACCGTATGGCAATCCACAATCCACAAGAAAATATCGAAACAACGTAACCGTGACAAATAACTTCAATATTTTATATGGAACTGATTCATCGTTAAACACGGACACACAAAAACAGCGAACACTAAGAGCACAAACTAAGAGGAAGTGATTAAAAATTTTGAGTTGCATGTGAGACCATAAAAAACACCAAAAGGCAATCGATTGACATGTACACAAAAACAAATTCCTATCATTTTCAATATCATTGACCCTACCTTGCCAATTGTCATCTATGTGCACGTCCATGAGAAATTGTGTAGCCGTCATTGATGAGCACCATGGCATAGCCTTCGTGGAAGTGCACTTCTCTACCGCGTCGATTGCCACCGCACCGTTGCCACCACCACCGTCATGGAAGCTTCGATGCTAATACCGAATAATATTCACCACGCTTCGCTAATACTGAATGATCAAAGTTTTATACTACTTCTTGGCATCGAAAATTACTTCTATTTGATAAGACGCAATAAACACTAGTGTTTAAATTATTTTCCATATAACCAGGAGTAATTATTTCTATATTGTATTAACATTACTTCTTGATTTAATAACATAGTAAATATTTCTCATAGTATTTTCTTCTTAGTATTGTTCCTTTGATCGAAATATTTTTCCGGGGAATAAAAAAGATCATGTTTGTACTACCCAAATGAGCTCGTGTGTCGATAGGGGATGACATCGACGACGACCATCGGTGCTTGCTCGGTGAAGTCGTTGAGGAAGCCGATCTATACCAAAGAAATGTGGTCGATGGCTCCTCCGTTGAACTAAATTGCATCACAAGTTTGGTCCATGTTGTCATCGTCGTGGATAGTAAGATTGTGGCCAAGCATCATGGAGGAAGTTGTGTGCTCGAGCTTTTTCTCGCTCCATCCAAAGCTTCTTGGCCTCCCTCCACGGCTGGATACGATTCAAAAAGAATCTCAGCTCCACGGTAAAACAAAATTTTGCAATAGAAAACTCGATCCAAATTATTACCTTCACGAATAGAAGATGATCAATAGGCCATGCCGCTACTCCCCACTGATTGGAGCCTTCGCCGCCGCTAGGGAAATTTAAATTTCGTGATATGGTGTTGTGATTTACGGTTGCATATCTTTTTATGACGAGTTTGGAAGCTTGGATGCTCGGTTGGGTGGCACTCCGCCGGAGTGTTAAACAGCTAGGTAGAATGCTCAATGTGAGAAAAAATGGATCAAGAGGACAGACAAATGAAGGAAAGACATGCATTTTTTTACCTTTATAACTAGTTTAGTATGCAGCAACTTGATTTCCTAATAAATTTTTTGAACCGTGCATGCATGCAGAGTTGATTAACCTAATTAATTTGATTCCAATGAAGTACATGCATGAGGGTTGGTCAAAGGAGTAAAACTTGAAACTAATTACGGTTTCTCAAAAAAAAGAAACTAATTACGGTTGTAGAATTTAACAATTTGAGACGGAGTATTAGCATTCTGTTAGGATTGTTGATTGGTAAACTCCTTCAGCTCACGCATTTATTTGGTAATTGGTAATTGGTAAACCCCAAACGTACGTGTGCAGCCCCTTGTAAACAATTAATTGGTGCTGCTCTAATTACCGGAAAAAATCACACCACCACCTTAGGCTTGAGTCGCCATGGAGTGGAGTGGCTCGGGTGAGTTGTACGGTGAATGGCTGGGGTGGCGGGGAGGAATAAGGAGGTACGGTGCTTATATAGATGTCGGCTATTAGTCTCGGGTGGTGTTACGAGCTGACCCTACGCGGGCCCCGCCGCCGCCGTCCTTGAGGCCTGCGTGGGTTCCCGGACGGCCCCTCCGGCGGCGGCGGGGAGGGGAGCCGGGGGGAAGGGGGGGCGCTCGCCGGAGTGGAGGGTGCCGCCCAAGTCCCCCGAGGCGGGGCGCGACTCGAGCGGGAAGAGGAACATGCCCCTGCTGTAATGCCTACACAACCAGCTATGGAAAGCATCCAATCCTCGCCTACATGTCTATGGTCTTGGGGCTTGACCATATATATGTGGGAAAGATGCCACGAGTGCAATTACGAGTCTCGCGCTGCACCCATCTCTCCTGATATTATCCCTTTGAATGCTTTAGATTCCTAGGGATGAGGAGTTACCCTACATTTCACTTTCTAGGGAAATTTATATTCTCTACGGTTCTCTAAATTTTTCTAGGGAAATAACCAAACTGCCGGGAAACCGGGGAATTCCACTAGTGTCCGTCCATGTATGGAATTGGTGGTGGAAACTTTCAGTGCACGATCAGATAGCAAAAGTGTGAAATCAATGCTGCAGTGAAGTGAGTATTAGTACTTAGCTTACACATAGGTGTGATAAGCCATCACTCGGATTTCTCCAGCACTAGCCAGGTCTTGAGTTGGTACATTGAGCAAATTAAATGTGGGTTCCGTTTCCCTATTTTACCAGACGACGATAGCAATCGACCGAACAGCTCATGTTTTGCGTGACTGCTTATAGTAAAATCGGAGCGACGGAGCCTGTTCTGTCTTGGTGCCCCTACAGGCATCATTGCTTGTGTGTATGATGTATCTAATCGGCTCAACACAGTTGAATGTCTTCTCACGCAAATCTTATTTCCTAATGTTTCCCAAACCCACTTGTCAAGGTTGTAGGACTATGTCTCCCATATATATATACACACACAGCCGGCTGTGAATTTGGTCGTGAAACCACACGAGGAGAGTACATATATGCACATGCATGGGGTGATACTGAGACATCGAGGAGCTAGGAGTTAGCAGGAGCACAAAAATAACATACACCACACTAGGACAAAGCTATGTAAAATATACAATTTACAGAGCCACACAAAAGTTACAGAGCAACATGTATATACGATCATGCTAGGAGACGTTTTGCAAAGTGTTCATATTGATATAATTAAATCCGCACAAAATCGTTGGACATATATCGATTTCCCCCCTTAGAATTACAGGGCATGCAAGTGCTTGGTATAACGATTCCCAACAAAAAAGTGCTTGGTATATATAACCCCTTCACATTGTGAAATAAGGAAATTATGTCCATTTACACACATGCATAGTTGTATGTCCAAGAGTTCATGGACCTAACTACCTGTTTTTAGAACAGTGGACCTAACTACCTAAGCATAGCTCAATAGGGTTAGGTTCCTCCTAGTAGAACTTGTCAACGTTAGAGTCTCCAAATTTACATCTAAGGGCATCCGCAATGGGGTCGATATGCTCTCTACAAGAGAGCCACCAATGAGAGAGATGGCAAGAGATCAAAATGTGCTATCGCTTAACCCAACGACACTCTACGGCACACAGTTCCGAGCATGTGGGCCCGAACGCGGTTATTTTCCGCTTCATCTCCCTCTCGCCTCATCCGTCGGAAGGATTCGTTCGTTGTCGCAGCCCATGGCCGGCGGCTAAATCGGGGGTGGGCCGGGCGTCGGCGCGGTGAGGGAGGATGGCCTTCGAGGCGAGCTCGGCATAAATCGTTTGGGCTCGACATTTTGGCCTCCTTTACCGGCGAACTCGGCGCGGCCGGACTACGGCACACTACAGCGAAGCTCCACGGGTCTGCGTTGGGAGGCGGCTTCGGACGGCCTTCAACGCGGGTGGACGACCTCGCGGCCGAGCTCCATGGCCCGGCTGATTGGATGACGGCGTGACCGAGCTCCGTGGCCGGGGCCGGGTCGGACGGCAACGATTGGGCGGACAGCGAGCTCCCCGTCCGCCGGGCATGCGGGGCCGGCGCGGGGAGGCCGCCGTGGTCAGCGCACTTGGGCAGACCGCGCGAACGACACTAGAGGCGAAGCCATGGCCATCGGCAACCGGGTCGGCGGCGGCGAGCGCACTTACAACCAGACTACATCTATGGCCGCTGTCCGTCGCCTTGGGAAGATTGGAAAGGGGTTCACGGGTGAAGGGGATAGAGAAGACAAGAGGATTAAAGAAACCTAGCATGTGGGACCCACTAAATATAGAAGTAAATGTTGTAGTGTATCCGTTGGGTGACTCATCTATAGTCATTGTCTATATCGATGTGGACACGTTATAGAGGGTTCGCTGTCTACAACCATTGCTCATGGCGAAGCCGGCTTCCCATCATGGGGGGGGGGGGGGGGGGGGGGCCGCTTCTTCCTTCTTCCTCCTCCGGCCCCTCTTTCCCTCTTCTTCTTTTATCTCCGGCCTAGGGGGGCTTGGGGGGCGTCCATGGTGGTGCCGGCGGTAGGGGGGGCTCTAGACCTAGCCGCCCCACCGCTAGCTTCACCGCTCGCCGGTGCCCTAATTATTCTTTTAGCGATAGACAAGCATTCATAGTGATACACGCCCATGGACGGAGCCAATGGGGACTAGGGCGTGCGGAGGGGGGTGGCCTCATGGCCTCCTTTTTCTATTTAAAGTTTTGAAGATCGAGATGTTAATAGCTACGGGTTCGGTGTTTGCTTGCCCTATGAATTAACTTATCGATCCCCTAATCCCTCATGGTTCCATCCTAGCTCCATCCATGTAGTAATAGGATATGCCCATTTGTATTTTTTATAAGATTCTTTTGCGGTGCACCATACTACAGCGTGGTGGTATAAAGTATATTTTTTTAGGAATGGGTAAATCTGTTATTATAAAAAACTAGCACAATGCCCGTGTGTAGTCACGGTCAAATTTTATTTTTATAATAAATAGTATCTCACTCGATTACGTATCCCACTCGATTTCGGATGACGTACCAAAAAATTAGGCAGAATCAATCCTTGCTTTAATATTACGTAGAGATATGTTGTTTTGGTTACTTCGATTTTTTCTTTGAATGTCACCATTTTCCCTCACACGACATTTTTCACCGAGATAAATTTGCAATAATGCTCGGTTACCACCAATGTGTACCACATATATAGACCACCACTGCAAGTTTTAGTTGTATACAATTAATGTCAAACCCTTTCATACTAATCCTTTTTTTAGATAAGGGATTACAAAATCCGGCCTCTACATCCACGGATGTACACGACCTATTATTACGGACCACGACTGGTTCGGAGATACAACAAGCCAAAATCAAAACAAGATCCATAGACCGAAGCAAACGATAAAGATGCTTCCACCCCCTATCCGAAATGTCTAGAGCAATCACTTTCAATCTCTTGCTCGGCATGATGAGGGTATCCTTGCCTTGCTCGTCACGCCGGGCCGGGACCAAGAGCGTAGCCAATATGCTCCCCCGAAAATAACTCGCATGATAGAGTTAGTTTTCAATTTGTTGAAAATTACATCATTACGGCATCGCCGAGATAGCCCGACATAGCGCAGCTACACCCACTCGGATCAAACTTTTCATGATCTTAGGTTGATTATTAAGCGAAGTACCAAACAAATGGCTAACATACCGGTTGTTTAAGATTTGTAGCGAAGAAGATAATGTGCCAAATTGTTTTAGCAAAGGGGCAGTCAAGGAATAGGTGTTGGATATTCTCATTCCTATTACAACTAACACATTTACGGCTACCTTTCCAATTTTTCCTAGCCGATTGTCTTTAGTGAGAACTACTCCCCTTTGTAGAAACACGAGAAAGATCTTAATCTTTAGTGGGATCCTCATCATCCCGATCTTTCGATGTTGAAAGGGAGGATTTGTATCAATAAGATGGTGATACAATGACCGGACGGTGAACAAGCCGGACTTGGTTAGGCTCCATTTTAAATAGTCGAGCCATCCGTTAGTTGCACGTGTGAGATTCGTGCCACTAATGCAAGCCGATCTCTAAGATTGTTATCCACTAGAGCCTTCGAAGGAGATGTTTAGGGGGCTTGTTTCCAATACCTTGGATATCGTAGCGTGTGGATCCCTCGCTGTATTATATAAGTTCGGGTATTGGATTTTGAGCGGCTTGTCTGTTATCCAAGTGTCTTCCTAGAATCGACTTTGGTCCCATCCTTAATAACAAAGGAACCTAAAGACGGTATCTCATCTTTTATATGCATGAGGCCTCTCCAAAAATGAGAGTCATAGGGTTTGGCTTCCACTTGAGTTAAAGATTTAGACCTTAGGTATTTATTACGGAGCAACGTTTGCCGGATGCCATCTCGTGTTTAGTAGATTAACTAACCACTTGGCCAACAGACATTTATTTTGTAGTTGCAAATCAAGAATACCTAGGCCACCTTGATCTTTAGGTTGACATAAGATGTCCCATTTGGCAAGTCTGTACTTGTGTTTCTGTGAGGATCCTTGCCAAAAGAATCTAGATCTGTAGTGATCCAAGTTTTTGATGACCCCTTTCGGTATCTCAAAGAAGGATATCATAAACATCGGTAGATTGCTTAAGAATGAATTGAGTAAGATAAGTTTACCTCCGTAGGATAGGTATTTTGCCTTCCAACAAGAAAGTTTTTTTCGAAACGTTCTTCAACCTTCTTCCACTCGGAATTCAAAAGTTGTCTATGGTGCATTGGGATCCCTAAATATCTGAAAGGGTAGACTGCTTAAGAATGAATTGAGTACGACAAGTTTACCTCCGTAGGATAGGTATTTTGCCTTCCAACAAGAAAGTTTTTGTTCAAAGCGTTCTTCAACCTTCTTCCACTCAGAATTCAAAAGCTATCTATGGTGCATTGGGATCCCTAAATATCTGAAAGGGTATGTCTCTTTATTACAACCAAAGAGAGAGGTATAGAATTTCATACTAATCCTTTTGAAACACTGGTATAGGTGTATTATGCAGGATAAAAGAGCCATATTTATATGGGTGAATGTACATGCATGTGTATCTATACTTGGTTTAAAAATGAGGCCATCCGTCCATGGATCGAGTTGGTGGGTGGAGGAAGGAAACTATGACAATTCAATGTAAGATAGCAAAAGTGTGAAATCAATTCAATGCAACCAGAAGCTGAACCAGAATCTGCTACAGTCGACTGAGTATTACTCAAACATATGTGTAAGCCATATTTTCCAGGACTTGACTTATCTGGCATCAAGCAAATGTGGGCCGCCGTTTCTCCTAGCAACCAAGGAAAGCGACCAAA
The DNA here is from genome assembly GCA_947561735.1 of Cenchrus americanus. Taxonomy (NCBI): domain Eukaryota; kingdom Viridiplantae; phylum Streptophyta; class Magnoliopsida; order Poales; family Poaceae; genus Cenchrus; species Cenchrus americanus. The sequence goes on from OX387245.1 coordinate 241,564,225, forward strand.
CTGCTAATCTCTTCCGTGACGGCCATTGTCGACTCCAGTTGTGAAGTAATGAGCTGGTTCTGTTTTGGTGCCCCTTCAGCATAAGATGTTTACAGAGGCCTTATTGTTTGTGTGTTTCCACTTGGCAGTTGGCACGCTGGGATTGTCCCTCACGCTCAAATCTTATTTCCTAATTGTTTCTCAATCCCACTTGTTGTTGCACGCATGTCTGTGTCCTTGACCATATTCCATATTGCTAATTAGCTATATATATTGTCAAGGTTGTATGACTATATGGTTCTCATATATGTACACAGCCGACTGCAAGTTTGCTCTAGAAATCACAGAGGAGAGAGTATGCTGCGCACATGGGTGATATATGTGCATGCATCGATTGAGTAGAAGAGAGAGTAAATAGAAAAATAGAGTTATTGTGATTAAACTTGTTGTATTTGTCATTAGAGGACTATTACAGCGGACAATACGACTTGTACTACCAACTGGATGGAAAAGAACTCGTATATAATAAAAAAGAATCTATTTGTAAGGATCGGACGGTTGAGATTAATACTTGTACTACCGGTTTTTTTGGTAGTACGGGTAGTATTCGTAGGTAGCACGGGTAGTATAGGGTATGATTGGAATTAGAAAAAGAATGGCATTGTCGTAATATATGAAATCTTTACATAATTTTTTCAGTAATCCACCTTATCTTATGAATCAGGCGTTTTGTCTTCATTTCATTTCATTCCTCTCCCACTCGTCTCGTAGCGTCGTGCGGCGGATGGCGGAGGCCGCGGCGGCGGGGGGACCGGCGACGGCTTCGGCGGCGTGGGGTGCGGGCAACGGCTTCGGTGGCGCTCGGGGCGGGCGACGGCTTCGGCCGCGCGGGGCCGGGCGACGGCCATGGCCCCTCGAGGTGCCGCGCGGGGCTAGCCTATACAAAGCAAACCTTTGTATCAAAAAAATATTCTTTTTTATACATTCCCCTCCTGTCCCTTCAAAATAAAGGAACAAGGACAGATATACTTTTGGATTTCTTCTCCCTACGGCTCGGTTTGAACGTATCCAATGCTTTTCAAATGCAACTGACAAAGTTTATGGCTAGATTACATTCTTATAAAGCAGTGTAATTGTATTAACCTCCACATCTCTGTGCTCTATTTTGCAGAGCCCATATACACCAATTACCTAGGCATTGCTTTATTTGCTTGACAGGATCCTGAAATTCCACATGACCTAAAGTGCAAATGCAAGAACCATGATAGTTCAACTAGCATATACAGTATTGATTGAGCTGGTAGATGGAGACATTAACCTGGTATGGAGAGAAATGCCCAGCAGCGACGGTGCGAGAACGCAGGGAAGATGCCCGACGGTAGGAGTGTAGGGAGGCGGCGGCCGCCGTAGCGCGTGGAGGTGCCCCGGGAGGCAGCGGTGGCCGCGGTGTGGGGAGGTGCCCCGTGAGGCGGCGGCGGCCGAGGCGCGGGACTGGGGAAGGTGCCCCGGGTGAGCCGGCGGCGCGGAATGCGTGGAGGTGCGTGCCACGGATGCGGCGGTGGAGCCGAACGGGAGCTGTCCCCCCCCCCCCCCTCGGCGGCGGCGCCGCGGGACGGAGGCAGCGCCGGTGAGGGATGGGCCATGGCCGAAAGGCACATGAGAAGCAGCGGGTTTTTTCCCAAAACATATATGTGGAGCAAATGACCATTGTGCCCAGAGGAAAAAACCAAACTTTTTTTATTTGAAATCTTCTGATGTTCGCATAATCAACATATTTTTTTCTTCTCTTGGCAGCATATCTTTTTAAAAAATCATATATCATCTGTATGAACTCAGATGTTTTTTTTGAATCGAGGGACTCCCCCATTTCCATTACAAGAACAGAAACCATGTTTGATTACAGATTCGAAGCTAGAAGGAAAATGGAGCTCTCGTGTCATTGACTCCCAAGTAACAAACTTGCCTCGAGCTAGAAGCTTAGAACAACTAGGAGAGAAGGAAAGAGACCAGCATGGTTTTACAAGTTCATGAGACAATAGGGTTATTACATCACAGCTCTCAGATTAAGCCAGACCAGGATTTTATGTTGGCAAAAGCACACTCCAAAAGGACCATCTTCCTCAGTGTTTTTCCACCTGAAGCTTAGCAGTCAAGCTTCGTCTCCACCTCCAGGTTGGACATCCTCCCCTGCCGGCAGACCCTTGACATCAGGTTTCTTCCTTAGCAGTTTTTGAGCGATTGCCAGCATAGTGTCCACACCTGCCGCCACGTCGACTTGAAGCTCGGGAGTGAAGAGGCCTGCCCAAAAAGACATAAATTCACAAGCGTGTACTATGATTTCAGCAGGGTGCTTGATTAATCTTTTTTTCAAATACAGCTTTGTTTCTTCTTTTCCACAATGCCCAGCAGACAGCTGCAAAGCCAAAGTGATGAAATGCCTTCCCATTTGGGATCAAGTTTTGTATCCATTGCCTGTACTGTTGTATGTTGGGTGGGATGGTGTTTGTACCAAAATAGGCACCCATAACCCCCCGTCCCCCCTGCGCTGAATCTGGCAACACAACATTGAAAGAATAAATGATTTGTTGACTCATTTTGGTTGCAAAACATAAAAATTGTATTGCCAGACCACTTCCTCTTTACCATATTATCTTTAGTGAGAACTGTATTGTTTTCCAGCAGCCATGTGAAGATTTTCACTTTGTATGTGATTTTTGATTTCCAGATGTGTGAGAAATGAAACCCATCATCATCTTGTGTGAGATGATCATACACAGATTTAGTTGTGAATTTTCCTTTGCCTCCCCATTTCCGTTTTATCACATCATCATTGATGTTAAACTCATAGCTATAGACTTTGTCTATTATATTAAGCTATTGCTCGAAAAAAAAATAGGAGGCAGCCACCTATTGAATTGAAGCTGTCCACTCCTCATCAGAAATTGGTGGACTGTAATATTTTTTCCTCGCACCATTCAAATAGTACTGGTGCAACAGTTCATAGTGGTTAGTCTTGTAACCATTTGTCCGTCCAGAGTAGAGTTTGTTTCCCATTATTTGTAATGATTTGTCTCCCTCTGAGGTAGATTTGCTTGACTTTAAGCAGATCAGCCCACACCGGTGAATCACCCATTTTGAGTGTTAGGGCCCGTTTGGCACAGCTCGGCTTCACTGTAGAGCTGTTTTTTAGAAAACAACTCCACGAGCAACTTCATGAGCGGGGGAGAGAGCCATGTTTTGCAGCTTCACCATGTGCTTAACTCGTGAGAGTGAGTTTTCAGAGAAGCTGACCAAAGAGTTGAGCGAGAGAGTTGGCTGTTTGGCTATTGAAGTTGTGAAGCTGCTTGTGAAGCTGCTCATGAGGCTGTACCAAACAGGCCCTTACATTGCCCACCCCATCTCTCTGAAGATATTTTGCTCCAGTCACCTCGTGCCAGAGACCTTTTTCATTCTCTAATCTCCACCACCATTTACATAGGAGACTTGTGTTCATCTTTCTGATGTTCTTGATCCCAAGACCCCTCTCTTTTTTGCTTTTACAAATTGTTGTCCATTTAATCAGTCTATATTTCTTATTGGTGCTCCCTCGTTGCCAAACTCATCAATATGAATTAACTACCGGATCTTTGTATATGTCTATTTACCCAAATTACAGTAGTTAATGCATGTTTCAGGCAGCACCTCAGGTAATCCACGGACACGACCAGGATAGGCACATAGTTCTCTCTCTATGCGTGTGTGTGTGTGGAGTGCGTGTGGGCGGTTAGTACAACTACTACTGAAGATAAGTTAATTACCATTATTAATGGGCACCTACACCTTGAAGACAAAAGTGGCTGTGTTGGTATTCCAGTTTTATAGTATTCTTCATTGACCCAGTGGCGGAGCCGGAAACCAACCATAGGAAGACTATTTTGCATAATACAAATTCAAGTGGCTGATAAGTCAAATTAGAAGCGAATCATATTTCTAAAACTAGATATCACATGGGGATAAGCAATAAAAGTCAGAAGCAAGTAAGAAGAAATAGGTAAAAAAGACAAGCCTAGTTACCAACAAGTGGTCTCCAAGCCTATAATTTACATAATATAGCTCTAGTATTTTATATGGGGCAGAGGGGGTTACAGCCCACGTTGGCCAACATACAGCGCTACTGATCTTTGGTTCAATTAGTCTAGTAGTCTAGGCTAGCTTGATACAATTTACTACAGAATCAATCCCGGAGGCTGAAATCCCGCTCCTTGATGCTTCCCAATCCCATTTTGTTGTGTATATATGTGGCCTTGACGACTATGCACGAGTGCTTTGCCTGCGTGATGGTATTCATCAACCTAGCTCTAGCACCCTCGTGGTCACCTACATGTCTATACTCTGAGCCTTGGCCATATATTTGTGGCTATCCTAGGTCGTGGCCATATATGCGCGCGCGCGCGCACACACACACACACATATATATATATATATACATATATATATATATATATATATGACATGGATATTCTCTACTATGGACGGAGCACTTTGTGACCTCTGTTAATAAATAAATTACTCCGTTTTAATCTCGGGAAGTAAAAATCAATTTGTTGCATGATGCATCCATTTTTCGTGGTAATCACAGCCAAATTGATCTCTCCCACCGCCAAGGTCGTTGACGGCCTCCGGCGGCTGACCGGTCAGTCGTATTCCATTACTACTTGTCGGCAATTGGGCGTGCATATGCCAGCCTCCAATCAGCAGCGTTATCAGCATGAAGAAAGACCTCATCCTAGCTTCCACGTCGACGTCATGCTGGAAATTCTACCTTGTACTGTGGCTGTCGTTGCGCTTGTTTCGAAAACAACGGCGAGCATATGACCATAAATCTAACTGTAGTATCTTTTTGATGTTGTGACCATAAAAATCAGCTACATTGTTATTGTGCGACCCGTTTTGCATGTTTGTCTTGCTGAACCTTAATTCACATTAATTTTGGGTGACCGGGACAGCGGATTGTGCTGCCAGCAGTGTGTAAGACTACATGCATAGACTTTTAGTAAAATATTTCATGCCGCTGTTAATAACACTTGCATGCATGCATGCTTGGCGAGTTCTACGCACCCTAGAATAACGGTAGTATTTTTAGGAAATACTAATACTACTACTACTACTAGGCATGCATTTTTGTTTGGTGCACGCATGGTATGAATGTTAGTGCACGTACTAGTAGTTGTGGTCATTTAGTGTATACATGTGTTCTTAATTATGTCATGGACGTATGCAATAGTAATTACCAGACATTATGTGACATCTTTATTGTTCAAAGAAGAACTATGGTAACATAAAGGATCAATTTACTCTGTTTGACATCTAGTTCGGCGACACTCTTCGATCGTGAGAAGTAAAAACCATTTGGCACGTATTTACTTCGTTTTCATCCCGAATAGTAAAAATGATTCTTAAACCAATGAGGGACTCATTTTCTTCATCAATTCAAGGTTGAGTAATATAGGCTAGGTAAATTGGCTGACTTGCTTACCTATGCATTGCATACATGACGTATTGACTGATATTTAATACAATGAGAAGTTTAAGGAGAAGTTAACCCATACATGTGGGTGTAGAAGGAGAGGTTTCAGGAAGAGAGATTTTAGGGAGCAACATGAATAGTATTCAATACGCTCTTTTAGTAGGAAACACATCTTCGACGAGGTACTCTCTCTAGCTTTGTGTCTGTTTTCATCCGAGGAAATAAAAACAATCCACTTTTTGATAAAGTAACTCATTTAATTATTTCCATGTGAAATAAAAACCCTACGCGTCGGCGGTGCTTCAAGGCGTGCTGGTCCTCTACCGACTAGTGACTACCTTGCACATCATTGCCCACAAGATGGATGCCTGAGGTGCATAGGTATGCCCACCAAAAATTGCTTCTCACCTTTTTTTTCCTTTCCACCGAGGGTCACACATACAAGATGGACTCGGTTAGAGAGATATTGGCGCACCGGGTCGATCTACTCGTTTGGGATATACGCAAGCATGCATGATGTTTCATCCCATGATAAAGGAAATTTCTTGGATCTCTCACAAAAATACTACTCCAAATTATAAAAATAACTTCTTCAAAGTAATTGTGAATTTACTTTTTTTAAGTTTGAAAAAGAGTAAACTTGAAAGTTACTGCTTTTAATAATATTAGAAAAATTTCCATTTTAAATCACGGTATTTTCTTTTTTCGGTAAGCAAGAGTATTTTCCTTAGGAGTATTGTTCTATATTGGAGTAGTATTTTATATATTCTATTAGAGGTGTGGTCTACATTTAAAGAAGTAAAACGGGTAAAATTTCCATGGTCTCAAGCATGGAGAACCTGAACCCTATGGCAATCCACAATCCACAAGAAAATATCGAAACAATGTAACCGTGACAAATAACTTAAATATTTTATATGGAACTGATTCATCGTTAAACACGGACACACAAAAACAGCGAACACTAAGAGCACAAACTAAGAGGAAGTGATTAAGAATTTTGAGTTGCATGTGAGACCATAAAAAACACCAAAAGGCAATAGATTGACATGTACACAAAAACAAATTCCTATCATTTTCAATATCATTGACCCTACCTTACCAATTGTCATCTATGTGCACGTCCATGAGGAATTGTGTAGCCGTCATTGATGAGCACCATGGCATAGCCTTCGTGGAAGTGCACTTCTCTACCGCGTCGATTGCCACTTGCACCGGTGCCACCACCACCGTCATGGAAGCTTGGATGCTAATACCGAATAATATTCACCACGCTTCGCTAATACCGAATGATCGAGTTTTATACTACTTCTTGGCATCGAAAATTACTTCGTTTGATAAGACACAATAAACACTAGTGTTTAAATTATTTTCCATACAACCGGGAGTAATTATTTCTATATTGTATTAACATTACTTCTTGATTTCATAACATAGTAAATATTTCTCATAGTATTTTCTTCTTAGTATTGTTCCTTTGATCGAAATATTTTTCCGGGGAATAAAAAAGATCATGTTTGTACTACCCAAATGAGCTCGTGTGTGGATAGGGGATGACATCGACAACGACCATCGGTCTTGCCTGGTGAAGTCGTTGAGGAAGCCGATCTATACCAAAGAAATGTGGTCGATGGCTCCTCCGTTGAACTAAATTGCATCACAAGTTTGGTCCATCTCGTCATCGTCGTGGATAGTAAGATTGTGGCCAAGCATCATGGAGGAAGTTGTGTGCTCGAGCTTTTTCTCGCTCCATCCAAAGCTTCTTGGCCTCCCTCCACGGCCGGATACGATCCAAAAAGAATCTCGGCTCCACGGTAAAACAAAATTTTGCAATAGAAAACTCGATCCAAATTATTACCTTCACGAATAGAAGATGGTCAATAGGCCATGCCGCTACTCCCCACGATGACAAAAAAATGGATCAAGAGGAGAGACAAATGAAGGAAAGACATGCATTTTTTTACCTTTATAACTAGTTTAGTATGCAGCAACTTGATTTCCTAATAAATTTTTTTAACCGTGAATGCATGCGAGTTGATTAACCTAATTAATTTGATTCTAATGAAGTACATGCATGAGGGTTGGTCAAAGGAGTAAAATTTGAAACTAATTACGGTTTCCCAAAAAAAAGAAACTAATTACGGTTGTAGAGTTTAACGATTTGAGACGGAGTATTAGCATTCCGTTAGGATTATTGATTGGTAAACTCCTTCAGCTCATGCATTTATTTGGTAATTGGTAATTATTTCCTTAATGCATTTATGTGCTAATTGGCATTATTTGTATGCTACAATGATGACCAAAATAAATTTGTTAACAAGTGCATGTCACGTGAATGTGAATGCTAGCGAACACACAATATTTAATGCACAATTATAGGTCCATGCAATTAAATTCCTAGTAGGGAGTAAATATTGGAAGCATTTCACGATTGATTACTACTAGCATCTCTAGCTGCACTAACGGAGCAGGCAACACGCCATGAGGGTGTTGAATATTAATCAACACCCTGGCTGATATATACATACATATATATATATGTATGTATATATATATATATGTATATATATATATGTGTATATATATATATATGTATATATATATATATGTATATGTATAAGTGCATCACTCTTGTTAAAACAATGACAACGTACAACTCATATTAATTCATACATCACAAATGGCACACAACTACTCATCCGCTCGATGTATCATCCATGTGTATGTTGTAGCCGGCCACAAAATAACTATTCTATGGCCGGACCCAACCGGCGGATGCAGCCAAGCCAACTTCCCAACGTACGTGTGCAGCCCCTTGTAAACAATTAATTGGTGCTGCTCCAATTACCGGAAAAAATCGCACCACCACCTTAGGCTTGAGTCGCCATGGAGTGGAGGAGCTCGTGTGAGTCGTACGGTGAATGGCTGGGGTGGCGGGGAGGAATAAGGAGGTACGGTGCTTATATAGATGTCGGCTATTAGTCTCGGGTGGTGTTACGAGCCGACCCTACGCGGGCCCCGCCGCCGCCGTCCTTGAGGCCTGCGTGGGTTCCCGGACGGCCCCTCCGGCGGCGGCGGGGGAGGGGAGCTAGGGGGAAGGGGGGCGCTCGCCGGAGTGGAGGGTGCCGCCCAAGTCCCCCGAGACGGGGCGCGACTCGAGGGGGAGGAGGAACGTGCCCCCGCCGTAATGCCTACACAACCGGCTATCGAAAAGCATCCAATCCTCGCCTACATATCTATGGTCTTGGGGCTTGACGATATATATGTGGGAAAGATGCCACGAGTGCAATTACGAGTCTCGCGCCGCACCCATCTCCCGATATTATCCCTTTGAATGCTTTAGATTCCTAGGGATGAGGAGTTACCCTACATTTCACTTTTTAGGGAAATTAATATGGACATGGCTATTTTACAGCCGGCTGTATTTTAAGGCCCCCGCACAGCCACCGATGTTTAGGAAATTAGTAAACTGCCAACCACCGCTCTTTCCTTTTCGGGCAAATTTCTGCTACCGCTAGCTTCTCGAAGCGTCATGTTGCCGCAATCAATTCTATCACGCACACAAGGCATAAAAAATTTCTTTCTCCAACCATGCGAATAATGAATTGGAAAAGAGCATCATTATATCTGGTATCTCATTAGGCAAAAAAGAAAATGATGTGAAAATGTCTTACTGCACATAATATTTTCTTGATCCATGATCATACAACACATAATATTTATTTATCAGAATATATGTACTGAGTTAACATCCTGTGGAGCTCTTTGATGAACGTTGACATACACCAGTTTGTCGATGTCAAAAGCTCATCCATATGTGCAGATGAGCATGTAGATTGTTGCCTATCTCTACAGATTTGCCTAGCAACAAATAGTGTCCTCACCCTTGACATTCCGGATAACCTTTGGGTTCTGCTAGTATTTGATTCTCAATCCAGCAAAAACAACAAGAGATGCAAAAATGATAGGACAGTCTTACAGGGACCTCACCTTTACCTCCATAACAGAGACATGAGTTAGTCCCCAATTCCGTGCCTTTATACTAAAAATAGCTGCACATATAAATTAGAGTAACTGCAATAGGGAAGCTTAGCATAGAATCAAGAGAACACCGGTACCTGAATGGTCTGGGTCTTGCCAAGCTACCCACATTTTTTTGAGAATACATTTGCATATGTTGGCTGTAAGATGACCCTCAGCTATGTAAGCATAAACACATGTTAGCTCATATAAATTTATTATAAATTTGATATAACTTGCTCGGGAAGCATGCACTAAATTGCCTACATTATAAACTAGACCAGTTTTAGATCATGAGCAACACCAAACTCCACCCTGAGGGAATGTCATGGAAATGTAAGTGCAGAAAATAGCACCGAGCAATGGCCCAGTTGTCGATCACATTGAATTGAATACAAACAATTCATTGACCTATTGACAAGCCCCATCTATATATTGGGGTAGTATTTAATACATATAATTGGAGCAGTATATGCAGAAGCATTTCATACATGTTGATATGTGTATGTTGTTTTTCTCTGATTGGTTGAGTTGCTTTTCAGAATTAGCTAAACTGCTGACTGATTGGTGCTAATTTGAGTACAGGAGAATGCTAAGTTGTAGTTCAATGACAATTACCCAGCTAAATATATCACCTAACTCCACTAGCAAGTACCAACCGCAATAAAATGACTCAGCCTGCTACTGAAAGGCACAAATAGAGGTGGCACAAGCAAAAGGCATAACATGAGTCATGGGAGGGACTAAGGTCAGTGTACAAGGAAGAAAAAAGAAGCTCGGAGATCTGCAGAAGGGAACCACATGTGAAATGCTTGTAACAAACTAGTCACTTCTTTAGAAGAAAGAACCAGCCCACTGTAATATTGTCATGTTTATGTGCAGCTAACGTCCTAATTAAAACACCAAATCCAAATCTAAATTAAATAGCAACATAAGTTTTGCTACTTGCAAGATGTCCTCTACTGGAAGCAAGAATTATAAGTGCCACATCTCTTTTCCCAACCTAAAGATCTATTAAATTGAACAGTAAAATACTCCTAGCATAATAAACCTAAAATATTCTTTAAAAAACAACAGCCTAATATGTACAATCATACACCAATTGGAAAATTCTATGTTTGGAGGATCTGATTTCTGCTAAATTGGTGATAAAATGCTTCTAATTTGATTACTAGAAAAATGGTAAGTTGTTGTTTTAGGAAGATGATAAACATACCTCATGCCAAGCCTAATTTCTTCTCCCAATTTGTGTCATTTTCTTCGTGCATGAACCATTTATAAGCCAACAACTTCTAGATGTTGTCTTTCTCCTAGGAATTATAGACTATGCAGCCGTCCCATTGTTCAGCGTGCATTAGCATTTGGAACCCACAGTCATGACTGCATTGAAAATCAATTGGTAAAAAAATGAATGGTGATTAGAAAGGACCAATAAGAACCAGTAGAAACATATTAAACATATTGTTGTATACTATGTTTTTTCTCTGGTTTATTGAGTTGCCTTTTGGAATCAACTAAATTGATGGCTAGTTGCTGCTAATTTGAGTATTGTAGAATGTTAAATTGCTGTTTAAAGTTTTTGAGAGAGCAATGAGGAAAATGACACAAGTTTAAAGGAGAAAAGGCAGAAGGTGCTAAAAGTTTCATTAAGGGAATGCTATGCCATCATTGGACAATTCAACACAAGCCTCCAATTTTCCATTAAAAAAAAGTGAGAAAAAAGTACTAGCCAAGTGCACAACCACTATTGTTTTTGCCATACATAGACTACTTATGGCTATTAGATCAACAAGATTTATCTGAATAGTTTTTATGCAACTTAATGATGGATTCATCTAAATATGTAGAACCAGTCATTTGTCTACAACTATTTATCACTGGCTACAGTAGGACTAGATGGGCAAAAACAACACCAAAAACTACTCCAAGACTAGTATGCAATTAGGTATCCAATCGATATAACATGTAAGATTTTCTTCAAACGACCACATTTATTTTGTAGTAAAAAAAGTTTGACAGGACAAAAAATATTGATAAACAAAAGAGCTCAAAGCAATTCTGTTAGAACTTTATTTGATAATGTCTGACTCAAACCTGGTAACTCTTGTTTGTAAACCAATAATGCTCATGATTCCAAGTCAACTGCCTAGCTGACTGGCTGATACAATGTATATATTGCAACTTAGGCAAAATAAGCCAACTAGATTTAAGATTTTTGATTTTTCGCTAGCTACATCATGATATTATGGGATATAACTACAACCAATTTCTCCCTTGTATAGTGACACCTACGATGCAAATGAATGCATCTTTAGTACCTTAACAAATGGTGAATATGTTGAAGCTTAGAAAAAATGTTCTAGTAAATCTACCTCTGTTCATTGCATCATCCTCCGACGTTTAATATCATGCAGCCGACAATATGCATCAAATCAAACAAGCAGCACGAAATGATAAAGGAGAAAAAAACAGGAGACAGATCCTTACAAACCTGATGACACCCCTCAACTCCAGAACTAAAGTTCCTCAGGACACTGTCTCAATTACTAGAGAAAAGGAGATCAACCTATAGTCAACGTCTAGAACAAATGATTGATTAATTCATAGGGAATTCGAACACAGTTTAAAGCCAATTCATGCATACAATGAATCGGCAATAGGCATGAATCCTCCACCACTTATTTCTCGTAGCTCTTAGATTTGATATAGATTCGCACATCGACACACATGAGTGGCTCAGAGAAACTAGAGGGTAAGCGGAGCATATTCAAGTCCAAGCACCCTGCGCAAACAACAATGCAGAGTAAAAAAAGTGAGAGGAAATTGTAGGAGGTGCTTGTGTGGTGTGTTGGTCGATGTGAAGGGACGGTGCCAACAGGAGATTGGAGCAACAGAAATGAGGCATGAATCGGCAGGATAGAAGCAGCAGGCACCAACCGAGACATGAATCGGCGAAGCAGAGGTTGGAGATGCAAATCAGCTATGCGGATAGGTGGAGCAGATGAAGACTCATGCATCAGAGGCATGAATCAGCAGAAAAAGTGCGCCAATCTCCATTTACCCCCCGACGCTCCCATTAACGGCCTCACCCGCGCCGCGACACCGGTCGTCTCGGCCTCCCCTAACCTAACCCTAATGCGGCCATGCCTCAATCAGAGGGAGGGGAAGGAGGAGGACCAACCTCGTCGGGGGCTCCACCGCCATGGATGCGCCATCGCGCGCATCCTGCCATGGAGTTGCCGCCATCCAGTCCCTCATCAGTGGCGCCGCACGATCTGGAGACCGTCGCGTGGGCCTTTACAGGGGGATCCACGTGCGTGCTCGCCTTGCACCTCGCCGGGGGGGGCACCGCCGCGCAGACCGCCGGGCGCCCTTGCGCCTCGCCGGTGGCGCGCCGCTGGAAAGGGGATCTCGCTGATGTCTGGTTTGGAAACACGGGAATAGAACGAGTGGTGGGGAGAATATCTTGTATGTGGGCCCGTGCTGGAGTGATGGAAAAGAGAAAGCTGCGACGGTGAACAAAATTACAGTTGATTGGTAACAAGTCTTTTCTCTACAGTTCCCTAAATTTTTCTAGGGAAATAACCAAACTGCAGGGAAACCGGGGAATTCCACTAGTGTCCGTCCATGTATGGAATTGGTGGTGGAAACTTTCAGTGCAGGATCAGATAGCAAAAGTGTGAAATCAATGCCGCAGTGAACTGAGTATTAGTACTTAGCTTACACATGTGTGATAAGCCATCACTCGGATTTCAATTGCATGTATAAACCCAGCTCGCGACGTGTGCACTTGAAGCTCAAATCCTATTTTTTTGTCGCCTACATGTCTATGCTCTTGAGGCTTGACCATATGTCTGTGGCTATCTTCTCAAGGTCGTGGCAGTGTGCAGACTAAAGCTCTCGGCTTCTAACAACCAATACAAAGTTCGGTAGAGAAAGCTAGCTTTATATATAAAGTACCCTTGTCAAGTCGGTACTAATAATGAGTTCAGGCACTTATGAATATATATGGAACAGGGAGAAGGATATACACACACATAGATGATAAGAATGCACCCACCCTTGTTGCAACTAGGTTTTGTCCAATTGCAACTGGGGCTCATTCTGGTTGCAATTTGTTCACGTCGGGTTGCAACTAGGAGTCTAGTTGCAATTGGTTCGTGTCCAATTGCAGTAGATTCAGATTCGTTGTAATTAGTTCCGTCGAGTTGCAATCAATGTAGTGTCACAGTTGCAATCAGTTAGTCTCTTTGTTGCAATTCGTTCGCGGTCTGGTTGCAATTGGTTCGCGTTGAGTTGCAATTGGTCCTGTGACACCCTAAAATTCCATCACTCAAATCACTTAGCAACTTAAATTAGTCTTAAGGATTTAAAGAATTTAAATTGCCATTTAAATTGAGCTCCAAAATATTAAACATAACTTAATAAACTTAGAGACAACAAGTGTTTGTGCATCATCAGTTGACTTGCATGGTTTTTGGTTGCTTGTGTGGTTTCTAAAAAGTTTATAAAATTCTTGAGAAAAAGTTTGAAAAAGTTTGATTTGAATTTGAAAAGAAAAATGGTTTGAAAATGAAGTTTGAAAAAGAAAAAGAAAAAAAGAGAAAACCTCGCCGGCTCCCCTTTCAGCCCAGACGGCCCAACAGCCCATCGGCCATCACCCGCGCCGGCCCACCTCTCCTCCTCTCCTTTTTCTTTTTTTTTTTTCTCGCGACGCCGACGCACGGGCCCCGCCTGTCAGCCTCCCCTTCCCCTTTCCTTTCTTCTTCTTCCTCTCGCTACCCAACCGACCCGGCGCCGCCGCGCAATCCCCGCCACGCCCAGCCGTCCCCCTACCTTCCCTTCCTCTCTCCACAGCCAATTAAGGCAATCAAACTTCCCCGTGATCAATTAGGCCGTTACTTTCCATCCTTAAACCCTAGCCGTCACGGCCGCGGCCATCAATGGCAAGCCGCCGGCCGCCCCATCCCTTTCCCGCTTGGCCTACCTCCCTGCACCTCTATTTAAGCTTGCGCTCGAGCCCCGCGCCTCCCTTTTGCACCTGCGAGCACTCCACTCCACGCATGTGAGCCCAATTCCACCGACGCCGCCGCCCCGGGTTCCCGCCGCCGCCGTCAATTCGTCACCGCCGGTGAAGGATTGGTCCCTTCACTCTTTCTTTTTGATTCTTGGGATCGCCGGGGAGCTTAACGAGCACGTCGTTGTCACGGGTTCTCGTCCCCGACGCCCGTGGCGGCCGCGCCCGACCACACGGGAGCGCCGCCCGATCCGCCGCCGTTGCCAAGTTTCCCCACCGGCACCTTCTCTTCGTTTTTGAGCTCGCCTTCTTCTTCTACACGCGGTGAGCAAAAACCCCCCGCCCAATTCCCCTTCCTTTCACGCACGGCAACGCCTCCCCCGAGCTCACCGGAGTAGCCGCGCGCGCCCCCTTCGGTGCGGCCGCCGGTGAGGCCCGATCGCCCCCCGACCCCTTGGTCACGTGCGCAAGCGCCCGCACCGCATTTTGCTCCAACCCGCGGTCGAGAAGGTGGCCGGGAGCGCCGTCCATGGCCAACGCCGGCGAGCCCCCGCCGCGCGCCGCCGCACTCCGGCGTGCTCCCCGTCGCGCCCCGCTCGCACACGTCCCGGCCGTTGGATTTGGCACGGGCGATCCGATCAAAACAAGGGGGTACCCCTTGGCCTCGGTCCCGCACGCGCCGTGGCCGTTGGATCTAAGATCCACGGCGCCGGGCCGGGCGTTTTGTTTAAGAGCCCCTGAGCTTTTATATTTTTGCAAGCCGATCCTTCCACCTTAGAGAATTTTTACGGATAGGTCCTGATTTTTATATTTTAGCCCCTGGCCGACCTAGATTCTTTATATAAAGGTCCTTTTTCATCCTTTTAGCATTTAGACCCCTCTGTTTTATTTTGTAGTTATGTTTTAGCCCTGATTTTATTTATAAAAAGCCCCTGTAAACTTAGTTTTCTTGCGGATAGGTCCCCGCAAACTTGTTTTAATCATATCTTTCTCATTTTAACTCCGTTTTTAGCGTTCTATATACCGAAATGATCGTCTCGACGAGTAGAATCTTTTAAACAGCAAATTTACCAGTTTTATTACTGTTTGGTGTACTGTTTTATTTATTGTTTGTTGTTCATGTTTGACTGGTAGATATCGTGCCTATTTCGTATGAGCTCCCTGTCGGAGGTGATCAGGAAGAGCCTGTTTTCGAGAAGGATTTCACCCAGCTTGTAGAGGAAGGCAAGTCGCTTTCCCCCTCTGCATTATCTTTTTTTGAACCTATGTTACTGCATGTTAAACAATGTTTACTATTCCTGTTGCTATGCATAAACTGATGGGCAAACACCTAGTTAAGGACTTGACTAGATACTTTACCACTTTACCTTGATCAACCCTGTTTAAACAAATGCTTGGGGTAGATAAATGCTTAGTTTACTTTACATGAGTTTGGTTATGCTTTGTTTATATTACGCATCTCGGTTTCGTTTATATAATGTGCTTTGTGCTTAAAACAAGATAACTTGATTTTATAATCGGAACATGGAGAACCACCCAAGATAACGGTACAACCACGGTCCACATGGCTCGGCTTAGCCAATTAATTAGGAGAGTGGGTTAGCGATAGCTCTTTTCCGAGAGGGGCACGGGGGGGCGGAGTTGAAGGGGTTTAGCCTGGTTCTTTTGGGGTAGCGACCTTGGCTAAGGTGCGACCATTAGGGAGGGTTATGGTCCGCTCCGCCGCCGTAACTATTGCGGGCTGTTGGTTTCTCATCTTTCCTTTGTAAAGGCTTCGTAGTGGACCCCTAGCCACTCACCTTGGAAGTGTTTAAGGGTCTAGCTAACCCGGGCAAGATGGGGAACACGGCCGTGGGTCAAGTGTACAACCTGCGAGTGTAAAGGCGATCGATCGGCCGTGCTCACGGTCATGAGCGGCTTGGACCCTCACATGATTAATAAACTTGAAGATTAATGCAAATCATGGGTTTGTGGTTTGGTTTGAGGTTTCTTTTAAGGTTAAGTGGGTTGGTATACACTTACACCTAGTAATTAGGTGCTTGCTAATAAAACTTGACCAACTTATAAAACTCTTACCGCGTGAACCATAGCCTATCCTTGATAGCCTTGCATTGTTTCCCCCACTTGCTGAGCACCAACCATAAGTGTGCTCACCCTTGCTTACCGCTGTTCAGAGGAGAACGTCGGAGGCGAGGACGAATACTGGAGTGACTACGAGGAGTTCTAGGGCATGCGGATCCCCCAGTCATCATGCCTGTGGAAGTCAAAGATGGAGCTGCTCGTCGTTTAGTTATCGTTGTGTTTGGACCTTCGAGTCCACCTCTCTGGTTGTAATAATGGACATCGTACTGGTTTAACTCTTGAACGATTTATTACTGCAATGGTATTACACTCGTTTTATCTATCATGTGTGTGTAAAATGATCCTGGCGCACACGTGAGATGCATTCAGTTTTTCTTGTAAAATCAGGTGTGACAAAGTGGTACCAGAGCCGTGATGACTGTAGGTCGCAGCCTTAGTTAGAAATGGACGAAATTAAGGATTCATGATCTAGAGAACCTTATCATGCTTCAAATCATCTTATTTACACATTAAAAATCTAATTTAATTTTGTTTATCATTTTAAACTGTCATTTTGATTTATTCTGTACTCTGAGATCAGTTTTGCTTTGACAGATGGCCGGAACCTACATAACCCCTCGCAAGAGCACCGGTGGGCGCTTTTTCTGCGGGACGGTGGCCCCTCGCCATCGTCTTGAGGATGTTGAGGAGGAACCGGAGGAGTTCCGGCCCGAGAGGTTGAGGTGGAGGAAGACCCGAGAGGAGGTCCGGCCGGAACCGGAAGAGGAGGATCCGAGGAGGTTGAGATGGAGGAGGAGGAGCCGGATGAGCCATTGGAACGACCACGGTACGTACGATGGCACCGTGCTTGGAGGCGGACGCCGATGGGGACATTGTGATTCCACCGGCGCTTGTGGAAAATGAGGAAGCACCCCCCCGCACATGTTGATCCGGTGCTCGATGGTGAAGGAGGTGACCGGATGACTCCGGTGATGACGGTGTGGGTGAGGAAAGTGGTGACAATGCGTTGGCAACCCGGAGGAAGATGAGGATGAAAACCCTCGCTATCACGGAGCGAGAATATCACAAACATTCCACGAAGGCGAGAATGGACAGTTTTGCATTCTTCTATGGGAGGTTTTGCGATGCACAGGATATACCATAAGGCCTCTCTACGTGACTAAGCACTTCGGCGAGCCGGGGAATGAGAGACTACTACACCTGCGAGAGTTTACATCGGGAAGCCCCCGAATGATACGGGAAGGCTAGAGGTATCGCTCATCTCACCACAGCACGGCTCAGTTCTCCACATATGATGCTGCGGTGAATGATGCAGCAAGGAGGGCACTCTGGTCAATCTGCAATGCAAATCGGGTGCAGTTGTTCCACTCGGAGTATCGCCATGTGCCTCGTCGTGCAAGTGGCACGAGAGGTGACTGTGGTGCCGGCGGGAGGCAATGATCTGTCACACCACGAAATTTCCAATTTCGGGATGTGAATAGAAAAAATAATTAAATAACGATTTTCTCATAATTTTAAAATTTTTCCAACATTTATTTTTCTTTACGGGGAATATAGTATAGGAAAAAAAATCCTTTTATTGATTTTCTAAACTAAATAAAGGTTATGTGTGTTGCATTCATGCCGATGCATCTAGTGGTTCTTGAGTGCAAAAAGGTTTCAAAAATGTGTGTAGGAGCTGTCCAAACTCTCCCGAGAATTTTCTAGATTTTTACGGAATTTATTCTCATTTTCTCCGAGCATTTTCTATTTATTAGAAGGCATTTTCATGAGCACCAAATGCTTTATTTGGATTGTTCATCTCTTAATCTATCTCTAGAAATTTTCCTGGAATTTTTGTGATTTTCGGAGTATTTTTCGTGCTTTAAAATAATTTACAGAATTTTCTGGATTATTTTTCGCACTGGAAATAGATTCAAAAAAAAAAAAGAAACCTATTCTACCAGGCGGGGCCGAGCCCGTGGGCTCGACCCGCCCGCGCCCGCGCCCGCCCGCTACGGCCCGGCCCGCGAGCCCGGCAGGCCCATCGGCCGCCCGAGGCCGGACCGGCGGCCGGCCGCCGCCGCCCGGGGGGGCGTGCCTCGCGCGCGCCCCTATAAAGGGCGCCGCCGCGCCCTAGGCCGCGCCGCCGCCCCACGCCGCCGCCCCCGCTCGAGCCCCGCGCCGCCGCCCCGCTCCCCGCGCGAGCCCCGCACCGCCGCGTGAAGCCGCCGCCGGCCGCCATGGAGGTCCGCCCGCGGCCGTCGCCGAGCGCCGCCGTCCATGCTCGATTCGTCGCGGCCTTCACCCGATGGACCAAACGGACGCCGGGGAGGAGCTTCGCCATGGAGAAGTCACACGCACTCCACCGTAGGGATCGGTCATCCCGAGCTCCACCAGGCGGAACACGCCACTGCCTGCTCGTCGATCTCGTCCGAAATCCGGTCGCTACCCTTCATCTCCAACGATGGTGAGCACACCCATGAAATTCCCTTGATCTCCTCTCTCCGTTTTGTGTTTCACCCGAGCCCCTAGGTGTCCAGGACCTCGCCGATTTGATGCTCCAGGAGCTCCTGCACGCTCCTGTACGCCTTGAGCCCCTGTCCGTTCCTGCCTGGAGGTTGAAGAGATAAGGTGGTTTTGCTTTTAGGTCCCTAGGTTTCTCCAAAATAGATCCCTATTGTTTGTGTCTTGCACCTTTTATGGAAAACCCCCTAGAATAATCTCACCCTTCGCACATAAACCCCACCAAGCTCTTTTACAGATCTAACCCCTAGATTAGATCTATTCGCGAGCACTGTTTGATGTGTCTCGGGAATCTTCCTTGCTAACCCCTAAAAGCTATAGTTAATCGCGACTAGGTCCTTTCAATCTTGTTTTGCTCATATCTTTTTCGTTTTGGCTCCGATTTAATCCGTTCAAGTTGCGTTAGGTCCATATTAATGTAAAGCACGCGTTAGTGGTGTGTTTTCACCATGTTTTGTTTCTGAAAATAAAATTAATATTAATTTTGATTAATGACTAGCTATGCATGTCTTTTATAAATAAAAGCAATATAGATCTATATATCGTTTTTCATAATCAAATTTAATTTGATTAATGATTACTTTGCATGCTTTTATGAATAAAATCTAATTAGATCTTTTACTCGGTTTTCCATAAGTCAAATATTAATTTGCTTAATGATTAATTAACTTTTATAATTAAAAGTTGATTAGGCTTTTACTCCGACTTTATAAATAAATGTTAATCTTGATTAATACCAATTCAATATTGTTTTTGATAATAATATGATGAACTCGAATTACAAAGTTTCGTTTAGATTGTTCATATAGTTTAGTTCTTCTAAATTAAATGTTTAATCGGTTAAATTCATATATGAATCTTTATTAATAAAACTTGACTAGTTCTTTACACCGGTTTCGTAAATAAAGTTTAATATTGCATTAATGTCAACATAGGGTATTTTATTTTTGAAATATCCTTTATATTTGTTTTGTTAATTAAAATGAACCTAGCTCATAGCCTTTTTCTCGCATATATGCAAAACGTTTGTTAGGCGTTCTTTTCTCAGCTCAATCTTAGTGTGATCTTTCCGGTCCTCGCTCAATCTTCCGCGGCCATCTCTTTAAAGCAAACCAAACCTTTCTTCCTCTTAGCACGGTTTGTGTGCTTTAGTGATCCATCTAATCGATCCTATCCTTTAGTGCGTTCTTTTAAAGCTTTCTTTTGATTGGTGCTTTGTTCTTAGTATATGCTTGTTTGTTTACTTTGTGTATGTTTGTGCCCGATGATTGATGCGCTTAGAGTGAACGCCGTTCGAGAAGTTGGAAGAGCTTGAAGTTGAAGATTCTGAGCAACTACCTTGGTTAAAGGCAAGTGTGTCCTTGATCTTTTGTCCTAAGAATTATACTTAATCACTCATTGCATTGCTTGCATTAATTTTGATGGGTTCCTATTAAGGATTACCTAGTCTTTATGATTATTCCTTGTTAACCTGGGTTTACATTTATGTTGGGTAGCTATGCTTAGTTGCTATACCTGGGTTATGGTGGTTTTAATGAACAACAATGATGAACATGCTTTACTTTGATGCTATATATCTCTGGTTAATACAAGATCATATGATTAATCGGAACATGGAGCGACCACCCAGGAAAACAGTGCTACCACAAGACATATGGCTCTGTCTTGGCTTATTAATTAGTGAACTAGGTGTTAGGTATGCTTTACCTGATAAGGGTTGGGGGCTGGCGGGTAGTGGCGTATGGACTGCTCGGGCGTAGGTGTGGGCTTAGCTAAGACACGGTACTCGTCCGGGAGCTTTATACGTTGCACCGACCGGGGTAACCTAGCGGGCGACCTACATGCGGGGATCTTTGTAACGGCCTCGTAGCGTCCCTATGCAATCACACCTCGGTAGTGTGGTATGATGCTTGGCCGGCATCGCATGGTTGGGTTTAAAGTTCTTCGGGACTTTTACGCGACTTGTGGGTAAAGATGTACAACCTCTGCAGTGTAAAACTAATCGATTAGCCGTGCCCACGGTCATGGGCGGCCTGGACCCTCACATGATAATTGAACTTGAAGATGGACTTAAACCGTGTTCTCTGGTTGTGCTTGCCATATGCTTATGGTGTATCTTATCTATCTCTTTATGATAATTGTGGGTTGGTATATTCTTATACTTTATTAGTAATCGGTGCTAATAAAACTTGACCAACTAAAATTGCTTAAATGCTTTGAGCCAGTCCACTATAAAGCCTTTGCATTCATTCTTTTCCCCACACTTGCTGAGTACGACAAGTGCTCACCCTTGCTATAAACAATGTTGCTCAGAAGGAGGAAGCTACTTTGAAGTCTTGTGAAGATGTTGCTGGTGCTAGGCGTACGCAACCCCCAGTCGACTGCCTGTGATGTTTGGAGCCTTCGTTTCCAGGATTAAGCGTAAATCTCTGATAATCTTTCTTTTTCTTACGTGATACTCGTTTACGTATTCACTTTTATGTCACTGTATGCATGAAACATGATCCTGGCATGCATATAGGTATGCACTTGGTTTTCTTCGGAAAGTCGGGTGTGAGTGGTATCGTAGCTGTATCGGCCGTAGGACGTAAGCCTAGTTAGCACTTGGTCGTTTCTTAATACCTCTTTTGTTCCACAATCTATCCTTACCTTATCCTTGACCTCTCTAAAGAAGGATCTCACATTTTAGCCATCTTCTTTTCTCCCCACCATGAATTCTTATATGTTTATCTTCTCTCTCCTTGAACATTTCTTTGATCTCGCCTGTCCATTCGCTCAAGCAATAACACCCCCTTGATTTATTGGTAAAACCGTTACCCTTACCATTCTATCTGCTCGCGCACCTCCCCGACACCTCAGCGCTGTTTTAATTCTTTCTCGAGCTACAGAACTCCGATCGACATGAAACCAGTTGGGTTAGTTCCTAAGTTTCATAAGTGAATTTCTATAAAAAAATCGAGCCCTATCCAGTACCTGTTCCAGGAGCTATGCTCGAAACATTGGAGCTATCAGAATCTGTAAACTCTGCTGACCCAGTTACCTTCATTATTTTATATCTCGGGCTATGGACCTCAGATTAAGGTAAATCCAATTGGAGTAGTTCAGGAATTTCATCAGCTTCATTCTATCCAAAATTCAGCAGTATTCGTTTTGTATCCAAGGAGATACCTACGAATTAGTGGAGCATTCAGAATCTGCCAACACTGCTGACATAGCCATCTTGTTTAATTCATATCTCGAGTTCTAAACCTCCGATTGAGGTGATTCCAGTTGGGATGAACTCATAATTTTGGCCTCCTTGATCTGGGAAAAATCCATTATTTATGGATATCCTTGCTGGGAGATACATCTGATCTATTAGGAGGATACCCCCTGACTTTATTAACAATGTATAGTGTCGTTCCCTTAGCTATGCCTTGATTGGTGGAATTCAGTGTTTGCATGATGATGCTTGGTTTTATGAACTTGATTGATTCGTTTCTTTGAAGTGAGTGTTGGTGTATTGTGGGTCTTATATCTGCAATAACATCAGTTGCCTAGTTGGGTTTCTCTTTTGTACCTTCCACATCCTTGTTGTCTTTCTTTCTCTCCACTTGGATCAAATAAAGTACTTCAGAAGAAGAAATTAAAGCACACACCAATGCCAACGAGCAAATGCTACTGCTACCGTCGTCATTTAGAAGTGAGCAATTTGAAGAAAAGAAGACTTCACTCTACCTTCCCTCCCACCTTGTGCTTGTTTTTATCCCATCTAGCTCACTCCGATGAAGACCCCAATGATCAAGACAAGATGAGGAATTAAGATCCTACAAGCCCGACGACAAAAGAGGATGATCGCCTACCTACTTCGATCGCAATGTTCGTGTTTATCTCCCTCCTCCTTGCTTCTTCCTTCTTCGAATCTCGGGACGAGATTCCGTTTAAGGGGGGTAGATTTGTCACACCACGAAATTTCCAATTTCGGGATGTGAATAGAAAAAATAATTAAATAACGATTTTCTCATAATTTTAAAATTTTTCCAACATTTATTTTTCTTTACGGGGAATATAGTATAGGAAAAAAATCCTTTTATTGATTTTCTAAATTAAATAAAGGTTATGTGTGTTGCATTCATGCCGATGCATCTAGTGGTTCTTGAGTGCAAACGGTTTCAAAAATGCGTGTAGGAGCTGTCCAAACTCTCCCGAGAATTTTCCGATTTTTCCGGAATTTATTCTCATTTTCTCCGAGCATTTTCTATTTATTAGAAGGCTCTAAAATCTTTTTCGTGAGCACCAAATGCTTTATTTGGATTGTTCATGTCTTAATCTATCTCTAGGAATTTTCCTGGAATTTTTGTGATTTTCCGAGTATTTTTCGTGCTTTAAAATAATTTACTGATTTTTACGGATTATTTTTCGCACCGGAAATACATTCAAAAAAAAAAGAAACCTATCCTACCGGGCCGGGCCGAGCCCGTGGGCTCGACCCGCCCGCGCCCGCGCCCGCCCGTTACGGCCCGGCCCGCGAGCCGGTTAGGCCCATCGGCCGCCCGAGGCCCGGACCGGCCTGGCCGCCGCCGCCCGGGCGAGGGGCGTGCCTCGCGCGCGCCCCTATAAAGGGCGCCGCCCGCCCTAGGCCGCGCCGCCGCGGCGCGCGCCGCCGCCCTCGCTCGAGCCCTCGCGCCGCCCGCCCTCGCTCCCCGCGCGAGCCCCCGCACCGCCGCGTGAAGCCGCCGCCGGCCGCCATGGAGGTCCGCCACCGGCGTCGCCGAGCGCCGCCGTCCATGCTCGATTCGTCGCGGCCTTCACCCGATGGACCAAACGAGACGCCGGGGAGGAGCTTCGCCCGGAGAAGTCGCACGCACTCCACCGTAGGGATCGGTCATCCCGAGCTCCACCGGGCGGAACACGCCCGCCCGCTCGTCGATCTCGTCCGAAATCCGGTCGCTACCCTTCATCTCCAACGATGGTGAGCACACCCATGAAATTCCCTTGATCTCCTCTCTCCGTTTTGTGTTTCACCCGAGCCCCTAGGTGTCCGGGACCTCGCCGATTTGATGCTCCGGGAGCTCCGCACGCTCTGTACGCCTTGAGCCCCTGTCCGTTCCTGCCTGGAGGTTGAAGAGATAAGGTGGTTTTGCTTTTAGGTCCCTAGGTTTCTCCAAAATAGATCCCTATTGTTTGTGTCTTGCACCTTTTATGGAAAACCCCCTAGGATAATCTCACCCTTCGCACATAAACCCCACCAAGCTCTTTTACAGATCTAACCCCTAGATTAGATCTATTCGCGAGCACTGTTTGATGTGTCTCGGGAATCTTCCTTGCTAACCCCTAAAAGCTATAGTTAATCGCGACTAGGTCCTTTCAATCTTGTTTTGCTCATATCTTTTTCGTTTTGGCTCCGATTTAATCCGTTCAAGTTGCGTTAGGTCCATATTAATGTAAAGCACGCGTTAGTGGTGTGTTTTCACCATGTTTTGTTTCTGAAAATAAAATTAATATTAATTTTGATTAATGACTAGCTATGCATGTCTTTTGTAAATAAAAGCAATATAGATCTATATATCGTTTTTCATAATCAAATTTAATTTGATTAATGATTACTTTGCATGCTTTTATGAATAAAATCTAATTAGATCTTTTACTCGGTTTTCCATAAGTCAAATATTAATTTGCTTAATGATTAATTAACTTTTATAATTAAAAGTTGATTAGGCTTTTACTCCGACTTTATAAATAAATGTTAATCTTGATTAATACCAATTCAATATTGTTTTTGATAATAATATGATGAACTCGAATTACAAAGTTTCGTTTAGATTGTTCATATAGTTTAGTTCTTCTAAATTAAATGTTTAATCGGTTAAATTCATATATGAATCTTTATTAATAAAACTTGACTAGTTCTTTACACCGGTTTCGTAAATAAAGTTTAATATTGCATTAATGTCAACATAGGGTATTTTATTTTTGAAATATCCTTTATATTTGTTTTGTTAATTAAAATGAACCTAGCTCATAGCCTTTTTCTCGCATATATGCAAAACGTTTGTTAGGCGTTCTTTTCTCAGCTCAATCTTAGTGTGATCTTTCCGGTCCTCGCTCAATCTTCCGCGGCCATCTCTTTAAAGCAAACCAAACCTTTCTTCCTCTTAGCACGGTTTGTGTGCTTTAGTGATCCATCTAATCGATCCTATCCTTTAGTGCGTTCTTTTAAAGCTTTCTTTTGATTGGTGCTTTGTTCTTAGTATATGCTTGTTTGTTTACTTTGTGTATGTTTGTGCCCGATGATTGATGCGCTTAGAGTGAACGCCGTTCGAGAAGTTGGAAGAGCTTGAAGTTGAAGATTCTGAGCAACTACCTTGGTTAAAGGCAAGTGTGTCCTTGATCTTTTGTCCTAAGAATTTTACTTAATCACTCATTGCATTGCTTGCATTAATCTTGATGGGTTCCTATTAAGGATTACCTAGTCTTTATGATTATTCCTTGTTAACCTGGGTTTACATTTATGTTGGGTAGCTATGCTTAGTTGCTATACCTGGGTTATGGTGGTTTTAATGAACAACAATGATGAACATGCTTTACTTTGATGCTATATATCTCTGGTTAATACAAGATCATATGATTAATCGGAACATGGAGCGACCACCCAGGAAAACAGTGCTACCACAAGACATATGGCTCTGTCTTGGCTTATTAATTAGTGAACTAGGTGTTAGGTATGCTTTACACGATAAGGGTTGGGGGGCGGCGGGTAGTGGCGTATGGACTGCTCGGGCGTAGGTGCGGGCTTAGCTAAGACACGGTACTCGTCGGGAGCTTTATACGTTGCACCGACCGGGTAACCTAGCGGGCGGCCTACATGCGGGGATCTTTGTAACGGCCTCGTAGCGTCCCTATGCAATCACACCTCGGTAGTGTGGTATGATGCTTGGCCGGCATCGCATGGTTGGGTTTAAAGTTCTTCGGGACTTTTACGCGACTTGTGGGTAAAGATGTACAACCTCTGCCGAGTGTAAAACTAATCGATTAGCCGTGCCCACGGTCACGGGCGGCCCTATCCCTCACATGATAATTGAACTTGAAGATGGACTTAAATCGTGCTCTATGGTTATGCTTGCCATATGCTTATGGCGTATCTTATCTATCTCTTTATGATAATTGTGGGTTGGTATATACTTATACTTTATTAGTAATCAGGTACTAATAAAACTTGACTAACTAAAATTGCTGAAATGCTTTGAGCCAGTCCACTATAAAGCCTTTGCATTCATTCTTTTCCCCACACTTGCTGAGTACGACAAGTGCTCACCCTTGCTATAAACAATGTTGCTCAGAAGGAGGAAGCTACTTTGAAGTCTTGTGAAGATGTTGCTGGTGCTAGGCGTACGCAACCCCCGGTCGCCCTGTGATGTTTGGAGCCTTCGTTTCCGAGATTAAGCGTAAATCTCGATAATCTTTCTTTTTCTTACGTGATATCGTTTCGTATTCACTTTTATGTCACTGTATGCATGAAACATGATCCTGGCATGCATATAGGTATGCACTTGGTTTTCTTCGGAAAGTCGGGTGTGACATGATCGCATCGACTTCTTGGCACGTGTGATTCGCTGCCTTGAACACGGATGCGGAGGGGGCAACTACCGAAATGAACAAGTATCATGAGGAGTTGCGGGCTGCTCCGGTGAAGATAGCACGTACGGAAGCACGGTGGCGGGACGGCGACTTCCTCAAGAAGTTATGCCATATCAGACCACAGCTTCCCCTCCGCGCAAGAGGCTCCGTTACGGCTCCGATGAAGCTACTACTCGTCTTGGCTAGGATCCTAGGATACTCGCCCTTATCATTTACCTTTTCGCTAGATCGTTCCTGCGTGAACGTATTTGCTTGTAATAATGAATGCTGTTTGCAAACATGTTTGAGTTGGATCTTTGCTTGATTGTGAATTGTATGGTGGAGTGATGGCCACTATGCAATCAGAATTGTTAAGTTAATTAAAGGATGGTTTGGGTTTTATCGGTTGTCATTGCTTAATCTCTTATGCAAGTTTGATTGGATCAAATCTGTTTTCGCAGTCATATGACATACCAGTAATGTTTTGCTTATAACTCAAGCTACAGAACTCCAAATGACATGAAACCAGTTGGGTTAGTTCACAAATTTAGAGGATGAATTTCTGTCAAAAATTCAATGGTATACAATACATATTCTGGGAGTTATGAACGAAGTAATGAACATGTCAGAATCTGTAAATTTCTGCTGATACAGCTGTACTGTTTGAATTTTATCTCGAGTTATAGATGTCCAAATGAGGTGATTACAGTTGGGATAGTTCCATAATTTTATACATCACAATCTGGTAAAAATGCGTGGTCATTGGATAATTACACAGAAAGTTATACATAATTCTTTGAGGTCAACAGAATCTGTCCTAACTGAAGAACATGCTGTTATTTTATTTTGAGTTAGTCTCTTATGCATTGATTCAAGTACAACTATCTGAGATATGATTTTTCTAATGGTCAGATGGTAAACACCAGGTCCGAGAGGAGGTCAAGACGTGCCGCCCGTGATCCGTGCACATATCGCAAATTAACGGAACCCGGCACCACCCCCACCGATCAACCAAGCAATGGATCCAAACATGCGGCGGTTTACGGCAGCGCGGATGCAAGCGATTCGAATCTTACTAACATCGTGCGGCAGATGCAAGCTCAACGGAACCAGCCACCACACGGCCGAACCCTCCGCCACCCCCGCCACCAAGGGACGGGCACAAGGAGTTCATGAGCCACCATCCCCTACGTTTTCCCATTCGTCCGATCCACCGGATGCCGATGGGCGGGCCGAAAACCATCACCAGAAAGCCGGAGATCGTGCAATGCACGCGATCGGGTGATGGTCTTGTATCTTTGCCGGAAGGCTTGTGGGGCGGGCCGCGGATCGGTGGGATGCGTACTCAGCTGCTCATCCCAACAAGCGAACATTACTTGGCTGGAGTTCCGTGACAACTTCCGTACTTACCACATCCCTTCGGGGGGTTCTCAAGCTTAAGCGAGAGGGAGTTCTTGTCACCGAGGCGGGGCAATATGTCGGTGATCGAGTATCCGGACAAGTTCACTCACTTGTCACGCTATGCACACGATGAAGTCAACAACGATCCAAAGAGGCGGGGAAAGGTTTACGGATGGCTTGATTGGTCCTTTAAACTATCAAGCTGCAGAGTCACATCTTCCCGGACTTTCGGTACGCCGGTGAACAAAGCTATTGGGCTGGAAAGCAAGAGAAAGGAGATGGGTGAACGAGAAACGCAAGTTTCGGTCACATGGACGATCTAGCGACAACACCCGTCCTCGTTTCGGTTCTCGGCGAGCACGACTCCATATCGTCCTGGTGGTCAAGGTGGGAGGTACCCACGGAACATGCGGTTTGCGGCGCTCGTTTCGGCCATAGCGCTTCAATCCTCGGACAACCGAGCTCCTACCTCTCGGTGAGTCGTCCTAGCAATAACTGCGGGGCACCTATCGAAACACCAACCCTGTTCGGCTCGGTGGATGCTTCAAGTGTAGAGAGCGGGGCATTATGCTAACAATTGTCCTAAGAGGGTGATGCAAACTCCACGGAGAGAGACGGTGGAAACGGGCGGGGCAGCCATCTTCGCAAGCTCGTACTCCACAGACACCCAGCAAGAGAGGCCAGCAGAGTCATGTGCGTGGCCGAGTTAATCATGTATCAGTGGAGCAAGCTCAGAATGACGCCGGCGTGGTATTGGGTACGTTTTTCGTCAACTCTGTACCTGCTACCGTATTATTTGATTCAGGAGCATCACATTCATTTATAACTGATCAATTTGTGGCAAAATATAACTTATCTATGAGCTCAATGAAGAACCCACGATAGTTAGCACTCCGGGGGGAGAAATGAAAACTAGTCATATATGCCCACAAGTAAAGATTAATATCATGGGGGTAGACTTTCTTGCTAATACGGTAGTTCTAAAATCATGGGGAATAGATGTCATTCTTGGCATGGATTGGTTAAGAAGTTGTGATGGAGTTATTCGGTGTCGGAAGAGGTCCGTGCTTGTTAACCATTCCTCAAGGGGAGAGAGTAGAATATGTGAGTGCACCCTCATCCAAAGCAAAGGAGTTGTGAACTCGTTGAAGGCAAGGCCTTGGAGGATATAATGGTAGTGAATGAATTCCCCGATGTGTTTCCGGAGGATTTGCCGGAGTATGCCACCTAATCGTGACATTGAATTTAGTATTGAACTTATACCTGGTACTGCTCCCATATCTAAAAGACCATATAGAATGGATGTAAAAGATCTAGCTGAATTAAAGAAACAAATTGAAGAACTACTTAGTAAAGGGTTCATCCTTCCTAGTTCATCACCATGGGGAGCCCCCACACTCTTTGTTGATAAAAAGGATGGATCTAGAAGGTTGTGTATAGACTACCGATCACTTAATGAGGTTACTATCAAGAACAAATACCCTTTACCTCGGATTGAGGATTTATTTGATCAGATGAGAGGAGCTAAGGCATTCTCTAAGATAGATCTTAGACCAGGTTATCACCAGTTAAAGATCCGAGTGGAGGACATACCAAAGACAGCATTCACATCTAGATACGGGTTGTATGAGTTCACCGTGATGTCCTTTGGCTTGACCAATGCACCAAGCATACTTTATATATTTGATGAACAAGGTATTCATGGAGTATCCGGATAAGTTCGTTGTGGTATTCATTGATGACATATTGGTATTCTCTCGGAGTGAGGAAGAACATGAAGAACATCGAGGCTTGTGTTACGAAGCTTCGGGAACATCGGTTTGTATGCCAAGTTCAAGCAAGCTCGTGCTTTACGGTTGAAGGAGGTCTCTTTTCTCGGACACATCATCACGGATGGAGGCATTGCGGTTGATCCAAGCAAGGTTCGGGATGTATTGAGCTCGGAGTCCGCCTAGGAATGTGCCGGAGATCGAAGCTTCCTTGGACTTGCGGGGATACTATCGGAGGTTCATTGAAGGATTTTCTAAGATAGTGAAGCCACTTACCACTCGCTCGAGAAAGGAAGAGAATTCAAGTGGGATGAGAAGTGTCGGGCTAGTTTTGAGGAATTGAAGAAGAGGCCGACCACGGCATTTGTGTTGATCATGCCAGACATACACAAAGGGTTCGATGTGTATTATGATGCCTCTCGGCAAGGTTTGGGATGTGTGTTGATGCAAGAAGGAAAGGTAGTAGCTTATGCTTCAAGACAGGTTGAGGAAACATGAGCAGAACTACCCTACTCATGATCTTGAGTTAGCCGCGGTTGTTCACGCGTTGAAGATTTGGAGACACTACATGATTGGAAACAAGTGTAACATCTTCACCGACCATAAGAGTCTAAAGTATATCTTTACTCGAAGGATTTGAATTTGAGGCAAAGAAGGTGGTTGGAGTTAATCAAAGATTATGATTTGGATATCCAGTACCATCCGGGAAAGGCAAATGTTGTGGCGGATGCTTTGAGTCCGAAGGGACGGACTAGCATGCCGATTGGACACTGTTACCTCGGGAGCTATGTTGGGAGATGGCACGGCTCAACTTGGGAATAGTTGCTTCAAGTGAGACCTTGACATTAGAAATTGAGTCGACGCTTGAGCGAGAATATCGGGAAGGGACGGTTGATGGTGACAAGATTGCGAGAATACGGAAGTTGATTAAGTTAGGCAAAGTTACGGAATTCGGGAGAAGATGAGCAAGGAACGGCGTGGTTTAAGAACAGAATCCGTGTACACGAGATCAAGGAGTTGAGAGAAGCTATCTTGAAGGAAGCACACGATTCGACTTACTCTATACACCCCGGGAGTACTAAGATGTATCGGGACTTGAAACGGAGGTACCGGTGGTATGGGATGAAGAAAGATGTAGCGAGCTCATGTAGCTACGTGTGATGTGTGTCAAAGAGTGAAGGCGAGTATCAAAGGCCGGCGAGGATTGCTTCGGCCTACGAAGGTACACGAGTGGAAATGGGAAGAAATCGGTATGGATTTCATAGTGGGATTACCTCGTACTCGTGATGGGTATGACTCTATTTGGGTTATTGTGGATAGATTAACCAAGGTAGCGCACTTTATCCCGGTGAAGACGACCTATACGGGAGTAAAGCTAGCCGAGTTGTATAATTCAAGGATAGTGTGTTTGCACGGGGTACCGAAGAAGATAGTGTCAGATCGAGGCACACAGTTCACTTCACGGTTTTGGCAGAAGTTGCATGAATCGATGGATACAAAGTTAAACTTCAGTTCAGCATACCATCCTCAGACAGATGGGCAGACGGAGAGAACAAATCAGATACTTGAGGATATGTTGAGAGCTTGTGCGTTGAAGAACAGTGGCAGTTGGGATAAGAGTTTGCCTTATGCAGAGTTTGCTTATAACAACAGCTATCAGTCCAGCATCAAAATGGCACCTTTTGAGGCTCTGTATGGAAGGAAGTGTAGAACACCGTTGTTTTGGAACCAGACTGGTGAAAGACAACTCTTTGGGCCGAACGAAGATACGAGAAGCGAGAAAAGTAAGTTGAAATCATAAGGGAGAATCTTAAAGCAAGACACGGTCACGTCGAAGAGTTATGTCGATCCTCGGAGAAGAGAGGTGATTTTGGAAGTCGGTGATTATGCATACCTCAGAGTGTCACCTATTCGGGGATTATGAAGGTTTAATGTCAGAGGGAAGTTATCACCTCGATTCATCGGACCTTTCAAAATTTTGGAACGGAAAGGAGAAGTAGCATACCGATTAGAGTTGCCGGCACGGTTGTCGGGGAGTCCATGATGTGTTCCATGTATCACAGTGAAGAAATGTACAAGTGAGGTTAAGATAGAACCGATACGGTTAGAGGATATTCAAATGGAGAATGACACGACACACAAAGAATACCCTGTTAAGATCTTGGATGTATCGAAAGAGTTACCGGGAGTAAGATCATCGGAATGTGTAAAATACGGTGGAGTCATCATACTAAGGAAGAGGCAACTTGGGAAAGAGAGGATGAACTTACGGAAGACTTTCCTCGATTTGTTCTCTAAGTCTTCGAATCTCGGGACGAGATTCTCTTTAAGGGGGTAGGATTTGTGACGCCCTAAAATTCCATCACTAAAATCATTTAGCAACTTAAATTAGTCTTAAGGATTTGAAGAATTTAAATTGCTATTTAAATTGAGCTCTAAAATATTAAATATAATTTAATAAACTTAGAGACAACAAGTGTTTGTGCATCATCGGTTGGCTTGAATGGTTTTTGGTTGCTTGTGTGGTTTCTAAAAAGTTTATAAAATTCTTGAGAAAAAGTTTGAAAAAGTTTGATTTGAATTTGAAAAGAAAAATGGTTTGAAAATGAAGTTTGAAAAAGAAAAATAAAAAAAAAAGAGAAAACCTCGCCGGCTCCCCTTTCGGCCCGGACGCCCCGGCGGCCGTCGGCCCAACACCCGCGCCGGCCCACCTCTCCTCCTCTCCTTTTTTTTTTTTTTTCTCCGACGCCGACGCCCGGGCCCCGCCCGTCGGCCTCCCCTTTCCCCTTTCCTTTCTTCTTCATCCCCTCGCCGCCCAACCGACCCGGCGCCGCCGCGCAATCCCCACCGCGCCGGCCGTCCCCCCTACCTTCCCTTCCTCTCTCCACGGCCAATTAAGGCAATCAAACTTCCCCTTGATCAATTAGGCCGTTACTTCCCATCCTTAAACCCTAGCCGTGATGGCCGCGGTCATCAATGGCAAGCCGCCGGCCGCCCCGTCCCCTTCCCGCATCGCCTACCTCCCCGCACCTCTATTTAAGCTCGCACACGAGCCCCTCGCGCCTCCCTTTTGCACCCGCGGCACTCCACTCCACGCACGTGAGCCCAATTCCCCACCGACGCCGCCGCCCGGGTTCCCGCCGCCGCCGTCAATTCGTCACCGCCGGTGAAGGATTGGTCCCTTCGCTCTTTCTTTTTGATTATTGGGATCGCCGGGGAGCTTAACGAGCACGTGCTGTCGCAGGTTCCGTCCCCGACGCCCGTGGCAGCCGCGCCCCGACCACGCCGGAGCGCCGCCCGACCCGCCGCCGTTGCCAAGTTTCCCCACCGGCACCTTCTCTTCGTTTTTGAGCTCGCCTTCTTCTTCTACACGCGGTGAGGAAAAACCCCTGCCCAATTCCCCTTCCTTTCACGCACAGCAGCGCCTCCCCGAGCTCGTCGGACTGGCCGCACCGCCCCCTTCGGTGCCGGCCGCCGGTGAGGCCCGATCGCCCCCCGACCCCTTGGTCACGTGCGCAAGCGCCCGCACCGCATTTTTCTCCAACCCGCGGTCGAGAAGGTGGCCGGGAGCGCCGTCCGGGGCCAACGCCGGCGAGCCCCCGCCGCGCGCCGCCGCACTCCGGCGTGCTCCCCGTCACGCCCCGCTCGCACACGTCCCTAGCCGTTGGATTTGGCATGGGCGATCCTGATCAAAACAAGGGGGTACCCCTTGGCCTCGGTCCACCGTGGACCCGTGCGCCGGCGCACGGCACGGTCCACGGCGCACACGCGCGCCCGTGGCCGTTGGATCTGAGATCCACGGCTGCGGGCCGGGCGTTTTGTTTAAGAGCCCCCGAGCTTTTATATTTTTGCAAGCCGGTCCTTCCACCTTAGAGAATTTTTAAAGATAGGTCCCGATTTTTATATTTTAGCCCCCGGCCGCCTAGATTCTTTATATGAAGGTCCTTTTTCATCCTTTTAGCATTTAGACCCCTCTCGTTTTATTTTACGGTTATGTTTTAGCCCTGATTTTATTTATAAAAAGCCCCGTAAACTTAGTTTTCTTGCGGATAGGTCCCCGTAAACTTGTTTTAATCATATCTTTCTCATTTTAACTTCGTTTTTAGCGTTCTATATACCGAATTGATCGTATCGACGAGTAGAATCTTTTAAACAGCAAATTTACCTGTTTTATTACTATTTGGTGTACTGTTTTGTTTATTGTTTGTTGTTCTTGTTTGGCTCATAGATATCGTGCCTATTTCGTCCGAGCTCCCTGTCGGAGGTGATCAGGAAGAGCCTGTTTTCGAGAAGGATTTCACCCAGCTTGTAGAGGAAGGCAAGTCGCTTTCCCCCTCTGCATTATCTTTTTTTGAACCTATGTTACTGCATGTTAAACAATGTTTACTATTCCTGTTGCTATGCATAAACTGATGGGCAAACACCTAGTTAAGGACTTGACTAGATACTTTACCACTTTACCTTGATCAACCCTGTTTAAACAAATGCTTGGGGTAGATAAATGCTTAGTTTACTTTACATGAGCCTGGTTATGCTTTGTTTATAATACACATCTCGGTTTCGTTTATATAATGTGCTTTGTGCTTAAAACAAGATAACTTGATTTTATAATCGGAACATGGAGGACCACCCAAGATAACAGTACAACCACAGTCCACATGGCTTTGGCTTAGCCAATTAATTAGGAGAGTGGGTTAGCTGATAGCTCTTTTCCGAGAGGGGCACATGGGGCCGGAGTTGAAGGGGTATAGCCCGGTTCTTTTGGGGTAGCGACCTTGGCTAAGGTGCCGACCATTACGGAGGGTTATGGTCCGCTCCTTTCGCTGTAACTATTGCGGGTTGTTGGTTTCTCTTCTTTCCTTTGTAAAGGCTTCGTAGTGGACCCCTAGCCACTCACCTTGGAAGTGTTTAAGGGTCTAGCTAACCCGGGCAAGATGGGGAACACGAGTTGTGGGTAAAGTGTACAATCTCTGCGAGTGTAAAGGCGATCGATCAGCCGTGCTCACGGTCATGAGCGGCTTGGACCCTCACATGATTAATAAACTTGAAGATTAATGCAAATCATGGGTTTGTGGTTTGGTTTGAGGTTTCTTTTAAGGTTAAGTGGGTTGGTATACACTTACACCTAGTAATTAGGTGCTTGCTAATAAAACTTGACCAACTTATAAAATGCTTACCAGTTGTGAACCATAGCCTATCCTTGATAGCCTTGCATTGTTTCCCCCACTTGCCGAGCACCAACCATAAGTGTGCTCACCCTTGCTTACCGCTGTTCAGAGGAGAACGTCGGAGGCGAGGACGAATACTGGAGTGACTACGAGGAGTTCTAGGGCATGCGGATCCCCCAGTCATCATGCCTGTGGAAGTCAAAGATGGAGCTGCTCGTCGTTTAGTTATCGTTGTGTTTGGACCTTCGAGTCCACCTCTCTGGTTGTAATAATGGACATCGTACTGGTTTAACTCTTGAACGATTTATTACTGCAATGGTATTACACTCGTTTTGTCTATCATGTGTGTGTAAAATGATCCTGGCGCACACGTGAGATGCATTCGTTTTTTCTTGTAAAATCGGGTGTGACGATCAAGTTGCAATTGGTTCGACTGCGAAGTTGCAACCGCGGGAGTAGGTGTGTGCCATTTTGTTTTATGAATTAATATGTGTTTTAACAGTTCAACATGATCCAGGTTTTTTGTTATTATGTCTTCTTCAAGACCAAATAAAACTTCGTGACAAATACTTGATTCCTCCACTACTCACATACCAAATATAATATTTTCTTGCTTTCTTCAAGAACAAGTTTTACCCCAATATGGCTGCGTTTGGAACTAGATATTGGGTGGCTTGGCATTGATTTGGGTTCAATACCAATTCAACCATAGTATTGAAATGGACCACAATTCAACTCGTTATTGTTTGGATGGCTATTGTATTCCCTTTTGGAATAGTAACAAGACATCAAATCCAATTTCTCTCGTTTAGTTGCACGAAGCATGGAATCGGAACTTCTTCCACAATTATGGCGCGGGGGGGGGGGGGGGGGGGCTCGTCGCGAAGAGGAGCGGTCGTGCGCTCGGTTCGCCGCGCGAGCGGCGCACCGGCGGAGAGGAGCAGCCACGGAGGGGCATGAGCTCGCCACAAAGGGGGGAATAGAATCGGCCATGGAGGGGAGGAAGAGGAGCATCCGCGCATGTCGCCGGCGGAGGGGCACGGGCTCACCGTGGAAGGAGACGGGGAGGGAGTTGGAGGGGTGGTGCGACCTTTTTCCCCCGCT
Organism: Cenchrus americanus; assembly: GCA_947561735.1. Taxonomy (NCBI): domain Eukaryota; kingdom Viridiplantae; phylum Streptophyta; class Magnoliopsida; order Poales; family Poaceae; genus Cenchrus; species Cenchrus americanus. The sequence goes on from OX387245.1 coordinate 241,600,372, forward strand.
CTATGGCACGGCCTTTGTCCCGCTCCGTGGCGGCGGCGTGGCTCCTTGTTCGCTCCCACGGCCTTCTCCTCTCTCTCTCTCTCTCTCTCTCTCTCTCTCGGTGCGTCGGCGGAGGGAGCTCGAGCGGCGGCGGTGGAGGGAGTTGGAGTGGCGGTCGGCGAGAGGGATCTCAAGGCACGTCGCGGAGGGTGCCGGAGGGCCGGCGTGAAGTCGTGAATGCATCGCAATACGGATGGGCGGGGCTTGATTTTGCTTTGGAGGGGCGGTCAAGTCAAGTGAATGTCACGTGGTATTGCTTCGCGATTACAATTTTCAATTCCGGTGACGTCCCCGGCTCCAATGTCCGCTTCCAAACGCGGCCCAAATAAAAAGCTATAGTAAACATGTAAGGCGAGGACGTAGCGAACGTATCCGCACGGAATAGTAAACAACAATGAACATATATAAATCAATAGAAACAATATAAGGTGGCGGGGGGTGGAAAAATGTACATAATCATACACCGCACGAAATCGGTGAACTCACGTTCGCCGGCACGAGTACGCTAGTAGTCATCCTTTTCAGCAATTCCCGATCAAATACCTTAATGCGTGGTATAGTGTCATGCTTCTTGTCCGATAAAGGGAGTCTAATATTGTCAAGGTAAAGCACACGTACATGTTGCGGGTTGGGAACCATGAGGAATGCAGCAATAGTGGCCGCGAGAAAAAATAAGGAAACAAATATAAGCACGGTAGCATGGAACTGAATAGTGCACTAATGCAAAGAATTGTGAACTAACCGAAGGAAAACGTGGCAACCGATTATCTTCGTAACACGGCCCTTACGAATCACTTCATCTCGAACCTTTTTAGCACCTTATAAGACGTAGGTATAGACATAGCGACACCAATTGAATCTATCTATGAGATCGGGATCCGTTAGTGCACCCCGAAATCGGTATTCCCATGTATGGAACAAACAGATGGCACATAACATAAATGACAAATGCAGTCTTGAATGTATCAACTTTGTTGCCTAGACGACTTGTCATCTAAATGCTTCGTAAAACACTCTCCAAAACCTTAAAGCTACGAGGCCCGGTTAATCCACAATTGATCTTAATTAAATCAAGTCGCTCCGGAGATATCTCGGGGCCGGCTATGTCGATGTCACCGCATGGAATGCCGAATACAATACCAACATCCTTCTCATGAATATAAATACTCGCCGGCTATGTCGATGTCACCGCATGGAATGCCGAATACAATACCAACATCCTTCTCATGAATATAAATACGTTTAGATTCGGATATGACAACACAGCTTTCCTCGGTATCGAGCTTGCTCATTAGCCAAGAGGAGAACTTCGCTTTACCTTGGAAATACGGGGCGGATCAAGGATTCCCCCAAAACATATCTCCCTCACGATCTCTTTCTTGTACTCACTAAACTTGGAAACCAACAAGTAAACGACTTTGGGAGAGCAACAATTGGTGATGGCGTTTGAGCACGAACCATCCTCGGACCTGACTTCCTCTTCGTTGGAATCTTCTTTGTGACTCCTAGATGGAAAAGAAGATCTAGATGTGCGGCTAGGCGGGGGCGGAGGCGGAGGGGTGGCGAGTACGGCCGGGAGGTGGAGTTGTAAGGTCGGGCATCCAATCCGGTGGTCGATCGACCACCATGATTGAAAGGAGAAAGACAATCGTTGAAACTATAGTGGAAACCGAATGGAAAGTGAAGCCTATTAGGAGGGGGGATTGGAATAAGGGTAGGCGGGTAAATAGTAAGATGTACGATGTATACGAGGGCGAACGAGGACCATATATTTGTCATTGCTCCTACTTGTGTCGGCGATGTCAAGGAGTTTTACATGAGGCGTCCGCAACCGAACGGACAACCTTGTGGTAGTGGTTCGGGTCGAGGGGCGGGCGCTTCGCGGCATAGGACGACGAACGGAGGTGGCGGATCGGGTGGCGTAGTGTGCCGGGATGCAAGTGGGGGTGCCCCCGAAAGTCAAAAAAGCAATCTCCACCTGTGCCACATCGCCGGGCCTTTCAGCCAACCAATGCACCTTTATGTCAATCGACATCAAGTGTGGTCCAGCTATGTAACGAGTCATCGATCGAGTGTTTGTACGAGAACATACCGACCGTGTGCCGGAAATGATTAAAAAAAATTCAATTACAAGAGTAATAAAGCCGGGCGAGGACAAAAAAGCACAGGTACAGAGGCGGATGGGCCGTCCACATTCTCGGTGTTGCAACTTCACGGAGTAGCACAACATTTTCGATTTCGAAAAGGTATTTACTTGAATAGCGATAGTTCAAATGTACTACTAGCACACAGAAAAACACCAACAGATTATCCAAATTACATTGAAACGGGCCCACGACACTTTTTTTTAGAAAAAAACTTCTATTATAACATTTCCTACAATTTCAACCTTTGTAGAGCCTTGGTGATTGCTCGAACTACTTTCAGTTTCCGACTGATGATGATCGAGTTCACGCGTCACTGGCACGTGGGCCCGGCCCCCACGCGGCAGCTGACCTGACCCTGTTGAGGAGGAAGGACATCATGCCATGCGCGGCCGGCGGTGTGGAAAAGTCTGCGCGATCCAAGATTGGATGATGGTGGATTCGCGTCGCAGCGAAGAAGGTGAGGTTGAGGAGGAGGAGGGAGGAGCACGCTGCGCTGGCAGGTGGGTTTGGTGCCGATACTGTGGCGTGGGGCCAGGGCAGGCGCGGCGTGGATCGGCGACTGGCCGGGCAGCGACAGGCCACCGCCCGCGCGCGGATGGCGGCGACCGAATGGACCCGACGGCGGCGGGCAACGGAAGATTGGGGGCGGGGGCGGGGGGCGCGCGGAAAATCTTATCGGCTCGAGCGAGCGCGGCGGGGGGTGTGGAGGTGGCTGGCGATGCGCCCACACCTCCTCGCTACTTGCCATTGCCGATCCACACCGGTTGCCCTCGTGCCCTGCTGCCTCGCTGCCTCGCCGCCGCCTCCCCTCCTCAGCTAATTTGATAAATAAATCTAACAATAACCACCTATATGGCATCTCACCTGAATCAAAGAAAAACGGTATGTGGCGATCCTTATATCAATTGCTCAAACAGGTAGGAAAATCACTTTTAGAATAACACAACAGGATGTCACTGATGCCCAAATCAACTGTCGAAAAGGATTATCAATCACGGAGAAAAGAGTACTGACAAGGTGCTACACACGGCGAAAGACAAGAAATAAGTTGAACTACTCTGCTATCATTGCAAGCCCGCTCTCCTGCTTGATTAAGCAATGATGGTCCTAATTAAGCAACTTGCCTAATTAAGCAAGAGCTGCTACAACCGGCCTAATTAAGCAATGATGGTCCTGGAGCTGTCACAATCAAAATCACAAGTGCGAACTGCTGCTTGACTCATTCTGACTACTTCAAGCTCTCTCTTAAGAGATGCTACCGCGGGGCTTGGCTGGACCTGCCTGCCCCGGGCCTGCGGACTGAGTTGAGCCTAAGCTGGGCCGTTATCCCAAACTGCGGCCTTGGGGAGCCTGCTGCACCTGCTAGAATTTGTTTTTATTTTTTTATTTATCCTTTTTACGAATTTAAAATACATTATCTCTCAAAGTTTTGCAAAACCGTACCTATGCTTCCATTAAAAAACGAATATTAAAAAACGATGGTACCCTCCCACCAGTCGTTTCAATTAGTGGCGGTAGAGAACTATCGCCTTTTCAAACGACGGCAGGACAATCCTTCCGCACGTAACTTTTTTGTGAACTTGGTTGAAGATAAGCTTTATATGAAAATTGTAGCTTTCATCTAGACCTACAGCTTTGTACTTCAAACTTTTTTCATTTCAAATCATTTGATGATCACATAATGGACATATTTTGTTTTCTTCTCTTGGCATCATATCTTTTTAAAAAATCATATGTCATTCGTATGAACTTGAAAGGAGATAAAAGTGATATGACACTTGTCAAGATTTACAAATTTTTAGTTGATACTATTTATTTGAAATCATTTTTATGCTCAAATAATCAACACTATATTCAGATCTAAAATTTAACGAAATTTTAATAAAAATTCTGATGGAGGTAAACTCTACACGAAATTGTATATCTCGACGATATCGGCAACTTTTTAGTTCAAAATGAGTCTATTTGAATTCATTTTGGTGCTCAAATGACTGAAAACAATGTTTAGGTTAAAAATTCAAAATTTATATCGGGATAATATATCAATTATTTGAGCTTTAAGATGATTTCAAATGGAAAAAAATTGAATTATAAAGTAGTAGATCTCGACGAAATCTAAGATTTTCATATAAATTTTATCTCTATCCGAGTTCATACAAAAATGTTAGAATAATTTTAAACGGATTGACCACTATCAGCGTTTGAAATGCCGGTAGAATTGCTGCAGTTCTCATGGACGGATGAACAGTATCTGACCACCATTTCAAACAGCAACACTCCCTACTGCCAATTCAAATGGCGGTTGGGAGGGTATTGCCGTTCCAAATTGCAGCATAGGTATAATCTTGCAAAATTTGGGAGAGACATATATTTTTTAATTCGTAAAAAAAATAAAAAAAATCTCGAATGTGTGCGCAAGAGAAGAACACGAATGCAAACAGATAATAATAGGAAGTTAAAAATTCCCAATATTATTCAAACAATATTTTTTCTAATTTCTACTTGAATGGAAGAAAACAAGTCCTTTGCAGCATATAAAAATTATAACATACAAATAAATGTCATTGATTAAAAGAAAATGATTTTTAAAAATAACATAAACATCCATCAATTTTGAGTTATTAACTTTTGTTGAGTGATAGATACTAGTTACAAGTTTAGTTATGGATTAAAAAGAGAAAACCAGCATATTCTTGTGTTCTTCACCTCTATCTAGCTGGCATGGACACCAACAAATTTATTTAGAGCAGGTACATTGGTGACGCCTCATAGCACGTCTCATGCATTGACACATAATCTTCTCGTCGACTCAACGGACATGTCGGTGTTTTAGACCTGCAAACCTACCAATGGAGTACCCGAGGTAGTAGTTTGTCCGGTGTGGGATCATGATCATGAGACATGGAACTCGAAGGTAAAGGTAGGGACACAAGATTTATACAGGCCCGGGTCGCTGAAGTAGCGAGCCCTATGTCTTGTTTGGGGTATCAAGTATGACGCCCTGCGCTAGGTGTTGGGTCGGTTGAGTGTCCTCCCAGGTACCCGGCCCTCCTTTATATAGTCCAGAGGGTGGGTGCCTAGTCAGTTATAAGGTAGGAGTCCTAGTATGATTACACGGAACAAGTCCTAGTAGGATTACGAGAGAATTCTAGTAGGAGTACGTCTTCATCCTTCCTTGCATGGGTACCACGGGTGTATGCCCGACAAGACAACATATACAATGAGTTGTCTTGTAAGTTGTCGAGCGAGCTATGTAATTCATTAATTTGTGCACATAATTAAAAAAATATTATGAGTTACATGAGAACAACAACTCATACAATAGTTGTGAAGTTGTCTCATGAAGTGGTTGTTTCGCTCGTGAGGTGGTTGTTTCGCGAGGCAACAACCTCTTTTTTCTCCAAGCACTCTCTCCTCCACATCATTCAAAATTTTAAGTGGCCCTGCATGGGACAACATATGGAACTGCCAAATAAATGAATACTTTCATCGGCAGTTCATGCAAAACATCTAATGAAATGTATATTTCCTTGGCAGCTCAAAAAAATAGCTCGAAATGCAACATTTCCTTGGCAACTTAATGCAGCCGGAAGCTCAACGAGATACACTACGGGAAAACCGAGCTTTGACGTGCGTGAAAATATTTGCCGTGCGTTTTCTATTGGGCGCACGGCTTCTTTGCCGTGCGTTTTATATAGGGCGCACGGCAAAGAGAAAACGCACGGGAAAAATTGTTTGTCGTGCGTTTTTTTGGGACGCACGACAAACCCTTGAGTTTGCCGTGCGTTTTCTCATAGCGCACGGCAAACTTTTTTCCCTAACGTTCGTCGTACCCGCGTTGACACCAAGGGGAAACCGTTAGCACCGAGGGGGGTGCACAATTTTTTTCTCTCTCTTTGCTATGCGCCTACATAAAACGCACGGCAAACATGAAACTTTGCCGTGCACCTTAGCAAAACGCATGTCGGTGCGGAATATGGTCCCGACACTAACCGGTAGATAGCGCCGAGGTCTATCCCTCAATGGTCGATGCTAAGCAACAAGTGACACGGGGTTTTTATCCCGGTTCCGCCGAGGGGGCCGTACGTCCCGACAGGGGTGTGCTCTTGGCACTATATTGCTCAGGACCGGGGGTGCTGTAGTGGGGCTGCTACAAGCGAGGCGGGAGAGGAAGCGTGGCTTCCAAGTCCCCGGTGAAGTGGTCGAAGATATTGTGGGAGAATTGGAGAGTGAGTGCGTGGTGTGCTCTTGTCGAGGTGAGTCCGTCCGTCCCCCGCGGGCCGGGGGGTTCGTCCCCCTTTTATAGATCAAGGGGAAGCGAATTACATGCACGCTGCGCTATCTAGCTAATCTAGCTACGTGGGGGAGTGCGACGTGCTACGCTATAGAGTGGGCGGCCGTCCGGGCGATCCTCGCGCCGATCCGGTCATCATGGCTCGACTTGTACCCGAACGAGGGCGGTTCGAGGGTAGGAGAGCAGCGGATGGTGGTGATGTCCTCGATAGGCTCGAGGGAGGTGTCGACGCGAGCCCGTACGGCATACGAGGAGTTGGCGAACGGCGTTCCTTCCCCGACGCGCTTCACGGGGCCGGAGTCGTTGCTACGGGGCCCGGCGTGCGCCCGCACGCGCGGTACGGCGGCCACGCCGTACGGCGGGCGGGGATGGCGGTCCACCGGCCTAGCGCCTCCACCTAACCCCCCGTAGGGTCACAAGAAAGTGAATCGAGGGTGCGCCGGCCCCCTTTCGAGGGCTCGGCGCGTTAGCCGTCTTGGGGCGTGCGCACGGTGTCACGGGACCGACACCGGCCGCGCCGCACGTCCCCTCCCACGGGGGCGGGGATGGGCTCCTCCCCGGGGAGTTGGTGCGGCGGCACGGGGTGCGAGCCCCGGCGCATGATGGCGCCGTCCCCGCGGCGTCGGGCGTTAAATGCCCGTGTACGGGGGGCCGGCGCACGCGTGAGGGGCACCCTCGAGCGTGGCGGACCCCGGCCGAGGGAGGGGCGTACCCTCGAGCGAGGCGGAACCTCGCTCGAGGGAAGTGCTACCCCTCGAGCGGGCGATGCCCGCCCGAAGGGAGCGCGCATCCTCGAACGAGGCGGAGCCTGTCCGAGGGGATCCTTTCGTGGGCCGCCTCGATGGGCCGTCAGAGTCCCTGTGGGCTGTGTCCTGCATGGTTAGGCACCTGCATGGTTAGGCTCAACGTATTTTGGTTACGTTGCGGGTCTTAAGTGAGGTTTTCCCCATTGGTTAAGGGGACCCCTAGGGCTGTCCCCGACAGTATCCCCCGAGCATCTGTGGGTTTGCCATTGAGGCTCCCGCAGATGCTGGAACCTACTGATAGGACGTTCTTCCCTCCTTGTCTCCGCGAACGCTTTCCGTGGGGCCGCGTCGGCCGACCCGCGGGTCTAGCCCCCGAAGCCCCGGGGGAGTGTGGGTACTTCGCGGGGGTTAACCTCGAGAATTTTGGTCGAGGGCGTGGAACATATGCCAACCGGCATCGGCGGTATTTCGGCCGGCTTCGGGGGTGCACGCACCGCCGGCACCGTCTCCCGGCGGGTGCAATTTCAAGGAGGTGTAGCCGTGCGCCAAGCCCCCGAGCCTTGGCCCGTTCGAGGCGATCGGGTAGAGCTTGGCGACTTGTTTTTTAACGCGCCCTCGCCGTCCCTCCGCGGGACGGAGGGTGAGGTTTCCGCAACCCCTATCGAGCGGGTCGCGGATTGCGGATTCCTCGTCGAGCCGCTAGCGGGTGGTTCAAGTGGACGTTCATGCCCCGTTCGATAAGGGTAGGCCGCGCGGTCGGAGACACGTCCATGGAAGCGCTTGCGTGGGTTTGCTAGGTGGGGCTCGGTCCCGTTCGATAGGGACCGAGGGCGCGGAAGCTCTCCCTCGGTGGGATCCCCCCGGCTAGCTGCCCTCGCTGGCTCTCGAACACGACATGTGGGGCACCCTCGAGCCGACGGGCTCGAGGAACGGCTCGAATGCGCGTGCCCTCGTCGTCCCTAACTCTGCGATCTGTGGCGCCTGTTCGAACCCGTCGAGGGTCAGGCTTCGGACCTCTGATCAGTAGGGCCGTGCGGGGTGGCGCCTGGGCGGCCCCGTCTTTTCACGTTTGCGGCCGTCGAGGGGTCTGGGCGAGCCAGCCCTCGAGGTGCTGGTTGGTGGCGTAGCGCGGCATGGGTGCTTGCGGTGCCTGCTTTACTTCAAGCAGGCCCTGGGCGACCCTCTCACGCGCGTGCCCTCTTTAGAGGGCCGATGTTGTCTCGAGCGGGGGCCCGTGCCACTCGAGGGTTTTACGCGGCATGGGTACCCACGGTGCCTCGCTTTACATCAAGCGAGGTCCCGGCGGCCTTCTCGCGTCGATGTCCCATCGAAGGCTGTTTTCGTTTTGAGCCGAGGGCTCGTGCCGCTCGAGGGTTTTACGCGGCATGGGTGCCCGCGGTGTCTGCTTTACATCAAGCAGGTCCCGGGCGGCCTTCTCGCGCCGATATCCCATCGAGGGCCGTTTTCATTTTGTTTTGAGTCGAGGGCTCGTGCCGCTCGAGGGTTTTACGCGGCATGGGTACCCGCGGTGCCTGCTTTACATCAAGCAGGTCCCGGGCGACCCTCTCGCGCCGATATCCCATCGAGGGCTGTTTTCGTTTTGAGCCGAGGGCTCGTGCCGCTCGAGGGTTTTACGCGGCATGGGTGCCCGCGGTGTCCGCGACATCAAGCGGGTCCCGGCGACCCTCTCGCGCCGATATCCCATCGAGGGCTGTTCTCGTTTTGAGTCGAGGGCTCGTGCCGCTCGAGGGTTTTACATGGCATGGGCGCCCGTGGTGTCCGCTTACATCAAGCGGGTCCCGGCGACCTTCTCACGTCGATGTCCCATCGAGGGTTGCCCTTGTCTCGAGCCGGGGGTTCGCCCCGCTCGAGGGTTCTCCTTGCTTGGCAAGTGTAACACCCTAATTCTATTAAAATTTTGGCTTTATAAAAATTTGCTAGCAACCATTTATTTGCTTAAGGAATATAAGGTTGTCTTATTTAATTTTAGGCATTTAAAACTTTTCTAAAATAAATTTAATGAAATATAGGAATTATTTGTGGCATTCATGCTGGAGCATTTATTTTGGTTGCTGGAATTCAAATTCAAATTTGAATTCTAATGTTTGAGAACCCTTTGCAAAATTCCAAAACCTTAATCCCTTTCCCTTTCCCTTTTCGGCCCAGCCTTTTAGCCAACCCAGCCAAAGGCCTGCGCAGCAGCCCGCTTGCGCCTCGGCCCAGCCCAGCTAGCCAGCAGGCCCTCGCACCCGCGCGTGTGCCAGCCGCTTGGCCTTACGGCCCGGGCGGCCCGGCTCGCTCGCTCCCGCCGCCCGCTCTCGATCCGGGCCGTCGGATTCGAATCCCGACGCGCCCCGTCGCGGCCCGCCGCGCCCGTGCCGCCGACCTAGGGGCCCCACCGTCATCCCCTTCGCCGGCTCGTCCCCGCCCGGACTCCGCCGCCGCGCGCGCCGCCCGAGTCCGGCTCGGCCACGACGCGCCCCGCGCGTAGCGCGCACGCCAAGGAGGCCCCCGCCTGGGCTATTTAAGGCGCCGCCGCCCCTGGACCCCAACCCGAGCCACCCTAAGCCCTCGCACGCGCCTCGCCGGAACCCTAGCCCGAGCTCGCCGCCGCCGCCGTCGATTCCTCGGCTCCGCCGCCGCTTCGTCGCCGTGAGGTCGCTCCGAGCCGCGCAAAGAGGTGAGCGCCGCGCCCGTGCTACCCGCCGTCGTCCCCGTGCCCCCCGCCGCCCGCGCGACCTCGCCGGAGTCCGCGCCCCGCGCCGCCGCGTCGACCGCCCGCGCCGCCGCGTCTTCGCCCGAGCCGCCGCCCTAGATGGGTTCGCCGCCTTGTGTGCGTCGCGTAGATGCAATCCGAGCCTCAAACCAAGCCCACGGAGCCCTAGATCGAGTTCGCCGGCGAGCCCCGCCGCCGCTCGCCGCCGGCCGCCGCCGTCGGCCGCCGCCCTCTTAACCCGCGCGCAACGCAGCTCGCCGGATCAAGATCCGACGGATCTAGATCAAGCCGACCCGGGTCAATACCGGTCAACCCGGCCTGTTCCCGTAATTTTGCAAGAAAACCCCTGAGCTTTTTGGTATTTACAAAAATATCCTTCCACCGTATAAGATTCCTTACAGTTTAGTCCTTTTTCTTTATTTTAGCCCGAAACCTTTTCAAATCTTCGCATTAGTCCCTGGAACTTCCCGAGCCCATAACTTGGTCGTTTTAGCTCCGATTTTAGCGTTCTTTATGTCCACGCGTTCGTCTCGAAGCGTAGATTAGTTTCATGCTACTGTTTAGATCTGTTTGATCTGTTTGGTGACTGTTTCTTATTTATTTCTATTGTATGCTTGTATGTGATGATTGTGGATCGTAGAGAGCGATTCGTTCGAGGGATTTGAAGATCCGGTCGTGCAAGAGTTTGAGCAGCAAGGCTTTGTTGAAGGCAAGTATTCCTTGATGCATGCCCGCTTGTCCTACATAACATGCATTTAAATTCACTGTTTTTACTTTTCGCTTGCATTAATCTGATGGGAACCTATTAAGGATCATGCCTAGCTTTTGACTACCTTTACCTTGATGCCGGGAATTAGATTAATCTTGTGGTAGTTATTGCTTAGCATGCTCAACAGGGTTTTGGTATTAAACAACTTGGTTACCTTTTGTTATTTCATGTTCCGTTTATGATCATTTACTTTACAAGACCACTTTAATGTGTAATCGGAACATGGAGAACCACCCAGGAAAACAGTACAACCACAAGAACTAATGGGCAATGGTCTTGGCTGAATAATTAGGAACCTTAGCTTGGGATGGTCTTACCTGATAAGGACAAGGGATCGGCGGTACTGTGGGGTATGGACTCGCTCTAGCAGGGGGTTGGGTGAGTTATTCTTTTATGGTGGGGTATTGACCTGCTAGGGGACTTTATACCTTGCTAACTGATCCGGACCTTGTGGGTCATAACTTGCTAAAGAACCTTTGTAAAGGCCATGTAGCGTCCCTATGCAATCACACCTCGGAAGTGTGATATGGTGTCTTGCAAACACCGCATGGTTGGGTCTAAAGTTCTTCGGAGCTTTTACGCTGCTTGTGGGTAAAGATGTACAACCTCTCGCAGTGTTAAACTAATCGATTAGCCGTGCTCACGGTCAAGAGCGGCTCCGGACACTCACATGATTAAGATATGGAACTTTAATGCTTAAATTGTGGTTTATTTCTTTATTCATGTTGCTTATATCTTATGTAAATGGGTTGGTATGAACTTACACCTTTAGTAATCAGGGTTGCTAATAAAACTTGACCAACTAAAATGCTAAAGTGCTTGAACCCTAGCCATCCACCATATGGCCTCGCATGTTATGTTGTTTTCCCTTGCCGAGTACGAAATGTGCTCACGCTTGTTTATTCTCTTGCATCCACAATACCCGGATTTTTCGCTCGACCGGGAGAACTTTGAAGATAATCCGGAAGATCTCCGGGAGTTCTAGGTGTGCGTAGTCTTCGGTCAACTTTACGTGGAGGCATTTTGTCCGCCGCGAGAACTCGTTTGTTTAAGTTTCGTTTAAGACTATGGGTTGTAATAACTCTTTATTCGTGTGGCACCGTTTTTGGTATTCATAATGTCTAAGCGTGTGTGTAACTTGATCCCGGCGCACACGTGATCAATGCATTCGGTTTTGCCTTTAAAACCGGGTGTGACAGAGTGGTACCGTAGCCGTGTTGATCGTAGGAACGCTAGCCTAGATAGTAATGGTCGAATTAAGGATTTTATACTCGTAGAAGCTTTCTTACACATGCTTGCCGTATTCTTTACTAACCTTACTCTTGCCTTTTTGCTTCACTCTTGAGTCGTCTCGCATTCTTTATCTTGTGCTTGCTTTAGCTCTCATCCTTTTACCTTACCATCTTTCTCATTCCGCACTACACTACGGATGGTTCGTAGCTTGGAGACTTCTCGGGCAGGGAGCAGTCCACCGTATGCTCCACGAGAACAAGTACCATGGTTTGCATGATGGAGATACGGATGAGGAGATTGAGATGGAGCCCGCACTCGTGGTTTTCCCTAACCTTATCGTGGTGCTGACGATGAGGAAGATCCGGAGGAGGTGATCCAAGAGGAGGATGAGCTAGCTGAACAACCCAACCTAGAGGAGCAAGCGCCAGAAGAAGATGAAGATTCCTCAGATCAAGAGATGGAGGAACAAGAGCAAGAGGAGGAAGAGAGGGAAGCGATCTGGGAAGTGTACCATTACAGAGCTGATGGAGTAGGCATACCCATGGCAGACCACCTGAGGGCAATGGTACTTCGCCTAGGCTATGATAAGGCCCCTGTCTACCATTGTGAGCTGTGGACCCACCCGTGGTTCGAGCCCCATTGGGAGGTTGCTGCCATCTTGGAGGAGTACATTCCATGCCGTGGAGTGAAGGAGATGTCCAAGCATCATGATGTGGCTCACAGGACTACTATGGATGCTGGGATAGCAGAGTCAGCTCGGAGGGCGCTCTATGTGCTCTCTCACAAGGAGCGTGACAGGTTGGAGGATACCCACCGCCGCTACACACCATTCGGGGCAAGTGGGGAAGCCAAGACTTACATCGCCCCCAAAGCACCGGCCTATGAAGGGACGCTCAACAATGTCCGAGGCCTACTTGCAGCCGTGAACACCGCATTGGATGATGCCAACAACACACTATACGCAGCACAGCAGCGGATCTTCACTCCGGAGACGCGAGAGGCGTGCCTTGGAAGCCGCGCTTTTGAACAAGGGAGCGACCGGAAGCCCATGAAGCCGCGAAGGATGTACCTCCCCATCACCCAAGAGGCCACACTACGACTCCCCTGACGCTCGCACAGATGCCATGGCTGAAGAAAGTCCTTAGGTTTAAGATTAAGGATAGGGTTTCTTTGTAATCGCTAGTAGACGATCGGTAAAGTGTGTTTAGCTTAGAGGTGTGGTTGAATGCTTGATTTTGTGCTTAATGTGTGAGTTGGATTTTTGGTTGAGTGCAATGTGTTGTGGAGTGATGACCACAACGACATTGGTTTAGTAGTAAGTTTGTGGGGTTATCTTTCAGTCTCAATCAGTTATCTATCTTAATCTTTTGTCCTCTTAAGTTTTTCCTTAATACAAATTCGAGATCCCAAAAATCTGTTCGCACAGTTTTCTGAGTCAGCAGTACTGTTTTAATTTTATCTCGGGCTACAAAACTCCGATTGCAGTAAAACCAATTGGAAAAGTTCAAGAATTTCATTACTGGTTTTCTGTGAAAAATTCAGAATATTTGGATGGAAAACCAGAGAGATATGACTAAAACATTACAGCCCCACGAATCTGTTAAACACTGCCGACCTACCTGACTTGTTTATTTTATAACCAGAGCTACACAACTCCGATTGAGGTGATTCCAGTTGGAGTGGTTTTCTAATTTCATTACCTTTTATCAGTCCAAAATCCATAATTTTTGGTTACTTATACAGAGAGCTATGCCTGATTGTTTGGAGTCAACAGAATCTGTCTTATCTGAATATCATTGCTATCTTATCTTCCTAAGTTTAAACCTTGGTGCAATCATCTAAAATAATGTTCCTAACACTCAGATGGTGAACACCAGGTCAGGATCAGGTGTTAATCAACCCGCAGGAAGAGCACCCCAGCCCAGTACAAATGGATCCCGCTATGCAGCAGTTCTTGGAGGCACGGACCCAGCCTCCTCCAAAACTTGACCACCACCGTGACGAACTTGCAAGCTCGGGTCAATAATCCGCCGGTGCCGCCGCCCGCGCCTCGCAACAAGCACCGGGAGTTTATGAGTCATCACCCTCCCGTGTTTACTCACGCCGCCGATCCACCGGAAGCTGAAGATTGGCTCAAGACAATACCGAAGATGCTCACTACTGTCGGTGCGACGACGGAGAGAAGGTCCCGTATGCTTTGCAGACGACTTCAAGGCTCTGCAGCCGCTTGGTGGGATGCGTACTCGCCGCTCATGCTGCCCCGTACACTATCACTTGGGAGGAGTTTACCACCAACTTCGGGAGCCATCACATACCCTCCGGAGTCATGAAGATCAAGAAGAAGGAGTTCCTTTCTGCGAAGCGGGGAGGAATGTCGGTGGCCGAGTATAGAGACAAGTTCACCGAGCTATCTCGCTATGCGGTACCGAGGAGGTTGCCGAAGATAGGAAGAAGCAGGAGCCGTTCTTGGATGGATTGGTTGGTTCGCGGTACCGGCCGATGTCATATCCCTTTCCTAACTTTCGGCGCCTAGTTGATGCCGCTATCCGCTTGGAGCACAAGCGTAAGGAGCTCGGAGAGCGAAGAGGAAGGCCGCCGGCTCCGGGCGGTTTGGGAGTGCGTCTCGCCCGCGCTTCAACCCTCCGCCGAACACCCCGTTCCGCTATGGGGGACCGGGTGGAAACTTTGGGCGACGGCGCAGTCCCGGCGTCCCGTTCGGCGGTTCCGGCGGCCTCGCTCGGCGGTTTCGGCGTCCCGTTCCTCGGTACTCCCCGCCCAGCTTCCCAGCAGAGTCAGCAGAGAGCCCCAGTTGGCACACCTGTAAGGACCGTGGCACCGCCCAATCCTGCCACCACTACTTGCTTCAAGTGCGGAGAACTTGGTCACTATGCCAATGCTTGCCCAAAGAGGAACCCTCCACACACCCCTACACGTAACCAAAGAAGACAAGGAGCGGAAGCCAAACCCCGCAGTCAAACAAGGGACAACAGAGCTATGCACGAGGCAAGGCAATGCACGTTGATGCTGAAGTCGCCCAGGAGAACCCCAGAGTAGTGCTCGGTATGTTTCTAGTTAACTCTACTCCTGCCTCGGCTTTGTTTGATTCTCGGAGCATCCCATTCTTTCATTACATCCCGGTTCGTAGCTCAACATAATCTACCTATCGGTCCCATGTCTCGCCACATGTTAGTTACCTCGCACGGGGGGGAATTGAAAGCTATCTACAAATGTGATAACGTCCATCTCAAGATTGTGGGCGAGAGATTTCCGTGCCAATCTTATAATCCTGGATTCAAAGGGGATCGATGTGATATTGGGAATGGGATGGTTGACCGCGTGTGATGCGGTGATTCGGTGTGCTAAGAGGTCAATTCTTCTTACAAGTCCAGGTCGGTGAGAGGTTTGAGTTTGCGGCAGATCCCGCACCATCAAATGCCGGTGCCGTGAATAAGCTTGACGGAGCGGCCTTGGAAGACATACGAGTAGTGTGTGATTATCCCGATGTGTTTCCCGAGGAATTGCCGGGTATGCCCCCCGACCGAGATGTTGAGTTCGTTATTGATCTTTTACACCGGTATCGCTCCTATCTCTAAGCGCCCATATAGAATGTCTAGTGATCGTTACAAGAACTTAAAGCTCGGATTAAAGAATTATTGGGTAAAGGGTTCATTCGTGCTAGTTCATCACCTTGGGGAGCACCCGTTATCTTTGTTGGTAAGAAAGACGGCACACGGAGAATGTGTGTTGATTACGTGTCTCTTAACGATGTTACTATCAAGAACAAGTATCCTCTCGCCACGTATTGAAGATTTGTTTGATCGGATGAGAGGAGCAACCGTGTTTTCTAAGATCGATCCGCGATCGGGTTATCATCGTTAAAGATTAGGCCTTGAGATATCCCTAAGACGCCTTTTACTACCAGGTACGGACTTTATGAGTACACGGTTATGTCTTTTGGGTTAACCAATGCACCCGCGTACTTTATGTACTTGATGAACAAGATCTTTATGGAGTATCCGGACAAGTTCGTTGTGGTATTCATTGATGACATTCGATCTACTCCAAGAATGAGGAGGACCATGAGGAGCATTTGAGACTTGTGTTGCGAGAGCCGAGAGAGCATGAGCTATATGCGAAGTTCGGCAAGTGTGAGTTCCGGCTCAAGGAAGTGTCTTTTCTAGGTCATATCATCACCAACGGAGGTATTGTTGTGGATCCTAGCAAGGTTAGCGATGTATTGAAGTGGGAAGCCCCTCGCACGGTTGTCCGAGATTCGGAGTTTCCTTGGACTTGCCGGTTACTATCGTCGGTTTATTGAAGGATTCTCTAAGATTGTGAAGCCCCTCACTACATTACTAGAGAAGGACGGGGAATTCAAATGGACCGGTGCATGTCGATCCCGCTTTGAAGAGTTAAAGAAGCGGTTAACCACAAGACTGTTCTAGTAATGCCCGATCTACGAAAGAGCTTTGACATATATTGTGATGCATCTCGGCAAGGACTAGGATGTGTGTTGATGCAAGAAGGTCATGTTATAGCCTATGCATCTCGTCGTTGAGGAAGCATGAGCCGAACTATCCTACGCATGATCTTGAGTTAGCGAGCGGTGGTTCATGCATTGAAGATTTGGAGACACTACATTATGGGAACTAAGTGCCGGATCTATACCGATCACAAGAGTTTGAAGTACATCTTTACTCGAAGGATCTTAATCTAAGACGGCGTCGTTGGTTAGAGTTGATCAAGGACTATGATCTAGAGATTCATTACCATCCGGGTAAAGCGAATCTGGTTGCCGATGCTTTGAGTCGGAAGGGCCACACTAACATGGCAATGACCATTCGGTTTCTCGACGAGTTGGTAAAAGAGTTTGAAAGGCTCAACTTGAAAGTGGTTGCACATGCGGAAGGAGTGACTTTGGAAGTACGGTCTACTCTGGAGCAAGAGATACGCAAGTGGCGCTAGAGGATGCTCGGAATACAAAAGATTAAAGAGAGCATGCAACAAGGAGAAGCCCCGGATTTCACGAGAAGATGAGCAAGGAACCGTGTGGTTTAAGAACCGGTTGTGTGTACCGAGAGACGGGAGATCTCGCAGAGAAGATCTTGAGAGAAGCTCACGACTCGGCTTACTCTATCCATCCGGGCGGTACTAAGATGTACCAGGATCTCGCGCAGGTATTGGTGGTACGGTATGAAGAGGGACGTGGCCGCCCATGTGGTTTTGTGCGATACTTGTCACGGGTTAAGGCCGAACATCGAGACCCGCCGGTTTGCTTCAACCTTTGAAGGTGCCCGAGTGGAAGTGGGAAGAGATCGGAATGGATTTCATAGTGGGTTTACCTCGGACCGAGACGGTTATGATTCGATTTGGGTTATCGTGGATCGTTTGACTAAGGTAGCTCACTTCATTCCGGTAAAGACTACCTATACGAGAGCTAAGTTGGCGGAACTATACACGTCCAGGATTGTGTGTTTGCATGGTGTACCAAAGAAGATCGTGTCGACAGAGGTACTCAGTTTACTTCTCGTTTCGGGGGAAGTTGCATGAATCTCTCGGATACTAAGCTAAATTTCGGCTCGGCTTATCATCCGCAGACGGATGGACAGACAGAGAGAACCAATCAGATCCTAGAGGACATGCTGAGAGCGTGTGCGCTCAAGCATGGTTGTAGTTGGGATAAGAGCTTGCCGTATGCTGAATTCTCTTATAACAACAGCTACCAAGCCAGTCTCAAAATGTCACCCTTTGAGGCCCTATATGGAAGAAAGTGTAGGACTCCGTTATTTTGGAGTGAGACAGGCGAAAGGCAGTTATTTGGGGCAGATATCATCAGAGAAGCGGAGAAACAAGTTCAGATTATCAGAGAAAATTTGAGGATTGCTCAGTCTAGACAGAAAAGCTATGCAGATGGCAAACGAAGAGATGTGGTCTTTCAGGAAGGCGATTACGTGTATCTAAAGGTATCACCTATCAGAGGTTTGCGTCGATTCAGAGTTAAAGGAAAGTTGTCACCTCGCTTTATTGGACCTTTCAAGATCATTGAGAGAGTGGGAGAAGTGGCTTACAGATTGGAGTTGCCAGTCCAGCTCGCTGATGTGCATGATGTATTCCATATCTCTCGGCTTGAAGAAGGGTTTTGGTCCTCATGACAAGGAGCCGTTACCCTTGGACGATCTAAACGTCGAAGAGGATCTCACTATTGTTGAACACCCCGTTCGAATATTGGAAACCATGACAAGGGTCACCGGGAATAGTGTGATTAGGATGTGCAAAGTACAGTGGAGTAATCATGCAGAGGATGAGGCAACATGGGAGAGAGAGGATGAGCTGAAAGCAGAGTTTCCAGATCTTTTTCCCAATCTGTCCGAATCTCGAGGACGAGATTCTTCTTAAGGGGGGTAGGATTTGTAACACCCTAATTCTATTAAAATTTTGGCTTTATAAAAATTTGCTAGCAACCATTTATTTGCTTAAGGAATATAAGGTTGTCTTATTTAATTTTAGGCATTTAAAACTTTTCTAAAATAAATTTAATGAAATATAGGAATTATTTGTGGCATTCATGCTGGAGCATTTATTTTGGTTGCTGGAATTCAAATTCAAATTTGAATTCTAATGTTTGAGAACCCTTTGCAAAATTCCAAAACCTTAATCCCTTTCCCTTTCCCTTTTCGGCCCGGCCTTTAGCCAACCCGCCCAAAGGCTCGCGCGACAGCCCCCGCTTGCGCCTCGGCCCGCCCCCGCCCAGCCAGCCAGCCCTCGCACCCGCGCGCGTGCGCCGGCCCGCTTGGCCTTACGGCCCCGGCCTGGCCGACCGCCGGGGCTCGCTCCCGCCGCCCGCTCTCGATCCGGCCGTCGGATTCGAATCCGACGCGCCCGGCCGCGGCGCCCGCCGCGCCCGTGCCGCCGACCTAGGGGCCCCACCGTCATCCCCTTCGCCCGCCCTCGTCCCCGCCCCGACTCCGCCGCCGCCGCGCCGCCCGAGTCCCGGCTCGGCCACGACGCGCCCGCGCGTAGCGCGCACGCCAAGGAGGCCCCCGCCCGGGGCTATTTAAGGCGCCGCCGCCCCCGGACCCCAACCCGAGCCACCCTAAGCCCTCGCACGCGCCTCGCCGAACCCTAGCCCGAGCTCGCCGCCGCCGCCGTCGATTCCTCGGTTCCGCCGCCGCTTCGTCGCCGTGAGGTCGCCCTCCGAGAGCGCGCAAAGAGGTGAGCGGCGCGCCCGTGCTACCCGCCGTCGTCCCCGTGCCCCCGCCGCCCGCGCGACCTCGCCGGAGTCCGCGCCCCGCGCCGCCGCGTCGACCGCCCGCGCCGCCGCGTTCTTCGCCCGAGCCGCCGCCCCTAGATGGGTTCGCCGACCTTGTGTGCGTCGCGTAGATGCAATCCGAGCCTCAAACCAAGCCCCGGAGCCCTAGATCGAGTTCGCCGGCGAGCCCCCGCCGCCGCCGCCGCCGGCCGCCGCCGTCGGCCGCCGCCCTCTTAACCCGCGCGCAACCGCGGCCGCTCGCCGGATCAAGATCCGACGGATCTAGATCAAGCCGACCCGGTCAATACCGGTCAACCCGCCCTTGTTCCCGTAATTTTGCAAGAAAACCCCCGAGCTTTTTGGTATTTACAAAAATATCCTTCCACCGTATAAGATTCCTTACGAGTTTAGTCCTTTTTCTTTATTTTAGCTGGAAACCTTTTCAAATCTTCGCAGATTAGTCCCCGGAACTTCTCGAGCCCATAACTTGGTCGTTTTAGCTCCGATTTTAGCGTTCTTTATGTCCACGCGTTCGTCTCGAAGCGTAGATTAGTTTCATGCTACTGTTTAGATCTGTTTGATCTGTTTGGTGACTGTTTCTTATTTATTTCTATTGTATGCTTGTATGTGATGATTGTGGATCGTAGAGAGCGATTCGTTCGAGGGATTTGAAGATCCTGGTCGTGCAAGAGTTTGAGCAGCAAGGCTTTGTTGAAGGCAAGTATTCCTTGATGCATGCCCGCTTGTCCTACATAACATGCATTTAAATTCATCGTTTTTACTTTTCGCTTGCATTAATCTCGATGGGAACCTATTAAGGATCATGCCTAGCTTTTGACTACCTTTACCTTGATGCCGGGAATTAGATTAATCTTGTGGTAGTTATTGCTTAGCATGCTCAACGGGGTTTTGGTATTAAACAACTTGGTTACCTTTTGTTATTTCATGTTCCGTTTATGATCTTTTAATTTACAAGACCACTTTAATGTGTAATCGGAACATGGAGAACCACCCAGGGAAAACAAGACAACCACAAGAACTAATGGGCAATGGTCTTGGCTGAATAATTAGGAACCTTAGCTTGGGATGGTCTTCCCCGATAAGGACAAGGGATCGGCGGACCGTGGGGTATGGACTCGCTCTAGCAGGGGGTTGGGTGAGTTATTCTTTTATGGTGGGGTATTGACCCGCTAGGGGACTTTATACCTTGCTAACCGATCCGACCTTGTGGGTCATAACTTGCTAAAGAACCTTTGTAAAGGCCATGTAGCGTCCCTATGCAATCACACCTCGGAAGTGTGATATGGTGTCTTGCAAACACCGTATGGTTGGGTCTAAAGTTCTTCGGAGCTTTTACGCCGCTTGTGGGTAAAGATGTACAACCTCTGCGAGTGTTAAACTAATCGATTAGCCCGTGCTCACGGTCAAGAGCGGCCTGGACACTCACATGATTAAGATATGGAACTTTAATGCTTAAATTGTGGTTTATTTCTTTATTCATGCCGCTTATATCTTATGTAAATGGGTTGGTATGAACTTACACCTTTAGTAATCAGGGTTGCTAATAAAACTTGACCAACTAAAATGCTAAAGTGCTTGAACCCTAGCCATCCACCATATGGCCTCGCATGTTATGTTGTTTTCCCTTGCCGAGTACGAAATGTGCTCACGCTTGTTTATTCTCTTGCATCCACAATACCCGGATTTGTTTTGGGGCGGGGCCGGGAGAACTTTGAAGATAATCCGGAAGATCTCCGGGGAGTTCTAGGTGTGCGTAGTCTTCGATCGGTACCGCCCGTGGAGGCATTTTGTCCGCTGCGAGAACTCGTTTGTTTAAGTTTCGTTTAAGACTATGGGTTGTAATAACTCTTTATTCGTGTGGCACCGTTTTTGGTATTCATAATGTCTAAGCGTGTGTGTAACTTGATCCCGGCGCACACGTGATCAATGCATTCGGTTTTGCCTTTAAAACCGGGTGTGACAAAGCAAGGGACCCGATCATTAAATGCCTCGCGGCCGAGGCTGCAGTTTTTGCGGCGCGGGCGCGTCTTTTTTAGGCGCGCGCGCGCGCGCGCGCGCGCATAGTGGGCGGCGTGGCGGTGGACGTGATGGCTTCACCTCGATCCCCGCGGGTCTCCGCCGTGATGATGGCCCGCCCGCGAGTGATGTGGCCGCCGGCAGCCGTGGTGGGGCCCGTCCGTCGGCGTGAAGGGAAGATTCCCTGCGGTTAATGCGAGCGGGGCATCCGCTCCGAGAGCTCGCCCGTCGGCTTATAAATCCGAGGGGTGGAGACGACGGTTTTTTACCTTGACGCCTCACCATTTTCGGTCCCCCCGCCCCTTCGTCTTCGCCTCGCTCTTGCCACCGCGCGGTGTTGCCGTTAGAGCTTTTCTTCCGTTCCTTGTCCTCCGTCCTCGCATTCCTTCGTCCTTCCTCATGGCGCCGCCTCGGCTTCCCCTTACGATCCCGGAGCCGTATGCCCGGGAGAGGTCGACGGTGACGCCGCCGGCCCTTGGCGAGCCGGGTCGCCGCCGGCCGACCGTCGGCCAATGAAGACGGACGCCGGCGGAGTGGATAGTGCCGCCGCCGGCGGACCGTGCGCCCAACCCGCCGGAGGGCTATGTGGTCGCCTTCATCCGCTACCACGAGCGGGGCTTCAACGCACCGGCGAGCCGCTTCATGCGGGCGATGTGCCACCACTACGGAGTGGAGCTGCACAACTTCGCCCCCAACGCTATTTCGCAGGCGGCTACGTTCGTCGGCGTCTGCGAAGGGTACACTGGGGATCCCGGTCAATTGGGAGCTCTGGGTACACCTTTTCCGCGCGGAGCTCTTCACGCAGCCCACGACGGAGCCAAGGACCCGCGCGCGGTGCGCGCCGGCGGGATGTCGCTGCCCCGCGGGGGCAATTCAAGAACGTCTACATCCCCCGCACCATGACGACGAACAACACCGGCCGGGAGCGGGGATGGTTTTATCCGCGCAACGCCGAGCCCGGCCTTCCCCCCTACACCGGCCGGTGTTCAAGGAGAGGCTCGACTCTTGGGGCTACGGGGTGCCCACGCCCGCAAAGAGCGGCGCGGGCAGAGTCGGTCCCGGCCGCGCCGCATCGCTCGGCGACGATGGGGCCGAACGCGATGGGCGTCCTCGCCTTCCTCCATCATAGGCGGGTCGTGCCCTTGATGGAGAGGCCGCTCCGCATCTTCGAGATGACAGAGGCGGCCAACCCCGTCGACCTGGCGAGGTCGCGGATGCTCCCGACGCCCCTCGAGCGGCCGTATGCGCTCACCCGGCGCGGAGCGCCGTCGACACCGGACGCCGCCGATGCCTCGCGGGCGGACCCCGTGGGACCTCGAGATGCTCCCCACCGGCCCATTGGTGAGCGTAGTTCTTGATTTCGTTTTAGTTCTTTGTGTTGCCTTTGCCTCCTGACGCGCCCTTGTTGCTCCTTTGTGCAGCTGGTGAACTTCACCATCGCCAAGTCCGTTCCGCCCACCCCCGACTCCCGCGCGCTTGGCCGGGCGGCGCGGCGGCGGCGGCGAGCAGAGCGAGGGGCGGCGCACAAGAGGGAGCACGCGAGGCGACGTCAAGCGCGTCTTGACCGGCGGGCGGCGGAGTACCGGCGGCGCGAAGAGCCGGGGCTCTCCTCCCCGGGGACCGAAGAGTAGGAGGAAGAGGGCCGAGGGGGAGGGCCCCTCCGACGGTGGCGGCCGCGCCCCCGTCGCCGGAGCCGGCGCCGGCGGCGAGGGCGGCATCGCTCGGGGTGGGCGCGGCGGCGCCCCGCCGCCGGGCCATTGACATCGAGGGCGGCGCGTGCCACGAGAGGTGCCGCCGCGCTCGTCGGGGGCGCGCACGGCGAGCGCGCGCGGGAGCGGGCATCAAGCGTGCCCGCGCGCGCGGGGAAGCGAGCCCGCGCGCGCGGCGGCGTCGTCGGGGAGCGCGGCGGCGGGCGCACCCGCACGCGGGGCGAGCGTACCGCGCGCGCGCGCGCGCGGTCGGGAGGCGCGACATCGGGGGCGCGACCGCGAGCGGGGGCGGGCGCGCCCACGTGCGCGGCGGCGCCGTCGGGAGACGCGGCGGCGGGCGCGCGCCGCCGCACCGACCTCATCCGCCGAGGCTTCGAGGAAGAGGAAGCGCGCCTTTTCCTCCTCGAGGTAAGGGGCTCGATGCTTCGCTCGGTTTAACTAGTTGATGATTAGGCGTTCTAACCCTCCGTTCGCGCCCCGCGCAGGTGGTGCCAACCGTGCCTCCTCTTGCACCGCCAAGGTGCCGAGGACGGACGCGTCCATCCCCACCCGGCGGCGCTCGTCGAGGGCGCCGCGGGCGGGGACAAGCACGGCGGCGGCGGGCGAGAGCTCGCGGCAGGCGCGGGCCGGGGCCCCCGAGGCCTCGGCCAGCGGATCAGCCCCGCCGCGGCGCGGTCGGCGGTCGCCGAGGAGCGGCCGGCGCCGGCCGTCGTGGGGGTGCGGGCCGCGGCGGCGGCGGTGGTGGAGGCGCGGCCCGCAAGGGCGGTTGCTCGTGGAGGAGGCGGAGCGGGAGCAACCCGCGGCGCCCGTGGGCGCAGAGGCGCGGCCGGGAGGTGGTGTCCGCGGCGTCGTGCCGGGCGCCGCGGCGCGCGGAGACGCGGCGGAGGCGCCGGTGGAGGCGGCACGAGCGGCGGCGCCCGCCGGCGTTCGCAAGCGGAGGTGGTGGAGGTCTCGGACGACTCCCCGCCGCCCGGGTGGGACCGGTGGGCCGGCCGGCCCACGAAGTCCCCCCGAGCCCCGAGGAGGGGGCCCTCGTGAGGCGGCGCGAGGGTCACCTCGGTGGTGGGGGGTCGAGGACACGGCGCCGAGGCCTCGTCCTCCCGCGCGCGGCCGTCCCGCCCGGTGGAGGGGGGCCGTCGATGATCCCCCTGCGTTTGTCGACGCCGTGGGGGAGCGAGAGCTGCGGGGCGAGCTCGGAGCCACGGCGCTACGCTCAACCGCGCGCTGAACGAGGCGCTGCGGGTCCATGGCGGCCCGGCATGGCTCGTCTTCCAGGTTAGCCGTGGTTGCTTGTTCTCTCCTTTCTTTCGTTTGTGTATGCTGCCTTCGTGTCGCGGCACTTATGGGTTCTGATTCTGTGGTTGCCAGGAGCTCGAGCGTCGCGCCCACGACAAGTACGATGCGTTCGACCGGGTGAACGCCGAGGTCCACCAGCTCCGGGAGCGGTGCAGCGCTTTCGACGCGCTTGCCGACGCTCTCAGATCCTCGGACACCGGGCCGGCGTGCACGGCCCCGGCCCGGCCCGACGAGCCGCCCGAGGGCTCGAGGCGGGGACACGGCGCGCCGCCGGAGCCTCGAGCGGGTGCGCGCAGCCCTCATCGATCGTGATGAGGCGCTGTGGCACGCGCGCGAGGACTTGGAGAAGACGCGGACGCCGGCCGCTAAGCGGGAGGCGGAAGTGGCGACCGTCCGTGCCGAAGCCCGGGAGCTTCGCTCATCGCTTGAGGGGGCGAGCGCGGCGCCGCCGCCGAGGAGGCGGGCGCGCGGCCGGGAGGGCGGCGGGCCAAGGAAGCCGACGACACGAAGGCCGCCCTCGACGCCAAGGCCGCGGCCCTCGTCGTCGGCCGAGGAGCGGCTCCCGCAAGAGAGCGCCGCCCCGCCAAGGGGCCGAGGAGCGGCTCCGGCGGCGGCGGCCGCCCTCGCCGACGCCCGTGCGGCGGCCGGAGCGAGGAGCGCACCGCCCACGAGATGACGCGGGAAGTCCTTGGCGGATCGGGACGCCAAGCTCTCCAATGCCGAGGGCGAGGTGATTATGCTCAGCATCACCAACGCCAATCGGGGGATATGTCCCTCCGGGAGCAGGGCGAGACCGTCGAGCGCCTCGAGCTGACGGTCGAGGCCGTGCGCCGCGACCTCGAGATGGAGAGGAAGCAAGTCGAAGGTGAGCCGCGTCGACTCTCGTCTTGTTGGTTTTTCGATTGGGAACTCGCATTCCCTTTTTTTCGATTTATTTCTTGCCTTGGTGTTCCCGGTGCTTGCGCACCGCCCGGGGCACGCGGGCCGAGCGGGCCGAGGCGCCGCAGCCTCCTACAACTCCTCCGACCGGGGAGTTGCGGGAGCTACGCGATGCGGCCCTCGAGACCGCCGCGCCGTCGAGGAGGGCGAGGCGCGGGCCGACGGCTCGCCGGCCGGCCGCCCGTGCGCCCTTGGTGGCCATGTCACCGAGCGGATGCGCCGGCGCGGCGGCTCGGGCGTCCGAGAAGGCCCTCGGAGTGGTGCGATCCCACTACGAGGTTAACTTCGAGGCGTTGGCGGAAGGCTACATCGTTCCTGAGGGCGTCGAGGACGAGGTGGCCATGGAGCGCGTGGATGCGCTCGCTGCCGACGCCGCCGGGTCGCTCGCCTAGGCCTTAGAGGAGTTCCTCTTCCGGGACGTCGCCGATGCTGCTGCTCCTCCCGCCTGAAAGCAGTTGGGCGCTAGGCCCGTTTTTTGATGTGTATCAATATTCTGGCCTCGTGGCCTTTTGTAAATAAACAAGTTGTTTCATGAACATGAGCATTTGCTGTAAATGAAGTCATTTGTTTATCACGCTTTTTGTTTCTCCTTCTTCCTGAGTAGATTCTAGTTAGGGGAGTTCGATTTTCGCAGGGGGCCTGCTGGGTTGGAGGCGAGAGAGAAGGGCCATATCCACGCGGCGTAGGCTATCTCTGGCTCGCACGCTCCTTCCGCTGTGCCGCCTGCGCCCTGTTCGAATCGTGGCTCGAGGTTGAAGTAGGAAACAAACTTAGCGCGTGTGGGTTGTTGTGTTTTTTTGCGCGAAAAAATGGGACTATTTTGGGGGGGGGGGGGGGGGGGATGCCCCCCGCAAGAGCCCCCGAGGGTAACTTGGATTTCGGGGGAAAGCCGAGTTGCCCTTTTTATTGAGCTTAAAGCTTTTACATAGTTGTAGCCAAGCGGGGCGTTGGCGCGTGCGGTTTTTACAACAAAAATACTTGGAAATCCTAGCTAAGGGTAGAAGCGACGTAGGCTGTTGGATGTTCCAAGCGTTGGTGAGCTCTTCACCATCCTCATTGGCCAACTTGTATGTGCGGGCTTGAGTACCTTCACCACGACGTAGGGTCCCTCCCATGGGGGCGATAGCTTGTGGCGCCCTCGGTTGTCTTGGCGTAGCCTTAGGACCGAGTCTCCTTCATCGAAATCCCGCCGGCGTATCTTGCGTGCTTGATAGCGCCCGAGGGACCGCCGGTACCTCGCGGAATGCATCAAGGCTACGAGGCGTGCCTCGTCCGGTGGTCCAACGAGTCCTCGCGGGCTCGTTGGTTAGCATCCTCGTTATAGCCTCGAACCTTGGGCGACCCGTATTCTAAGTCCGTGGGGAGGACGACCTCCGCGCCGTGGACTAGGAAAACGGGGGTGAACCCGGTGGCTCGCTCGGGGGTTGTCCTTAGGCTCCACACAACCGCCGGTAGTTCTTGGAGCCATTTCCGCCCCGCATTTGTTCAGCCGGTCGAAAATTCGGGCTTTAGGCCTTGTAAGATCATGCCATTGGCACGTTCCACTTGGCCGTTGGTCCGTGGGTGCGCCACGGGCTGCCCAATCCACACGGATGTGGAACTTGTCGCGAACTCCAAGAACTTCTTGCCCGTGAATTGGGATCCATTGTCGGTGATGATGGAGTTCGGCACTCACGAAGCGGTAGACGATGTCGGTGAAGAATGTCACCGCCCGCTCGCCCTTAGATTCGTGATGGGGCGCACCTCCACCCACTTGGAGAACTTGTCGATCGCGACCAACAAGTGGGTGAAGCCCCCGGCGCCTTCCGCGGGGGCCCGACGATGTCCGGCCCCCACACGGCGAACGACCATGTTACGGGGATGGTCCGTAGGGCATGGGCGGGCAAGTTGGACTTGCGGGCGTAGAAGCGGCACCCCTCGCGGGTGCGCACGATCTCGGCGGCGTCCGCGACCGCGGTGGGCCGGGAAAAGCCCCGGCGAAACGCGTTGCCGACGAGGGTGCGGGGCGCGGCGTGGTGGCCACGGATCCCCGCGTGGATGTCCGCGCGGGAGCTCGCGCCCCTCGGGAATGGGCACGCATCGCCGTAGGATGCGGGAGGCGCGCGCTTGTACAGCTCGCCGTCGACGAGGGCAAAACACTTGGCCATCCTAGCGATGCGCCTAGCCGCGGCCCGGTCCGCGGGGAGTTCCCTCGAGCGATCCGAGGCAATGTATTTCTCCCGCCAGTCCGCCTGGACGGGGGCCGGCTCGATGTCCATCACGTCGGCCTCGTGGGAGCCGTACCCCTCGAGAAGGGAGAGCATGTACGCCTCGTTCGAGGGGTCCTCGTCCATGGGCTTCGCACCCGCTGGGCTCGAGGGGGCCCCCGAGGGTTCGTTTTGATTCGAGGGGTAGGGCTCGAAAGCGACCGAGGGTTGAGCGATGTCGCGCGCGAAAACGTTCGGGGGGACGGTGATCCGCCCGGACGCGATCTTGGCGAGTTCGTCCGCCTCTTCGTTGTACCGGCGGGGCACATGGTTGAGCTCGATGCCGTAGAACTTGTCCTCGAGGGCTCGCACGGCCTTGCAGTAGGCCTCCATCTTGTCGTCGTGGCAGCTCGCGTTCTTCATGACTTGATCAATCACGAGCTGCGAGTCGCCCCTTACGTCGAGGCGCTTGACGCCTAACTCAATGGCGATTTTGAGGCCGCAGAGGAGGGCCTCGTATTCAGCCATGTTGTTAGACACGGGGAAGTGGAGGCGCACCGCGTACCGCATGTGTTCCCCGAGGGGTGACACGAAGAGCGAGGCCGCGCCCGCCCCCGTTTTCATCACCGAGCCGTCGAAGAACGAGAGTCCGGCATTCCGCTTGGATTTGTGGCGGCGGCGGTGCGTGTCCGTCCACTCGGCGACGAAATCCGCCAAGATTTGGGACTTGGCCGGCCTTGCGCGGGGCGTAGGCGAGCGTCTCGCCCATCGGCTCCACCGACCACTTGGCGATCCGCCGCGGCGTCGGGGTTGCGGATGATTTCTCCTAGTGGGAAGGAGGAGACCACCGTGACGGGGTGGGCCTCGAAGTAGTGGCCGAGTTTGCGCCGCGCGAGAACCACTTGCGTACAACAACTACCGGACCACGGGGGTAGCGCGTCTTCGTGTCCGAGAGGACCTCGGCGATGTAGTAGACCGGCCGCCGCACGGAGCAAGGCATGCCCTTCCTCCGTGCGCTCCACAACGATCACGGGCGCTCACCACTTGGGTGGTCGCGGCCACGTAGAGCTGCGGGGGGCTCGCCGTCCCGTGGCGGCGTGAGGATCGGGGCATGCGTCGGAGACGCCTTTAGCTTGTCGAGCGCATCCCGGGCCTCGGTGGTCCGGGAGAAGCGCTCGTGCTTCTTGAGTAGGCGGTAGAGGGGCGAGGCCCTTCTCACCGAGCCGCGAGATGAAGCGGCTCAAGGCGGCAAGGCACCCCAACACCTTCGCACCCCCTTGAGGTCCGGGATCGGACCCATCCGTTCGAGGGCCGCAACCTTTTCGGGGTTGGCCTCGATTCCCCGGCCGGGAGACGATGTATCCCGGGAGCATGCCTCGCGGCACTCCAAAGACACATTTTTCGGGGTTTAATTTGACCCCATTGGCACGTAGGCGGTTGAACGCGACGCCAAGGTCGCCAACCGGGTCGTCCGCCTTCCCGGTCTTTACGACGATGTCGTCCACGTACGCTTCGACCGTCCGCCCGATGTGATCCCCAAAAACGTGCCGCATGCAACGTTGGTATGTTGCACCCGCGTTTCGAGGCCAAATGGCATCGTGACGTAGCGAACGTCCCGAACGGTGTGATGAACGAGGTCGCGAGCTGGTCGGACTCTTTCATCTTTATCCGGTGGTACCCGGAATAGGCATCAAGGAAACGAGCGAGTTCGCACCCATTTGTTGAGTCAACGATTTGATCAATGCGTGGCAAAGGAAAAGGAACTTTAGGACATGCTTTATTGAGACTAGTGTAGTCTATACACATCCGCCACTTCCCATTCTTTTTTCTTTACAAGCACGGGGTTTGCTAGCCACGTTGGGTGGAACACCTTTTTGATGAATCCGGCCTCGAGAAGCTTTCGCGGCTCCGCTCCGATCGCCCGTCGCCGCTCCTCGTCGAAGCGGCGGAGCCGCTGGCCGCACGGCGCGAGCGTTTGGCGAGGATGTCAAGGGAGTGCTCGGCGACTTCCCTCGGGATGCCCGGCATGTACGAGGGGCTCCACGCGAAGATGTCGGCGTTGGCGCGGAGGAAGTCGACGAGCACCACTTCCTATTTGGGGTCGAGGGTGGAGCGACCCTCAACACCTCGCCCTCGGGGGCCGAAGGGTCGAGGGGGACCCCCTTGGTCTGCTCCGCGGCCTCGAAGGTGCCAGCGTGTTTGGCAACGGAGTCGAGGTCTTCGTTGACCATCTTCTCCAGTGTGTTCACCAGCGCTTCATCCAGCGCCAGTGCCTCTGCGTGCTCCACGCATTCGACATCGCAGTCGAACGCGTGCTCGATCGACGAGCCGACGGTGATGATGCCGTTCGGGTCGGGCATCTTCATCTTTAGGTAGGTATAATTGGGGACCGCCATGAATTTGGCGTAACGGGGTCGCCCAAGTATAGCATGGTAGGCCCCTTTGAACCCCACGACCTCGAAGGTGAGGGTCTCCTTGCGGAAGTTCTTAGGGGTGCCAAACCGGACCGGCAAGTCGATCCGCCCGAGGGGTTGAACCACGCTTGCCGGCGCGATGCCGTGGAACGGCTTCGTGCTAGGCCGCGGGCGGTCCAATCCGATCCCCATCGGGCGCGGCGTATGCGCGTAGAGGATGTTGAGGCTGCTCGCCTCCGTCCATGAGGACCTTTGAGAACCGGGCATTCCCGATGATGGGGTCAACCACCGGCGGGTCCGGCCCGGATTGGGGACGCGGTTTGGGTGGTCCTCCCGGCCGAATGTGATGGCGTCCTCCGACCAATTGAGGAAGGACGGAGGTGCCCTCTCGGCGGCGAGGAATTCGTGCCGCTCCCTCTTGCGTTGGCATGTCGACATGTCGACGGTTGGTCCCCCAAAGATGAGGAACACATTTTCGACGGCGGGGAAGTCGCCCGCGTCGCCATCGCCTCCGTCTTTCTTGGCCTCTCGCCTCCTTCGCGGCGGCACGGGCGTAGAATTTCTTGAGCATGTCGCCTTTGCTCAAGGGTGTGGTGTACTTGGGGTTTTGTGGTAGGGACATGGCTTCTTCGGCATGTCATCGAACACCCCCGGGCCTCGAGGGGCCGGTCGAGGGCCCCGTCGAGCCGGGTCGGCGGCGAGGGCCTCGGCGTTGCCGCCGTCGCGCCCCTGCTCGCGCGCCTCGCGGCGCGGCTTTTTCCCCCTTCTTGCCCCGCTTGTCGTTGCGGTGCGGCTCCTTGGACTTGCGCCCTCCGCGGGCGCGTCCTCGGAGCGCTTGCCCTTTTTGCCGTCGAAGATCGCCCCCGACGGCCTCCCCCCCGGAGGCGAAGGCGGTGGCGATGTCGAACGGCTCGTTGGAGTTCGCGGGGGGGGCTGCGTCCCGGCTCCCGCATGAGATCCCGCACGTGGTGCCCTCGAGGAAGGCATGCACGATTTCGGACCGCGCCACGGCGGGGAGCTCCGTGCGGCGCTTGGAGAAGCGCCGTATGAAGTCCCGCGGCGACTCGCCGGCTTCGCGTGCGGGAGCGCGAGTCCCATGAGTTCCCGGGGGCGCACGTACGTGCCCCGGAAGTTGCCCACGAATGTGTGGACCGAGTCGTCCCGGTTATGGATGCGGGCGGCGGGCGGTGCTCGAGCCATGTCCGGGCCGCATCGCCAAGGTGTAGGGGCAGGTTGCGGATGATGACCTCGTCGGCCGGTGGCCCCGCCCAGCTGGCAAGCCAAGCGGTAGTCGTTGAGCCATACGCGGGGGTCCGTCTCCCCGTTGTACTTGACGATCGTCGAGGGTTGGCGAAAGCGTTGGGGGAACGCCGCCGCACGGATCTCCCGGCTGAACACGCGGGTGCACGGGGGCTCCGGCGTCGGGGGAGCGGTCCTCGCCGCCGTCGTAGCGCCCACCCCGTCGAGGGTGGTAGCCCCTTGCCGCTCGTGCGTCCGCCTTGCCGGTGCGCCTGGCGTTGATGACGTTGCGAGCGTCGCCATCCGGCGTCTGCGCGCGTCAAGGAGTCGCTCCTTGGCTGGTGTGCGCCCTTGCTCGGTGGGTCGCCCCGCCGGTCCCCCCCGCGTGCACCGAGGGTTCGCCTCCTGGTGCGGCTTCGTCGCCCTCGCGCATCCCCCCCTGTTGGCGGATGCGTGAGGCCGAGCTCTCGGCCGCTAGACGGCCGCTTGCTCGATGAGAGTTTGCACCTCGCGGTGCATGTTTCGAGCCTCGGGGGTCGAGGGTGCGGCATGGCCCGCGGCGGCGTCGCGGCGGCGACGAGCTTCGGCTCGCCCGCGGGGGCGGTGTCCGCGTTTTCGACGTTGGGGACGGTGTTGATGCGGTCGCGGACCTGTCGGCCCAGCTCCCGTGCGCGTTCGCCGCGCGCGGAGGCTTCCCCTGCCATTGAGGCGCGGAGCAACCGCACCGTTCGGTATTCCTCCGCCAGCTTGGCCTCGAGCTCGCGGGCTTGGGCTGGGCCGTGCGTCGGCGTCGGTCCCGGCGGGGAGCGCTTGGCCCCCGCGGCCGGGCGCGCGCGGCGATCCCCCGGGGCGGCGTGACTTCCCCGTCTCCCGGCGCCCACCGCACGCGGCGGCATTGGCCGGGTCGTTGGTGATGACGGCGCGGCATTCCCGCGCGGGGGTCGTAGCTCCATGTGCCGGAGTCGTCGGAGCGCCCAAACCGGTAGTCCGCGGCGTCGAGGAAACGCCGGAACGCGGCACTGGGTCCGGCACGCCGGAGAAGTCCCACTCCGCGTATCCGTGGCGGTTGGCGGGTGGCATCGTGTCGACTGAGCCCAGGGATGACTCATCCCTCGCCGAGGCGCGGGATCCCTGGCGACGAAGACGTGGCGGCCAGGCGGAACCCTGCGCATCGACGTGTTGACGTTGGCATTGTAGGCTGTCGTAGCGCCACGCGGCTCGATGGGGATGCGCGGTCCGGAGACCGCGCGCTGTCCCGTCGGGGCGGTGGCGGTCGTGATGGTGGGCGCACCGCGCCGGGCGGAGGCGCGCTCGGCCCGCCGCCGCTCGGACCGCGCGCCCGACGCGAACGGCCGCCCGCAGCGACGATGGCGCCGTGGCGCCGACGGCCCGCGGCATCCGTGCCTGCGGGCGCGCCGCGCCGTGGTGGTGCGCGCGGCGGGGGCCAAAGCCGACCCCGGCCCCGGCGCCGCGCGCGGAGCTCCTCACGGTTGGTGAGGCGCATGAGATAGCCGTTCCCCGTGGCCTGAAAGTTCAGGTCCCCAAAGCGGATTTCGAACCCGGCTGGGAGGGGGTCCGAGCTACCCATGCGGTAGCGCGTAGCACGGTACTCGGTGCGGATCACCATGGAGGGAGTTGACGGAATGACCTTAGGCGCTCGATTGCCCCACGGTGGGCACCAGTTGTCGGTGTGGAATATGGTCCCGACACTAACCGTAGATAGCGCCGAGGTCTATCCCTCAATGGTCGATGCTAAGCAACAAGTGACACGGGGTTTTTATCCGGTTCCGGCCGAGGGGGCCGTACGTCCGACGAGGGGTGTGCTCTCGGCACTATATTGCTCGGCACGGGGGTGCTCGTAGTGGGGCTGCTACAAGCGAGGCGGGGAGAGGAAGCGTGGCTTCCAAGTCCCCGGTGAAGTGGCCGAAGATATTGTGGGAGAATTGGAGAGTGAGTGCGTGGTGTGCTCTTGTCGAGGTGAGTCCGTCCGTCCCCCGCGGGCCGGGGGGTTCGTCCCCCTTTTATAGATCAAGGGGGAAGCGAAGTACATGCACGCCGCGCTATCTAGCTACGTGGGGGGGGTGCGACGTGCTACGCTATAGAGTGGGCGGCCATCCGGGCGATCCCTCGCGCCGATCCGGTCATCATGGCTCGACTTGTACCCGAACGGTGGCGGTTCGAGGGTAGGAGAGCAGCGGATGGCGGTGATGTCCTTCGATAGGCTCGAGGGAGGTGTCGACGCGGGCCGTACGGCGTACGTGGAGTTGGCGAACGGCGTTCCTTCCCCGACGTGCTTCACGGGGCCGGAGTCGTTGCTACGGGGGCCGGCGTGCGCCCGCACGCGCGGGTACGGCGGCCACGCCGTTACGATGGCGGGGATGGCGGTCCACCGGCCTAGCACCTCCACCCTAACCCCCGTAGGGTCACAAGAAAGTGAATCGAGGGTGCGCCGGCCCCTTTCGAGGTCTCGGCGCGTTAGCCGTACCGGGGCGTGCGCACGGTGTCACGGGACCGACACCGGCGCGCGCCGCACGTCCCCTCCCACGGTGGCGGGGATGGGCTCCTCCCCGGGGAGTTGGTGCGGCGGCACGGGGTGCGAGCCCGGGCGCATGATGGCGCCGTCCGCGGCGTCGGGGCGTTAAATGCCCGTGTACGGGGGGCCGGCGCACGCGTGAGGGGCACCCTCGAGCGTGGCGGACCCCCGACCGAGGGCGGGGCGTACCCTCGAGCTAGGCGGAACCCGCTCGAGGGAAGTGCTACCCCTCGAGCGGGGCGAAGCCCGCCCGAAGGGTGCACGCATCCTCGAACGAGGCGGAGCCCGTTCGAGGGGATCTCTAAGCGGGCCGCCTTGATGGGCCGTCGGAGTCCCCGTGGGCCGTGTCCCGCATGGTTAGTCACCGCATGGTTAGGCTCAACGTATTTTGGTTACGTTGCGGGTTTTAAGTGAGGTTTTCCCCATTGGTTAAGGGGACCCCTAGGGCTGTCCCCGACAACGCACGGCAAAGTTTTCGTTTGCCGTGCGTTTTGTGTAGCGCACGGCAAAGTTTCAAACTTTTTTTTTGAATTATTGGCTTCTTTATATTTTCCCGTCCAAATACATTACTTTGTAATATATATTTCAATTTGGTACTCATTTGGATCACTTTGCTATTTTTAACGAATTTATTTCATTGAAAGTTTTTTTTTTCGAATAAGTCAAATTTGAACTACAAGTGCATAAAATTATAGAGTAAAGTCCGTGGAAAAATGATATTCGTGTAAGTGAGTCCATTTTAAGATCTTATCCATGAAATTTGTTGAAATTTCAAACATTTTATTCATGAGAAATGGAAATATACATGATTAGGAAATGTTTTTTAATTGTATAAAATGCAAGTGATGTTTAAAAATCACAAGATTCGTTGAGACCTCATGATATACTATGGGAAGACGTGAAAAATAGTAGATAAAGGTTTTGAGCAAATCTTCACACATAGTGTTTAGAAACCAAGACATCTCATGAGAAGGTTTAGATTGTTTAGAGTAACTTTATTGGGTTTGTGGTCTATAATAATGTTCATAATGTGTTTTTGACTTCAAAGTTTTTTCTCTAATGAACATACATCGTACATTGTCTCTTGTTAGTGTACGGTAATTTTTAGCATCAATTTGTTAATTTTTTTGTATTAACATTCACAAAAAGCTATATTTAACTAATTAATTTTATTTCAAATAATTTTGTGAAAGAAGTCAAAATGAGTTTTGACTTCAAAACTTGTTTCTATAGGTAATAGACAACCTAACTTATTTGTGTTAGTTTTCTAATTCTTTTCAAATTTGTTTGATAATTCTTATAAATTATATAAAATTTAGAAAAATTGTTTGCCGTGCGTCTTTTTTTTGCGCACGGCAAAGAAATTCTGAGTCATTTTGCAGTTGGACCAAAGCCCACCTAGCCCAACAGCCCACCTCAGCCCAACACACTCCGATTATTTTGATCCGTAGCTCGACGATCTAACGATCCAAATTAGATTAGGCGCTCTATATAAAAACACACACTCCTCAAACCCTAACTCCTCCCTCTTTATCTCTCTCTCACCCCTCATCCCCCGCGCCCCCGACACCGGCGCGGCGGCGGCATCCCTCGACCCGGTTGCGGCGGCGGCGGCGTCCCCCCGACCCGGCGGCGGTGGCGTCCCCGACCCGGCGACGGCGCATTGCCCGGTTCCCGGCGCCTCCCCGACCCGGATGCGGCGGCCCCCAACCCGACCGGCATGCTCCTCCACCACCGCGCCGTCCTCCATGGCGCGCGGCGGCGCGCGCGCTCCACACGGGTCCGGCCCGGCACCCTCGGCCGCGGTGGCCGATGTGTGGAGGACCGACGCGGTGGTGGCCGGGGAGGAGCACGAGGGAGGGCGCGGCCTCCTCCTCCATGGCGCGAGGAGGCCGGATCCGGTCGCCCCCCTCCCCGGTGGCCGCGGCGGAGGACCGGAGGACGGGCGGCGCGCGGCGGAGGCGACCTCCCCGCCGCCGGATCCGCTCTCGCCGGCCCGAGGACAAAGGCTTCCGGCGGCGGAGGAACCCGAGGACGGGTGACAACGACGGAGGCGACCTCCCGCCTCCGATCCGCTCTCGCCGGCCCGAGGACGGGCTCCCCGCGGCGGAGGCACGCCTGAGGTCGATGCGGAGGCGCGTAGCGGTCGGTGATGTCGCCTCCTCGCCCCTACGCCCCATCACCTCGTCGGTGCGCACGGCGAGCACGGCGAGCACGACGCCCCCTTCTCCCTCCGACGACGGACGGCAGCAGTAGTGGCGCATGGAGGCTGTCGCCGCCTCCCTCTCTCTCCCTCCACTCTGACTGGCGGCGGGCGGCGAGAACTGGGGATGCAGTGGTGGCCCGACGGCCATCGTCCCAGGCGCGGTGTGGTGACCCCCTGCCGGTTGTTCCGGCGTGTTGTATTTTTTTATTTCCTTTTGTTTTGATTGCCGTGCGTGAAAGAATGAGGCGCACGGCAAAGGTGTCATTGTTTGCCGTGCGTCCCATTCCTGCCGCACGGCAAAGTCCTTTGGACGCCATCTCCTCCGTTGCGCCGTCCGTCACCCCGGTCGTGCCGTCGTTACTTTTGTTTGCCGTGCGCCGCATGTGACGCATGGCAAAGTTTGTTCACCGTGCGTGATAGAAGAAGGCGCACGGCAAAGGGAATTTACCGTGCAAAAAGCTACCGTGTGCCCTTTGCCGTGTGCCTGCACAAAAACGCACGGCACGTGTTTCCCGTAGTGATTTCGCTACACCGGGAGAGTATTGCTCAAACATACAGATGTCACACCGTCACTTAACTCGACAGTGCATATAGGCGATGAGCCACGTCACTCGTAAGCATGTGTGCGAGTACGAATTTATTTGGTGCAGCGACCAAATGTGGATTCCTTTCCCCCCATTTTGCCTGAAACGGCAATGGCAATCCGATCAAACAGTTCATGTCTTGGCTGTCTGACAATTGTCGACTCTACTTGTGCAGTAATCAGAGCATATTTTGAGTCTATTATTGGCTCACGACAGTTGTTCTTCAGGCTCAAATCCCATTTCCTAAAGCTTTCCCAATCCCGGTGTTGTGTTGCCCGCATGCTCGTGGGCTTGTGGCTTTGACCATATTGCACATATATATCTGTCAAGGTTGTTGGACACTAGGACTATGGCTCTCAAGATTGTAGGACACAGCCGGCTGCGAGTTTGGTCGACAAACCACATAGGAGAGTACATATATATATATGCACATGGGTTGATATTGATACATCGAGCAGAAGAGAAAGCAGGTGTGTGTTGTTTGTGATTAAACATGAGTTATTTGCCATTATTGTTAACAAAACCGATCGATCCATCGACGCATTTAATTATCTTTCACTTCAGTCTAGTTTTTTTTTTCACTGGGTTTAGTCTAGTTTAATTTCTTTGTCCATTCAGGTTTGGCTTAGACAAAGCAATTCATTCAGGTCACCGTCAGGCTTAGACATAACAATGTATCTATCACATTCACGTAAGCAGCACATGCATGCGCACTTCAATCCTGATCTCCCTGCGGGAACAATCGATCGACAAATTGGATCCGTGCCATCCTCTGCTGAGCCCATGCGGTTTGGCCGGACCGTCGGTGACGACGACGATCAGTGCGGATGCAACCGAGCGGCGCCGACTCGAAGTGCACGACGAGGCCAGTCTCTCGATAGCCCAGCAGGCCAGCAGTCGTCGAAGGATGCCACACTGTTTTCTTGACATCTGCAATCTTACCTACTAGGTGCTGCGGAAGGCAAGAAACAAGCTTGAACTACTCCGATGTCATTGCTAGACTCCGCTCAGCTGCTAGAAATCGAGTGCGAACTGCGAAGCGAGCTCATCGTCACCGACAGAACAAAACAAGAGCTGCTACAGCCAACCTAATTAAACGATTCTTTATTTAGCTAATGAAACAAGCAATGATGGTCTAATCATTCATTAGTCCGGCGCAACGTTTTCACAATTAAAATCACAAGTGTAAACTGCTGCAATCAGACTATTTTTTTTTTTGAACCTGCAATCAGACTAGCTACCTGGAACTCCTCTGAAAACATGCTGCCGCTGAGCTAACAGGGCACCAGGCCGCTAGCTGGACCTTCAGCAGGCCGTGCGCGAGCCGGTTCTGCAAGTTTGGTGCGTATATATGCAGAATATCACAATGTACTTGATAGCGTATATATATGCAGGACTCACAAGTCACAACTGCTGACCCAAATACTCGGTTCCCATTCCCTGATGTTTGCCAATCCCAGGTATGTTCCGTGCTTGGCAATAGTATAGCTTCCTATGGCTCTGCCTTCTCTTGTATATGGAGAGTTCCAACTATGCATTTTATTATCTGTGATCATCAGTACTGAAGATGAGTTGTTGTGGCATTATTACCAATCGTGGCCAGCATTCAAATCTAAAAAAAGGCATACATTGACATCATGCAAGAAAAATTATCACTTGAGCAAAGGACATGTTTTTCGATCCTTTTTGCAAAGCGCACATAGTAAGTTAAAGAAGATACACATCAACTAAAATTCTGAGAAATTTTAAGAGCAAGCAGGTCATTTAGTAAAACATTCGACAGCGTGGAGTTGTCGTCCACGAGTTCATCACGGACTTTCTACAACTGCTCTCCACGTTCCGAGCTCACGCTAACCTGCAGATGTTCCACGGATCATGTTCACCGAATTCATTTTTTTTTGGGGGGGGGGGGGGGGGGATCTTCGCAACCGGGTAGTGCAACGGCCGCGGGAGCGCTAGGCACACTTACGTCGTGTCGTTTCGTAACCGCACGACGCGCGCTCTCCGTGCTCCGCACGCCCACGCCTCGCACTCTGCCACTACCGGATTCCGTGTCTTCGCCGAGAGTAAGGTTCTTCTCGGCGAAGGCCCCCTTTCCTTTTTGTGAAGCCTTCACCGAGAGTTTGCTGTCGGCGGAACTGTACCGGCGAAGGCCCCTTCATCGAGAGCGTGGGTGGACCCTCTTGGCGGATATGCGCCGAGAGGCACAATCTCGGCGAAGGCTTTTTCCTAGAAAAAAAAAGAAAATCCCCGGGTAGTTGGCCCACCGCCCGGGGCACTGTCGCCTCAGCCGGCTGGCCGCCGGGGCCACCGCCTGCCACCTCCACCACCGCGCGGCCCGCCACATGCACCACCGCGCGGCCCGCCACATGCACCACCACACCGCCTGCCACCTCCATTACCACCGCCGCACAACAACACCAAAAA
This sequence comes from Cenchrus americanus, assembly GCA_947561735.1. NCBI lineage: Eukaryota > Viridiplantae > Streptophyta > Magnoliopsida > Poales > Poaceae > Cenchrus > Cenchrus americanus. The sequence continues at coordinate 241,639,135 of OX387245.1, forward strand.
AACAGAGAGAGAGACACAGAGACAGACATAGAGAGAGGTCGAGCCGGGGGAGGTCGCGCCCGGGTGGAGTTGTTGTGGCATTATTACCAATCGTGGCCAGCATTCAAATCTAAAAAAGGCTTATCATCTGCAACTGCCTAGCGGAACGCCGCAACGGCCGCGGGAGCGCTCTGCACAATTACGCCGTCTCTAAAACCGAACGACGCACACTCTCCGTGCTCCGCACGCCCACGCCTCGCACTCTGCGTAGTTCTCGCATGGCCGCTCACACGCTGTTCGCTCGTCCACTACTCGCTCTCGCTGTCCTCTCAGCCAAGGCCCTGAACATGTATAAGTATGTAAATCAGTGCTCAATAGAAGGTGTGCAGTTTTGATCCTCTTGAGCTCTTGCTCTCTTCAATGTTGTCTGTGGTCTAGCTTGGCTATCTCATCACAGCCATTGGGACGTACGACTACGGCTCTCTTCTACGCCTCCAGCAGTCGCGAGTTTGGTCGAGAAACCTAGTTATACTAGGCAAACAACCCAATATTGCAAATGTGGCTTTCAATCTTTCATTGCTAGGTATGGTGCGTATGAGCATTAGCAGTTAGGTCATCCACCACTTCTGCTCCCACTTGCATGTTCTAGATGCCATCCTAGTAGAAACTAAGGATTGCAAGAGACAGTGGGAGCGTTGGAGCCTTGGAGGCATATATAGATGCCTTGCAAGTTGAATTCGAGTTTCCTGATGCGTCCCAAACTCCCAATCATACAAATGTAGGTCGCCGTATGTTTTCGAAATGCATACAGCTTTCAACCCCATGGAAATTCTTGCAAAACCAACACTGAAGTACTAGTACTAGCTGGTGGGCTTGGCTATATATAAAGAGAGAGAATTCCCTTTATAGAACTCAAAAAACTTCTGCTTCCTTGTATAGCACTGGAAAACTTTCTCATCCCTACTTCCGTCGGATATGCTGTTAAGTGTAACCTAAAAAACACAGCTTTTCTCTTCATGTCATCAAAGGAGCCACACCTCACAAGCATCAGATTTTTTTCATTGATGTCACATTTAATTTAATATATAAGTGTAGCCTAAAAAAGTTCGGTTTGATTTTTCTCATTTTTGAACAATAGGACCGAAAATACTAAATAGAAATGAAAATTGATCCGCTCATTAACAAATTCAGCATGAACATTGGAGACATTTAACTATTTATACACCCTCATCTATCCTTGTTAGAGTATCTCCAAGAGTCTTTCTAAATTTTACTCTCTAAATCATCATTTAGAGAGGCATTAGCATAAAAATCGTTTTCTATATCTTTTCAATTTTCAACAACTTTTCTATTTCTTATGCGCACTCTAGAGACCTATTCTCGTCTTCTATATTTGACTAGAGAAAAATCTGGAATAGAAAATGGTTATATTGGATGATCATTTAGTTACATTGTTGGAAGACATTTTTTCACCAAAATCTCTGTTTTTAACATTTAGAAAGAATATAGAAAGTCTTTTGGAGATGCTCTTAGCTCCTTTTTTCTTCATCTCCATCACTAACATGTGGAACCCACATGCAACGGTCATCTCCAACCTCAATCCACTTCCATGTCCGGTGCTTGCGGGGGTCCGGCGGGGCTCCCTCCCCATGGTCGGCGTGCACCGACGACTAGCCACCACCCCTTTTTGGCGCTCCCTTCCTAGGGTCGGCGCTCGCCGTAGCCCCCCGATCAAAGGTAGGCCGCTGTTGGCGGTGAAATTCCGTCAACCTAGTCATGAGTTTACCTTCAGTGTTGGCATGAATTTTATATCTTATCCATTGATACTAACCCTCTTGGTATAACAAGTTCGTTTGTGCATGTCGGTTTTGGAGTTTAGTGTTTATGTAGGAATTTAGTGTTGAAAGCAAGACTTCTGGGTAAAGTTCATTAACCACCTCGTGACAAGACCTCGAAGCCCAGTACAAGTAAGTAATGAAGTGATCATGACTCCAAGAAGCCCAAGGACCAAACCTGAGAAGATGGAAAACTCTGAGGACACAGTCAAAAAAATGCTAAGTCTTGCGGGACAAGGAGCTTCATCTTAATCGAAGAGAAACTGACATCAAGGGCCCACATGTAGTTGGGGGAATACTCTAGAAGACTCGGGAAGCAACACTGGGCAAAGGAGGCCACGGGCCGGGCCGAAGTGGGCTCAAGCCGGCCGGCCCAACCCACTTCGAGGCCCGGTCGGCCCCCCTTTGACCTAGCCACCATTCGAGCCGTTTATAGCCCCGAGGCCGGGCGTCACGCATCAACTCATTCGCCATCCTCCACCGAGGAGCGAGAGAAGAGAGGGACACCATCTCGGAGAGGAGAGAGTCAAGCTAGTTGACTAGGATCTCCCTAGCCGGTGTGGGAACCTTGCAAGAAAGACCACGTCGAGTTCCCGGAGCTAGAATCAAGATCAAGGTAGGATCCGGTGGTGCTCTTTATTCATGTATCATGTATTATGTTGAATTATCAAGTTGCAATCCGATTTCTAGTGATCGAGTGTTTCTCCTACGATTTTGATTTCAGTTGGCTTTTCGTATGTTAAGATCTATTCTCGACATAGATCATTAAGGGTGTTCTTGTAGCTGTGGTGGCTAGAGGTGCATGCCTGACCTTTCATGAGATTTCAACTTGTATTTGGACTCGCCCAAGACTAAGCCGCACGAATAGGGGTGCGTTGTGACAGAACGATGACTCCAAAAGGCGGGCGTTTTCAAAGTCGAACGAGAAATTGTGATTTAAAGATGTTTTTTATGGGATTGAACTTGTTTATTTCTTCTTTTCTCGGAACTTCAAAGAAGGCTTGATCCAATCTCTCTAGATTGGTTTATCTATCCCTCTCTACCTCTTGCTACCTTTGGTTTTCATAGATTAGATTCATTTTCATGGTGTTCCTTAGATTATATGCACAAGATTCCCCTTTGAAGATCAAAGTTCTCGGCTTTATTATATTGATTCTTGCATCACACATTTGTTACATAGATTCAATACCTTGGGTTCACACTTGAGGGAAGAAGTGTCCCTTGACTATGACGGAGGACTTGTCCACTTGCAAGTCCAATTGAAGTTTGATATGAATATACACCGTCAACAAGCCCCTTTTTACGGCGCCGTTGTCGAGGAACAAGTGATCAAAATTCGATCTTCTATTGCTTTTTTATAATTTTCAGTTTTCCTTTGGTTTTTCTTTTTGCATCTACTAACTTTTGATCATCCTCAAAATCAATCTAATCTAGTTTGTCTAACCCTAGTTTTCTTAGATTTGTTTTTATTTTTTGTTTTGTGTATATTTAGTTTATTGCTAACCCTAACAGGAGATGGACAACTACCTCTCCAACAAACCCGATAATTTTGTGGATGATCCAGAAAAACTTTACAGGCTAAGGAGACACGAAGCACAAGCTAAAAAGCTGGAATTTGCGGATTCGAAAGTGGAGGGCGAGGGATAGTCGAATCTTCGAAGGAATCACCACCTCAAAGCCCTAGGGAGAATCGACTTCCACCGATGGGAGAACAACCGCGGTTGGAGCGCAAGATTGGGGAGCTATGCACCCCGGACATCGTCGTCCTACTAATCTTAAACCTCGTGGAGATCGGAGGCCGTTCGAGATCAAGACCACAACAATCCGCATGGTGCAACATTCACCCTTCACCGGTAAATAAGATTCGAAACTTCACCTCCAAGCATTCATTCAACTTTGTCAAACATTTACATGGACGGGGTGACTCAAGATGAAATGAGGGCAAGGCTCTTTCCGTTCTCGTTACTCGGGAAGGCTTTGCAATGGTTATACTCTCAACCGGCGGAGACGGTGCAAAATTGGGGCACATTGTTGAGGGCCTTCATAATGGAATACTACTCACCGGGTAAAACTCAAAGCTTTCACAATAAGATTGCTACTTTTGCTCAATATCCTACGGAAATTATATCGGAGGCATTCGAGCGCCGCAATTTGGCGGTTCCACATCACAAGTTCCCGAAGGAGGATCTCGTTCAAAAGTTCTACCGAGGAAGCAAGGACGACCATCAATGCATCGGCGGGAGGATCCATCATCGAGCTTACGCCGACCCAAGCTTTCACTCTATTCAAGAAGGTCATGGATAATGACACGTGGGCGTCATCCGGACGCTTACTTCCGGTTCAATCCACGGGGAACGTCAAAAGAGTCTTGCAAGTGGAGAAGGAAGACATACTCGAAGGCAAGATTAATTTGCTTATGCGGAGATTCGAAAAGATGGAGATAGAGAAGAAAGAGGCTCAATACTTAAAGGCTACCGAAGCAAGATCCACATGTGAAGAGTGCGGAGAATATGGCCATGTCCACAAGGATTGCCCGAGAGGAAGCCAAGGTGCTCGACTACATGAGGAAGGGGGATTTGCCGATCTTCCTCTACGGGCAAGGTAGACCTCAATTTAATGCAAGCTCATCCATTACGAATTCGGTTCTCGCTTCGTATACAATTGAAGGACTTCATGGACGAGCAAACTAAGATCAACAAGGATGCCGTCACCAAGTTCAAAGCCATAGACAAGGTGTTGGAGAACATCGATAGCAAGATGACGAGAGGTCGGAAGCTCCAATCATCAAGTGCTCAACATGATGAAGATACTCGAGACGCAAGTGGGACAACTTGCCGAGCGCCTATCCGCTAATGAGGGGAAGCTTCCGGGACAACCTCAAGGTCTCAAAACGGCGAAGGCCATTCAAACTCGTTCGGGGAAGGAGACCGAAGATTCGGAGCGTTCCGCGGGAGCAAGGAAGCCTAAACCATCCGCCGAGGCGGAGGAATTTGCTAAGGAGGAGGTTACCGAGATCGTCACCGAAGAGCCAAAGTTTGAGATGCCGGGAGAAGACATGAAGATTCCGCAACTCAAGCCACGCTACTTCCGAGGTAAACTTGATAATCATTTTGAGAAGTTATTGGAGGTTGTGTGTAGGTTAAGCATCAACATGCCATTATTGGATGCTCTTCAAATTCCTACATATTCTCGTTACTTCAAAGATATTCTTGCAAACAAATATGAGGTAGCAACACTCAGGGTAGATCATGTCAAGATGTTCGAGCAATGTAGTGCCGCTGTTGCAAATGGACTAGAGAAGCAAAAAAGATCCCGGATGCCCGACGATTCCATGTTTCGTTGTGTGACGCCCCAGTTTTTAATTAACCTTAACCGTCGGTCAACCAGCCGATAGTGGTCAAATCACGGTCAACCTGGGTCCTCACCTCGAAAAACTCACCAACCAACTCTATTGAACCCTTTTGACTAGTAGACACACTTGTGGGGCCAACCCATGGTCAAAGACTTGGTCAAACCCCACTTAAACACTAGTGTCCAGAGCTGTCTGTCGGAACTTTTGCCGCATTCTCCAAAATTCACCTAAACACTTAAAATTCTACCTTCAGGAAAGTTGTCCATCTTGTTGAGGGACACAACTTTCATGTAGATTGGCATTACAAATTTGGAGTGGAAAGGCATGAAAAACTTGCTCCAAGGTCAAGCATCTCCTATTCATGAACACAGGTGGCATTCAAAGTTGGCAACTGTTTCTTGCAAATTCTATTGACAAAAACCCCATATAGTCTTTTTGAAAGTGATAGAGGGTTGCTAGATCTTCAACTTTCGTATTCAAAGTTTGGTCAACTTTTATTCAAATTTTTGGAGAAATTTGGACTCAAACAGGAGCCAAAGACAGCACGGTTTGGCCGGGGCGCGTCGCGCCGAGGACCATGTGTGGTTCGAGGACCGGTGGATGGTCGCTTCCTGGTGTGATGAGTGATTAACAACGTTGTGTGGACTGATTCTTGGCTAAGTATTGCAGGTTGCAGCTTGACTCGTATTGGTGCAGGTGAAGAACAAGCGCGAAAGGTCATTGCTAGTGAGGCCTCTAGGTGTGGAGAAGACAAGTAGGCTTGGTTCGAGGGACCCCGTGGCCAGCGGGGTCAAGTGCGGGCCGCATGGTGGCAAGAACAGCAAGATGAAGTCGGTGGACGATTTCTTGGTAGAGCCTCAAAACCAAGGGCGAGCCGGGACTACGTGGGAGCCAAGTCATGAGTGGAGATTGGCGGAGGCTACACCGAGTTCGCGGGGTTTGCAGTGGTTCACCGAGAAAATCACCGGGTTACTCGATTGAGCCACACAACCGAGGCCGAAGACTCGACGAGGAGGTGCGGCCACCCCGGCCGGTTCAACCGCCGGGAGGGGCGGTCGGACCGCCCGGGGCCGGTCAGATTGCTCGGGCCGGTCTAACCGCCCAAGGGGGGCGGTCTGACCGCCCGGTTGCCGGCGCCGAGATGCTTCGAAGCGGAGGACACGCGTTGGGATCGCAAGGCTTGCGTCGAGGCTAAGCGAGGGTTGCGGTCGCCGGGCATCCATCCGATGGAGAAAATGCGAAGACTTCCAAATTCGCCCTTGAGGGCCTTGTATCCCTAGTTATTAAGTAAGGGTAGTTTAGTCTTTTTGGATGCCTCCATATATACTCTTTGAGTGGATGGATGGCAGCCATCTCTTGGAACTCTAGCTCATTTGCTTTTCCTTTTTCGTTCTCATTTTCCCGTAGTTTTTCCGAGGACTAGCTTGAGAGCTTCATGTGAGATCTAGAGGGATGGATGTATGGGTGGCAAGCTAGACCTTGTACGAACCTTCATGGTATGTCTAGATGGTTCGGCGTTGTTCCTCAAGGTTGAGAAGTGTTTCTCCCGTCCTTCTTTGTGGTGATTTTCGGAGCTCTTTGATGGCGGAGTTTTTAGGACGATTTCTTGGGGTTTTTGGTGGGTGTCACGTATGAGGATCTTGTGCCTCTTTGGTCGGTTACTTTGCCCCCAAATCTCTCTTGGTGGTTTTTCGAGTTGGGCAAGTTCTTGGCCTACCGAGGCGATTTCTTCAATTCCTCTTGATTGTGAGCGATTCGGGTCGATTCCTTTGAGGTAGAGGTTGCCCGGGCGGTAACCCGGCTATTCCCAAAGTTTCGCTGCAATCCGTGGAGTGATTCGGGAGATCGGGCATCGGGAAGTTGAGGTTTGACCCGCGGGTAGATTTTCCGGAAGGGGCGGTCTAAGCGCCCGGAGGGGACGGTCTAACGGCCCCGGGCCTTCCGGGTCGAAGTTCCGTTTCGCCGGATTTTCCTCTCGTTAGTTTGTTCGCCTTGATCGGAGGAGCGTCCGGGTGAAATTTCGGGTCGTTCTCGTGCCGTTTGCTAGGTATTCTTGCTTGGAGTTCGTTGCTGCGTACGGGGAGGTTTGACCGTCCCCGGTAGCAGGTCTAACCGCCCCTAGGCCCCCGGGTGAAGTTTTGGTTTTCGCCAAGATTTTCTCGGAAGCTAGCATGGCCCCGACCGAGAGATCTCTCGTTGGTGAAACCGCGGAGCGTTTTGGTGCTCGGAAGAGGTGTTTCGGAGGATTTCTTGGTTGCCGGTGGAGGCGGTCTAACCGCCCCCATACCCGGCCTAACCGCCCCCCCCGAACGGCCGGCCTTCGAGTTGTTTCCGCTTGTCGTGGGTGCGTGTGTGTTAAGGTTGCTTGGTAGTGTTTGTTCCTAGGACCGGTAGCACTCCGGTGGCTACGTGGTTTTGGCAAACACAAGGTAGAAGTGCGGAGTGTGTGATCTCGGGGGTCCGACCGAGCGAGTTCATCTTCTTGGAGTTTCAATATCCATCGAGAAGAATTTTTATCGGCTCCCATTCACTCCCCCCTCTCTAGTCGCCTAATCGGTCCTTCACGCGCGTCGGGTCCGCACGCCGGCCGGCCCTCGGCATCCGCACCCGCGCGCCTCCCGACGCCCCTCCGCCCGAGGCCGACCGCACCCGTAGGCTACGCGCCGCCGAGGAGACCGCGCCCCACGACGCGCCGGGGGTCGGCGCCGCGCCACGCGCCGACGCGCCGCGCACGCCGTGCGATGGCCGGACGCACCCCCTTCGGACCGGCGGTCCGTACGTGTTCCCCCACCCGCGTGCGCCGTGCTACGGCCGTGATTCGCGCCGCTGTCACCTCCGGGCCGGGCCGGGACTATTTAAGCGCCGCCATTCTCCCCCTTCGCGCTCCGGACCACCGCGAGCCCCGCCATTGCCGCCGTCGCCGGTGAACTTGCGGTGCCGCTCGCTCTCGCCGCCGGCCGGCCGTCCCACCCTCACCCTAGGACCCGTAGAACCTCCCAAGGTCGCACATTGTCCACCCCGTGCGCCCTCCTCGCCGAGCCCCCGAGCCGCCGCAACCGCCGCCGGCCGCCGTCGAACCCCCACGCGAGCAACCCCTCCCATCCGAGCCGAGACCTCCAACCCCTCCTTGGTGAGCCTACGGTCATGCCACGCCGCTTCCCCGGCCGGGAGCGCCACCGGAGCCTACGGTCATGCCCGCCGCCTCCCATGGCCAAGAGGCCAATTGCAAGGCCCGAGTTCTTTGTAGGGAGTTTAGTGCAAACCAGGGGCCTATCTCGCGAGAGTCCGAATCTTTCCGAGGGCCTAGTCACAAAGTTGAACCTTCAATAGTGTAACCAGTTTGCGAAACTTGAAAAATGTGTAGAAAATCGTAGACAATTCATAAAATGCAAAACCAATTTTGTTAGATTTGTTATGGAAAACACTACAACCTTTGTTATACTCATATGGTCCGATTCTGGATATGTTTAGCATGAAAAATAGAAATGTGAAAAGCCCAGATCTGCAATATCTCAAAATCTATAAATCCTCTGTATCCAATTTTTGGATATGTTGTGTATCATTTCATGGCTAGATACTGTGCCAAAAATTGCACAAAGTTATGAAGTAAATATTTTTATATAAATTGTTTACCAATTATGCAGAATCTGCCTAGATGATTTTTGTAGCTAAATATATTTAGGTTTTTGTGCCCAACTTGTGCATGCTGTCTTGTTATGCCAAAACACACCTCTGGTGATTTAATCATGATTTTTGGTTGATCGGAAATATTTATTCTTAATTTGTGCTTGTTTTCCTTTGTAAATTAATGAAGCAAGATCAGGAGAGCATCTAGGTGTTCTTCTTTGGTTCTTTAGGCTTGTTTAGGACCGAGAGCATGTATGAGGAAGATTGGAGCATTTTGATGCTTATTTATGTTTGTATGCATTTATTTTGATTTGCTTGCTAGTCTTTTGTTCTTTTCCAAAGCAATTTATTTTCTAGCTTCCAAGCTTTGCATGTGAGTCCGGTGGTTCAATATGGGTGTTATGATGCTTAAGAAACCCTTATTTAAATTTTTAGTGAATTATTGATGATAAAAACTTTAAAGGTCCTTATGGAGTAATGCTTTAATTAAATTAGAAAATTTCCTTTTAATTCTTTTTCTCCTTTTGTGAAGTGATGTCAAACTAATTAAAAGGCTAAGAATGCACCCTTGCTGATAAGGAATTGATTTATAAATAAATATCTTTGTACACCCCTCTACTAGTGAGAGGTAAAAGGAATAAACCTTCACATGAAATATCAAGTATAAAAAGAACATTAATTCAAGTGTGCAATAAAAGAATAAACCACATATCAACAATAACCTTCATAAAAGGGAATTTATTAATTAATTATTTGTTAAGATGAATATAACCAACAAAAGTTGGATAAGATAAACAAACCGTCACATCACACCGAACCCCGCATTGCATTCCGTGTAGATCTTCCCGACGGTGACTACTCGCTCGTCCCGGAATCCGAGGAAGGGGGAAGCGGAAGCTTCGCTACGGTACGTGGAAGTACTCGACGACACCGAGGGTGCTCGGGCTAACTTAGCCGACGAAGGCAAGCCCGGTGCATCTAACCCGGTTTCCAAATTTAATATTCATTTATCTATGGATGCTTGTGCATTTAAGTTCAGGAGTTGTATGGAACCTTAGATGCATGATCCCTAGGTACCTGTGTCCCTACTAGTATGATAGGTTGCTAGTTGCTAAGCTATAGGACCATTACAAGTCGGGTGATGATGTCACTCGCGAGAATAGGTTCCTAGATAGGAATCATAAGATCTCCTTAAATGTATTGCTCATGTGGTAAGAGCATGGGATTTGGGCTCCGGTCCAATGACTATTGTGGGTTAAGTGTTTGAACGTACTAAGAACTTATCGGGAATGAGATCGGTAAGCCTAGTACCTTAATGAGACGGCTAGGGATTTAACTCGTCACTACTCTTGGGATGTCTCACGGCTAGCTACCGGTGGTGTATGGTGTGTCCGGATGCTTTGCGGGGTATCCCGGATAGCCTGCACCAAAGATCGTGGCCTTTTATCCCGACCCGAGGATTTTTCGGAACCGTGTGGTGGTTGTCCTCGCGAGGGGCATCCTACCGTGTGTTTAGATCTACCTTGCAAGGTTTGAATCAATCGATTGTCGGCCTCTCACCGTTATCCGAGACTACTTCCTCCACTAGCCATGAGATCCCTAATGATGGAAGTTGATGAATACTATGCTTGATTAATTGTATTGTACAACTTTGTCCGTACGGATGGCTAATGTAGTAAAGATTAAACCCACTAGAACTTGTGCTAAAATCTTGAAAGTAAGGACATACCCTTTGTAACTTTTTAGCAAAAGCAACCTAGTGGCCAAAAAGCTTTCATGTCTAGAGTTGGTGAAGTAGTTATCACCGACGGGTAAGTCTTGTTGAATATTAGTATACTCGGCCTTGCTATAATATGTTGATCCAGGTAATGCTTTCGGTGATGTGTGGCCCGGAGAGATCCCGCCCGGCTGGGAGCTGGAGTGGGTGGAGGATGACGAGTGAAGGCATCATGGATGGCCTCCCGTGGTGTTCTCGCTTTTCGCTTAGTTAATTTCCGCCGTTTCAAAAACTGCGAACTACGTCGTGATGACAAAAACTTCGGTTTGTAATAATTAAACCCTTCGGGGTAAATTTCGGATGTTATTTATGTTGTATGTCCGGACTCGCCTTCGTGTGAGTTTTAATGCATATATGTCGATCCTTGTTGCTATTCAAGTGATTTACCGGGCGTTAACCCGACGACTAACGACGAGAATGATACTTTATTACTACTTAATGACCAAAGTGGATTGGTTTAGGCGGTAGTACGGTATTTTCCTAGGCGGGTTGTCACACATTAGTTCATTCAAGTTTGAGAAGGCACTATGCGACCTTGGATCAAGTGTGAGTGTCATGCCAAAAGATGTGTTTGAGAAGCTACGCTTACCATTGGAGCCTACGGGCATGTGCTTGGAGTTGGGTGACAACTCCATTCGCTACCCCTTGGGCATCACCGAAGATGTGCCCGTGAAGGTCGAACACCACTTCACCCCCATCGACTTTGTGGTACTCGAGATAAGAGAGAGGGAGAAGCTACCACTCATCCTTGGGAGGCCTTTCCTCAAGACCGTGGGAGCTATCATTGACGTCGGCAAGGGGGAGATCAAGTTCAACATTAACGGCGAAAGGAATTCTTTCAAGTTTCGACCACGCCTCGAGGTATGCAACATGATCGAAGTTAAATATATTCCGCCTCATTGTCGTGTTGTTAAGAAAGAGCCAAGGAAAAAGGAAAAGCTGGATAAGAAGGAAGTGGAGAAATTCAAAGAAGTTGTTGCATCTGTCAAGATAAATGAACGAAAGCTGCCTGTGAAGACCAAAAAGATGACTAAGCCGGAGCATAAGTCCGCGCCTAAGATGGTGCAGAAGTGGGTACCCAAGATTGCAACGCCCGCAAAGAGTGTTGATCTGAAGTAATCAAGTGAAGAAGTCTAGCCATGGACTATAAACGAAGCGCTAGGCGGGATGCAACTCGTTTCGTCGAGTCAAGAATAAGCTACCGGGAGGACAATCCGGTTCAAGATTTTTTTCGAGTCTTTTCAAGTAAGTTCGTTTTGAAATTTGCTATGCAAGACATTAGACTTAGAGTGGTTGAACAATATTAGAGACATAATTCTTGGTTGGATATTTTGTTTGGATCATAAAACATTTATATGAGACATCCTAAGTGTTATTTGATTCTTTTCGATAAACCAAAACCAAATAAATTCAGAACCTATCTCAACCTTTCATCTTATTTATGATGCTATGGTTGACTTGTTTTACATGCTAAAAACACACGAGTAGAGTCACGTCTTGTACCTAGATGTTATTTAAATTTCAGCATGTGGTAGGACTCGCGTGAACCTAGAAACTTGACTCTTGGTTGGTTTAAAAATCTATATCCTTGATTTTTCTAAGATTAGAATTTTTCTAAGCCTCATTTAATTTTATTTCATTCAAAATCTCTCTCATTTAGCCAAAATTAGAACCTAAACATATGCCCCATGATCAAGCCGGGAAAAGTTTGTTCTCAACTAATGAAGGCAAACGATACTGGTGAGACCAACATAAAAGTAGTCGGAAAATATTTTCGACTCACATTTAATGTTTTAAAAACTTCTCTAAATTTATATTTGAGTTTATTTTAAATTTTCAAAATTAGAGGAGTGTTTAGCCTTAAGACATGATTAGAGGGAGGCAATCTAGTTAAACTAACCATGCATGCACCATGATGCATCACGGGATGCTCTTCCAACATATTCCATCAAAGCCACATGCAAAAGATAAGCATGGGAGGGCAGGAAGGCCTTGTTTTGCAGAAAATCATGGAGGCATGTGAGGCAAAGGAGCATGGACATGACTCAAAGCAAAGACATCAAGTGGAAGGAGCAATAATGCAAGCAAAGGAGTGGATGAGCGAGTTTGGGCGGTGCAACCCAAGGAGCACGCAGTCACAAAAGTCACAAAGAAAAAATTAGTGTGTTGGAGAAGAATCAAGCCGGAAGCGGCGTGGAGGCTCCCGGCCTGTCGGCCTAGGCCGGCCGGCCTCCCCCTATTTAAGCACCCCGGTGCTCCCCTTCGGCGAGGTAAGTCTCCCATCCGGCTCTCGGTTCGTGTGCTCAAGTTTGTAGTGCGGAACCACCTTAGACTTAGTCATCCATCTCGAGTTTGTTTCGTCCAACAAAACACATCCTAATTCCACTCAATGTCCATACCCCGAAATAAATTTTGTGTCCCTTATTACCGGTTGAAAACCACGAGCTTATATTAGAGAAGAGTGCAGCAAACATGTGGAAGAAAACTACGGGCGTTTTTACCAAGAAGAAGAGATCGTCATTATCCAAGGCATCATCGACAACATCTTCGAGGAGGCACTCGATTTCCGAGTCTCCTTAGAGTATGAGGGAGGACACGACACCATCGAGGAGGAATGACACTCTTCTCCTAGGCGGCATGAGGGCCATAAGGAGCTCATCTATGAGGTTCACCGAACCTCAAGGATGTATGGAGGAGCCACCCGTCCCACCTCGTCATTCAACACGATCATCTACTCCGCCTCCATACGCTCCGCAATACTCCGAATATGGATTTATCATCATGATGGAGGAGGAGGAGAAGAAGCTCGCTCGTCTTGATAAGAGGCTTGTTGTAACACCCCGCCCACCAAAGCCTCACCGCCCGGCCCTTCCGTAGGGGCGAGCACACGTACACATAGCACCCCGCTTACACTTTCGTCCTCGCTTCGTGTAAAAGGGTTAACCCGAGGGTGGTATGGGCGATGGACAAAGGCTTATAAGTTGGCTCCACCCTTACTCTACTAGCAATGTGGCACTAAACACGCGCACCGCGCTCATGGGCCACTCATGGGCCATCCAAATTGGGCGGGTGTGACATTCACCCCCCTCAAAGAACCCGACGTCCTCGTCGGTCCAACTCACCCGTCCGGTCTTCGACCCATACGCCATGTTGTGTGCCCCATCCCGGGCCCACACGCACATGCATATGTCCGCACACCGACCCGAGCAAATGTCCGGGAACCTTCCCTCTTAGCGCACGACCGGTACATCCAAGGTCGACCCATATGCCATGCCGTGTGTCCCATCTCGGGCCCACACGCGCCATGCGCCCTATGTCCGCACACCGACCCGTACGCGCAACCGCGAGGGTCGGCTCGATTCCACTTTGTCACACCCGATTTTCCGAAGAAAACCAAATGTATCTCATATGTGCGCCGGGATCAAGTTTACACACATATGATAGACGTCATGAGTGAAATATCAATAAACGAAGCACTAAAAACGTACAAGAGTTAAACCATTAAATTATCTCTTTATTACACTCGGACGTTAGACTCGAAGGTCTTTACAACGATCAAACGATAACTATGAAGACGTAACTCCATCTTCATCGCCACGGAGCATCCGACCGGGGACACGCAAGCCTCGAACTCCTCGTAGTCGATGAAGTACTCTTTTCCGGTGTTATCCTGCGAACGGCGGGTAAGCAAGGGTGAGCACACTTATGGTTGGAGCTCAGCAAGTGGGGGAAAGATGCAAGGCTATCAAGAAAAGGTGAGGACCATGTGTGGTTCGAGGACCGGTGGATGGTCGCTTCCTTGTGTGATGAGTGATTGACAACGTTGTGTGGACCGATTCTTGGCTAAGTATTGCAGGTGCGGGTTGCGGCTTGACTCGTGTTGGTGCGGGTGAAGAACAAGCGCGAAAGGTCGTCGCCGGTGAGGCCTCCGGTGTGGAGAAGACAAGTAGGCTTCATTCGAGGGACCCGGTGGCCGGCGGGGGTCAAGTGCGGGCCGCATGGTGGCATGAACAGCAAGATGAAGTCATGGACGGTTTCTTGGTTGAGCCTCAAAACCAAGGTCGAGCCGGGACTACGTGGGAGCCAAGTCATGAGTGGAGATTGGCGGAGGCTACACCGAGTTCGCGGGGTTTCCGGTGGTTCACCAGAAAACCACTGGGTTCCTTGGTTGATCCACAAAGCCAAGACCGAAGAACCGAAGACGGAGCGAAGACGAGCGCTAGACCGGTCCCCGACCGGTGGGCCGGACCGGCTCGACCGGTGGGGACCGGTCCGACCGGTGAGGAGCATCGGTCGACCGGTGTGCGACGACGCGATCCGAATCTTCGAAGCGGAGGACACGCGTCGGGATCGCATGGCTTGCGTCGAGGCTACACGGGGGTGCGGTCGCGGGCATCCGTCCGATGGTGAAGACATCAAGAATTCCAAATCCGCCCTTGAGGGGCTTGTATCCCTAGTTGTTAGAGAAGGGCATTTTAGACATTCGGTTGCCTCCATATAACACAAGAGGTGAGAGGATGACGACCAACTCTTGGAACTCTAGCTCATTAGTTTTCCTATTTTCCTTAGGTTTTCTTTAGGACTAGCAAGAGAGCTTCACGGAGAGATCTTGTTGAGAGGGATGGATGATCGGGCGGCTTGCTAGACCTTGTACGAACCTTTGTCTCATGTATAGATGATTCGGCGTGCTTCCTCAAGGTTTGGATGTGTTTTCCCCGGTTGTTCTTGGTGGTGATTTTCGGAGCCCTCTCTCTCGTGATTTCTTTGGGTTGTTTTTGGGACTTTTCTCTTGGGGATTTGATGGGGGAAATTTGTGGGAACCCTTCGTGGTTCTTTGGGCCGTGATTCCCCTTCCAAATCCGTGAGTAAAAGTGCTCGATTTTGGGGTTTCTTGAGTTCTTGGGTTGGAAGTGCTTTCGGCGGGATTTCTTTGATTCATCCTTTTTGGACGAGATTTGGTGGGATTAAACTTGGCTATGGACTCCCCATGAGGTGTTCCGATATCGCCAAAGTCTTGTTCAAGTCCGTGGAGTGATTCGGGAGATCGAGATTTGGATTTGGGGGAGTTGACCCGCGGGTCTTGTTCATCCCGAGCCGCCCGAGCTACACCGGTCGACCGGTGCTCTTGACCGGTCCGACCGGTGCGAGCCCTTGTGGGATTTTGCTCGGGTGAACGTCTTGGTGTGTTCGTTGTTGCCCCGTGTTGCTTTCGCCGTTTCGAGTTTGGGTCTGTTTGGTGGTCGGTTGGCTTCGTTTGGTGCCTTGGGGGCTTTCGGTGCCGCCATCGGTCCGACCGGTCTGTCTCACCGGTCCGACCGGTGTAGAGCCACTTAGTGAAAGTTGCTCGGTTCACCGGCAAGGACCGGTCGACCGGTGGTGCTCACCGTCCGACCGGTGTGGGTCTGTAGGCTCGAGGTTTGGTTTTTTCCGCCGCGTTTCTCGGGTCGGAAGGTGGTGTGTTGGTTCCTAGGTCCGGTGGCACTCCGGTGGCTACGTGGACTTGACAAACCTTGGTAGTGAGTCGAGACGTGTGATGGAAGCCGTGTTCATCTTGTTGGAGTTTCCATCTCCTTCGAGAAGAATTTTTATCGGCTCCCATTCACTCCCCCCCTCTCTGGTTCGCCGTATCGGTCCTTCAAGTGGTATCAGAGCCGGTTCGGGTCTTTGTTGACTCTAACTAGTCTAAGATCCAAGGATGGCGTACCGGGAACGGGGTTCGGGTTCTCCACACTTCGATGGCAAGAACTACCGGATGAGGAGCAAGCGGATGGGTGCGTTCCCCCGCGAAAGGGTCGGCTTCTTTGTGATGTCACGGTGGACACGAGGCTATGTCCGGCCGATGGATTTCCTTGCTCCGAGATCGAGGGACGGATTCGACGCCAACAATAAGGCGGTCGACTACTTGTTTTGTGCTTTGTGTCGACCGAGTTCGATCGGGTGCACACCGAGCACTTGGCTTGTAGGATTTGGGCGGTGTTGAAGGAGGCTCATGTTGGGAACGCCCGGGTTCGAGGCACGGATGTATGCGACCTACGGAGAGAGTACGAGAACTTCACTCATCTCCCCGGTGAGTCCATCGATGCCTTGTTTCGAGGTTCACGGTGGTTGTGAACAACATGAGGGCCAATGTGGACGTGCTCCCGTACGATGATCATGATAGAGCGGTCAAGCTCTTACACTCTTTGGATCGTACGATATGGGGCGGAAAGTTCGAGGCCATAGTCGAGTCGGAGAGGTATGATACTGCGACGGTGAACGAGTCGTTCTCGAAGCTCAAGTCGGGCCGAGGTGGATAGGGGCATGACCGCCAAGCTCGAGGGACCGACCGATTCCCATAGTCTTGCCCTCGTTGGTGGTTCCAAAGGAAAGACTAACTCTAACCCATCCACCGGGATGTTCTCGTTTTCCTCTTTGATGTACATGCCGGATGAGGAGTTTGATGACCTTGGAGAGGATGAGTCGGCGCCGTTGACGAGGCGGTTCGAGAGGCCGCACGAGAACCGCGTGAACATGAGGAGGAACACGAGGACTTGCTTCCAGTGCGGCAAGCGGGACACTTCGTCGCCGACTGCCCGGAGAAGGCCGAGAACAAGGACAGCTACAAGCACAAGCCGAGGATGAACGATGGCAAGTACCGTTCGAGGCGCGACCACAAGAGCAAGCACAAGAACAAGTACAAGGACGAGCGACGATCGAGGAAGAAGGAGAGCCGAGGCAAGGCCCGAGCGATGGTTGGAGCGAGCGACGTCGACTCCAGTTCCGCGTACTCCACCTCGAGCTCGAGCAGCAGTGAAGATGAGGGTGATCGTCGCAAGAACAAGAAGTCGTCCAAGAACATGAGCGGGCTGAGCTGCTTCGCGAGAGATGGCTTCTGCACCATGGCGCTGAGTTCCGGCAGCAAGAAGAGCACACAAAGCGACTCGGACTGCGAGTCCGACGACGAGGTGCGTGATGAACTTCCCTTCTTGCGCCGGGAGAATGAGAGGCTTGGCTCTTTGCTTGATAACCGTGATGACATGCTTAGAGAGGCCAAGAAAATGAGGAAAGAGCTTAGGGCTTCACTCGAGGATGCTAGGACTAGAGTGGCTGAGCTAGAGACACATGTGCTTGATAGCAAGCTTGAGATTGATTCGCTTAAGGCTAGCCCTGTTGTTTCGGATGAGAATGATTGTCTTGATTGCTCCATATACCTTGCCGATCTTGCTTTGTTGAAGGAAAAGCATGCCTCCAAGTGTGTGGAACTAGATGTGCTTAGGGGTGAAGTGGCCGAGCTTAAGTCTAGACTGCTTTGCTAGGTGCTTGTACTTCTTGCCCCGTTTTGCATGCTAAGATTGATGAGATGCATGCTTACACTAGTTCGCTCGAGGCTAAATTGAAGGAACCCATGCCTACATCTTGCTCTACCCGTGAACCGCATGCATTGGAAAATTTGGAGCTTGCACATTATGTTGATCGTTTGCGGGATGAGAATGATGACTTGAGGAAGTTGATGGGTTGGTTGTCCGGTCATGAGCCTCGGTTGAGGATGATGATCGAGGCCTTTAATAGGCAAGATGGTGAAGGGCTTGGGGCAAACAAGGTTGGTGAAGGAAGTGGAGAGAATATCCGGAGCCACCGAAAACCCACCACAAGAATGATTTCCCACCAAAACCTAACCATCTAAGGAACCGACTAGACACAACCCCGGCTCCACCCGTGTTTCCTACACCCACAAATGACCTACAAAAGCCTATCAAGTTTGTGAGCACTTCGGGGAAAGTGTTCTTTGGGAAGGAGAGTGAGAAGGCTAGTGGTGAGAAACCGGTGGAGGGCTTGAGTGGAGAGAAACCAAGTGAGCGACCACATCCCAAGCCTAAGCCTAAGCTTGTGAGGTTCCATTGTGGCTATTGTGGGAGAGATGGCCATAAGGAGGAGTTTTGCTTCAAGAGGAAGCGAGAGGAGAGAATGGCAAAGGAGTGGGCTAACAAGGACAAGTACCACCCTTCCGATGGTGTACTTGAGCCTCGTACGCAGATGCTCAGGGGCAAGGCAAGTGTGAGGACAGTTCGAGCTTGGGGAGAGAGGAAGGCTGCAGGTGGTGCTGCTGTCCAGGTCACACCGGTCAGACCGGTGTGGGGCACCGGTCAGACCGGTGCAGGCCTGGACAGACAGCTGTTCGGGTTTCGAGCTCGTACAGGTGCGAGGGTTGTTTCGGTGGTCTTGGTTCGGTGGTTGGGCTGGAAAGGGTGCAGGTGGTCAGTTTGCTAGACGTTCTTCTCCTCGTGCTCAATACGGGGATTGGAGGAGTCGTGGCTTTGAGTTGGAGAGGAAGGACGTTCCACGGGCTTTCTTGCATGGATTTGGTCCTCCTCCAGGCAGAGAGGGGTGGTTCCCTCAGGGTGGTTACCGTGGTGGTGTTCGTGGAGGTAGTTTTGGTAGGAGAGATGCTTTGGTTGGTGCTAACCCCACTTTCGAGCAAATGGCTCGGCACTGGTTTTCCTCCTTTGGTACTAACCCCGGTCTTCGAGTCGTTTGTTCGCTCACGTGCTTATTTTTGAATTTCGGGTGGGATACTTGAAGAACATTTGGTTGATTGACTCCGGTTGCTCGAGGCATATGACCATAGACGGGGGGTGGTTCTCAAGTCTCGTCCGGTGGTGACGAAGAGGAACATCACCTTTGGGGACAATGGGCGTGGGTGTGTGCTTTCGAAGGTGAGATCAAAGTGAGTGACAAGATCACTCGAGGCGTGTTGCTCTTGTTCAATCGCCGGGGTACAATTTGCTTTTTGTGTCCCGGTTGTTGGATGAGGTCTTTGAGGTGTTGTTTCGGCCGGTGGTTCTCGGATTGTGGACTCTCGAGGGGACCTTGTCCGTATGGTCGTTCCCGAGGGTCAGGTGTTCCGAGCTGATTTTTCTCAGTCTTCTGGTGTGGAGTGTTGTTTCTTGGCTGGTTCTTCGAGTGAGTTGTGGAGGTGGCATAGGAAGTTGGGTTACTTGAGCTTTGACCTTTTGTCTCGCTTGAGTAAACTCAATTTGGTCCGAGGATTGCCACGGTTGAGACTTGAGAAAGAGTTGGTTTGTGCGCCGTGTAGGCATACTAAGATGGTAGCCTTTCTCACCCGCCTCTCACTGATGTGATGACTGAGCGTCCATGCGAGCTGCTCCATATGGAACTTGTTGGCCCAGTGCGTGTACGATCTGCGGGTGGGAAGTGGTATGTCCTTGTTGTGGTGGACGACTATTCTTGGTATGCGTGGGTGTTCTTTCTTGAGGAGAAGGGGGAGACGTTTGGTTTTGTTCGAGATCTAGTCTTGAGGTTGAGGAACGAGAGGCACGAAGATGCCATACGAGCTATCCGCGGTGATAATGGCTCGGAATTCGGGAACTCTCGTTTTGAAACCTTTTGCCATGACTTGGGTCTTGAGCACCGTTTTCGAGTCCGTATACGCCTCCCCGAATGGTGTTGTGGAAAGGAAGAACGGGACCTTGTGCGAGATAGCTCGGACGATGTTTGATGAGCATAGGACTCCGAGGAGGTATTGGGCCGAGGCGGTGAATACCGCGTGCTATGTGTCGAACGAGGATATACCTCGTAGTGCACAAGAAGAAAACATGCTATGAGTTGATGCATGGTCGCACACCCAAGGTGAGTCACTTCCATGTCTTTGGTTGCAAGTGTTTCATTCGAAGAAAGGCGGAAGTTGGATAAGTTTGAGGCTAGGTCCGTAGTGGCATTTTCTTTGGTTATGCATCTCACTCTAGAGCATATCGTATGCTCAATCTTGAAACTAACCAAATCGTGGAGACTTGCGAGGTAACCTTCGACGAGACAGAGCCACGTAGTCGGTTTGTCTTTGAGTGTGCGGGTGATGATGAGCTTGGCGAGGAGATCTTTCGGGAGGAGGAGCATGAACATGGTGATGATGAGGATGGCGGTGTGGTGCCCCCGCCGAACATGTACCCACTACTTCGACTACGATGATGGATGGACCCTCTCGCTACACCTACGACGACAAATCAAGAACGAGGAGAAGGCGATGTTGAGGGGGAGGTAGCTTCGAGGCGAGAACCTCCCCGGCGAGTTCAAGTGGATCACCCAGCTTCGAGGATCATCGGCGACATGAATGAACGCACTACACGGTCGAGGGTTCGAAACAACTCCCATTTTGCTCATGCTGCATTTGTTGCTTCTTTCGAGCCCAAAGACATTGGACACGCACTATCTGATCACAATTGGGTTAATTTGATGCATGAGGAGTTGGAGAACTTTGAGAGGAATCAGGTGTGGGAGTTGGTTGACCCTCCTCCAGGGTGTAAGCCGATTGGTACAAAGTGGGTGTGGAAGAACAAAGAGGGCGAGAAAGGTGAGGTTGTGAGGAACAAGTCGAGACTTGTTGCTCAAGGGTTCAGTCAGAAGGAGGGGATCGACTACGAGGAGACCTTTGCTCCCGTAGCCCGTTTGGAGGCGATTAGGATCCTTCTAGCCTTTTCCGTGGCTAAAGGGTTCAAGTTGCACCAAATGGATGTGAAGAGTGCTTTTCTGAATGGAGTGTTGGAGGAAGAAGTGTATGTGAGGCGGCCCTCTCGGGGTTTGAGAATGAGAAGTACCCCCCACCGGATGTACAAGTTGAGGAAGGCGTTGTATGGGTTGAAGCGGGCGCCTAGAGCTTGGTATGGCGAGGTTGAGGGGGTTCTTGTTTGAGAGAGGTTTTGAGATGGGGAAGGTCGATCAGACCTTGTTTTTGCTGAGGCAGGGCAGAGATATCCTGATTGTGCAGGTGTACGTGGATGATATTGTCTTTGGTGGCTCGTCTAACTCTCTTGTTGCAAGGTTTGCCAGATGATATGAGCAGGGAGTTTGAGATGAGCATGATGGGCGAGTTGCAGTTCTTCCTCGGGCTACAAATCAAGCAATCAAAGGAAGGAACATTTGTGCACCAAGCTAAGTACACCAAAGACATTGTGCGGAAGTTCAAGATGGAGGACTCCAAGGTTATGACGACACCTATGAGTACGACTACAGCTCTTGATACGGACGAGGAAGGTGAACACATGGACCAGAAGGAGTACCAGAGCATGATCGGGTCACTCCTCTACTTGACGACGACGAGGCCGGACATACGGTTCTCGGTGTGTCCGTTTGCTCGTTTTCAAGCGTCTCCGAGGACTTCGCATCGGCAAGCGGTGAAGAGAATTTTCGGTACTTGCGTCACACTCCCGACTTCGGCCTTTGGTACTCCGCGTCTTCTTCTTTAGCGCTTCATGGTTTTTCGGACGCGGATTTCGCCGGGTGTCGGTTGGATAGGAAGTCCACTTCGGGACTTGCCGAGTTTTTGGGTTCTTCTTTGGTGTCTTGGTCTTCCCGCAAGCAGTCGAGTGTTGCTCAATCCACGACCGAGGCCGAGTATGTTGCCGCTGCTAGTTGTTGCTCTCAGCTCCTTTGGATCACCTACACCATGAGTGACTTTGGTGAGGAGTATACCCATGTTCCACTTCAATGTGATAGCACCAGTGCCATAAGCATTGCAAAGAACCCAGTGCTCCATTCCAAAACCAAGCACATAGAACTGAGGTACCATTTCCTGAGAGACAATATAGAGAAAGGGAAGATAGCTTTGATCCATGTACCCACACATGACCAACTAGCTGATATTTTCACCAAACCCCTAGATCAAGCAACTTTCACTCGTTTGCGGGGGGAACTTGGTGTGTGTTTGATTTCTTGAGTTGGGTGTGTGGGAGCTCTCTTTTGCCAGTGGTGTCGAGCCCATTTTGCCTCCCCTCGAGGAGCCGGTGGTTTTGTGAGTTTTGTGTGAGAGCTTCTTTGTAGCATATGTATGGCTTTTCTTTGTGCATTTCTTGCTTTTGGCATGGCATATGTAACATGATGTATAGGCATCCTTGTATCTTAGATAGCATGCATTTTGTATCATATGCATCGGATATGAAAAGCTTCTCTCATATACATTGTTCACCATGGAATGAGATATATGTCTTTGTGAGCATGTTTGGTATGCTATGGTTAGTGTGGCTTAGCTCTTGATGATCTTGATGAATAATCCATGGTTGATAGCTATGTTTTTGAAAATGTCACATGTATGCTCTCTCATGTGTAAATGCCTTTATATGATCTTGACATGTTTGTGTGGCCTTGCTATGATTAATTTGTGGTTGGATAGCTAGTTTATTGATCATATGGGGCCAAAGGCTCATTTGCCATCATGAATGTTTAGCCCTCTTGATTTATCTTGTGGAGGAGCATAAGTTCCTTTTTGTTGCAAAGACATTTCATGTACCATTTACAAATCTGAAAATGAAATGAAAAATGCTTGGAAAATATGCTCCCATGTCATATGTGCTGAATTTAATTTGCTTTGGGTGCTAAACCGTTGCATGATGCCTACCATTGAGAAGTCTCATACATAGAAGTAGGCACATGGCTCGGTGGCTTTGACATGACATGAGGTGCTTGTGGGTGTTTGTGATGGTTTTATGATTAGAATGGCTGTCCTAGCATGAAGTTTGTGTGGCTTTGCCATTTTGATATGCTTTGATCATGTTTAGGACTTTGCTCATGAGAGGCAAGTTTTTCGCAAAATTGCCAAAATCCATCTTAGCTTCGTCCAATGGTTGTGAAACTTGGTGATCATGTAGTTGAGATCGATACGAAGCCGTAGAGTATCTAACTTGCTCATTTGGACATGTGTAGCATTCTTTGTTGAATTTTGTCTATTTGAGAAGCTCTAGGTTAAAAGTTTTGCATTTTTGGCTTGATTCATGCATTGCCAACAAGGGGGAGAAGATTGTGCTTGAAATGGCTTGCTGGACGTGTTTAGAAGGTTTTCAGGTGGTTTCGAGCCATTTCGGGCGTTTTCAGGTGGTTTCGAGCCATTTCTCGGCTCTATTGTGCACCGGTCCGAACGGTCGGGGTCACCGGTCCGACCGGTATGAGTCTTGGTTCTGTACACATGTTGCACACCGGTCCGACCGGTGGTGTGGACCGGTCGACCGGTCGGGGGCTGTTTTGTTGCGGCTGCCCTGTTTCAAGTGGTGTCTTGCATGCATTCGTCCGGGGGGAGGTGCATTGGTTCAGGGGGAGCTTGCATGTGTGCGGGGGAGCACTTTGTGGTGTTCGAGCTTTGTTTTGGTGGTTTGCGCTCTTTGCTTGAGCTTTGCTTTGTCTCGGATGTGCCGAGCCGTTGCCCTTGCCTAAGGGGTCCGAGATTTGTTTCCTTCAAGTGATCTTGCTCTTTGCCTTTGTTTGGCTTTCGATCGCTTGTTGGAGTTCCTTTTTGTTCGTTTCTTTTTCTTTTCTTTTCTCTCTTGTTACTTTCGTGTGGGTGTTGTCAATGCACTCATCAAGGGGGAGATTGAGGACCATGTGTGGTTCGAGGACCGGTGGATGGTCGCTTCCTTGTGTGATGAGTGATTGACAATGTTGTGTGGACTGATTCTTGGCTAAGTATTGCAGGTGCAGGTTGCGGCTTGACTCGTGTTGGTGCAGGTGAAGAACAAGCGCGAAAGGTCATTGCCGGTGAGGCCTCCAGGTGTGGAGAAGACAAGTAGGCTTCGTTCGAGGGACCGTAGCCAGCGGGGTCAAGTGCGGGCCGCATGGTGGCATGAACAGCAAGATGAAGTCATGGACGGTTTCTTGGTTGAGCCTCAAAACCAAGGTCGAGCCGGGACTACGTGGGAGCCAAGTCATGAGTGGAGATTGGCGGAGGCTACACCGAGTTCGCGGGGTTTCCGGTGGTTCACCAGAAAACCACTGGGTTCCTTGGTTGATCCACAAAGCCAAGACCGGAGAACCGAAGACGGAGCGCAGCAGCGGCGCCGGCCCGGTCGGCCGGTGGGCCGGACCGGTCGACCGGTGGGGACCGGTCCGACCGATGAGGAGCACCGGTCGACCGATGTGCGACGACGCGGTCCGAATCTTCGAAGCGGAGGACACGCGTCGGGATCGCATGGCTTGCGTCGAGGCTACGCGAGGTGCGGTCGCCGGGCATCCATCCGATGGTGAAGACATCAAGAATTCCAAATCCGCCCTTGAGGGGCTTGTATCCCTAGTTGTTAGAGAATGGCATTTTAGACATTCGGTTGCCTCCATATAACACAAGAGGTGAGAGGATGGCAGCCAACTCTTGGAACTCTAGCTCATTAGTTTTCCTATTTTCCACCTATTTTCCTTAGGTTTTCTTTAGGACTAGCAAGAGAGCTTCACGGAGAGATCTTGTTGAGAGGGATGGATGATCGGGCGGCTTGCTAGACCTTGTACGAACCATTGTCTCATGTATAGATGATTCGGGGTGGTTCCTCAAGGTTTGGATGTGTTTTCCCCGGTTGTTCTTGGTGGTGATTTTCGGAGCCCTCTCTCGGTGATTTCTTTGGGTTGTTTTCGGGACTTTTCTCTTGGGGATTGATGGGGGAAATTTGTGGGAACCCTTCGTGGTTCTTTGGGCTGTGATTCCCCTCCCAAATCCGTGAGTAAAAGTGCTCGATTTTGGGGTTTCATGAGTTCTTGGGTTGGAAGTGCTTTCGGCAGGATTTCTTTGATTCCTCCTTTTTGGACGAGATTTGGTGGGACTAAACTTGGCTATGGACTCCTCATGAGGTGTTCCTAATATCCCCAAAGTCTTGTTCAAGTCCGCGGAGTGATTCGGGAGATCGAGATTTGGATTTGGGGGAGTTGACCCGCGGTGTCGTTCATCCCGAGCTGCCCAGAGCTACACCGGTCGACCGGTGCTCTTGACCGGTCTGACCGGTGCAAGCCCTTGTGGGATTTTGCTGGGGTGAACGTCTGGGTGTGTTCGTTGTTGTCCCGTGTTGCTGCTGTTTCGAGTTTGGGTCTGTTTGGTGGTCGGTTGGTCTGTTTGGTGCCTTGGGGGCTTTCAGGTTGTGATCGGTCTGACCGGTGTGTCTCACCGGTCCGACCGGTGTAGAGCCACTTAGTGAAAGTTGCTCAGTTTCACCAGCAGGGACCGGTCTGACCGATGGTGCTCACTGGTCTGACCGGTGTGGGTCTGTAGACTCGAGGTTTAGTTTTTTCTCGCTGCGTTTCTCGGGTCGGAAGGTGGTGTGTTGTTTCCTAGGTCCAACGGCACTCCGGTGGCTACGTGGACTTGACCAACCTTGGTAGTGAGTCGGAGACGTGTGTTGGAAGCCGTGTTCATCTTGTTGGAGTTTTCATCTCCTTCGAGAAGAATTTTTATCGGCTCCCATTCACTCCCCCCCCTCTGCGGTTCGCCGTATCGGTCCTTCAAAAGGCTAAGAGTTTTGCGGCGGTTAGCATTTTAATGTTGGTCAAATTTTTATTAGCAAGCACCTATTTACTATATGTAAGTTTATACCAACCCACTTAAGCATTTAGGAAAGCATCTCCTCTCAAAACCCACAAGAAACCACGATTTAATTCCCTCTTCAAGTTTATTAATCATGTGAGGGTCCGGCCGCTCTTGACCGTGAGCACGGCCGATCGATCGCCTTTACACTCGCAGAGGTTGTACACTTGCACCACGGCTCGCGTAAAAGCTCCGAAGAACTTTGAACCCAACCACACATGTGTTGATCGGACACAATATCACACTTCCGAGGTGTGATTGCATAGGGACGCTACGAAGCCTTTACAAAGATATGCAAAAGACCAACAACCCACGACGATTCTGACTCGGGGCGGACCATAACCCTCCCTAGTGGTCGGCACCTTAGCAAAGGTCGCTACCCCAAAAGAACGGGGCTATACCCCTACAACCCCGAGCCCCCCGTGTTCCTTTCGGATAATGCCACCGGTACAATCACACACCTAATTAATTGGCTAAGCCGAGCCATATGGACCGTGGTTGCACCGTTTTCCGGGTGGTTCTCCATGTTCCGATTAAACCATATGATCTTGTTATTAACCATAAGCACACACATATATGTATATATCACCAAAGTTATCATGATCATCATTCATCATATTGTAAAAGATTTATTTTAACCATCCCAAGTTATAGCAACTAAGCATTTCTACCCAAAACATTTATTTAAAAGGGTTGTCCAAGGTAAAGGGGATAAAATTCTATTCATGTCCTTAAAAAGGTGATTTTCCCATCAAGTTTATGCAATACAACAATTAAAAGTAAACTTAGTTATCATGCAAGTTGTGTGGGACAAAAACAGAATATGCGGGGGGGAGAAATCCACTTGCCTTCCTTGCTTAAACACCGGAGTTCTCTTCAAACACTTGCTCTTGATCCACTTCAATTGGTTGCTCACTTGAAACCGGCACGATGTCTACGAGCACACAAGAAAACATACAATGAACAAAACAATACACCAAGCATGAAAAGCTTAAAGAGAAAACAAGGTTTGGGTTTAGGAAAGCGAACACAAGGAACACTCGGAACTATCGGGAGATTTGGATGATCACATACAAGAGCTAGCTATGCGTTTGGTATCTTTTAATTAAGTAAAATCATGTGTATAGGTTATTTCAGAGAAATACCCTAATTATAATTAAGCAAGTTATATTTGTATTTAAAAGACAATGTAAAACTAGTTCAATTTTACTTATAAATATTCAAGTTTAACTTATACAAATTAAACATTTAATTTAAAAGAAGCATGTAAAAGCATCTAGGCGCTTATCTTTGTATTTCGAGTTATTCTAATCATATTACAACTTAAAAACACATTTATATTCATTTTAATCAAATTAACAATTTAATTAAGAAAACTCGGGACAAACCTATATTGCGTTTATTTAAGAAGCAAATTGCATAAATATTACTCAATTTAAGTTTGATTATGAAAACCAAGGTACACATCTAATTAGCTTTTAATTATAAGAAATATTTAACTAGTATTAAGCATATTAACTTTCTTATGAAAACACGTGTTGAACTCTAGCTAGATTTTAATTAGAAAAGCATGCATAATAAGAATTAATCATATTTAACATTTAAATAAATTATAAAACAAAGAACATGTACAACATTGGTCCTATCACGTAGTTTTAGTTGATATGAGCCTAACGCAACTTGAAACGGTGGAAACGGAGCTAAAACGCACAAGATACGGTCAAAACAAGGTTCCAAAACTGATGGGCTTGAAAAGACGGTCGTGTGGACACCAAGAACGCTTAAAACGGAGCTAGGACGGAAAAGATATGGCTAAATCAAGATTAAAGGACTAATTTGTGAATATCCGGAAGTTTAGGGGGATTTTCTCGCAAGATTTCGGGGTCCTAGACATAATTATGTGTGAAACTAGGAGGTCTAACATGTAAAAGGTCAAGGGTGGGCTGTCGAACATGAAAACTAAGGAGTTCGGGGTTCTAAACATGAAAACAAGGACTCGCTTGAAAGGCTTTTATATAGGTGGAAGGGTATATTTGTGAATTCCGGAATGCGGGGGTTCTTTTTGCAAAATTGCCAAGCCGGCCGGTGGAGAGGCTCGGGGAGTGCCACGTGGCGAGCTGCGATTGGCCGGAGCTGACGCGATGCTGACGCAAGCTCGTGGACCGGCGCTTGTGGACCCGGTCCACCGGTCCCACGGTGGACCGATCTAAGGGGTATGCCCCTGATTTAATCTGGACCGTCCGCGCTAATCGGACGGCCCTGGTCGCACCTGGGCGAGGCCGGCGGGGAAGCGGCCGGCGCGCGGCGGCGGCTTGCCGGAGGCTCGCCGGTGTTGCTCGATCTCGAGCTCCGGTGCACGGTTTTGAATGTGGTTTCGACATAAGTGAAGTTGAGGAGCTCGCGAACCTATCCAATCCAAAAGGGTGGCGGTTCGGCGACCTTGACGGCCTACACGGAAGGTGGCGGCTTGTACCTCGCCGGCGTGCGAGCACCGGTGCTACGGCTCGAGGCGTGGGATAGTAAGGGAGGGAGTGGTGTTCTCACCTTGCTGCGAAGCCGTGGGGGCCAAAGAGGGTGACAGAGGGGCGGCGTCGAGGGAGATCGAGGTGGCGGCGGCGGAATCTCGGCGGAAGAGGAGGGCGCGGCTCGGTCCGATGGGGAAGAAGGAGTTCGGGTCGCCGGGTCCTCATGCTGGCGGCGCACACGATGAAAGAGGACGAGGATAACCCGAGGAGATGCACACCGGCGACAAGGGGGCTCCAAACACCGGCGATTGGAGGTTGAAGACGACGGCGGCGCCCGGACGTTGACTCGGTCCCGTGAACGAAGAGGTGGTCGGTGATGAGGAGCTTGCACGGCGGCAATGGCCGGCGGCAGATTACTTTACGGCGGTGGCGTGTGCGCGAGAGGAGAAGATGCGGGGCGTGCATGAGCGAAGGAAAGGGGTGCACGAGGGCTCAAGCACATCTCTTATAGCACAAGGGAGGGAGAGGGAGCGGCGACCGTGCCCAATCGGCCATTGATGGCCATGGCGGCCGGCCCGGCCTTGATGGCATTCAAGGAGGCGGCTTGATGAGGAAGGAGTAACCGAAGGGGGAGTTTAAGGAGGAGAGGGGGGCAGCCGGGGCTTATGAGCCTTTATGGCCTACTTGAAGGAGGGGAAGACTGAAGGGCATCGGGATTCGGCCGGCGGCCGCGGCCTGATGTGAGGCAGGGGAGGGCTGGAGGAAGGGGATAGTGCTGACAAGTGGGGCCGGGTTGGCAGTGGGAGAAGAGAGGGAAGAGGTGGAGAGTTGGGCCGCGGAAAGGAAACGGGCCGAGCGAAGCGGGCGGCGGCCCGATGAGGCTGCCGGGCCGGGGAGAAGGGAGGAAGAGCCGGGGCGCGGCGGGCCTATTAGGCCGAAGGGGAGCGGGTCCGGGGAGGAAGGAGGTGGGCTGGGCTCGCGGAAAGGTTAGATAGGTTTGTTTTTCTTTTTTTCTCTTTTCTTTCAAATCCTTTTTCAAATCTTCTTCAAACCTTTTTTAAATCAAATCTTTTTCACAAAATTTTCGAACTCTTTCACAAATATTTTTAAGACTTTTAAAACCACACCACAACCAAAACTCATGCATTTCAACATGATGCACAAACGCTTGGTTGATTCTAATTTTATTCAAAATGATATTTAAATATTTAAAAGCCCAAATTTAATTGGTAATTTATTTATTCCTAGGAAGCAAAAACTAAACACCATGTTTCTTACATTAATTTAGTGATGGAATTTTAGGGTGTTACAAATCTACCCCCCTTAAAAAGAATCTTGAATGCTCCCGATGAAGTCAACACAAGTTCACTCATTTGTCCCGTATGCTCCCGATGAAGTCAACACTGATCCCAAGAGGCAGGAAAGATTCTTGAATGGATTGATTGGACCGCTCAACTATCAGTTACAAAGCCATATATTCCCTAACTTTCAGATGTTGCTGAACAAAGCTATAGGTTTGGAGAATAAACGAATGGAACTTGGTGAACGAGAAGAGCAAGTTCAAGTCTCATGGACAAGTCGAGCAACACACGCCCTCGCTTCAACTCATCACGAATTCTCGGTTTACTCCGGAGGATTAAGTGGAAATTATACTCGAATTTACGGTTGCGTAAAGCACTCAACTCAAGAACCCCAACATTCTAGCCGGCAGACACCACAAGCTCCAAGTCATCATCGGGATCGTTCGAAGCACCAGTGAGAAGCAACTCCCCGGTTCGTCCGAATGGTTGTTTCAATTGTGGAGAATTGGGACATTATGCCAACATTTGTCCGAAGCGCAACATGCAGACTCCTCAGAAAGGTATTGGTCAGAGGTTTGGACAACCGTTATCACAAGCTCGTATTGGGTAACAGAGGTCAACAGACTATGCACGTGGTAGAGTGAATCATGTGACGGTTGAAGAAGCTCAAGACGCTCCAGGTGTTGTGCTGGGTACGTTCTCTGTCAACTCTGTACCAGCAACAGTTTTATTTGTTTCTGGAGTATTGCATTCTTTCATTACGGAACAATTCGTGGCAAAGCATGATATACATATGAGTTCTATGAAGACACATTTGCTGATCAGTTCCCCGAATGGTGAAATGAGATCTACATATATAGGTCCACAAGTCAATCTTAAAATCAGGGGAGTAGATTTTCAAGCTGATCTAGTAGTTCTTACATCTAGTGGAATAGATATAATACTTGGAATGGATTGGTTAGGCGAATGTGATGGAATAATTCTGTGTGCCAAGAAGTCAGTGCTCTTGACCAGCCCACAAGGAGATAGGATTGAAGTTGTCAAGATTCTTTTTAAGGGGGGTAGATTTGTAACACCCTAAAATTCCATCACTAAATTAATGTAAGAAACATGGTGTTTAGTTTTTGCTTCCTAGGAATAAATAAATTACCAATTAAATTTGGGCTTTTAAATATTTAAATATCATTTTGAATAAAATTAGAATCAACCAAGCGTTTGTGCATCATGTTGAAATGCATGAGTTTTGGTTGTGGTGTGGTTTTAAAAGTCTTAAAAATATTGGTGAAAAAGTTGGAAAATTTTGTGAAAAAGATTTGATTTAAAAAGGTTTGAAGAAGATTTGAAAAAGGATTTGAAAGAAAAGAGAAAAAAAAAGAAAAACAAACTTATCTAACCTTTCCGCGAGCCCAGCCCCACCTCCTTCCTCCCCCGACCCGCTCCCCTTCCGGCCTAACGGCCGCCCGCCGCCCGCCTCTTCCTCCCTTCTCCCCGGCCGGCAGCCTCACCAGGCTGCCGGCCCGCTTCGCTCGGCCCGTTTCCTTTCCGCGCCCAACTCTCCACCTCTTCCCTCTCTTCTCCCACCGCCAACCCGGCCCCACTTGTCAGCACTATCCCCTTCCTCCGGCCCTCCCCCGCCCTCACATCGGGCGCGGCCGCCGGCCGAATCCCGGCGCCCTTCGTCTTCCCCTCCTTCAAGCGAGCCATAAAGGCTCATAAGCCCCCCCCGTCTCCTCCTTAAACTTCCTCTTCGGTTACTCCTTCCACGTCAAGCCACCTCCTTGAATGCCATCAAGGCCGGCCGACCGCCATGGCCATCAATGTCCGATTGGGCACGGTCGCCACTCCCTCTCCCTCCCTTGTGCTATATGAGATGTGCTTGAGCCCTCGCGCACCCCCTTTCCTTCGCTCGTGCATGCCCCGCATCTTCTCCTCTCACGCACACGCCACCGCCGTGAAGTATTCTCGCCGCCGGCCATTGCCGGCCGTGCAAGCTCCTCATCGCCGACCACGTCTTCGTTCACGGGACCGAGTCAACGTCCGGGCGCCACCGTCATCTTCAACCTCCAATCGCCGGCGTTTGGAGCCTCTTGTCGCCGGTGTGCATCTCCTCGGGTTCTCCTCGTCCTTTGTCGTCGTGTGCGCCGCCGGCACGAGGACCCGACGACCCGCAGCTCCTTCTTCCCCATCGGACCGAGCCGCGCCCTCCTCTTCTCGTCGGGATTCCGCCGCCGCCACCTCGATCTCCCTCAATGCCGCCCCTCCGTCACCCCCTTTGGCCCCCATGGCCGCGTAGCAAGGTGAGAACCCCACTCCCTCCATTTCTATCTTGCGCCCCGAGCCGTAGCACCGGCGCTCGCACGCCGGCGAGGTACGCGCCGCCCCCCTCCGTGTAGGCCGGCTGTCAAGGTCGCCGGAACCGCCACCCTTTTGGACCGGTGTTGACGGTGAAAATCCGTCAACCTAGCCATGAGTTTACCTTCGGTGTTGGCATGACTTTTGTATCTTATTCATTGGTACTAACCCCCGTGGTATAACAAGTTCACTTGTGCATGTCGGTTTTGGAGTTAAGTGTTTACGCGGGGTTTTAACGTTGAAAGCAAGACTTCCGGGATAAGTTCATTAAGCACCTCATGACAAGACCTTGAAGCCCGATACAAGTCAAGCAATGAAGTGAACATGACCCCAAGAGCCCAAGGACCAAGCCCGAGAAGATGATAAACTCCGAGGACCGAACCGAAAAGTGCTTGAATCTTGCAAGACAAGGAGTTGAGTCCAATTCGGTGAGAAACCGACGTCAAGGGCCCGCATGCAAAAGGGGAGAACATCTAGAAGACGCGAGAAGCAACACGGGCGAAGGAGGCGACAAGAAGCGGGGCCGAAAAGGGCCCAAGCCGGCCGGCCCGGCCCTTTTCGGGGCCCAATCGGCCTCCCCTTTGACCTAATTGCTTCTCGGGCTATTAATAGCCCCCCGACCGAGAGCCACGCATCAACCAAGTCGTAATCCACCGCCGAGGAGCGAGAGAAGCTTGAGGGACACCATCTCGGAGATGAGGGTCTTGCTAGTTGTCTAGGGTCTCCCTAGCCGACGTGGGAACCTTTCATGGAAGACCACGTCGGAGCTCCGGAGCAAGGATCAAGATCGAGGTAGGATCCCGGTGGTGATCTTGTTCATGTAATCATTCATGGTGAAGTTTGTAAGTGAATCCGATTTCTAGCGATTAAGTGCCTTCTCGATGATTTTGTTTTCTTCTTGGTTTTGCTTCTTCTACGATCTAGTCTATAGCTAGATTACATAGGGTGCTCTTGTAGCCGCGGTGGCTAGAGGTGCATACCGGACCGACCAAGTGTTTTCAAATTGTTCTATCGAACTCGCCCTAGACTACCGCATGAGTAGGGATACGTTGTGATAGAACGGAGGTTCCGAAAGGCGGGCGTTTTCGGAGTCGGATGGAAGGCCATGATTTATAGATGCTTTTAATGAGATTCGCTTTTCTATCTTCATCTATCTTGTTTGGAGCTACAACATAAGCATGATCTAGATTCTCTAGATTGGTTATCTTTTGCTTTCTCTTGTTACCTCTTTAGTAGATTAGATTAGATGTGTTTTCCTTATGATATCTTAGATTAGATGCAATTTGATTCTTCAATAGATAGCTTTACCTTGCTTTACTAGATTGAATCCTTGCGTTGCACATTGTTCCACGGATTCGATACCTTGGGTTCACCACTCGAGGGAAGAAGGGTTCCTTGACTACGATGGGAGACTTGTCCGCCGGCAAGTCTAAACGAACTTTTATACAACTATTAACCGTCAACAAGCCCCTTTTTTCGGCGACGTTTCCGCGGAACAAGCAATCAAGATCCGATCTAGTATCGCTTATTTTTCAGTTTTTCTTTTGATTTTCTTTTACATCTCTTATGTTTGATCACCCTCAAAAAGAAAAAAAATCAATCTAATCTAGTTTTGATTAACCCTAATTTTTCTTTTGTTAGATTTTATTTTTGCTAACCCTAACCGGAGATGGTTGGCTACCTCTCCAAGAAACCCAAACTTTTTTGTGGATGATCCGGGAAAACTTTACGAGGCAAAGGTGACGTGCAACACAAGCTAAAGGGTTGGAAACCCTAGATTCAAAAGTCAAACTCGAAGAACCATCAAAATCTCAAAGGGAATCACCACCTCCAAGTCAAGACACCGGAAGGCCTTCAAATCAAGAGGAGGATGAAGAAGATGGAGATGGAGAAAGAAGCTCAACACCTAAAGGCTGCCAAGGTAAGATCCACATGCGAAGTGTTCATCATGACGCAAGTGGGACAACTTGTCAGGCGCCCGATGGGTAACAAAGAAGAGTATCCGAGACAACTCCAAGGTCCCAAGATGGCGAAGGCTACTCAAACTCATTCGGGAGAGATGAAGGATCACACTAGAGACCATGAAGATCACGACCGAAGGACCAGAGTTTGAGATGCCGAGCCATTACATGAAGGAAGTTGTTGCATCCGTCAAGACCAAAAGACAAAGCCAGCCTGTGAAGACCAAAAAATGACTAAGCCAAATTGGGTACCCAAGATTGCAACGCCCACAAAAAGTGTTGATCCGGAGTAATCAAGTGAAGAAGTCTAGCCATGGACTATAAACGAAGTGCTAGGCGGGAGGCAACCCATTTCGTCAAATCAAGAATAAGCTACCGGGAGGACAACCCGATTCCAGGTTTTTCAAGTCTTTTTAAATATAATTCAGTTTTGAATTTTACTACGCAAAACATTAGACTTAGAATGGTTGAACAATATTAGAGATATAATTCTTGGTTGAATATTTTGCTTGATCATAAACCCTTTACATGAACCATCCTATGTTGTTTGTTTCTTTTTCGAGAAACCAAAACCAAAAAAAAATTCAGAACCTAACTCAACCTTTAATCCTCTTTATGATGTTGTGGTTGACTTGTTTTCCATGCTAAAAACACTCGAGTAGAGCCACGACTTGTATCTAGATGTTGTTTAAATTTCAGCACGTGGTAGGACTCGCGTGAACCTAGAAACTTGATTTTTGGTTGGTTTAAAAATTCATATCCTTGGTTTCTCTAGAGTTAGAATTTTTCTAAGCCTCATTTAATTTTATTTCATTCAAAATATCTCTTATCTAATCAAAATTAGAACCTAAACCTATGCCCCCATGATCAAGCGGGAAAAGTTCGCTCTCAACC
This sequence comes from Cenchrus americanus, assembly GCA_947561735.1. NCBI lineage: Eukaryota > Viridiplantae > Streptophyta > Magnoliopsida > Poales > Poaceae > Cenchrus > Cenchrus americanus. The sequence continues at coordinate 241,673,997 of OX387245.1, forward strand.
AATGAAGACAAACTATACCGGTGAGACCGATATCAACGTAGTCGGAAAATATTTTCGACCTACATTTGTTTTTAATGGTTTAAAAACTTCTCTAAATTTATTCTTGAGCTCTTGCATGGCTCTGAAAAATATTTTTAAATTTCGAAATTAGAGCAGTGCTTAGCCTTAAACACACTTAAAGGCGATCAATCTAGTTTGAATTAATCATGCATGCACCAAGTCCACCAAGTTCATATGCAAAGGACAAGCATAGTGGGCAGCAAGCATTGCAGGAATTTCATGGTGGCATGTGAAGCAAGTGGAGCAAGGGAGCATGGACATGACTCAAGGCATGAAGCATCAAGTGGAAGGACCAATGAGTGGACGAGAGCGTTTGGGCGGTGCAACTCGTGGAGCACGCGGGCGGGGAAAGTTGTAGAGGTGAAATGATCGTGCTTGGGAAGAAAGCCGAGGCGGGGAGGAGCACCAGGCCACCCTGGGCCGGTCGGCCCAGGCCGGCCGGCCTCCCCTACTAAGGAGCCCCCCCGACTCCCGTTTTCTGCAGGCAAGCTTCCCTCTCCTTCCTCAGTTTGTGTGTTCAAGTTTGTGTGCCTAGAACCTCCGTAGACATAGCCAACCTTCCTAAGCTTGATAGCTCAAAAAAATCTACACCCTTAATACACTCAAAGTCCAGAATCCAAAATAATATTTGTGTACCTTGTTACCGGGTGAAAACCCTGGATATATATTTGTGAGGGAGAGTGCTGTAATCATGGAGGAAAACTACAAGCCTTTTCACCGAAGAAGAAGGGATCATCGTCGTCTAAGCCATCAACCTCTTCGAGGAGGCACTCGGTTTCGAGTTTCCTCGGAGTATGGAGGAGGACATGGCACCGCCAAGGAGGAACCACACTCTTCTCCTTGGTGGCATGAGGGCCACACGAAACTCGTTTATTAGGTTTACCAAACTTCAATAACATATGGAGGAGCCGCTCGCCCAACCTCGCCACTTGACACGATCATCCGCTCCACCTCCATACGCTCCGCTGTATTCCGAGGGGTATGTCATCATGACAGAGGAGGAGGAGAAGAAGCTCGCTCTCCTTAAGTAGAGGCTTGTAGCGAACGTCGACATCGACGACCAATCTCTCCACATATTGGGTTTCACACGGGACACGGTGCAATTCTCTAACGAGTGTCGGCAAACACCCACAAGGAATTGGCCTAGGAAATTTTCATGACCATGGCGCATACCCTTGATGAAGGAGTGCTTGAGTCTCTCATTCCGTTGGAGGGAGCCCACAAGTGGAGAAGAAGGAAGACACCGTCGGAAGGGTAACCTTGATCAATGATGCTATTTCTAGCACCTTGATGGGGTAATCTCCTTTCATCCATGGGTTGCAATAGATCTTGAGATGTAATCATACTTTGTTGGATTATCTATCTATCATCTTTTGTTGGAAATACTTTAATGCTTAAGGTTAGCTACCATGCCGTAAAGGGAGTAAGGCCCCAATGCTTCCTTGGATCCATTCAACATAACCCCCGATAGATTAGATTGGTTTTCATGTTGAAAACTATTGCATGTTCTAGTATCGTAGACCCATGGGCGAGTGTCCCCTATTTTCAAAAAGAGAGCTCCGGAACAAGTGGATGTGCATGAGGCACATGGGAAAGTTTTTGGAGTATGATCACGGGAGGAGACCATCAACGAAGAAATATTATCCGGAACACATCGTCCAAGTGTGTCACTTTTGTGCAAGTGGATTTTTGGGGAGAATGAGAGAGACAAAGACAACCAACACGGAGTTGAATTGGCTTTACTCGGCATTGATTGCCAAGTGGCCAATAGACCCCTCTTACCTCATGATCAACCGGTGGTGTTGTGAAGCAACATCGGGTTCTAGAGATATTGGTTCGAGGTGTTACCTCTCCATATTGGTTATCTCTTTAAAGCCGGGCATTACAAGGAACCCGAAACATCTCCTACCCGGGACTTCCCTAGAAATATATGAAGAAAGAAAAATATATAAGTGAAGATGAGAGAGGAGGCTTCAAAGTGGCCTAGGTGAATTTGCCCCTTTCGGAAGTAAGGTTAAGACTTTTTCTTGAGGGGAAGAAGATTGGTTAGAGGAAGGACTTCTTGTGCGGCGAAGAAAAAAAATAAAGGAGAAGGATTATATGAGAAGGATCTTCTATGGCCCAAGAAGAAGGTGCACAGCAAATTATGTGCCACCATTTGAAGAAATTCCGGCGCCGCCAAATTACTACGGTGGTGTACCAATGCAAGCATGGGGGAGTGGTGCGGCCATACCCCCACCATTTTTGCGGTGCCCAACGTAACCTTTGCGGAGCCATATGCACACCTTCCTCAACCACAACAAAATGTGGCCACCATTGGAGGATACGCTGCAAGGAACGTGCAAATTATTGCATCCATCCTAACTAATGCAAACCAAATGGGTGAAGGAATTGCAAACGTCGCTTATGTGCTTGGACACCTTCACCTAGCACCGTCGGACAATTCATAGGAGGAGTGGTGCATTCCTATTACAAGTAAGGGCACAACATTCAAGACTATCAATATCAACCACCATCGGAAGATGAGAGAGAGAGGAGGAGCTTTAGTTATCTTTCCTTTACCCCCTTTTCTTTAATTTTCAGCTTGGATGAGCCTATGCTGCGTAGTATTTTCAGCTTTTACTTTAATTTTTAGTTTTTAGTTTAATTTTCAGCGTGTGTGTTAGTTTTTATTTTCATCATGAATAATGTCACCACCAAGTTTTTACCATTAGTAAAGTTACAAAGTTTGTGCCATGATGATATATGATTATAATTGCCGCTTTGTTTATCTTTGTAATTGATTTATGCATGTTAAAGCTAGTGCTCTCTTAAAAATACAAATCTGAAATTATCTAAATGCTAGCTTAATCTTTAGCGGAGGTTATGATAAAAATAAAGACCCATAGTGTTTTATGTGCTCTCAAGTTATGAATAGATTAAAGATGTCTTTTATGCTCAAAAATATCGCTAACCTTGTCATAAATATCACTTGTGTGTTTCTCAACCTATCCGAGCCTTATATATATTTGAGTGCATAAACTTTAGTGTACAAGATTTATTTTTGAGTGAATTATTGCAGGCCATGATTTCTCCGGCCCGAGACTAAGAAGCTGGTCATTCCGTATTTTGCGTATCTATCTTTTTGCTAGCCTTTTATCCGTGCATTGTGTATCCCCACATTGGAGATCTCACAAACCTCACCGGATATCCACCCTTAAAACTAAATATCATCTTTTGTGATTACCTCCTTGACCACAACCTATGGTTGAGAATGGATCATCAATTCAAGGAAGATCGCAAGACGGTGCCAACATTGAAGATTTCAAGTATCTCTCCAAGGAAAAATATTTCCGGTACCTACCTTATTTATCGCCTCTTTGCTCGAGGATGAGCAACGTCTAAGCATGGGGGAGGAGGTAGGTACGGTGCAGTTTTAGAGTTCAAAGGGGAGCAATTTAAAAAAAATGTATGAAAGAAAATTCAAAGGCGATGTACGTGACTTCCAAGGTGAAAGTCTCACAAGAAAAAAAATGAATGAATGAAAGAAAGAAAGAAAGAAAGAAAGAAAGAAAGAAAAGAAGGAGAAATATGAGAAATATATATATATATATATATATATGAGTAAGCGTAAAGTGAACTCCTCGGGTTCTCTAAAAGTGCATTCAAGGCTTCAAGTTTAAAAGATCCATTCTCATTTTCCAACCATGTGCAATCCGATAACGAGGACTTCCTTTGTGCCTCGGGATCACTCTTTGCCATTTGCACATGTCCACTCATCTAAAGTGTGTGTATTTTTCTCTTTCCCCTCCTTGATTTAACATTATTTTCCAATGACCTTTTTGACGAGTCTCGGTAAGACCATGAGAAGCTTGTCTTGTTTTGACAACACCTCATTTATAAAATCTTGGTAGGACTAAACTTTCCCAAAGCTCCATATAAAGCCTACCACATATGTGAAGAGAGGGAAAGGAGTAGAATATATAGGCTTGAGAGACAAGTGAGATGAGAGTTCTTGAGCAACATGCAAGGTGATTTAAATTTGTGAACTTGGTTTAGCTCTTTTCTTTATCTCGTTCTTTATTTCAAAAATTCTGAGATCTATTTAAACTTTGTGAGCATGATAATACTTGTGGGATAAGCTTAATAAGAATCTACCCTCCGTAGAGATAAAGGCTAGTACATTATGGAACTTTAACGAATTAAAATTTTGAGAGCATTATGTTTTCTCATGTATGATCTAGTGCAAGGTTTAAACATGTTGGAAATGATGATATCCATCGAAGGCTTACTCGAGGACGAGCAAGGTTTAAGCATGGGGGAGATGTTGACGGTGAAAATCCGTCAACCTAGCCATGAGTTTACCTTCGGTGTTGGCATGACTTTTGTATCTTATTCATTGGTACTAACCCCCGTGGTATAACAAGTTCACTTGTGCATGTCGGTTTGGGAGTTAAGTGTTTACGCGGGGTTTTAACGTTGAAAGCAAGACTTCCGGGATAAGTTCATTAAGCACCTCATGACAAGACCTTGAAGCCCGATACAAGTCAAGCAATGAAGTGAACATGACCCCAAGAGCCCAAGGACCAAGCCCGAGAAGATGATAAACTCCGAGGACCGAACCGAGAAAAGTGCCGAATCTTGCAAGACAAGGAGTTGAGTCCAATTCGGAGAGAAACCGACGTCAAGGGCCCACATGCAAAAGGGGAGAACATCTAGAAGACGCGAGAAGCAACACGGGCGAAGGAGGCAGCAAGCCGGGCCGAAAAGAGCCCGGGCCGGTCGGCCCGGGCCGGCCGGCCCGGCCCTTTCGGGGCCCAATCGGCCTCCCCTTTGACCTAATTGCTTCTCGGGCTATTAATAGCCCCCCGACCGAGAGCCACGCATCAACCAAGTCGTAATCCACCGCCGAGGAGCGAGAGAAGCTTGAGGGACACCATCTAGGAGATGAGGGCTCTAGGGTCTCCCTAGCCGACGTGGGAACCTTGCATGGAAGACCACGTCGGAGCTCCGGAGCAAGGATCAAGATTGAGGTAGGATCCCGGTGGTGATATTGTTCATGCAATCATTCATGGTGAAGTTTGTAAGTGAATTCGATTTCTAGCGATCAAGTGCCTTCTCGATGATTTTGTTTTCTTCTTGGTTTTGCTTCTTCTACGATCTAGTCTATAGCTAGATTACATAGGGTGCTCTTGTAGCCGCGGTGGCTACGAGTGCATACCGGACCGGCCAAGTGTTTTCAACTTGTTCTATCGAACTCGCCCTAGACTACCCGCATGAGTAGGGATACATTGTGACGAACGGGGGTTCCGAAAGGCGGGCGTTTTCGGAGTCGGATGGAAGGCCACGTTTTAATGATGCTTTTAATGAGATTCGCTTTTCTATCTTCGTCTATCTTGTTTGGAGCTACAACATAAGCATGATCTAGATTCTCTAGATTGGTTATCTTTTGCTTACTCTTGTTACCTCTTTAGTAGTTTAGATTAGATGTGTTTTCCTTATGATAACTTAGATTAGATGCAATTTGATTCTTCAATAGATAGCTTTACCTTGCTTTACTAGATTGAATCCTTGCGTTGCACATTGTTCCACGGATTCAATACCTTGGGTTCACCACTCGAGGGAAGAAGGGTTCCTTGACTACGATGGGAGACTTGTCCGCTTGCAAGTCTAAACGAACTTTTATACAACTATTAACCATCAACAACTAGATAGGTTCGCGAGCTCCTCAACTTCACGTAGGTCGAAACCGCATTCAAAACCGTGCACCGGAGCTCGAGATCGAGCAACACCAGCGAGCCTCCGGCAAGCCACCGCCGCGCACCGGCCGCTTCCCCGCCGGCCTCGCCCAGGTGCGACCAGGGCCGTCCGATTAGCGCGGACGGTCCAGATTAAATCAGGGGCATACCCCTTAGATCGGTCCACCGTGGACCGGGTCCACAAGCGCCGGTCCACGAGCTTGCGTCAGCATCGCGTCAGCTCCAGCCAATCGCAACTCGCCACGTGGCACTCGCTGAGCCTCTCCGCCGGCTGCCTTGGCAATTTTGCAAAAAGAACCCCCAGTTCCCAGAATTCACAAATATACCCTTCCACCTATATAAAAGCCTTTCAAGCAGGTGCTTGTTTTCATGTTTAGAACCCCGAACTCCTTAGTTTTCATGTTCGGGAACCCACCCTTGACCTTTTACATGTTAGACCTCCTAGTTTCACACATAATTATGTCTAGGTTTCGAAATCTTGCGAGAAAACCCTTCTAAACTTTCGGATATTCACAAATTACTTCTTTAATCTTGTTTTAGCCATATCTTTTCCATCCTAGCTCCGTTTTAAGCGTTCTTGGTGTCCACGCGACCGTCTTTTCAAGCCCGTCGGTTTTGGAACCTTGTTTTGACCGTATCTTGTGCGTTTTAGCTCCGTTTCCACCATTTCAAGTTGTGTTAGGCTCATATCAACTAAACCTACGTGATAGGACCAATGTTGTACATGTTCTTTGTTTTATAATTTATTTAAATGTTAAATATGATTAAATCTTATTATGCATGCTTTTCTAATTAAAATCTAGATAGAGTTCAACACGTGTTTTCATAAGAAAGTTAATATGCTTAATACTAGTTCAATATTTCTTATAATTAAAAGCTAATTAGATGTGTACCTTGGTTTTCATAATCAAACTTAAATTGAGTAATATTTATGCAATTTGCTTCTTAAATAAAAGCAATATAGGTTTATCCCGAGTTTTCTTAATTAAATTGTTAATTTGATTAAAATGAATGTAAATGTGTTTTTAAATTGTAATTTGATTAGAATAACTCGAAATACAAAGTTAAGCACCTAGATGCTTTTACATGTTTCTTTTAAATTAAATGTTTAATTTGTATAAGTTAAACTTGAATATTTATAAATAAAATTGAACTAGGTTTACATCGTCTTTTAAATACAAATATAACTTGCTTAATTATAAATAGGGTATTTCTCTGAAATAACCTATACACATGATTTTACTTAATTAAAATATACCAAACGCATAGCTAGCTCTTGTATGTGATCATCCAAATCTCCCGATAGTTCCGAGTGTTCCTTGTGTTCGCTTTCCTAGACCCCAAACCTTGTTTTCTCTTTAAGCTTTTCATGCTTGGTGTATTGTTTTGTTTATTGTATGTTTTCTTGTGTGCTCGTAGACATCGTGCCGGTTTCAAGTGAGCAACCAATTGAAGTGGATCAAGAGCAAGTGTTTGAAGAAGAAGAACTCCAGTGTTTAAGCAAGGAAGGCAAGTGGATTTCTCCCCCTGCATATTCTGTTTTTGTCCCACACAACTTGCATGATAACTAAGTTTACTTTTAATTGTTGTATTGCATAAACTTGATGGGAAAATCACCTTTTTAAGGACATGAATAGAATTTTATCCCCTTTACCTTGGACAACCCTTTTAAATAAATGTTTTGGGTAGAAATGCTTAGTTGCTATAACTTGGGATGGTTAAAATAAATCTTTTACAATATGATGAATGTTGATCATGATAACTTAGGTGATATATACATATATGTGTGTGCTTATGGTTAATAACAAGATCGTATGGTTTAATCGGAACATGGAGAACCACCCGGGAAAACATTGCAACCACAGTCCATATGGCTGCGGCTTAGCCAATTAATTAGGTGTGTGATTGTACCGGTGGCCTTATCCGAAAGGAACACGGGGGGCTCGGGGTTGTAGGGGTATAGCCGGTTCTTTTGGGGTAGCAGCCTTTGCTAAGGTGCCGACCACTAGGGAGGGTTATGGTCCGCCCCGAGTCAGAATCGTCGTGGGTTGTTGGTCTTTTGCATATCTTTGTAAAGGCTTCGTAGCGTCCCTATGCAATCACACCTCGGAAGTGTGATATTGTGTCCGACCAACGCATGCATGGTTGGGTTCAAAGTTCTTCGAGCTTTTACGCGAGCCGTGGTGAAAGTGTACAACCTGCGCAGAGTGTAAAAGCCGATCGATCGGCCGTGCTCACGGTCAAGAGCGGCCTGGACCCTCACATGATTAATAAACTTGAAGATGGAATTAAATCGTGGTTTCTTGTGGGTTTTGAGAGGAGATGCTTTCCTAAATGCTTAAGTGGGTTGGTATAAACTTACATCTAGTAAATAGGTGCTTGCTAATAAAAATTTGACCAACATTAAAATGCTAACCGCTGCAAAACTCTTAGCCTTTTCTTGATAGCCTTGCATCTTTCCCCCACTTGCCGAGCTCCAACCATAAGTGTGCTCACCCTTGCTTACCCGCCGTTCGGAGGATAACACCGGAAAAGAGTACTTCATCGACTACGAGGAGTTCCGAGGCTTGCGTGCCCCCGTCGGATGCCGTGGAAGATGAAGATGGTGTTAAGTCTTCATAGTTATTGTTTGATCGTTGTAAAGACCTTCGAGTCTAACGTCCGAGTGTAATAAAGAGATAATGTAATGGTTTAACTCTTGTATGTTTTTATTGCTGTTTATTGATATTTCACTAATGACGTCTATCATATGTGTGTAAACTTGATCCCGGTGCACATATGAGATGCATTTGGTTTTCTTCGGAAAATCGGGTGTGACACTTGTATCGAACGTCGACTTCGACGACCAAGATCTCAACCTATTGGGTTTTGACATGGATATTTACTACATGTTGGGACACCAAGGATGGGTGTAATTCTCCAACGAGTGTCGGCAAATACCCACAAGGAATTCGCCTTGGAAATTCTCATGACCATGGCGCCTATCCTTGATGAGGGGGTGCTGAGTCTCTCATTACGGTTGGGGGGAATTCAACAAGTGGTTCCCTATTAATATATTAGGGAGCTACTTGGTTTTCAATGGTAGCTCGGGGAACTAGTGGACGTGCGGAAGGCATGTTGGATGGTTTTTGGAATATGATCTCGAGAGAAGCCCACCAACAAAGAAATTATGTCCGGAACCCCATCATACAACTTGTTTCACTCATGGATGTGTAAAAGGATTTTGGGGAGATTGAGAGAAAGAAAGGTGACCGACACGGAGTTGAACCGGTATTGCTCGGCTTTGATTGCTAGGCAGCCAATAGACCCCTCTCACCTCATGATCAACCGGTGGTGTTGTGAAGCAACATCGGGTTCGGGAGATATTGGTTTGGGGTGTTACCTATCCATGTTGGCTATCTCTTTAAGACCGAGTATTACAAGGAACCCTGAGCATCTTCTACCTAGGACTTCCCTTGGATTTGAATATATGAAGCAAGGCAAGTACATAACTAGAGTTGAGAGAGGAGGCTATAAAGTGGACAAAGTGAATTTGCCCCTTTCGGACGCAAGACTCAGACTTTTTATCCAAGAGAAGGAAGATTGGTTAGAGGAAGGACTTCTTGTGCCGGCGAGGAAAAATAAAAGAGGAAGAATTGTAGAAGAAGGATCTTCTGCGGCACAAGAAGGAGGTGCACAACAAAATTATGTGCCACCATATGGAAGAATTCTGATGCCTCCAAGTTACTATGGTGGTCCACAAATGAAGCATGGGGGAGTCGTGTAGCTATGCTCCTATGTCCCCACCAAATTATGTGGTGCCCAACGTAGCCTCTGTGGAGCCTTATGCACATTTTCCTCAACCACAACAAAGTGTGGCCATTATTAGAAGATATGCTGCAAGAAACATGCAAAATATTGCAACCATCCAAACTAATGCGGCTCAATTGGGTGAAGGCAATGCAAACATCACTTATGAGCTTGGACGCCTTCACCTAGCACCGTCGGGACAATTCATAGGAGGTACTGTTGAATCCTATTATGAGCAAGGGTACAACCATCAAGATTATCAATACCAACCATCGGCGGAAGATTAGAGAGAGGAGGAGCTTTAGTTATCTTTCCTTTTCCCTTTTTCTTTAATTTTCAGCTTGTGTACGCCTATGTATGTCTAGTATTTTCAGTTTTTACTTTAATTTTCAACATGTGTGTTAGTTTCTATTTTGATCATGAATAAAGTCACCACCTAGTTTTTACCTTTGGTAAAGTTACAAAGTTTATGCCATGATGATATATGATTATAATTGCCGCTTTGTTTATCTTTGTATTTGTTTTATGCATGATTAAGTTTATGCTCTCGAAAGACCGATACGGCGAACCGGAGACGGGGGGAGTGAGTGGGAGTCGATAAAAATTCTTCTCGAAGGAGATGGAAACTCCAACAAGATGAACACGGCTTCCAACACACGTCTCCGACTCACTACCCAAATTGGCCAAGCCCCGGTAGCCACCGGACCTAGGAACCAACACACAACCTTCCGACCCGAGAACGCGGTGGAACACCAAACCTCGAGTCTACGGACCAACACCGGTCGGACCGGTGAGCACCACCGGCCGTCGGACCGGTCCCCGTCGGTGAGAATTGGCAACTTCCACTAAGTGGCTTCACCGGTCGGACCGGTGTAACACACCGTCGGGACCGGTCCAAGCTCGAAAGCCCCCAAATCACCAAACGGGCCTACCGACCTCCAAACCGACCCAAACTCGAAACGGCTACAACACGGGACAACGGCGAACACACCCGGACATTCACCCGAGCAAAAACCCACCGAGGGTTGCACCCGGTCGGACCGGTCAAGAGCACCGGTCGACCGGTGTAGCTGGGCGGATCGGGATGAACGGCACCCGCGGGTGAACTCCCCCAAATCCAAACCTCGATCTCCCGAATCGCTCCACGGACTTGAACAAGCCTTTGGGGATAATAGGAACACCTCATGAGGAGTCCATAGCCAAGTTTAATCCCACCAAAACTTATCCAAAAAGGAGGAATCGAAGAAATCCCGCCGAGAACACCTCTAACCCTAGATATAGGAAAACCCCCAAAATCGAGCCCCTTTACTCACGGATTTGGGAAGGGAATCACAGCCCAAAGAACCATGAAGGGTTCCAACAAATTTCCCCCATCAAATCCCCAAGAGAAAGGTCCGAAAAAAACCCAAGAAAAACACCAAGAAAGGGCTTCGAAAATCACCACCAAGAACAACCGGGAACAACACAACAAGGCCTTGAGGAACCACGCCGAATCGTCTATACATGCAACAAAGGTTCATACAAGGTCTAGCTTGCCGCCCGATCATCCAACCCTCTCACAAGATATCACCATGAAGCTCTCAAGCTAGTCGTATCAAAATCCTAAGAAAATAGGAAGGGAAAATAGGAAAGCAAATGAACTAGGGTTCCAAGGCTTGGCTGCCATCCTCTCACCTCTTGGTTTATATGGAGGCAACCGAAAGTCTAAAATACCCTTTCCTAATAACTAAGGATACAAGCCCCTCAAGAGAGGTTTTGGAAGACTTGAAGCTTTCTCCATCGGACGGATGCCCCGCGACCGCCACCCGCTTAGCCTCGACGCAAGCCTTGCGATCCCGACGCGTGTCCTCCGCTTCGAAGATTCCGGATTGCGTCGTCGCACACCGGTCGGACCGGTGCGGACGCGCTTCGCACCGTCTTCGGTTATCCGGTCTTGGCTTTGTGGATCAACCAAGGAACCCAGTGGTTTTCTGGTGAACCACCAAAAACCCCGCGAACTCGGTGTAGCCTCCGCCAATCCCCACTCATGACTCGGCTCCCACGTAGTCCCGGCTCGACCTTGGTTTTGAGGCTCAACCAAGAAACGGTCCATGACTTCATCTTGCTGTTCATGCCACCATGCGACCCGCACTTGACCCCGCCGGCCACCGGTCCCTCGAACGAAGCCTACTTGTCTTCTCCACACCCGGAGGCCTCACCGACGACGACCTTTCGCGCTTGTTCTTCACCCGCACCAACACCGGTCAAGCCGCAACCCGCACCCGCATTACTTAGCCAAGAATCAGTCCACACAACGTTGTCAATCACTCATCACACAAGGAAGCGACCATCCACCGGTCCTCGAACCACACATGGTCCTCAATCTCCCCCTTGATGAGTGCATTGACAACACCCACACGAAAGTAACAAGAGATAAAAGAAAAAGAAAAGAAACGAACAAAAAGAAACTCCAACAAGCGATCGAAAGCCAAACAAAGGCAAAGAGCAAGATCACTTGAAGAAGACAAGTCTCGGACCCCTTAGGCAAGGGCAACGGCTCGACACATCCGAGACAAAACAAGGCTCATGCAAAGAGCGCAAACCACCGAAACAAAGCTCGAAAAACCTCAAAGAGCTCACCCCGCACACATGCAAGCTCCCCCGAACCAATGCACCTCCCCCGGACGAATGCATGCAAACCACTTGAAAACGGGACAGTGACCGCAACACTTTCGGCTCACACCGGTCGGACCGGTCATCACCACCGGTCGCCGACCGGTGCCCAACATGTGCACGGGACCAACACTCACACCGGTCGGACCGGTGGCCTCGACCGGTCGACCGGTGCACAACGAGAGCCCGAAAATGGCTCGAAACCACCGAAAACCTTCTAAATGCATACAAGCAAGCCATTTCAAGCTTAAACTTCTCCCCCTTGTTGTCAATGCATGAATCAAGCCAAAAATGCAAAACTTTCAACCTAGAGCTTCTCAAATAGACAAAATTCAACAAGGGAAGCTACACATGTCCAAATAAGCAAGTTAAATACTCTATAGCCTCGTATCGACATCAACTACAAGTTCACCACGTTTCAAAACCATTGGACGAAGCTAAGAGGGATTTCGGCAATTTTGCGAAAAACTTGCCTCTCATGAGCAAAGTCCTAAACATGATCAAAGCATATCAAAATAGCAAAGCCACACAAACTTCATGCTAGGACAGCCATTCTAATCATAAGACCATCACAAACACCCACAAGCACCTCATGTCATGTCAAAGCCACCGAGCCATGTGCCTACTTCTATGTATGAGACTTTTCATTGGTAGGCATCGGGCAACGGTTTAGCACCCAAAACAAATTAAATTCAGCACATATAACGTGGGAGCACATTTTCCAAGCATTTTACATTTCATTTTCAGATTCATAATTGGTACATGAAATGTCTTTGCGACAAAAAGGAACTTATGCCCCTCCACAAGATAAAGCAAGAGGGCTAAACATTCATGATGGCAAAAGAGCCTTTGGCCCCATATGATCAATAAACTAGATATCCAACCACAATTTAAGCATAGCAAAGCCACTAAAACATATCAAGATCATGTTGTTAACACCAAAAATTGGTACGGGAAAGAGGCCGATTTGTGGGCCTAACTTGGTAACAAATCCCGTTCGGCAGGGGAAGATCTCTTCGCAGGATTCGGCGAGAAGTGCCTGCGGTCGGCGGTATGTTTCGTTCGGCAAAAGGACCTGTTTGCGCCGGATTCGCGGGACGGGGTGCCGACGTGGCCCAAAAGGAAGGAAGGGACGAATGGATGGATAGGCGCTCGCACTTGGGCATTAAATTAGGTATCAAATATTGTGCTCGTAGTCCACCGGGAATCATGTTGGGACGGGGTATAAATATGAACCCCGGATGTATGTAATGGTAATCGAACATTCGCATAACAAACCGGCTTTACGCCAAACCTTTGAGTCCTAGTCGTGTCGTCGAGTTCTTCGAGAGGGTTCATCGATCCGTCGACATCCGTAAGTACCGGCAACCTTGTATCATGTCTAGTATCACGCGGTAGATTTAGATCGTGATGCAAGTAGTCTTGTTACCATGCTTGGTATCATGCGGTGGATTCAAGTTTGGTTCAAGAGGGTTTCTTGTTAGATCATGAGTCATGCGGTAGGCTAAGATCTAGCTCGAAGCTAGTTATCGGCTCTATTAGATTTGGCAAGATCTAATAGATTCATTAAGTTACCCCGTGTTGCTTTGAGTTTTTACTTTATGTTTAAATTCATGTAACACTCTTTTGCCCAATTTAGATTGGTTTGAATCGGCTTTATCTCGTTCGGTGATCATTATGCAAAAAATGTTCATGTCTTTGGATCAATAGGGCACGTGGATCATGTGTTTTCTAATAGCCGAAATCGAATCAATCTAAGTTGTCACGTGTTGCGGGTTCAAGCTTGTTAAATCTTGTGTAAATCTTGACAGAACCGGGTATCATGCGGTAGATGCAGGTTTTTGGGTTGTCTTAGAGCTAATCATTCGGTGGATTAGATTTCGATTTAATCTGATAGATTTATCATCTTTAGCAATGTTTGTTCCTTCTCCATGGATCCCGATTCGGCTGTACAGTTGTATTCGGTTATGCTTTCATGAGTAAAACATGTTTATAAGTTATGTTTTAAATAATGCATGCTTTTAGCTTTCCATATTTAGATTATATCATGCGACGGATAAATCTTTTTGTGGTTAGTGGTGTGATTTCAAACAAGTCGTATCATGCGGTGGATTAACTTGTTTGAATTCATGCTTGACGGGTTTTAGAGTACCTAGACACGTGGTAGACTAGTGCTTTGGGCCTATGCATGCCTTTTTATCTCGTATTTATGATCATGCTTTACTTTATTTATTTTATTTGTTGCTTATCATCAAAAATCGGTTATGGTTATGTACGAGCAACTTTGTGTAGACAAAGACCGATCTTTTGTCATGCTTGCGTCATCCATTCGGCTATGTTCGTTTTTATCTTCTAAAGCTTCCGAATGCTTTTCAACTCCGTTGAGATAGCTCCTTGTAGCTATATGTCATCTTACATGGCTCTCTAGCCGCAAATATGGAACTGTCTGGTACCACCCGGCAAGTTCCAAGCTTTGGTATTTAATTTCTTTGTCTTTTGTTAATTTTCAGGAAAATTGACTGGCACACTCTGAAATCTGCTCGTGTGTTAAGCCAGCTTTGTTCGGCTTGCTGTGTGCTTGGCGCAGGGTGCGGATTTTGCGTCAACACACTTTTTGGCACGCCCAGTGGGACCCATCTAGTTGAATTGAGATGCCTGAAATCGGCGACGTCATGGATGTCACAATTGATGAACTGTCTCCAGAACAACAAGCACAGCTGAAGGATGCTGTTGATCAATTCCAGCAGAAGTGCTTGATGTCGTTTAGCAAGAACAAAAGTCCGACATGCCCAGGGTTCTATTGCCAGGGGAACCTGATACCACATCTTTTCAAGAGAAACAAGAGGCTCTGAATGCTTTTCGGGAGGATATAGAGACCACAATGGGCAAACATCATACTGCTTTCCTGCAGATGTTCAAGCAGATGATGATCGACGTATTTGGTCCAGGCATGGAGAAGATGCTTGGTCGAGTATCCCCTTATACATCTTCAGCAGAGGTTGGAGAGACCAGTTCTGCTCAACCGCCTCGAGATACAGGAGCTCAACCACCACTGCAGCCGATCCATCCTCCTCCACAAAGCATTAGGAGTCAACCGGTCCAACCTCCTCTACAAAGCATGGGGGAGTCGGCCCGGTCCGGCCCACCTCTACAAAACAATAGAGGTCAACCGGTTCGACAGCCCAAACCCGTATCGGCCTACATATGGGGACACCGGCGTTCGGTTCGTTTGGAGTACCGCCTAATTCTACTAACAAGATAGCCCCGGCCGAATAAAGTTGCGAGAAAAATATATATGGTGGAGGATATCATGAGGTTATGGATTATGGCGCCGTAGATGCTCTCCCAAATCCTCGGGTATGGTCCGGTGCGAGGGATGCAATATGATGATATTCTAGTACGAGAAAATGGCCGATCCGATTCAAATTCAATTCGGCCTTAAACCTAAAATGCAAGGACCGGCTTATACGCCTCCCTTCCCAAAGTGGTACTATAGAGTGATCTTACCGCCAAGGGTGATGCCTCCTACGGAATTCACAAAGTTCTCCGGGCGAGGATGATACAAGCACCGTAGAGCATATTGCACGATATTTAATGCGGCTTGGTGAAGCTTCAGTGATGAGGCATTCGGGGTCGGATATTTCCCTTTATCACCGACAGGCCCGACATTTCAATGGTTTACTTCTTTGCCTCCTAAGTCAATCGGCACATGGAAGGATGCGGAGCAAAAGTTCCATGCCCACTACTTTAGTGGTAGCACCGAGAAGAAGCCGATCTATCTAGCTACTTTGAAACGAGAGGCACAATGAAACGCCTGCGGAATTTCTCGGAAGATTTAGAGAGGTCAAGGGCATGTGCTTCTCTTTGGCGATGCCGGACGACCAAGGCGGCCGATATGGCCATTGCGGGGGATGTTGCGGCTATTCGGGAGAAGCTGTTTGGCATGGAATTTGACAACCTTGGTCGGTTGTCCCGAAAAGTTTGTCATTGATGAGTAATCAAGCTTATGGGTTCAAGAAGGATTCCGCATTTGCTAAGCACCATGACATAGCTGATATCTATAACTAGTTCCTCGAGAAGGCTGATCAAGTTGAGGAATTTGATGATGACAAGGAAGTGGCACTCGCTGAAATTATGTGGGGCAAGGAGCCTTTGATTGTGAACCGGCGGTGGATAAAGCAAACCAAGGGCACGTATGACTTTGATGTCACCAAAGCCGACAAGCTCTACGAGCACGAAACCCAACCGTAGCCTCGTCCGGGCTCGCACCGATCTAACCGGTGTGACACGGGCGGCGGCACCTCCAACGGCCTTCCGCTCTCCCCAAGCCCGAACTGTCCTCACACTCGCCTTGGCCCCGAGCATCCGCGTACGAGGCTCAAGTACACCATCGGAAGGGTGGTACTTGTCCTTGTTAGCCCACTCCTTTGCCATTCTCTCCTCTCGCTTCCTCTTGAAGCAAAACTCATCCTTATTGCCATCTCTCCCACAATAGCCACAATGGAACCTCACAAGCTTAGGCTTAGGCTTGGGCTGTGGCTGCTCACTTGGTTTCTCTCCACTCAACTCCTCCACCGGTTTCCCTTCACTAGCTTTCTCACTTTCCTTCCCAAAGAACACTTTCCCCGAAGTTCTCAGAAACTTGATAGGCTTTTGGAGGTCATTTGTGGGTGTAGGAAACACGGGTGGAGGCGGGGTAGTGTCTAGTCGGTTCCTAAGATGGTTAGATTTTGGGGGGAAATCATTTTTGTGGTGGGTTTTTGGTGGCTCCGGGATATTCTCTCCACTTCCATCACCAACCTTGTTTGCCCCAAGTCCCTCACCATCCTCGCCTCTTAAATGCCTCGATCATCATCCTCAACCGAGGCTCATGACCGGACAACCAACCCATCAACTACCTCGGCTCATCATTCTCATCCGCAAACGATCAACATAATGTGCAAGTTCCAAATTTTTCAAAGCATGCATTTCACGGGTAGAGCATGATGTAGGCATGGGTTCTTTCGGCTTAGCCTCAAGAGAACTAGTGTAAGCATGCATCTCATCAATCTTAGCATGCAAAACGGGGCAAGAAGTGCAAGCACCTAGCAAAGCGAGTCTAGACTTAAGCTCGCCCACTTCAACCCTAAGCACATCTAGTTCCTCACACTTGGAGGCATGATTCTCTTTAAACAAAGCAAGATCAGCAAGAAAGATGGAGCAATCAAGACAATCAACCTCATCCGAAACAACGGAGGCTAGCCTTAAGGGAATCAATCTCAAGCTTGCTATCAAAGCACCGTGTTTCTAGCTCGGCCACTCTAGTCCTAGCATCCTCGAGTGAAGCCCTAAGCTCTTTTCTCATTTTCTTGACCTCTCTAAGCATGTCATCACGATTATCAAGCGAGAGAGCCAAGCCTCTCATTCTCCGGCGCAAGAAGGGAAGTTCATCATGCACCTCGTCGTCGGAATCGAGTCCGAGTCGCTCCGTGTGCTCTTCTTGCCGCCGGAGCTCGGTGCCATGGTGCGAAGCGGTCTCTCGTGAAGCGGCTCAACCCGCTCGGGTTCTTGGACGACTTCTTGCTCTTGCGATGATCACCTTCGTCTTCACCGCCGCTCGAGCTCGATGTGGAGTACGCGGAAGGCCCGGAGTCGACGTCGCTTGCTCCCACCATCGTTCGGGCCTTGCCTCGGCTCTCCTTCTTCCTCGATCGTCGCTCGTCCTTGTACTTGTTGTTGTGCTTGCTCTTGTGGTCGCGCCTCGACCGGTGTTTGCCATCCATTCTCGACTTGTGCTTGTAGCCGTCCTTGTTCTCCACCTTCTCCGGCGGTCGGCGATGAAGTGTCCGGCTTGCCGCACCGGAAGCATGTCCTCGTGTTCCTCCTCATGTTCACCGGTTCTCATGCTCGCCTCTTGAACCTCCTCGTCGGCGGCGCTGACTTGTCCTCTCCAAGCACATCAAACTCCTCATCCGGCATAGACATCAAAGAGGACAAAGAGAACATCCTGGTGGATGGTTTAGTGTTAGCCTTTCCTTTTGAACCACCAACAAGGGCAAGACTATGGGAATCGGTTGGACCCTCGAGCTTGGCGGTCATGCCCCTATCCACCTCGGCCGATTTGAGCTTCGAGAACGGCTCGTTCACCGTCGAGTGTCATACTTCTGCGACTCCACAATGGCCTCGAACTTTCCGCCCCAAATCGTATGATCCAAAGAGTGTAAAAGCTTGACCGCTCTATCATGATCATCGTACGGGAGCACGTCCACATTGGCCCTCATGTTGTTCACAACCACCGTGAACCTCTGAAACAAGGCATCGATGGACTCACCGGGGAGATGAGTGAAGTTCTCGTACTCTCTCCGTAGGTCGCGTACATCCGTGCCTAAACCTGGACATTCCCAACATGAGCCTCCTTCAGCACCATCCAAATTCTACAAGCCAAGTGCTCGGTGTGCACCCGATCGAACTCAGGCTGACACAAAGCACGAAACAAGTAGTTGACCGCCTTGTTGTTGGCGTCGAATCCGTCCCGCGATCCCGGAGCAAGGAAGTCCATCGGCTGGACATTGTCCGTGTCCATCGTGACATCCCAAAGGATCGACCCTTTTCGCGGAGGAACGCACCCATCCGCTTACTCCACATCCGGTAGTTCTTGCCATCGAAGTGTGGAGGACCCGAACCCCGTTCTCGGTATGCCATCCTTGGATCTTAGAGCGGTTAGAGTCAATAAAGACCCAAAGCGGCTCTCATACTACTTGAAGGACCGATACGAAGAACCGGAGAGGGGGGAGTGAATGGGAGCCGATAAAAATTCTTCTCGAAGGAGATGGAAACTCCAACAAGATGAACACGGCTTCCAACACACGTCTCCGACTCACTACCCAAATTGGCCAAGCCCACGTAGCCACTGGAGAGCCACTGGACATAGGAACCAACACACAACCTTCCGACCCGAGAACGCGGCGGAACACCAAACCTCGAGTCTACGGACCAACACTGTCGGACCGGTGTGCACCACCGGTTAGACAGTGCGCACCACCGGCCGGACCGGTCCCCGCCGGTGAGAATTGGCAACTTCCACTAAGTGGCTTCACACCGGTCGGACCGGTCCAAGCTTGAAAGCCCCCAAATCACCAAACAGAGCCTACCGACCTCCAAACCGACCCAAACTCGAAACAAAGTCGCAACACGGGACAACGACGAACACACCCGGACGTTCACCGCAGCAACAACCCACTAAGGGTTGCACCGGTCGAGCCGGTCAAGAGCACCGGTGAGACCGGTGTAGCCTAGGTAGATCGGGATGAACAAAGCACCCGCGGGTCAACTCCCCCAAATCCAAAACTCGATCTCCCGAATCGCTTCACGGACTTGAACAAGCCTTTGGGGATAATAGGAACACCTCATGAGGAGTCCATAGACAAGTTTAATCCCACCAAAACTTGTCCAAAAAGGAGGAATCGGAGAAATCCCGCCAAGAACACCTCTAACCCTAGAACTCGGAAAACCCCCAAAATCGAGGCCCTTTACTCACGGATTTGGGAGGGTAATCACGGCCCAAAGAACCATGAAGGGTTCCCACAAATTTCCCCCATCAAATCCCCAAGAGAAAGGTCCGAAAACAACCCAAGAAAAACAACAAGAAAGGGCTTCAAAAATCACCACCAAGAACAACGGGAACAACACAACAAGGCCTTGAGGAACCACTCCGAATCATCCGTACATGCAACAAAGGTTCATACAAGGTCTAGCTTGCCGCCCAATCATCCAACCCTCTCGCAAGATCTCACCATGAAGCTCTCAAGCTAGTCCTATCGAAATCCTAAGAAAATAGGAAGGGAAAATAGGAAAGCAAATGAACTAGGGTTCCAAGGCTTGGTCGCCATCCTCTCACCTCTTGGGTTATATGGAGGCAACCGAAAGTCTAAAATACCCTTTCCTAATAACTAAGGATACAAGCCCGTCAAGGGCGTTTTGGAAGACTTGAAGCTTTCTCCATCGGACGGATGCCGGCGACCGCCACCGCTTGGCCTCGATGCAAGCCTTGCGCTCCCGACGAGTGTCCTCTCGCTTCGAAGATTCCGGACGCGTCGTCGGACACCGGTCGACCGGTGCTCCTCACCGGCCGGACCGGTGCTCCTCACCGGTCCGACGGTACCCACCGGCCGACCGGTCCGGCACCGCTTGCAGCATCGTCTTCGGTTCTGCGGTCTTGGCTTTGTGGATCAACCAAGGAACCCAGTGGTTTTCTGGTGAACCACCGGAAACCCCGCGAACTCAGTGTAGCCTCTGCCAATCGCCACTCATGACTCGGCTCCCACGTAGTCCCGACTCGACTTTGGTTTTGAGGCTCAACCAAGAAACCGTCCATGACTTCATCTTCTTGTTCATGCCACCATGCGGCCCGCACTTGACCCCGCTGGCCACCGGGTCCCTCGAATGAAGCCTACTTGTCTTCTCCACACCCGGAGGCCTCACCGGCGCGACGACCTTTCGCGCTTGTTCTTCACTTGCACCAACACCGGTCAAGCCGCAACCTCGCACCCGCAATACTTAGCCAAGAATCAGTCCACACAACGTTGTCAATCACTCATCACACAAGGAAGCGACCATCCACGGGTCCTCGAACCACACATGGTCCTCACTCTCTTAAAATTTAAATCTGAAATTATCTAAATACTAGCTTAATATTTAGCGGAGGTTATGATAAAAATAAAGACCCATAGTGTTTTATGTGCTCTCAAGTTTAGATGAATTAAAGATGATTTGTTTTTGTTCTTAAAGGTAATGCTAACCGTGTCATAAATATCACTTGTGTGTTGCTCTACCTATCCAGGGCCATGTAAATATTTGAGTGCATAAACCTTAGTGGACAAGATTTATTTTTGGGTGAGTTATTTTAGGCCATAGTTTCTCTGGCCGAGACTAAGAAGTTGGTCATTCTGTTTTTGCATATCTATCCTATTGCTAGCCTTTTATCCGTGCATTGTGTATCCCCACACCGGAGATCTCACAAACCTCGCCGGATATCCACCCTTAAAACCAAAAATCATCTTTTGTGTTTACATCCTTGACCACAACCTATCATTGAGTATGGATCATCAATTCAAGGAAGATAGCAAGATGGTGCCAAGATTGAAGATTTCAAGTATCTCTCCAAAGTAAAAATATTTCTAGTAGCTACCTTATCTCTATCACCTCTTTGCCCGAGGATGAACAAACATCTAAGCATGGGGGCGGAGGTAGGTACAATGCAATTTTAGAGTTAAAGGGGAGCAAACCAAAAAAAGACAAAGAAAGAAAGAAAAAGAAAAAAGAAAAAAGAAAAAAATGAGTATAAAGAAAGAAAAAATATATATGTATGAAAAGGGAACAAATATATATGAGTATGTATGAAATAAAGTGTACTCCCCGGCTCTCTAAGTGCATTAGGAATTTCAAGGTTTCAAGATTAAAAGATCCAAACTCATCTTTCCAACCATGTGCAATCCGATAACAAGGACTTCCTTTGTGCCTTGGGGTCACTCTTTGCCATTTGCACATGTCCACCTATCTCAAGTGTGTGTATTTTTCTCTTCCTCTCCTTGATATATCATTATTTTATAATGACCTTTTTGACGAGTCTCGGTAAGGCCATGAGAAGCTTGTCTTGTTTTGACAACATCTCATTTATAATATCTTGGTAGGACTAAACTTTCCTGAAAAGCTCCATATAAAGCCTACCACATATATATGTTATGAGAGGGAAAGGAGTAAAATAAATAGGCTTGAGAGACAAGATGAGATGAGAGTTCATGAGCAAGATACAAGGTGGTTTACATTTGTGAACTTGGTTTAGCTCTTTTTCATATCGTTCTTTATTTCAAAATTTACGAGATCCGTTTGAATTTTGGGAGCATGTTAATACTCGTGGGATAAACTTAATTAATAATCTACCCTCCGTAGGGATGAAGGCTAGTACATTATGAAACTTTAACCAATTAAACTTTTGAGAGCATTATGTTTTCTCGTGTATGATTAAGTGCAAGGTTTAAATAATGAAGGGCAACGATGATATCCATCGAAGGCTTACTCGAGGACGAGCAAGGTTTAAGCATGGGGGACATGTTGACGGTGAAATTCCGTCAACCTAGCCATGAGTTTACCTTCGGTGTTGGCATGAATTTAATATATTATCCATTGGTACTAACCCCCTTGGTATAACAAGTTCGTTTGTGCATGTCGGTTTTGGAGTTTAGTGTTTATGCGGGATTTTAGTGTTTAAAGCAAGACTTCCGGGTTAAGTTCATTAAGCACCTCGTGACAAGACCTTGAAGCCTGGTACAAGTCAAGCAATGAAGTGGACATGACTCCAAGAAGCCCAAGGACCAAACCTGAGAAGATGGAAAACTCCGAGGACCCAGTCAGAAAGATGCCGAATCTTGCGGGACAAGGAGCTTCATCTAAACCGAAGAGAAACTGACGTCAAGGGCCTGCATGCAGTTGGGGAATACTCTAGAAGACTCAAGAAGCAACACCGGGCAAAGGAGGCCACGGGCTGGGCCGAAGTGGGCCCAGGCCGGCCGGCCTAGCCCACTTCGAGACCTAGTCGGCCCCTTTGACCTAGCCACCATTCAGGCTATTTATAGCCCTAAGGCCAGGAGCCACACATCAACTCATTCGCCATCCGCCACCGAGGAGAAGAGAAGAGAGGGACACCATCTCAGAGAGGAGAGGGTCGAGCTATTTGACTAGGATCTCCCGCCGGCATGGGAATCTTTTAAGGAAGACCACGTCGGAGTTCCCAGAGCTAGAAGCAAGATCAAGGTAGGATCCCGGTGGTGATCTTGATTCATGTATCTTGTATTATGTTAAATTATCAAGTTGCAATCCGATTTCTAGTGATCGATCGTTTCTCGTCCGATTTTGATTTCAATCGGCTTTTCGTATCTTAAGATCTATCCTTGAGATAAATCATTGAGGTGTTCTTGTAGTCGTGGTGGCTAGATGTGCATGCTCGACCTTCCGTGAGATTTCAACTTGTCCTTGGACTCGTCGTATACTAACCCCCACGAATAGGGGTGCGTTGTGACGAACGGTGGCTCCAAAGGGTTGGCGTTTTTGGAGTCGGACAGAAACTCGTGATTTAAAGATGTTTTTTATGAGATTGAACTTTTTTATTTCTTCTTTGCTCGAACTTCAACGAAGTCTTGATCCAATCTCTCTAGATTGGTTTATCTATCCCTCTCTACCTCTTGCTACCTTTGGTTTTCATAGATTAGATTCATTTTCATGGTGTTCCTTAGATTATATGCACAAGATTCCCCTTTGAAGATCAAAGTTCTCGGCTTTATTATATTGATTCTTGCATCACACATTTGTTCCACGGATTCGATACCTTGGGTTCACACTTGAGGGAAGAAGGGTCCCTTGACTACGGCGGAGGACTTGTCCGTTTGCAAGTCCAATTGAAGTTTGATACGAATATACACCGTCAACAGCCGCTGCGCCCGCAGGCGACCGCAACTGGAGGTAGGCTGCTGTGGCTCCCGGGACCGGCACCGCAGCGCACCACGTGACCACGGCCGGAGGTAGGCCGCCGCGGCCCCACGCGACCGGGGGTAGGCCGGTGCAGCTCCAGTGGTCGGCCCGCTGTCGCCTCCCGTGGGCTGCGCCCCCTTGGACGAAGGTAGGTCCCCATGGCCATGGCTGGTGGGCAGCAACATGGCTTGCGCAATGGAGAGTAGTCGTCGCCGTCTCCTAATAGCCGCCGTCGATCTAGGATTCGGGAAGGGGGTGGACGAGAGAAGACCAAGAGACAAGGGTTGCACAAGGCGTCACGTCGGGACTCAACATGGATAAGAGATCGGTTTTTGCTAAGGGGTATTTTGGTGCACAAAATATGTTGAACAATGATTTTTAAAGGAAGTAACTAATAGAACAAACGGATGTGCCAAGGAAGGAAGATCCGGAAATTTTCGGTGCCAAATAAGGATGAGAAAGTTTTTCATTGCTATGCAAGGAAGGAGAGGTTTTTTTAGTGTTATATAGGGAATTCTCTCTCATATATGAGGTGCAGTCTCATGTTTGCAATTTTCTCCTTGTAATATGTTTAAGCCGAAAATGGTGGGGACTGCGGCCCGATTTCCACGAATCATACCAGTCGAGAAAAAAAGCACATCAACCTTTTGACTCCATCACTCGTCTACTCTTTACGTGTACTCCCTCTCTCCCAGTTTGATAGTCGCCGGGGAAACATGGTGGTAACCAATGCAAATTCGTAAAGACCCTAACACCCCTATACGTAGAAATGATCGATAATGACAGCTTTGATGGATAACCCATCCATGCTCACTCACATTCGGCTGCGAGACACACGCAAGGTACGACGATTATTAAGGGGCATGCACCAGCCAGAACGAGCGAACAATACGGGACGATGGGAGGACACTGCTTGTTTGTCCTCAATGTCTCACTTTGTCAATGTGTCAGTGAAGGCTGGCGTGAGCTTGTTTCCTGCCGATTCGATTTGTCTGGCCACAGCAGCTCCAGCCTGTGCGAAACAATAGTAGCAGCTTTTTTGCACCTATGGATGGCCCGTGGACAGATTCTCACAAGCTGAAATCCCGTTTTCGGATGCTTCCCAATCCCATTTCTGTTGTGGGTCTTGACGAGTAGGCATGAGTGCTGGCCTGCTTGTAATGGTATTATTGATCAATCTAGCTCTAGCAGCCTCGTGGTGAGAGAGGGACTAGATATATATAGTGCTAGTGGAGCTGGGTTAATTGACGTTGGGTTTATTGCTGACAGAGGACACCTAGCTACCGCGAAGATAAAAGCACTGATTATCTACATATCTCTTCACTGATCTTCATTTTCAGTCACTCACCGCACTCGGTCGGCCGGTGATCCATATGTCACAAGCCATGACACACCTACCGGAGAGTTCACTAGCTTGGTACGTATCTTGAGCAAATGAGGTTTCATTTTCCCATTTTGCCTCGGTGCCCTGTCGATGCCTCTTCTAAAGTGCTAGAGGAACCTGCTCTGTTTTGGTGCCCCTGCTGCATGAGGCGTTTAGTTGTGCTGCAGTACTCGTTTACTCTACTAAGCTCGGCTCGCAGTAGCTGTGGTCCGCAGTAGAATCTCATTTCCTAATGTTTTCCAATCCTATCGTTGTTGCCAGCATGCAAGCTGCGAGTCTGGGACCGAGAAACCATGGAGGAGGGTGTGTGTGATATAAGCACATGGGTGATACATCGAGCAAAAGAAATTAGTCGTGTCAGCATAAACAGGACTATGTGTCCTCGTGGCGATGGAACAGGGGGCTGGCGAATTTTTGGCCGCATATGTTTTTTATGGATATATGTTTGGTTTGAAGGTAATGACTCTCAATCCCCTCAAGCCCTGATCAGACCCATTACGAAGGGGATTAACCAAACAAGACGTACTGTGTTGAGTTGCCAAAGGATGAGGATGCCATGGTGGGGATTATTCCTACTTCTCGTTTTGCTTCCGAAGCTGGTGTGGCTTTCCGAAAAATTTGAAGCTCATACCACACCAATTAGATCATCTTTTCAAAAAAATTTCTTGAACTATTGCAGCTATATATTATCTAAGACCATATATATATTATATCTAATGAGTACCTCCAGTCTTCTTTCAATCCCCTTGTACAAAATATACTCTCATAATTCAAATTTAACTTAGGGCTTGCCAGTTGCCACTGACAATATGCTATATGTAAGGTGGACTTCAGAACATATATAGAAACTGTTAAAAAAATCATCACCGTATGCACAATCTTTTATCTTTCTTGAAGGTCCTAATTTTTGGAGCAGCGCACTGCAGCAAAAGGTAAATTTTGGCTTTTTTTAGTAAATATTGTCCTACCATGGCTTAACAAGACTCAAAAGATTCGTGTCGCAAAGACCATCACAATCGTGTATTTAATGTGGTAGAGAGAGAGGGGGGAAAGGAGGAACTTTAGCAAACTAAACAAGGCCGTGAGGTCTTTTCACCATCAGTTGTTTCCTTCAACTACACGTTGGGTGGTGATTCCGATTCAAAGCATTCTTTGATAAAACCACGGTTACCTTCATCAGCACTGCACTCATACTCCGCCGACGAACGCATGCCATTGCCAGCCGACGCGACCATATTTCCTGCCCTTTTGCCTATGACCATGGCAGCTCTGCAAGGAGGAGTACAGCTGGTTCTACCCGGAGTGTAATAACCAGCTGTACTTCCAATTTGTGTGCCACGGGTTCCAACCATCTTGTTTGCATGTACGCACTGCCCACGTTGTATGGCACGGAGGCTAAACTATCATTTCATGATGTTTCCCAATCCCAATTCTTTTTTCTGATCTGTAACTTTCACTATACATATGAGTTTCTCAATCAACATGGCCCTAGCACCCTCAATGTAAGGAACCTTTTATATTTGTGTTTGTAGTGGACACTACGGGAACAGAGGAATTGTCGTGCGCCGGAGAAGCACGGCAAAGAAGAGAGAGTTTTTCTGCGAAATGCACGGCAAAGGCCACACGGCAGAAATTTGCCCGGTAAAGATGTTTGCCATGCGTTGTTTATCGCATGCGCGGCAAAGACTCTTTGTCGTGCGATACTCACGGCGCACGGCAAAAAAGAAGAAATTAACAGACGGAGACACTAAGTTCACGGCATGAGTCCTGCTTTGTCGTGCGCAATATTCCAATGCACGGCAAACATTTTCTTATAAAACAAAAAAAAGAGACCGGTGCACCGGATGCGGGGCCTCCCGCCGGCCGGCGGCGCGCGGACCCCACACGGTGGCCACCCCACACCGCCCGCGCGCCGTGACCGCCCCCACGCCGTGGCCGCCCGTGGCCATCCACGTGTCGTGGACATCCGCGTCCGGTGCCGGGAGAGGAGGGGGAGGGGGGTGGCGGAGACGAAGAGGCGGGGAGAGGGTGCCGCGGGAGCCCACGGCCGGCCGCCGGGAGCGGTGAGCTCGGGCCGCCTCCGCGGCAACTAGATCTTGTGCCGGGAGAGGAGGGAGGGGGGGAGACGGACACGCCCGCGACGAGAGGGGGAGAGGAGGTGGGGTGCAGAGAGGAGGTGTGGCGCAGGGGAGTGCGGAGGAGGAGGTGGGGCACGGGGCCTGATGGAGGGGCGTCCGGCGTGAGGGAGGAGCCGAGGGGCAGTGACGGCCGAAAGAAGAGGGAGAGAGGGGGGAGGCGGTGAGCTAGGGTTGAGGCTTAAATAGATGGCGGGTGATAATGGGCCGGTGTGGGAGAAAAGGGTCGGCTGGGGAAATGGGCTGGCGGGGGCAAATGTGCTTTGGCGGGCACCCTGGGCCATTGGCGCACGACAAATAATTTTTGCCGTGCGCCACCTTCCTCTAGCGCACTGCAGAGATAATGTTAATAAAATCCAAATTTGATATAGAAAAACACCAAAATTATCAAATGGCCTCAAATAAACACCGAATTTTTCAATTAGATCAACTTATGTTGTCTACTATGTTCCTCTAGCGCACTGCAGAGATAATGTTAATAAAATCCAAATTTGATATAGAAAAACACCAAAATTATCAAATGGCCTCAAATAAACACCGAATTTTTCAATTAGATCAACTTATGTTGTCTACTGCCTATAGATAAAACTTGAAATTCAAGATGTTTGAAATTTTTTTTGATTTCATGGAAAATATCTTAATTAGGCTAAATAACATAAATAATTATACCTAATTCATAAAAATTATGAACTAAGTTCGAATTTTTTCGAAAATCGACACAAAATAAGTATGTTGTCTATTGCTTATAGAAAACAAGATTAAGGTCAAAACTCAATTTGAATGTGACATCACCTACAAATCTAACCATATACTTCTCAACTCTATGAAACTTCATTGGTGATGTTTCGGTTTCTAAACACCGTGCGTGAAAAATTCTTCGAAACCTTCTCTATTGTTTACCACAACCTTCTCATAGGATATCATGAACTCTCGACAAATCTCATAATTTTCAAACTTCATTTGCATTTTATACACTTAAAAAACAAGTCTAAAGCACTTCGATTTTCATTCTTAGTGAACCAAATGTTTGAAATTTCAACTAATTTCATGTGTAAGGTATTAAAAAGGGACTCAATTACACGAATATCATTTTTCCATGAATTTTACTATACTATTTTATGCACTTGCAGTTCAAAATTGACTTATAGGGGGGAAATCCTTTTAACGAAAGAAATTGGTTAAAAATAGCAAAAATGATCAAGATGAGTACAAAATTGAAATATAAAGTAAAAGGTGATGTATTTGTAGTGGACAAATTAAAAAATGTAAGAAATCACAAATTTTTTAGAAACTTTGTTGTGCACCTCTTTGTTGGAACGCACGATCAAGCTGGATCTTTGTTGTGGGCCTCCGAGGATCTTTGTCGTGCGTTTTGGTGCTCGACGCACAGCAAAGGCCGGGGCACGTGAGGCTTGCATGATCGACTGTTAACTGCCGTCCCTCGCATGTCACGCACATGCCAGGCACGTGAGACCCTCTTTGTCGTGCATTTTTTGGAGACGCACGGCAAAGATTTTCTTTGTCATGCGCTTTTTTTTGCCATGCGCCTTATTTGAATACGCATGGTGAAGGTAGCGTTTGCCTTGCGCCTGAAATAAAACGCACGACAAAGATTTTGACGCACATCAAAGGTAGGTTTTCCCGTAGTGGGACCCGGTGGGTGGTGTACTACTGAAGATAATTAAGTTGGTTGACATTATTAACAAGACACCTAGACGAATAAAAAAGATTGTTGGTTGTATTCAGTTCTACTCCCTCCATCTCAAATTACTTGCCGTTTTGACTTTTTTAATATATTCCTTTTGTTATGCATGTAATCATAAATATATATCACCATGTATAGCAAAAGAAATTAATTTAGACAATAAGTAATTTGAAATTCCTCGCAAAAAAAGTAATTTGAAATTGAGGGAGTATATATAATTCATGTTGATCGTCAATTTCATTAGTTTAGGCTAGCTTCAGACAGCGATATATGCAAGGTAGAGCATGCACGTCACTAATAAAGATTTGAGTAATTCACCCCATATATATAAAGCTAGGTTTCTCTACCGAACTTTTGTGATGTTTTTTATACTCAACTTTGTGATGGTTGTGTTGAGGCCGGGAGCAAATAATCCCATGACATTGACAAGATAGCCATGAATATATGCATGGTCAAGACTCAAGAGCATATAGACATGTATTCAAGAACAATGGGATCAGGAGTCAAGAAATAGGATCTGAGGTGGATGGAGCAGGGTCGTGAGCTAAGTATATACATGCAAATAACAAAGCATGTGTAAACGACGCCAGCTGCGGGGGCACCAAATAACTAGAACTATCTCCTATTACTTTAGGAGCAGAGTCGATATGGCCGTCAAGCAAAATGGAGAAACAAACCCACATTTGCTCGAGGTATGAAGCAAAGATATGGCAGATATGCTAGCAGACCATTAGTAACGTGCTAACCGCATATGGGTCGGTGTAACCGAATCAAATGCAGTAGCAGAGTAAAGCACCAGAAGGTGAACAACAAAACAACATGTGTGCTGGGCAGCATGTGCCGAGGTCTTTGCAAGGAGACCACGGTTTGAGTGTCCCCCTACCATCTATCTATTTTTGCGAAAAATGGTCATACCAGGTCTACCATCTATCTATTTTTGCGAAAAAATGGTCATACCAGGTCTAAGTTGCTGCCCCTTCGGCCGAAGGGGGAGATCAATGGCTTGGGCCGAAGAGACGGTCGATGCATATGCACGAAGAGAGCAGGTCTTCGCGTCTTGGGCCTGAAAGATGTTCGGCCAGAGAGTAGGTCTTTGGCGGGCAATTGCCACCAGGCCGAAGATACCCGAGAGCCATCTTCGTTAGGCTGGACACTGTGAGTTGGGCCGAGGTTCAAACACTGGTGGCTCGAAGAGGTTCGAGTGCTGGTGGCCCGAAGAGATCTTCGGTGATGCTGGACTTCGGTGAGGTTTGGTGGTGGGCGTAAGGAGTTGGGCTGAAGAGAAGTGAGCTGGGCCCGAAGAGGTGAGCGATCCGGCTGGCCTCTTCGGTGAAGCCGGTCCCGAAGAGGTAAGAGACCTTCAGTTGTGCGAACTGAGTTTGGGATGACTTCAGTTGTGAGATAGACTCGAAGAGAATTCGTGAGTTGCGAGGCGGACTGAACAAATTGGACCGGAATATGCCAGATGTGGGAGGGAACGCCCCACGGTGGGCGCCAGAAATACCGTCTCCCCAAGAGGAGACAACACTCATGAGAAGAAGATTATACATTCAATACTCTAAAAAAAGATGGGAGGTGGGGTTGCGTTTTAGCCCCTAAGCCCCTGGTGAATACAAAAATCACATCCGAGCCAGGGGTACTACGTGAATCATTCTCCCAACATACCGCGTATACACTTTCGCTCTTAGCATTGAAATGGATTTTTGGATTTCATTGATTAATTGTATTTTATCATCTCATATTATATTTACTAGTTTGAATAAATCCAACATATCATCACATATTATATTATATGTATTAGTTTTTTAGCCTTATGTAGATCAAGCATATGTTGATATTTACGTTATGAATATATAATGCACAAGTGTATGGTTAAAAGCTAATGACAATGCAATCAATATTTTGATGCTGCCAGGCGCGATGAACGCCTCCCCCTGGAACACACAGAACGCACGCACACACTCCTGAAACCTGAAGAACAGTGAGGCCCACTTTGGAAGCCCGGAATCCCTCCGGGTTCCTCCTATCTTTCCTGGGTCAAAATTCCACATCTTATTTTACCGGGCCAAACCTACCCGCCACTTGGAAGCCCACGAACTCGGGACGTCACAACCCTACCTACCCCTTTTCCCCGGGGCGCTCGCTCCCCACCTCCCAACTCCTGATGCCGCCACCCCGTCCTTTCCGCGAGTGGCTTCCTTCACCACTCCTCCTCCCTCCCCGTTGACTCCACCACGCGCGCCGCCGCTCCACCACGCCGCTTCCCCATCAGCTTCACCACGTCACTGCCGCTCCTCGTCGTCGTCCGGGCCAACGCCGCACCGCTACCCGAGGCTGCGAGGACCATGTGTGGTTCGAGGACCGGTAGATGGTCGCTTCCTTGTGTGATGAGTGATTGACAACGTTGTGTGGAGCGATTCTTGGCTAAGTATTGCGAGGTGCGAGGTTGCGGCTTGACTCGTGTTGGTGCGGGTGAAGAACAAGCGTGAAAGGTCGTCGCGGTGAGGCCTCCGGTGTGGAGAAGACAAGTAGGCTTCGTTCGAGGGACCCGGTGGCCAGCGGGGTCAAGTGCAGGCCGCATGGTGGCATGAACAGCAAGATGAAGTCATGGACGGTTTCTTGGTTGAGCCTCAAAACCAAGGTCGAGCCGGGACTACGTGGGAGCCAAGTCATGAGTGGAGATTGGCGGAGGCTACACCGAGTTCGCGGGGTTTCGGTAGTTCACCGAGAAAACCACCGGGTTCCTTGGTTGATCCACAAAGCCAAGACCGGAGAACCGAAGACGGAGGTGCGGCGGCACCGGATCGGTCGGCGGTGAGGAGCACCGGTCGACCGGTGTGCGACGACGCGGTCCGAATCTTCGAAGCGGAGGACACGCGTCGGGATCGCATGGCTTGCGTCGAGGCTACGCGGGGTGCGGTCGTCGGGCATCCGTCCGATGGTGAAGACATCAAGAATTCCAAATCCGCCCTTGAGGGGCTTGTATCCCTAGTTGTTAGAGAAGGGCATTTTAGACATTCGGTTGCCTCCATATAACCCAAGAGGTGAGAGGATGGCAGCCAACTCTTGGAACCCTAGCTCATTAGTTTTCCCATTTTCCACCTATTTTCCTTAGGTTTTCTCTAGGACTAGCAAGAGAGCTTCACGGAGAGATCTTGTAGAGAGGGATGGACGATCGGGCGGCTTGCTAGACCTTGTACGAACCTTTGTCTCATGTATAGATGATTCGGCGTGGTTCCTCAAGGTTTGGATGTGTTTTTCCCGGTTGTTCTTGGTGGTGATTTTCGGAGCCCTCTTTCGGTGATTTCTTTGGGTTGTTTTCGAGGCTTTTCTCTTGGGGATTTGATGGGGGAAATTTGTGGGAACCCTTCGTGGTTCTTTGGGCTGTGATTCCCCCTCCCAAATCCGTGAGTAAAAGTGCTCGATTTTGGGGTTTCTTGAGTTCTCGGGTTGGAAGTGCTTTCGGCGGGATTTCTTCGATTCCTCCTTTTTGGACGAGATTTGGTGGGATTAAACTTGGCTATGAACTCCTCATGAGGTGTTCCCGATATTCCCAAAGTCTTGTTCAAGTCCGTGGAGTGATTCGGGAGATCGAGATTTGGATTTGGGGGAGTTGACCCCGGGTCGTTCATCCCGAGTCGCCCGGGCTACACCGGCACCGACCGGTGCTCTTGACCGGTCTGACCGGTGCGAGCCCTTGTGGGATTTTGCTCGGGTGAACGTCTTGTTGTGTTCGTTGTTGTCCCGTGTTGCTTCGCTGTTTCGAGTTTGGGTCCGTTTGGTGGTCGGTTGACCTGTTTGGTGCCTTGGGGGCTTTCGGTGCCATCGGTCCGACCGGTGTGTCTCACCGGTCCGACCGGTGTAGAGCCACTTAGTGGAAGTTGCTCGGTTCACCGGCGGGGACCGGTCGACCGGTGTGGGTACGTAGGCTCGAGGTTTGGTTGTTCCGCTGCGTTTCTTGGGTCGGAAGGTTGTGTGTTGGTTCCTAGGTCCGGTGGCACTCCGGTGGCTATGTGGGCTTGACCAACCTTGGTAGTGAGTCGGAGACGTGTGTTGGAAGCCGCGTTCGTCTTGTTGGAGTTTTAATCTCCTTCGAGAAGAATTTTTATCGGCTCCCATTCACTCCCCCCCTCTCTGGTTCGCCGTATTGGTCCTTCAAGTGGTATCGAGCCGGTTCGGGTCTTTATTGACTCCAACCGTCTAAGATCCAAGGATGGCGTACCGAGAACGGGGTTCGGGTCCTCCACACTTCGATGGCAAGAACTACCGGATGTGGAGCAAGCGGATGGGTGCGTTCCTCCGCGGAAAGGGTCGACCGTTTTGGGATGTCACGGTGGACACGGGCTATGTCCCACCGATGGATTTCCTTGCTCCGGGGTCGAGGGACGGATTCGACGCCAACAATAAGGCGGTCGACTACTTGTTTCGTGCTTTGTGTCGGCCCGAGTTCGATCGGGTGCACACCGAGCACTTGGCTTGTAGGATTTGGGCGGTGTTGAAGGAGGCTCATGTTGGGAACGCCCGGGTTCGGAGGGCACGGATGTATGCGACCTCCGGAGAGAGTACGAGAACTTCACTCATCTCCCGGTGAGTCCATCGATGCCTTGTTTCGGAGGTTCACGGTGGTGGTGAACAACATGAGGGCCAATGTGGACGTGCTCCCGTACGATGATCATGATAGAGCGGTCAAGCTCTTACACTCTTTGGATCGTACGATATGGGGCGGAAAGTTCGAGGCCATAGTCGAGTCGGAGAGGTATGATACTCGACGGTGAACGAGCCGTTCTCGAAGCTCAAGTCGGGCCGAGATGGATAGGGGCATGATCGCCAAGCTCGAGGGACCGGACCGATTCCCATAGTCTTGCCCTCGTTGGTGGTTCCAAAGGAAAGACTAACTCTAACCCATCCACCGGGATGTTCTCGTTGGTGTACTTGAGCCTCATATGCGGATGCCCGGGGGCAAGGCGAGTGTGAGGATAGTTCGGGCTTGGGGAGAGAAGAAGGCCGCAGGTGGTGCTGCTGCCGGGTAACACCGGTCGGACCGGTGTGGGGCACGGTCGGACCGGTGCGGGCACGGATAGACGGTTGTTCGGGTTTCGAGCTCGTACGGGTGCGAGGGTTCTTTACGGTGGTCGTGGTTCCGGTGGTTGGGCTGGAAAGGGTGCGGGTGGTCGGTTGCTAGACGTTCTCCTCCTCGTGCTCAATACGGGGATTGGAGGAGTCGTGGCTTTGAGTTGGAGAGGAATGACGTTCCACGGGCTTTCTTGCGTGGATTTGGTCCTCCTCCAGGCAGATAGGGGTGGTTCCCTCAGGGTGGTTACCGTGGTGGTGTTCGTGGAGGTAGTTTTGGTAGGAGAGATGCTTTGGTTGGTGCTAACCCCACTTTCGAGCAAATGGCTCGGCACTGGTTTTCCTCCTTTGGTACTAACCCCAGTGCTAAGTCGTTTGTTCGCTCACGTGCCTATTTTTGAATTTCAGGTGGGAGACTTGAAGAACATTTGGTTGATTGACTCCGGTTGTTCGAGGCATATGACCGGAGACAGGGGGTGGTTCTCAAGTCTCGTCCCGGTGGTGACGAAGAGGTACATCACCTTTGGGGACAATGGGCGTGGGCGTGTGCTTTCAGAAGGTGAGATAAAAGTGAGTGACAAGATCACTGCGAGGCGTGTTGCTCTTGTTCAATCGTTGGGGTACAATTTGCTTTCGTGTCCCGGCTTGTTGGATGAGGGCTTTGAGGTGTTGTTTCGGCCGGGTGGTTCTCGGATTGTGGACTCTCGAGGGGACCTTGTTTGTATGGTCATTCCGAGGGTCGGGTGTTTCGTGCTGATTTTTCTCGGTCTTT
Source organism: Cenchrus americanus (assembly GCA_947561735.1). NCBI lineage: Eukaryota > Viridiplantae > Streptophyta > Magnoliopsida > Poales > Poaceae > Cenchrus > Cenchrus americanus. Next base: position 241,708,804 of record OX387245.1, read on the forward strand.
GGGTGTGGAGCGTTGTTTCTTGGTCGGTTCTTCGAGTGAGTTGTGGAGGTGGCATAGGAAGTTGGGTCACTTGAGCTTTGACCTTTTGTCTTGCTTGAGTAAACTCAATTTGGTCCGAGGATTGCCACGGTTGAGGCTTGAGAAAGAGTTGGTTTGTGTTCCGTGTAGGCATGCCAAGATGGTGGCCTCTTCTCACCCGCCTCTCACCGATGTGATGATCGAGCGTCCATGCGAGCGCTCCATATGGACCTTGTTGGCCCGACTTGTGTGCGATGCGCGGTGGAAAGTGGTATGTCCTTGTTGTGGTGGACGGCTGTTCTCGGTATGCGTGGGTGTTCTTTCTCGAGGATAAGGGGGAGACGTTTGGTTTTGTTCGAGATCTAGTCTTGAGGTTGAGGAACGAGAGGCACGGAGATGCCATACGAGCTATCCGTAGTGATAATGGCTCGGAATTCGAGAACTCTCGTTTTGAAACCTTTTGTCATGACTTGGGTCTTGAGCACCGGTTTTCGAGTCCGTATACGCCTCCCCGAATGGTGTTGTGGAAAGGAAGAACGAGGACCTTGTGCGAGATGGCTCGGACGATGCTTGATGAGCATAGGACTCCGAGGGAGGTATTGGGCTGAGGCGGTGAATACCGCATGCTATGTGTCAAATAGGATATACCTCAGAGTGCACAAGAAGAAGACATGCTATGAGTTGATGCATGGTCGCACACCCAAGGTGAGTCACTTCCATGTCTTTGGTTGCAAGTGTTTCATTCGAAGAAAGGCGGGGAAGTTGGATAAGTTTGAGGCTAGGTCTATCGATGGCATTTTCTTTGGTTATGCATCTCATTCTAGAGCATATCGTGTGCTCAATCTTGAAACTAACCAAATCGTGGAGACTTGCGAGGTAACCTTCGACGAGACAGAGCCACGTAGTCAGCTTGTCTTTGAGTGTGTAGGTGATGATGAGCTTGGCGAGGAGATTTTTCGGGGAGGAGAAGCATGAACATGGTGATGATGAAGATGGCGGTGTGGTGCCCCCGCCGAACATGTACCCACTACTTCGACTTCGATGATGGATGGACCCTCTGCTACACCTACGACGACAAATCAAGAACAAGGAGAAGCCGATGTTGAGGGGGAGGTAGCTTCGAGGTGAGAACCTCCCCGGCGAGTTCAAGTGGATCACCCAGGCTTCGAGGATCATCGGCAACATGAATGAACGCACTACACGGTCGAGGGTTCGAAACAATTCCCATTTTGCTCATGCTGCATTTGTTGCTTCTTTCGAGCCCAAAGACATTGGACACGCACTATCCGATCATAATTGGGTTAACTCGATGCATGAGGAGTTGGAGAACTTTGAGAGGAATCGGTGTGGGAGTTGGTTGACCCTCCCCCGGGGTGTAAGCCGATTGGTACCAAGTGGGTGTGGAAAAACAAAGAGGGAGAGAAGGGTGAGGTTGTGAGGAACAAGTCGAGACTTGTTGCCCGGGGGTTCGAAGAAGGAGGGGATCGACTACGAGGAGACCTTTGCTCCCGTAGCCCGTTTGGAGGCGATTAGGATCCTTCTAGCATTTTTTGTGGCTAAAGGGTTCAAGTTGCACCAAATAGATGTGAAGAGTGCTTTTCGAATGGTGTCTTGGAGGAAGAAGTGTATGTGAGGCGCCCTCCAGGGTTTGAGAGCGAGAAGTACCCCCACCGGGTGTACAAGTTGAGGAAGGCGCCGTATGGGCCGAAGCGGGCGCCTAGAGCTTGTTATGGCAGGTTGAGGGGGTTCTTGTTTGAGAGAGGTTTTGAGATGGGGAAGGTTAATCGGACCTTGTTTTTTTGAGGCGGGGGCGAGAGATATCCCGATTGTGCGGGTGTACATGGATGATATTGTCTTTGGTGGCTCGTCTAACTCTCTTGTTGCAAGGTTAGCGAGATGATATGAGCGGGGAGTTTGAGATGAGCATGATGGGCGAGTTGCGGTTCTTCCTTGGGCTACGGATCAAGCAATCAAAGGAAGGAACATTTGTGCACCGAGCTAAGTACACCAAGGACATTGTGAGGAAGTTTAAGATGGAGGACTCCAAGGCCATGACGACGCCGATGAGTACGACTACAGCTCTTGATGCGGACGAGGAAGGTGAACACGTGGACCAGAAGGAGTACCGGAGCATGATCGGGTCACTCCTCTACTTGACGGCGACGAGGCCGGACATACGGTTCTCGGTGTGTCTGTGCGCTCGTTTTCAAGCGTCTCCGAGGACTTCGCATCGGCAAGCGGTGAAGAGAATTTTCGGTACTTGCGTCACACTCCCGACTTCGGCCTTTGGTACTCCGCGTCCTCTTCTTTGGCGCTTCATGGCTTTTCGGGCGCGGATTTTGCCGGGTGTCGGTTGGATAGGAAGTCCACTTCGGGACTTGCCGATTTTGGGTTCTTCTTAGGTGTCTTGGTCTTCCCGCAAGCAGTCGAGTGTTGCTCAATCCACGACCGAGGCCGAGTATGTTGCCGCTGCTAGTTGTTTCTCTCAGCTCCTTTGGATCACCTACACCATGAGTGACTTTGGTGAGGAGTATACACATGTCCCACTTCAATGTGATAGCACCAGTGCCATAAGTGTTGCAAAGAACCCAGTGCTCCATTCCAAAACCAAGCACATAGAAGTGAGGTACCATTTTCGAGAGACAACGTCGAGAAAGGAAAGATAGCGTTGATCCATGTACCCACACATCACCAACTAGTGATATCTTCACTAAACCCCTAGATCAAGAAACTTTCACTCGTTTGCGGGGGGAACTTGGTGTGTGTTTGATTTCTTGAGTTGGGTGTGTGGGAGCTCTCTTTTGCGGTGGTGTCGAGCCCGTTTTGCCTCCCCTCGAGGAGCCGGTTTGTAACATGATGTATAGGCATCCTTGTATCTTAGATTGCATGCATTTTGTATCATATGCATTGGTTAGGAAAGCTTCTCTCATATACATTGTTCACCATGGAATGAGATATATGTCTTTGTGAGCTTGTTTGGTATGCTACGGTTAGTTTGGCTTAGCTCTTGATGATCTTGATGAATAATCCATGGTTGATAGCTATGCTTTTGAAAAATGTCACATGTATGCTCTCTCATGTGTAAATGCCTTTACATGCTCTTGACATGTTTTTGTGGCCTTGCTATGCTTAATTTGTGGTTGGATAGCTAGTTTATTGATCATATGGAGCCAAAGGCTCATTTGCCATCATGAATGTTTAGCCCTCTTGACTTATCTTGTGGAGGGGCATAAGTTCCTTTTTGTCGCAAAGACATTTCATGTACCATTTACAAATCTGAAAATGAAATGGAAAATGCTTGGAAAATATGTTCCCATGTCATACGTCCTGAATTTAATTTGCTTTGGGTGCTAAACCGCAGCATGATGCCTACCAATGAGAAGTCTCATACATAGAAGTAGGCACATGGCTCGGTGGCTTTGACATGACATGAGGTGCTTGTGGGTGTTTGTGATGGTCTTATGATTAGAATGGCTGTCCTAGCATGAAGTTTGTGTGGCTTTGCCATTTTGATATGCTTTGATCATGTTTAGGATTTTGCTCATGAGAGGCAAGTTTTTTGCAAAATTGCCAAAATCCATCTTAGCTTCGTCCAATGGTTGTGAAACTTGGTGATCATGTAGTTGAGATCGATACGAAGCCATAAAGTATCTAACTTGCTCATTTGGACATGTGTAGCATTCTTTGTTGAATTTTGTCTATTTGAGAAGCTCTAGATTGAAAGTTTTGCATTTTTGGCTTGATTCGTGCATTGCCAACAAGGGGAAGAAGTTTGAGCTTGAAATGGCTTCTTTGGACGTGTTTAGAAGGTTTTCGGGTGGTTTCGAGCCATTTCTAGGCTCGTTGTGCACCGGTCCGACCGGTCGGGTCACCGGTCCGACCGGTGTGAGTCTTGGTTCTGTACACATGTTGCACACCGGTCGACCGGTGGTGTGGACCGGTCCGACCGGTGTGAGTGAAATTGCTGCTGCTGCCCTGTATTAAGTTGTTTTGCATGCATTCGTCCGGGGGGAGTTGCATTGGTTCGGGGGGAGCTTGCATGTGTGCGGGGGGAACTCTTTGTGGTTGTTCGAGCTTTGCCTTGGTGGTTTGTGCTCTTTGCTTGAGCTTTGCTTTGTCTCGGATGTGTCGAGCCGTTGCCCTTGCCTAAGGGGTCCGACACTTGTTTCCTTCAAGTGACCTTGCTCTTTGCCTTTGTTTGGTTTTCGATCGCTTGTTGGAGTTTCTTTTTGTTCGTTTCTTTTCTTTTTCTTTTCTCTCTTGTTACTTTCGCGTGGGTGTTGTCAATGCACTCATCAAGGGGGAGATTGACGACCATGTGTGGTTCGAGGACCGGTGGATGGTCGCTTCCTTGTGTGATGAGTGATTGACAACGTTGTGTGGACCGATTCTTGGCTAAGTATTGCGGGTGCGAGGTTGCGGCTTGACTCGTGTTGGTGCGGGTGAAGAACAAGCGCGAAAGGTCGTCGCCGGTGAGGCCTCCGGGTGTGGAGAAGACAAGTAGGCTTCGTTCGAGGGACCCGGTGGCCGGCGGGGGTCAAGTGCGGGCCGCATGGTGGCATGAACAGCAAGATGAAGTCATGGACGGTTTCTTGGTTGAGCCTCAAAACCAAGGTCGAGCCGGGACTACGTGGGAGCCAAGTCATGAGTGGAGATTGGCGGAGGCTACACCGAGTTCGCGGGGGTTTCCGTAGTTCACCGGAAAACCACCGGGTTCCTTGGTTGATCCACAAAGCCAAGACCGGAGAACCGAAGACGGAGGTGCAGGCGGCACGGACCGGTCCGACGCGGTGGGGACCGGTCCGACGGTGAGGAGCACCGGTCTGACCGGTGTGCGACGACGCAGTCCGGAATCTTCGAAGCGGAGGACACGCGTCGGGGTCGCATGGCTTGCGTCGAGGCTACGCAGGGTGCGGTCGCCGGGCATCCGTCCGATGGTGAAGACATCAAGAATTCCAAATCCGCCCTTAAGGGGCTTGTATCCCTAGTTGTTAGAGAAGGGCATTTTAGACATTCGGTTGCCTCCATATAACCCAAGAGGTGAGAGGATGGCAGCCAACTCTTGGAACCCTAGCTCATTAGTTTTCCTATTTTCCACCTATTTTCCTTAGGTTTTCTCTAGGACTAGCAAGAGAGCTTCACGGAGAGATCTTGTAGAGAGGGATGGACGATCGGGCGGCTTGCTAGACCTTGTACGAACCTTTGTCTCATGTATAGATGATTCGGCGTGGTTTCTCAAGGTTTGGATGTGTTTTCCCGGTTGTTCTTGGTGGTGATTTTCGGAGCCCTCTTTCGGTGATTTCTTTGGGTTGTTTTCGAGGCTTTTCTCTTGGGGATTTGATGGGGGAAATTTGTGGGAACCCTTCGTGGTTCTTTGGGCCGTGATTCCCCTCCCAAATCCGTGAGTAAAAGTGCTCGATTTTGGGGTTTCTTGAGTTCTCGGGTTGGAAGTGCTTTCGGCGGGATTTCTTCGATTCCTCCTTTTTGGACGAGATTTGGTGGGATTAAACTTGGCTATGGACTCCTCATGAGGTGTTCCTGATATTCCCAAAGTCTTGTTCAAGTCCGTGGAGTGATTCGGGAGATCGAGATTTGGATTTGGGGGAGTTGACCGCGGGTGTTGTTCATCCCGAGGCGCCGGTGCTACACCGGTCTGACCGGTGCTCTTGACCGGTCTGACCGGTGCGAGCCCTTGTGGGATTTTGCTCGGGTGAACGTCTTGGTGTGTTCGTTGTTGTCCCGTGTTGCTGCTGTTTCAAGTTTGGGTCCGTTTGGTGGTCGGTTGACCTGTTTGGTGCCTTGGGGGCTTTCGGCTGCCATCGGTCTGACCGGTGTGTCTCACCGGTCTGACCGGTGTAGAGCCACTTAGTGGAAGTTGCTCGGTTTCACCGGCGGGGGACCGGTCCGCCGGTGGTGCTCACCGGTCCGACCGGTGTGGGTCCGTAGGCTCGAGGTTTGGTTGTTCCGCTGCGTTTCTCGGGTCGGAAGGTTGTGTGTTGGTTCCTAGGTCCGGTGGCACTCCGGTGGCTACGTGGGCTTGACCAACCTTGGTAGTGAGTCGGAGACGTGTGTTGGAAGCCGCGTTCGTCTTGTTGGAGTTTTAATCTCCTTCAAGAAGAATTTTTATCGGCTCCCATTCACTCCCCCCCTCTGCGGTTCGCCGTATCGGTCCTTCGGGCTCGGAGGAGCGAGGGAGAGAGCGAGGGAGCAGTGGACGCCTTCGTCGCTCCGCCGCCCCGCCTCTCCCACCAAGTCAAATTAGAAGCGAATCATATTTCTAAAACTAGATATCACATGGGGATAAGCAATAAAAGTCAGAAGCAAGGAAGAAGAAATAGGTAAAAAAACAAGCCTAGTTACCAACAAGTGGTCTCCAAGCCTATAATTTACATAACATAGCTCTAGTATTTTATATGGGGCAGAGGGGGTTACAGCCCACGTTGGCAACATACAGCGCTACTGATCTTTGGTTCAATTAGTCTAGTAGTCTAGGCTAGCTTGATACAATTTACTACAGAATCAATAATCGTGGGGTTGCAGCATTGTCAAGGTGGTGCTTTATATGAGTTCGGGCACTTATAAATATATATCGAATATATGCACATGGATTATACGTGGAGCTTGTCAAGGTGATGCTAGCTCCGTCCATAGTAGACACACACACACACACACATGGATATTCACCACGCAGCCTAGTGAATATTATTCAGCGCGTGCCGTCTACTATGGACGGAGCACTTTGTGACCTCTGTTAATAAATGAATTACTCCGTTTTAATCTCGGGAAGTAAAAATCAATTTGTTGCATGATGCATCCATTTTTCGTGGTAATCACAGCCAAATTGATCTCTCCCACCGCCAAGGTCGTTGACGGCCTCCGGCGGCTGACCGGTCCGTCGTATTCCATCAGTAGCTGTCGGCAATTGGGCGTGCATACGCCAGACTCCAATCAGCAACGTTATCAGCATGAAGAAAGATCTCATCCTAGCTTCCACGTCGACGTCATGCTGGAAATTCTACCTTGTACTGTGGCTGTCGTTGCGCTTGTTTCGAAAACAACGGCGAGCATATGACCATAAATCTAACTGTAGTATCTTTTTGATGTTGTGACCATAAAAATCAGCTACATTGTTATTGTGCAACCCGTTTTGCATGTTTGTCTTGCTGAACCTTAATTCACATTGATTTTGGGTGACCGGGACAGCCGAATGCGCTGCCAACTGTGTGTAAGACTACATGCATGGACTTTTAGTAAAATATTTCATGCCACTGTTAATCACACTTGCATGCATGCATGCATGCATGCTTGGCGAGTTCTACGCACCCTAGAATAACGGTAGTATTTTTAGGAAATACTATTACTACTAGGCATGCATTTTTGTTTGGTGCATGCATGGTATGAATGTTAGTGCACGTACAAGTAGTTGTGGTAATTTAGTGTATACAGGTGTTCTTAATTATGTCATGGACGTATACAATAGTAATTACGAGACATTATGTGACATATTTATTGTTCAAAGAAGAATTATGTAACATAAAGGATCAATTTACTCTGTTTGACATCTAGCTAGTTCGGCGACACTCTTCGATCGTGAGAAGTAAAAACCATTTGCTAGGCATGTATTTACTTCGTTTTCATCTCAAATAGTAAAAATGATTCTTAAACCAATGAGGGACTCATTTTCTTCATCAATTCAAAGTTGAGTAATATAGGCTAGGTAAATTGGCTGACTTGCTTGCCTATGCATTGCATACATGAAGTATTGACTGATATTTAATACAATGAGAAGTTTAAGGAGAAGTTAACCCATACATGTGGGTGTAGAAGGAGAGGTTTCGGGAAGAGAGATTTTAGGGAGCAACATGAATAGTATTCAATACGCTCTTTTAGTAGGAAACACATCTTCGACGAGGTACTGATTATTAACATATAATTACTGCTTTTCGCTCCGAAGTAGTGAGAAAAGGCCACGTATTTGTTTCGACCGGAGCTCGGACGCTCTCTAGCTTTGTGTCTGTTTTCATCCGAGGAAATAAAAACAATCCACTTTTTGATAAAGTAACTCATTTAATTATTTCCATGTGAAATCAAAACCCGATACGCGTCGGCGGTGCTTGAAGGCGTGGTGGTCCTCTACCGACTAGTGACTACCTTGCACATCATTGCCCACAAGATGGATGCTGAGGTGCATGGGTATGCCCACCAAAAATTGCTTCTCACCTTTTTTTCCTTTCCACCGAGGGTCACACATACAAGATGGACTCAGTTAGAGAGAAATTGGCGCACCGGGTCGATCTACTCGTTTGGGATATACGCAAGCATGCATGATGTTTCATCCCATGATAAAGGAAATTTCTTGGATCTCTCACAAAAATACTACTACAAATTATAAAAATAACTTCTTCAAAGTAATTGTGAATTTACTTTTTTTAAGTTTGAAAAAGAGTAAACTTGAAAGTTACTCCTTTTAATAATATTAGAAAAATTTCCATTTTAAATCACAGTATTTTCTTTTTTCGGTAAGAAAGAGTATTTTCTTTATGAGTATTGTTCTATATTGGAGTAGTATTTTATATATTCTATTAGAGGTGTGGTCTACATTTAAAGAAGTAAAACAGGTAAAATTTCCATGGTCTCAAGCATGGAGAACCTGAACCGTATGGCAATCCAAAGAAAATATCGAAACAACATAACCGTGACAAATAACTTCAATATTTTATATGGAACTGATTCATCGTTAAACACGGACACACAAAAACAGCGAACACTAAGAGCACAAACTAAGAGGAAGTGATTAAGAATTTTGAGTTGCATGTGAGACCATAAAAAAAACCAAAAGGCAATCGATTGACATGTACACAAAAACAAATTCCTATCATTTTCAATATCATTGACCCTACCTTACCAATTGTCATCTATGTGCACGTCCATGAGGAATTGTGTAGCCGTCATTGATGAGCACCATGGCATAGCCTTCGTGGAAGTGCACTTCTCTACCGCGTCGATTGCCACCTGCACCGGTGCCACCACCACCGTCATGGAAGCTTGGATGCTAATACCGAATAATATTCACCACGCTTCGCTAATACCGAATGATCGAGTTTTATACTACTTCTTGGCATCGAAAATTACTTCTATTTGATAAGACGCAATAAACACTAGTGTTTAAATTATTTTCCATATAACCAGGAGTAATTATTTCTATATTGTATTAACATTACTTCTTGATTTAATAACATAGTAAATATTTCTCATAGTAGTTTCTTCTTAGTATTGTTCCTTTCATCGAAGTATTTTTCCGGGGAATAAAAAAGATCATGTTTGTACTACCCAAATGAGCTCTGTGTGTGGATAGGGGATGACATCGACGACCACCATCGGTGTTGCTCGGTGAAGTCGTTGAGGAAGCCGATCTATACCAAAGAAATGTGGTCGATGGCTCCTCCGTTGAACTAAATTGCATCACAAGTTTGGTCCATACTGTCATCATCATGGATAGTAAGATTGTGGCCAAGCATCATGGAGGAAGTTGTGTGCTCGAGCGTTTTCTCGCTCCATCCAAAGCTTCTTGGCCTCCCTCCGCGGCTGGATACGATCCAAAAAGAATCTCGGCTCCACGGTAAAACAAAATTTTGCAATAGAAAACTCGATCCAAATTATTACCTTCACGAATAGAAGATGATCAATAGGCCATGCCGCTACTCCCCACCGATTGGAGCCTTCGCCGCCGCTAGAGAAATTTAAATTTCGTGGTATGGTGTTGTGATTTACGGTTGCATATCTTTTTATGATGAGTTTGGAAGCTTGGATGCTCGGTTGGGTGGCACTCCGCTGGAGTGTTAAACAGCTAGGTAGAATGCTCAACGTGAGAAAAAAATGGATCAAGAGGAGAGACAAATGAAGGAAAGACATGCATTTTTTACCTTTATAACTAGTTTAGTATGCAGCAACTTGATTTCCTAATAAATTTTTTGAACCGTGCATGCATGCAGAGTTGATTAACCTAATTAATTTGATTCCAATGAAGTACGTGCATGAGGGTTGATCAAAGGAGTAAAATTTGAAACTAATTACGGTTTCTCAAAAAAAAGAAACTAATTACGGTTGTAGAATTTAACAATTTGAGACGGAGTATTAGCATTCCGTTAGGATTGTTGATTGGTAAACTCCTTCAGCTCATGCATTTATTTGGTAATTGGTAATTATTTCCTTGATGCGGTTATGAGCTAATTGGCATTATTTGTATGCTACATTGATGACCAAAATAAATTTGTTAACATGTGCATGTCACGTGAATGTGAATGTGAATGCTAGCGACCACGCAATATTTAATGCACAATTATAGGTCCATGCAATTAAATTCCTAGTAGGGAGTAAATATTGGAAGCATTTCACGATTGATTACTACTAGCATCTCTACCGCACTAACGGAGCGAGGCAACACGCCATGAGGGTGTTGAATATTAATCAACCACCCTGGCCTATGAATAGTGTTGAATAAGTGCATCACTCTTGTTAAAACAATGACAACGTACAACTCGGATTAATTCATACATTACAAATGGCACACAACTAATCATCTCGCTCGATGTATCATCCATGTGTATGTTGTAGCCGGCCACAAAATAACTATTCTATGGCCGGACCCAACCGGCGGATGCGACCGAGCCAACTTCCCAACGTACGTGTGCGGCCCCTTGTAAACAATTAATTGGTGCTGCTCTAATTACCGGAAAAAGTCGCACCACCACCCTAGGCTTGAGTCGCCATGGAGTGGAGGAGCTTGTGCTCGCGGGTGAGTCGTATGGTGAATGGCTCGGGTGACGGGGAGGAAGAAGGAGGTACGGTGCTTATATATATATCGGCTATTAGTCTCGGGTGATGTTACGAGCCGACCCTACGCGGGCCCCGCCGCCGCCGTCCTTGAGGCCCGCGTGGGTTCCGGACGGCCCCTCCGCGGCGGCGGGGAGGGGAGGCGGGGGAATGGGGGCGCTCGCCGGAGTGGAGGGTGCCGCCCAAGTTCCCCGAGGCGGGGGCGCGACTCGAGCGGGAGGAGGAATGTGCCCCCGCTATAATGCCTACACAACCGGCTATTGAAAGCATCCAATCCTCGCCTACATGTCTATGGTCTTGGGGTTTGACCATATATATGTGGGAAAGATGCCACGAGTGCAATTACGAGTCTCGCGCCGCACCCATCTCCCGATATTATCCCTTTGAATGCTTTAGATTCCTAGGGAACGAGGAGTTACCCTACATTTCACTTTCTAGGGAACGAGGAGTTACCCTACATTTCACCCTCTCGTTAATAAATAAATTACTCCGTTTTAATCTTGGAAAGTAAAAATCGATTATTTGTTGCATGGTGCATCCGTTTTTCGTGGTAATCACGGCCAAATTGATCTCTCCCACCACCAAGGTCGTTGACGGCCTTCGGCGGCCGACCGATCGGTCGTATTCCATTACTAGTTGTCGGCAATTGGGCGTGCATATGCCGGCCTCCAATCAGCAGCGTTATCGGCATGAAGAAAGATCTCATCCTAGCTTCCACATCGATGTCATGCTTGGAAATTCTACCTTGTACGGTATGGTGTTGTGATTTACGGTTGCATATCTTTTTATGATGAGTTTGGAAGCTTGGATGCTCGGTTGGGTGGCACTCCGCCGGAGTGTTAAACAGCTAGGTAGAATGCTCAACGTGAGAAAAAAATGGATCAAGAGGAGAGACAAATGAAGGAAAGACATGCATTTTTTACCTTTATAACTAGTTTAGTATGCAGCAACTTGATTTCCTAATAAATTTTTTTGAACCGTGCATGCATGCGAGTTGATTAACCTAATTAATTTGATTCCAATGAAGTACGTGCATGAGGGTTGATCAAAGGAGTAAAATTTGAAACTAATTACGGTTTCTCAAAAAAAGAAACTAATTACGGTTGTAGAATTTAACAATTTGAGACGGAGTATTAGCATTCCGTTAGGATTGTTGATTGGTAAACTCCTTCAGCTCATGCATTTATTTGGTAATTGGTAATTATTTCCTTGATGCGGTTATGAGCTAATTGGCATTATTTGTATGCTACATTGATGACCAAAATAAATTTGTTAACATGTGCATGTCACGTGAATGTGAATGTGAATGCTAGCGACCACGCAATATTTAATGCACAATTATAGGTCCATGCAATTAAATTCCTAGTAGGGAGTAAATATTGGAAGCATTTCACGATTGATTACTACTAGCATCTCTACCGCACTAACGGAGCGGGCAACACGCCATGAGGGTGTTGAATATTAATCAACCACCCCGGCCTATGAATAGTGTTGAATAAGTGCATCACTCTTGTTAAAACAATGACAACGTACAACTCGGATTAATTCATACATTACAAATGGCACACAACTACTCATCCGCTCGATGTATCATCCATGTGTATGTTGTAGCCGGCCACAAAATAACTATTCTATGGCCGGACCCAACCGGCGGATGCGGCCGAGCCAACTTCCCAACGTACGTGTGCAGCCCCTTGTAAACAATTAATTGGTGCTGCTCTAATTACCGGAAAAAGTCGCACCACCACCCTAGGCTTGAGTCGCCATGGAGTGGAGGAGCTTGTGCTCGCGGGTGAGTCGTATGGTGAATGGCTCGGGTGACGAGGAGGAAGAAGGAGGTACGGTGCTTATATATATATCGGCTATTAGTCTCGGGTGATGTTACGAGCCGACCCTACGCGGGCCCCGCCGCCGCCGTCCTTGAGGCCCGCGTGGGTTCCCGGACGGCCCCTCCGGCGGCGGCGGGGAGGGGAGCCGGGGGGAATGGGGGCGCTCGCCGGAGTGGAGGGTGCCGCCCAAGTTCCCCGAGGCGGGGCGCAACTCGAGCGGGAGGAGGAATGTGCCCCTGCTATAATGCCTACACAACCAGCTATTGAAAGCATCCAATCCTCGCCTACATGTCTATGGTCTTGGGGTTTGACCATATATATGTGGGAAAGATGCCACGAGTGCAATTACGAGTCTCGCGCCGCACCCATCTCCCGATATTATCCCTTTGAATGCTTTAGATTCCTAGGGAACGAGGAGTTACCCTACATTTCACTTTCTAGGGAACGAGGAGTTACCCTACATTTCACCCTCTCGTTAATAAATAAATTACTCCGTTTTAATCTTGGAAAGTAAAAATCGATTATTTGTTGCATGGTGCATCCGTTTTTCGTGGTAATCACGGCCAAATTGATCTCTCCCACCACCAAGGTCGTTGACGGCCTTCGGCGGCCGACCGATCGGTCGTATTCCATTACTAGTTGTCGGCAATTGGGCGTGCATATGCCGGCCTCCAATCAGCAGCGTTATCGGCATGAAGAATGATCTCATCCTAGCTTCCACATCGATGTCATGCTTTGGAAATTCTACCTTGTACGGTATGGTGTTGTGATTTACGGTTGCATATCTTTTTATGATGAGTTTGGAAGCTTGGATGCTCGGTTGGGTGGCACTCCGCCGGAGTGTTAAACGACTAGGTAGAATGCTCAACGTGAGAAAAAAATGGATCAAGAGGAGAGACAAATGAAGGAAAGACATGCATTTTTTACCTTTATAACTAGTTTAGTATGCAGCAACTTGATTTCCTAATAAATTTTTTGAACCGTGCATGCATGCAGAGTTGATTAACCTAATTAATTTGATTCCAATGAAGTACGTGCATGAGGGTTGATCAAAGGAGTAAAATTTGAAACTAATTACGGTTTCTCAAAAAAAGAAACTAATTACGGTTGTAGAATTTAACAATTTGAGACGGAGTATTAGCATTCCGTTAGGATTGTTGATTGGTAAACTCCTTCACTCATGCATTTATTTGGTAATTGGTAATTATTTCCTTGATGCGGTTATGAGCTAATTGGCATTATTTGTATGCTACATTGATGACCAAAATAAATTTGTTAACATGTGCATGTCACGTGAATGTGAATGTGAATGCTAGGGACCACGCAATATTTAATGCACAATTATAGGTCCATGCAATTAAATTCCTAGTAGGGAGTAAATATTGGAAGCATTTCACGATTGATTACTACTAGCATCTCTACCTGCACTAACGGAGCAGGCAACACGCCATGAGGGTGTTGAATATTAATCAACCACCCTGGCCTATGAATAGTGTTGAATAAGTGCATCACTCTTGTTAAAACAATGACAACGTACAACTCGGATTAATTCATACATTACAAATGGCACACAACTACTCATCCGCTCGATGTATCATCCATGTGTATGTTGTAGCCGGCCACAAAATAACTATTCTATGGCCGGACCCAACCGGCGGATGCGGCCGAGCCAACTTCCCAACGTACGTGTGCAGCCCCTTGTAAACAATTAATTGGTGCTTGCTCTAATTACCGGAAAAAGTCGCACCACCACCCTAGGCTTGAGTCGCCATGGAGTGGAGGAGCTTGTGCTCGCGGGTGAGTCGTATGGTGAATGGCTCGGGTGACGAGGAGGAAGAAGGAGGTACGGTGCTTATATATATATCGGCTATTAGTCTCGGGTGATGTTACGAGCCGACCCTACGCGGCCCCGCCGCCGCCGTCCTTGAGGCCCGCGTGGGTTCCGGACGGCCCCCCCTGCGGCGGCGGCGGGGAGGGGAGCCGGGGGAATGGGGGCGCTCGCCGGAGTGGAGGGTGCCGCCCAAGTTCCCCGAGGCGGGGCGCGACTCGAGCGGGAGGAGGAATGTGCCCCTGCTATAATGCCTACATAACCAGCTATTGAAAGCATCCAATCCTCGCCTACATGTCTATGGTCTTGGGGTTTGACCATATATATGTGGGAAAGATGCCACGAGTGCAATTACGAGTCTCGCGCCGCACCCATCTCCCGATATTATCCCTTTGAATGCTTTAGATTCCTAGGGAACGAGGAGTTACCCTACATTTCACTTTCTAGGGAACGAGGAGTTACCCTACATTTCACCCTCTCGTTAATAAATAAATTACTCCGTTTTAATCTTGGAAAGTAAAAATCGATTATTTGTTGCATGGTGCATCCGTTTTTCGTGGTAATCACAGCCAAATTGATCTCTCCCACCACCAAGGTCGTTGACGGCCTTCGGCGGCTGACCGATCGGTCGTATTCCATTACTAGTTGTCGGCAATTGGGCGTGCATATGCCAGCCTCCAATCAGCAGCGTTATCAGCATGAAGAAAGATCTCATCCTAGCTTCCACATCGATGTCATGCGTTGGAAATTCTACCTTGTACGGTATGGTGTTGTGATTTACGGTTGCATATCTTTTTATGATGAGTTTGGAAGCTTGGATGCTCGGTTGGGTGGCACTCCGCGGAGTGTTAAACAGCTAGGTAGAATGCTCAACGTGAGAAAAAAATGGATCAAGAGGAGAGACAAATGAAGGAAAGACATGCATTTTTTACCTTTATAACTAGTTTAGTATGCAGCAACTTGATTTCCTAATAAATTTTTTGAACCGTGCATGCATGCAGAGTTGATTAACCTAATTAATTTGATTCCAATGAAGTACGTGCATGAGGGTTGATCAAAGGAGTAAAATTTGAAACTAATTACGGTTTCTCAAAAAAAGAAACTAATTACGGTTGTAGAATTTAACAATTTGAGACGGAGTATTAGCATTCCGTTAGGATTGTTGATTGGTAAACTCCTTCAGCTCATGCATTTATTTGGTAATTGGTAATTATTTCCTTGATGCGGTTATGAGCTAATTGGCATTATTTGTATGCTACATTGATGACCAAAATAAATTTGTTAACATGTGCATGTCACGTGAATGTGAATGTGAATGCTAGGGACCACGCAATATTTAATGCACAATTATAGGTCCATGCAATTAAATTCCTAGTAGGGAGTAAATATTGGAAGCATTTCACGATTGATTACTACTAGCATCTCTACCGCACTAACGGAGCAGGCAACACGCCATGAGGGTGTTGAATATTAATCAACCACCCCGGCCTATGAATAGTGTTGAATAAGTGCATCACTCTTGTTAAAACAATGACAACGTACAACTCGGATTAATTAATACATTACAAATGGCACACAACTACTCATCTCGCTCGATGTATCATCCATGTGTATGTTGTAGCCGGCCACAAAATAACTATTCTATGGCCGGACCCAACCGACGGATGCAGCCGAGCCAACTTCCCAACGTACGTGTGCAGCCCCTTGTAAACAATTAATTGGTGCTGCTCTAATTACCGGAAAAAGTCGCACCACCACCCTAGGCTTGAGTCGCCATGGAGTGGAGGAGCTTGTGCTCGCGGGTGAGTCGTATGGTGAATGGCTCGGGTGACGAGGAGGAAGAAGGAGGTACGGTGCTTATATATATATCGGCTATTAGTCTCGGGTGATGTTACGAGCCGACCCTACGCGGGCCCCGCCGCCGCCGTCCTTGAGGCCCGCGTGGGTTCCGGACGGCCCCTCCGGCGGCGGCGGGGGAGGGGAGCCGGGGGAATGGGGGCGCTCGCCGGGAGTGGAGGGTGCCGCCCAAGTTCCCCGAGGGCGGGGCGCGACTCGAGCGGGAGGAGGAATGTGCCCCTCGCTATAATGCCTACACAACCAGCTATTGAAAGCATCCAATCCTCGCCTACATGTCTATGGTCTTGGGGTTTGACCATATATATGTGGGAAAGATGCCACGAGTGCAATTACGAGTCTCGCGCCGCACCCATCTCCCCGATATTATCCCTTTGAATGCTTTAGATTCCTAGGGAACGAGGAGTTACCCTACATTTCACTTTCTAGGGAACGAGGAGTTACCCTACATTTCACCCTCTCGTTAATAAATAAATTACTCCGTTTTAATCTTGGAAAGTAAAAATCGATTATTTGTTGCATGGTGCATCCGTTTTTCGTGGTAATCACGACCAAATTGATCTCTCCCACCACCAAGGTCGTTGACGGCCTTCGGCGGCCGACCGATCGGTCGTATTCCATTACTAGTTGTCGGCAATTGGGCGTGCATATGCCAGCCTCCAATCAGCAGCGTTATCGGCATGAAGAAAGATCTCATCCTAGCTTCCACATCGATGTCATGCTTGGAAATTCTACCTTGTACGGTATGGTGTTGTGATTTACGGTTGCATATCTTTTTATGATGAGTTTGGAAGCTTGGATGCTCGGTTGGGTGGCACTCCGCCGGAGTGTTAAACGACTAGGTAGAATGCTCAACGTGAGAAAAAAATGGATCAAGAGGAGAGACAAATGAAGGAAAGACATGCATTTTTTACCTTTATAACTAGTTTAGTATGCGGCAACTTGATTTCCTAATAAATTTTTTGAACCGTGCATGCATGCGAGTTGATTAACCTAATTAATTTGATTCCAATGAAGTACGTGCATGAGGGTTGATCAAAGGAGTAAAATTTGAAACTAATTACGGTTTCTCAAAAAAAGAAACTAATTACGGTTGTAGAATTTAACAATTTGAGACGGAGTATTAGCATTCCGTTAGGATTGTTGATTGGTAAACTCCTTCAGCTCATGCATTTATTTGGTAATTGGTAATTATTTCCTTGATGCGAGTTATGAGCTAATTGGCATTATTTGTATGCTACATTGATGACCAAAATAAATTTGTTAACATGTGCATGTCACGTGAATGTGAATGTGAATGCTAGGGACCACGCAATATTTAATGCACAATTATAGGTCCATGCAATTAAATTCCTAGTAGGGAGTAAATATTGGAAGCATTTCACGATTGATTACTACTAGCATCTCTACCCGCACTAACGGACCGGGCAACACGCCATGAGGGTGTTGAATATTAATCAACCACCCTGGCCTATGAATAGTGTTGAATAAGTGCATCACTCTTGTTAAAACAATGACAACGTACAACTCGATTAATTCATACATTACAAATGGCACACAACTACTCATCCGCTCGATGTATCATCCATGTGTATGTTGTAGCCGGCCACAAAATAACTATTCTATGGCCGGACCCAACCGGCGGATGCGGCCGAGCCAACTTCCCAACGTACGTGTGCAGCCCCTTGTAAACAATTAATTGGTGCTGCTCTAATTACCGGAAAAAGTCGCACCACCACCCTAGGCTTGAGTCGCCATGGAGTGGAGGAGCTTGTGCTCGCGGGTGAGTCGTATGGTGAATGGCTCGGGTGACGGGAGGAAGAAGGAGGTACGGTGCTTATATATATATATCGGCTATTAGTCTCGGGTGATGTTACGAGCCGACCCTACGCGGGCCCCGCCGCCGCCGTCCTTGAGGCCCGCGTGGGTTCCGGACGGCCCCTCGGCGGCGGCGGGGAGGGGAGCCGGGGGAATGGGGGCGCTCGCCGGAGTGGAGGGTGCCGCCCAAGTTCCCCGAGGCGGGGCGCGACTCGAGCGGGAGGAGGAATGTGCCCCTGCTATAATGCCTACACAACCGGCTATTGAAAGCATCCAATCCTCGCCTACATGTCTATGGTCTTGGGGTTTGACCATATATATGTGGGAAAGATGCCACGAGTGCAATTACGAGTCTCGCGCCGCACCCATCTCCCGATATTATCCCTTTGAATGCTTTAGATTCCTAGGGAACGAGGAGTTACCCTACATTTCACTTTCTAGGGAACGAGGAGTTACCCTACATTTCACCCTCTCGTTAATAAATAAATTACTCCGTTTTAATCTTGGAAAGTAAAAATCGATTATTTGTTGCATGGTGCATCCGTTTTTCGTGGTAATCACGGCCAAATTGATCTCTCCCACCACCAAGGTCGTTGACGGCCTTCGGCGGCCGACCGATCGGTCGTATTCCATTACTAGTTGTCGGCAATTGGGCGTGCATATGCCGGCCTCCAATCAGCAGCGTTATCGGCATGAAGAAAGATCTCATCCTAGCTTCCACATCGATGTCATGCTTTGGAAATTCTACCTTGTACGGTATGGTGTTGTGATTTACGGTTGCATATCTTTTTATGATGAGTTTGGAAGCTTGGATGCTCGGTTGGGTGGCACTCCGCCGGAGTGTTAAACAGCTAGGTAGAATGCTCAACGTGAGAAAAAAATGGATCAAGAGGAGAGACAAATGAAGGAAAGACATGCATTTTTTACCTTTATAACTAGTTTAGTATGCAGCAACTTGATTTCCTAATAAATTTTTTGAACCGTGCATGCATGCAGAGTTGATTAACCTAATTAATTTGATTCCAATGAAGTACGTGCATGAGGGTTGATCAAAGGAGTAAAATTTGAAACTAATTACGGTTTCTCAAAAAAAGAAACTAATTACGGTTGTAGAATTTAACAATTTGAGACGGAGTATTAGCATTCCGTTAGGATTGTTGATTGGTAAACTCCTTGACTCATGCATTTATTTGGTAATTGGTAATTATTTCCTTGATGCGGTTATGAGCTAATTGGCATTATTTGTATGCTACATTGATGACCAAAATAAATTTGTTAACATGTGCATGTCACGTGAATGTGAATGTGAATGCTAGGGACCACGCAATATTTAATGCACAATTATAGGTCCATGCAATTAAATTCCTAGTAGGGAGTAAATATTGGAAGCATTTCACGATTGATTACTACTAGCATCTCTACCTGCACTAACGGAGCGAGGCAACACGCCATGAGGGTGTTGAATATTAATCAACCACCCTGGCCTATGAATAGTGTTGAATAAGTGCATCACTCTTGTTAAAACAATGACAACGTACAACTCGGATTAATTCATACATTACAAATGGCACACAACTACTCATCGCTCGATGTATCATCCATGTGTATGTTGTAGCCGGCCACAAAATAACTATTCTATGGCCGGACCCAACCGGCGGATGCGGCCGAGCCAACTTCCCAACGTACGTGTGCGGCCCCTTGTAAACAATTAATTGGTGCTGCTCTAATTACCGGAAAAAGTCGCACCACCACCCTAGGCTTGAGTCGCCATGGAGTGGAGGAGCTTGTGCTCGCGGGTGAGTCGTATGGTGAATGGCTCGGGTGACGGGGAGGAAGAAGGAGGTACGGTGCTTATATATATATATCGGCTATTAGTCTCGGGTGATGTTACGAGCCGACCCTACGCGGGCCCCGCCGCCGCCGTCCTTGAGGCCCGCGTGGGTTCCGGACGGCCCCTCCGGCGGCGGCGGGGAGGGGGGGGGGGCCGGGGGAATGGGGGCGCTCGCCGGAGTGGAGGGTGCCGCCCAAGTTCCCCGAGGCGGGGGCGCGACTCGAGCGGGAGGAGGAATGTGCCCCTCGCTATAATGCCTACACAACCAGCTATTGAAAGCATCCAATCCTCGCCTACATGTCTATGGTCTTGGGGTTTGACCATATATATGTGGGAAAGATGCCACGAGTGCAATTACGAGTCTCGCGCCGCACCCATCTCCGATATTATCCCTTTGAATGCTTTAGATTCCTAGGGAACGAGGAGTTACCCTACATTTCACTTTCTAGGGAACGAGGAGTTACCCTACATTTCACCCTCTGTTAATAAATAAATTACTCCGTTTTAATCTTGGAAAGTAAAAATCGATTATTTGTTGCATGGTGCATCCGTTTTTCGTGGTAATCACGGCCAAATTGATCTCTCCCACCACCAAGGTCGTTGACGGCCTTCGGCGGCCGACCGATCGGTCGTATTCCATTACTAGTTGTCGGCAATTGGGCGTGCATATGCCGGCCTCCAATCGAGCAGCGTTATCGGCATGAAGAAAGATCTCATCCTAGCTTCCACATCGATGTCATGCGGAAATTCTACCTTGTACGGTATGGTGTTGTGATTTACGGTTGCATATCTTTTTATGATGAGTTTGGAAGCTTGGATGCTCGGTTGGGTGGCACTCCGCCGGAGTGTTAAACGACTAGGTAGAATGCTCAACGTGAGAAAAAAATGGATCAAGAGGAGAGACAAATGAAGGAAAGACATGCATTTTTTACCTTTATAACTAGTTTAGTATGCAGCAACTTGATTTCCTAATAAATTTTTTGAACCGTGCATGCATGCAGAGTTGATTAACCTAATTAATTTGATTCCAATGAAGTACGTGCATGAGGGTTGATCAAAGGAGTAAAATTTGAAACTAATTACGGTTTCTCAAAAAAAGAAACTAATTACGGTTGTAGAATTTAACAATTTGAGACGGAGTATTAGCATTCCGTTAGGATTGTTGATTGGTAAACTCCTTCAGCTCATGCATTTATTTGGTAATTGGTAATTATTTCCTTGATGCGAGTTATGAGCTAATTGGCATTATTTGTATGCTACATTGATGACCAAAATAAATTTGTTAACATGTGCATGTCACGTGAATGTGAATGTGAATGCTAGGGACCACGCAATATTTAATGCACAATTATAGGTCCATGCAATTAAATTCCTAGTAGGGAGTAAATATTGGAAGCATTTCACGATTGATTACTACTAGCATCTCTACCGCACTAACGGAGCAGGCAACACGCCATGAGGGTGTTGAATATTAATCAACCACCCTGGCCTATGAATAGTGTTGAATAAGTGCATCACTCTTGTTAAAACAATGACAACGTACAACTCGGATTAATTAATACATTACAAATGGCACACAACTACTCATCTGCTCGATGTATCATCCATGTGTATGTTGTAGCCGGCCACAAAATAACTATTCTATGGCCGGACCCAACCGGCGGATGCAGCCGAGCCAACTTCCCAACGTACGTGTGCGGCCCCTTGTAAACAATTAATTGGTGCTGCTCTAATTACCGGAAAAAGTCGCACCACCACCCTAGGCTTGAGTCGCCATGGAGTGGAGGAGCTTGTGCTCGCGGGTGAGTCGTATGGTGAATGGCTCGGGTGACGAGGAGGAAGAAGGAGGTACGGTGCTTATATATATATCGGCTATTAGTCTCGGGTGATGTTACGAGCCGACCCTACGCGGGCCCCGCCGCCGCCGTCCTTGAGGCCCGCGTGGGTTCCCGGACGGCCCCTCCGGCGGCGGCGGGGAGGGGGGCCGGGGGGAATGGGGGCGCTCGCCGGAGTGGAGGGTGCCGCCCAAGTTCCCCGAGGGCGGGGCGCGACTCGAGCGGGAGGAGGAATGTGCCCGTGCTATAATGCCTACACAACCGGCTATTGAAAGCATCCAATCCTCGCCTACATGTCTATGGTCTTGGGGTTTGACCATATATATGTGGGAAAGATGCCACGAGTGCAATTACGAGTCTCGCGCCGCACCCATCTCCCGATATTATCCCTTTGAATGCTTTAGATTCCTAGGGAACGAGGAGTTACCCTACATTTCACTTTCTAGGGAACGAGGAGTTACCCTACATTTCACCCTCTCGTTAATAAATAAATTACTCCGTTTTAATCTTGGAAAGTAAAAATCGATTATTTGTTGCATGGTGCATCCGTTTTTCGTGGTAATCACAGCCAAATTGATCTCTCCCACCACCAAGGTCGTTGACGGCCTTCGGCGGCCGACCGATCGGTCGTATTCCATTACTAGTTGTCGGCAATTGGGCGTGCATATGCCAGCCTCCAATCAGCAGCGTTATCAGCATGAAGAAAGATCTCATCCTAGCTTCCACATCGATGTCATGCTGGAAATTCTACCTTGTACGGTATGGTGTTGTGATTTACGGTTGCATATCTTTTTATGATGAGTTTGGAAGCTTGGATGCTCGGTTGGGTGGCACTCCGCCGGAGTGTTAAACAGCTAGGTAGACTGCTCAACGTGAGAAAAAAATGGATCAAGAGGAGAGACAAATGAAGGAAAGACATGCATTTTTTACCTTTATAACTAGTTTAGTATGCAGCAACTTGATTTCCTAATAAATTTTTTGAACCGTGCATGCATGCAGAGTTGATTAACCTAATTAATTTGATTCCAATGAAGTACGTGCATGAGGGTTGATCAAAGGAGTAAAATTTGAAACTAATTACGGTTTCTCAAAAAAAGAAACTAATTACGGTTGTAGAATTTAACAATTTGAGACGGAGTATTAGCATTCCGTTAGGATTGTTGATTGGTAAACTCCTTCAGCTCATGCATTTATTTGGTAATTGGTAATTATTTCCTTGATGCAGTTATGAGCTAATTGGCATTATTTGTATGCTACATTGATGACCAAAATAAATTTGTTAACATGTGCATGTCACGTGAATGTGAATGTGAATGCTAGGGACCACGCAATATTTAATGCACAATTATAGGTCCATGCAATTAAATTCCTAGTAGGGAGTAAATATTGGAAGCATTTCACGATTGATTACTACTAGCATCTCTACCTGCACTAACGGAGCAGGCAACACGCCATGAGGGTGTTGAATATTAATCAACCACCCTGGCCTATGAATAGTGTTGAATAAGTGCATCACTCTTGTTAAAACAATGACAACGTACAACTCGGATTAATTCATACATTACAAATGGCACACAACTACTCATCTGCTCGATGTATCATCCATGTGTATGTTGTAGCCGGCCACAAAATAACTATTCTATGGCCGGACCCAACCAGCGGATGCAGCCGAGCCAACTTCCCAACGTACGTGTGCAGCCCCTTGTAAACAATTAATTGGTGCTGCTCTAATTACCGGAAAAAGTCGCACCACCACCCTAGGCTTGAGTCGCCATGGAGTGGAGGAGCTTGTGCTCGCGGGTGAGTCGTATGGTGAATGGCTCGGGTGACGGGGAGGAAGAAGGAGGTACGGTGCTTATATATATATATATATCGGCTATTAGTCTCGGGTGATGTTACGAGCCGACCCTACGCGGGCCCCGCCGCCGCCGTCCTTGAGGCCCGCGTGGGTTCCCGGACGGCCCCTCCGGCGGCGGCGGGGAGGGGAGCCGGGGGAATGGGGGCGCTCGCCGGGAGTGGAGGGTGCCGCCCAAGTTCCCCGAGGCGGGGCGCGACTCGAGCGGGAGGAGGAATGTGCCCCGCTATAATGCCTACACAACCAGCTATTGAAAGCATCCAATCCTCGCCTACATGTCTATGGTATTGAGGCTTGACCATGTATATGTGGGAAAGATGCCACGAGTGCAGTTACGAGTTGCGCACTGCACCCATCTCCTAATATATATTATCCCTTTGAAAGCTTTAGATTCCTAGGGAACGAGGAGTTGCCCTACAATTCACGTTCTAGCGAAATTTATATTCTCTACGGTTCTCTAAATTTTTCTAGGGAAATAACCAAACTGCAGGGAAACCAGGGAATTCCACTAGTGTCCGTCCATGTATGGAGTTGGTGGTGGAAACTTTCGGTGCACGATCAGATAGCAAAAGTGTGAAATCAATGCTGCAGTGAAGTGAGTATTAGTACTTAACTTACACATAGGTGTGATAAGCCATCACTCGTATTTGGTGCCCCTACGGCCGGCAGCTTGAGACGTGTACAGTATTCACTATTTTACCAGACGACGATAGCAATCGACCAAACAGCTCATGTTTTGCGTGACTGCCATTGTCGACTCTACTCTGAAGTAAAATCGGAGCGACGGAGCCTGTTCTGTTTTGGTGCCCCTACGGCAGCTTGAGACGTGTACACTGTACAGTGGCATCATTGTTTGTGTGTATGATGTATCTAATCGGCTCACCACAGTTGTACTTCTTCTCACTCAAATCTTATTTCCTAATGTTTCCCAAACCCACTTGTCAAGGTTGTGGGACTATGAGGTCGTTCGGCTTATCTCAGCTTGGCTTATCTCGGCTTATCCCGGCTTATCTCCTCTCACATAACACTATTCATTCTACCAGTCGAGCACTGTTCCTCGAATCAGCCGAACAAGCTCTATGTCTCTCATATATATACACAAACAGCCGGCTGTGAATTTGGTCGAGAAACCAGAGGAGAGTACATATATGCACATGCATGGGGTGATAGTGATACATCGAGGAGGAGCTAGGAGTTAGCAGGAGCACAAAAATAACATACACCACACTAGGACAAAGCTATGTAAAATATACAATTTACAGAACCACACAAAAGTTACATAGCAACATGTATATACGATCATGCTAGGAGACGTTTTGCAAAGTGTTCATATGGATATAATTAAATCTGTACAAAATCGTTGGACATATATCAATTTCCCCCCTTAGAATCACAGGGCATGCAAGTGCTTGGTATAACCATTCTCAAAAAAAAAAAAGTGCTTGGTATAACGAAATTATGCCCATTTACACACATGCATAGTCGTCTGAGTATTAGCCAGGACTTGTTACGCATCAAGCATATGTGTAAGCCATATTAGCGAATGTTGGCCGCCATTTCTCCTAACAGCCATGGAAAGCGACCAAACTGCTAATCTCTTCCTTGGCGGCCATTGTCGACTCCAGTCGCGAAGTAATGAGCTGGTTCTGTTTTGGTGCCCCTTCAGCATAAGATGTTTACAGAGGCCTTATTGTTTGTGTGTTTCCACTTGGCAGTTGGCACGCTGGGATTGTCCCTCACGCTCAAATCTTATTTCCTAATGTTTCTCAATCCCACTTGTTGTTGCACGCATGTCTGTGGCCTTGACCATATTGCATATAGCTAATTAGCTATATATCTTGTCAAGGTTGTATGACTATATGGTTCCCTATATGTACACAGCCGACTGCAAGTTTGCTCTAGAAATCACAGAGGAGAGAGTATGCTGCGCACATGGGTGATATATGTGCATGCATCGATTGAGTAGAAGAGAGAGTAAATAGAAAATAGAGTTATTGTGATTAAACTTGTTGTATTTGTCATTAGAGGACTATTACAGCGCACAATATGACTTGTACTACCAACTGGATGGAAAAGAACTCGTATATAATAAAAAAGAATCTATTTGTAAGGATCGGACGGTTGAGATTAATACCGTACTACCGGACTATTTTAGCGCACAATACGATTTGTACTACCAACTGGAAAAGGACTCGTATATAATAAAAAATGATCTATTTGTAAGGATCGGACGGTTGAGATTAATATTGTACTACCGGTTTTTTCGGTAGTACAAGTAGTATTCGTAGGTAGTACGGGTAGTATAGGCTATGATTGGAATTAGAAAAAGGATGGCATTGTCGTAATATATGAAATCTTTACATAATTTTTTTCAATAATCCACCTTATCTTATGAATGAGGCGTTTTGTCTTCATTTCATTTCATTCCTCTCCCACTCGTCTCGTAGCGTCGTGCGCCGGATGGCGGCGGCCGCGGCGGCGCTAGGACCGGCGATGGCTTCGGCGGCGCGGGGGGCGGGCGGCGGCTTCGGTGGCGCTCGGGCCGGGCGACGGCCATGACCCCCGCATCGGCGCCGGCGGCTGCGGTGCCGCGCGGGGCTAGCCTATACAAAGCAAACCTTTGTATCAAAAAAAAATGAATTCCTTCATCAACCAAAGTAACCAATGCTAACCACTTCGTAATTGCAGAACTTAGACTACCAAAGTATCCAGACTTAAAAATGATTCTTTTTTATACATTCCCCTCCTGTTCCTTAAAATAAAGGAACAAGGACAGATATACTTATGGATTTCTTCTCCCTACTGCTCGGTTTGAACGTATCCAATGCTTTTCAAATGCAACCGACAAAGTTTATGGCTAGATTACATTCTTATAAAGCAGTGTAATTATATTAACCTCCACATCCCTGTGCTCTATTTTGCAGAGCCCATATACACCAATTACCTAGGCATTGCTTTATTTGCTTGACAGGATCCTGAAATTCTACATGACCTAAAGTTCAAATGCAAGAACCATGATAGTTCAACTAGCATATACAGTATTGATTGAGCTGGTAGATGGAGACATTAACCTGGAATGGAGAGAAATGCCCAGCAGCAACGGTGCGAGAACACGGGGAAGATGCCCGACGGTAGGAGTGTAGGGAGGCGGCAGCGGCCGCGGCGCGTGGAGGTGCCCCGGGTGGCGGCGGCGGCCGCGGCGTGGGGAGGTGCCCCGTGAGGCGGCGGCGGCCGAGGCGCGGGACCGGGGAAGGTGCCCCGGATGAGCCGGCGGAATGCGTGGAGGTGCGTGCCACGGATGCCGGCGGTGGAGCCGAACGGGAGCTGTCCCCCCCCCCCCCCGAGGCGGCGCCGGCGAGGGATGAGCCATGGCCGAAAGGCACATGAGAAGCAGCGGGTTTTTTCCCAAAACATATATGTGAAGCAAATGACCATTGTGCCCATGGGAAAAAACCGAAAAAAACTGATAATACTACCGTTTATACTTCAAACTTTTTTTATTTGAAATCTTCTGATGTTCGCATAATCGACATATTTTTTTCTTCTCTTGGCAGCATATCTTTTTAAAAAATCATATATCATCTGTATGAACTCAGATGTTTTTTTTTTGAATCGAGGGACTCCCCCATTTCCATTACAAGAACAGAAACCATGTTTGATTACATATTCGAAGCTAGAAGGAAAATAAAGCTCTCCTGTCATTGACTCCCAAGTAACAAACTTGCCTCGAGCTAGAAGCTGAGAACAACTAGGAGAGAAGGAAAGAGACCAGCATGGTTTTACAAGTTCATGAGACACTAGGGTTATTACATCACAGCTCTCCGATTAAGCCAGACCAGGATTTTCTGTTGGCAAAAGCACACTCCAAAAGGACCATCTTTCTCAGTGTTTTTCCACCTGAAGCTTAGCAGTCAAGCTTCGTCTCCATCTTCAGGTTGGACATCCTCCCCTGCCCGTAGACCCTTGACATCAGGTTTCTTCTTCAGCAGAGCGATTGCCAGCATAGTGTCCACACCTGCCGCCAGGTCGACTTGAAGCTCGGGAGTGAAGAGGCCTGCCCAATAAGACATAAATTCACAAGCGTGTAATATGATTTCAGCAGGGTGCTTGATTAATCTTTTTTTGAAATACAGCTTTGTTTCTTCTTTTCCACAATGCCCAGCAGACAGCTGCAAAGCCAAAGTGATGAAATGCCTTCCCATTTGGGATCAAGTTTTGTATCCATTGCCTGTACTGTTGTATGTTGGGTGGGATGGTGTTTGTACCAAAATAGGCACCCATAACCCCCGTCCCCCCTGCGCTGAATCTGGCAACACAACATTGAAAGAATAAATGATTTGTTGACTCATTTTGGTTGCAAAACATAAAAATTGTATTGCCAGACCACTTCCTCTTTACCATATTATCTTTAGTGAGAACTGTATTGTTTTCCAGCAGCCATGTGAAGATTTTCACTTTGTATGTGATTTTTGATTTTTGATTTTCACTTTGCACCCATCATCATCTTGTGTGAGATGATCATACACAGATTTAGTTGTGAATTTTCCTTTGCCTCCCCATTTCCATTTTATCACATCATCATTGATGTTAAACTCATAGCTATAGACTTTGTCTATTATATTAAGCTATTGCTCGAAAAAAATAGGAGGCAGCCACCTATTGAATTGAAGCTGTCCACTCCTCATCAGAAATTGGTGGACTGTAATATTTTTTCCTCACACCATTCAAATAGTACTGGTGCAACAGTTCATAGTGGTTGGTCATGTAACCATTTGTCCGTCCAGAGTAGAGTTTGTTTCCCATTATTTGTAATGATTTGTCTCCCTCTGAGGTAGATTTTCTTGACTTTAAGCAGATCTGCCCACACCGGTGAATCACCCATTTTGAGTGTTACATTGCCCACCCCATCTCTCTGAAGATATTTTGCTCCAGTCACCTCGTGCCAGAGACCTATTTCATTCTCTAATCTCGACCACCATTTACATAGGAGACTTATGTTCATCTTTCTGATGTTCTTGATCCCAAGACCCCTCTCTTTTTTTGCTTTTACCAATTGTTGTCCATTTAACCGGTCTATATTTCTTATTGGTGCTCCCTCGTTGCCAAACTCATCAATATGAATTAACTACCGGATCTTTGTATATGTCTATTTACCCAAATTACAGTAGTTAATGCATGTTTCAGGCAGCACCTCAGGTAATCCACGGACACGACCAGGATAGGCACATAGTTCGGCAGGTGGGATGACTTGGCCATAGAATAATTTATTCTATGGCCAGCTATAGAGTAGTAGTTCTCTCTCTATGTGTGTGTGGAGTGCGTGTGGGCGGTTAGTACAACTACTACTGAAGATAAGTTAATTACCATTATTAATGGGCACCTACACCTTGAAGACAAAAGTGGCTGTGTTGGTATTCCAGTTTTATAGTATTCTTCATTGACCTAGTGGCAAGCCTGCCACTGGGGAGGGTATGGACAAATCCACTCTTGTTCATACCCAAATCCAAATAATTATTATCCACTTCTTACCCTCCCCATTCCCACCCATACCCAATGGATAACTAATTTTGTACTAGATTCTATACATACCCAATTGATTATTTGCACCCTCCCCACACCCTACCCTCCCCATTTCTTCAATGGATAATTATTTTCTACCCATACCCTCCCCATTTGAGGTGGGTGTGGATTTGAATATGGACAATGGATAAAAACAACAGGCATACCCAGTGGCGGAGCCGGAAACCAACCATAGGAAGACTATTTTGCATAATACAAATTCAAGTGGCTGATAAGTCAAATTAGAAGCGAATCATATTTCTAAAACTAGATATCACATGGGGATAAGCAATAAAAGTCAGAAGCAAGTAAGAAGAAATAGGTAAAAAAGACAAGCCTAGTTACCAACAAGTGGTCTCCGAGCCTATAATTTACATAATATAGCTCTAGTATTTTATATGGGGCAGAGGGGGTTACAGCCCACGTTGGCCAACATACAGCGCTACTGATCTTTGGTTCAATTAGTCTAGTAGTCTAGGCTAGCTTGATACAATTTACTACAGAATCAATCCCGGAGGCTGAAATCCCGCTCCTTGATGCTTCCCAATCCCATTTTGTTGTGTATATATGTGGCCTTGACGACTATGCACGAGTGCTTTGCCTGCGTGATGGTATTCATCAACCTAGCTCTAGCACCCTCGTGGTCACCTACATGTCTATACTCTGAGTCTTGGCCATATATTTGTGGCTATCCTAGGTCGTGGGGTTGCAGCATTGTCAAGGTGGTGCTTTATATGAGTTCGGGCACTTATAAATATATATCGAATATATGCACATGGATGATACGTGGAGCTTGTCAAGGTGATGCTACAACGCGCGCGCGCACACACACATATATATATGACATGGATATTCTCTACTATGGACGGAGCACTTTGTGACCTCTGTTAATAAATAAATTACTCCGTTTTAATCTTGGGAAGTAAAAATCGATTATTTGTTGCATGATGCATCTGTTTTTCATGGTAATCACAGCCAAATTGATCTCTCCCACCACCAAGGTCGTTGACGGCCTTTGGCGGCTGACCGATCAGTCGTATTCCATTACTAGTTGTCGGCAATTGGGCGTGCATACGCCAGACTCCAATCAGCAACGTTATCAGCATGAAGAAAGATCTCATCCTAGCTTCCACGTCGACGTCATGCTGGAAATTCTACCTTGTACTGTGGCTGTCGTTGCGCTTGTTTCGAAAACAACGGCGAGCATATGACCATAAATCTAACTGTAGTATCTTTTTGATGTTGTGACCATAAAAATCAGCTACATTGTTATTGTGCGACCCGTTTTGCATGTTTGTCTTGCTGAACCTTAATTCACATTAATTTTGGGTGACCGGGACAGACGATTGTGCTGCCAGCAGTGTGTAAGACTACATGCATAGACTTTTAGTAAAATATTTCATGCCGCTGTTAATAACACTTGCATGCATGCACGCTCGGCGAGTTCTGCGCACGCTAGAATAATGGTAGTATTTTTAGGAAATACTACTACTACTAGGCATGCATTTTTGTTTGGTGCACGCATGGTATGAATGTTAGTGCACGTACTAGTAGTTGTGGTCATTTAGTGTATACATGTGTTCTTAATTATGTCATGGACGTATGCAATAGTAATTACCAGACATTATGTGACATCTTTATTGTTCAAAGAAGAACTATGGTAACATAAAGGATCAATTTACTCTGTTTGACATCTAGTTCGGCGACACTCTTCGATCGTGAGAAGTAAAAACCATTTGGCACGTATTTACTTCGTTTTCATCCCGAATAGTAAAAATGATTCTTAAACCAATGAGGGACTCATTTTCTTCATCAATTCAAGGTTGAGTAATATAGGCTAGGTAAATTGGCTGACTTGCTTACCTATGCATTGCATACATGAAGTATTGACTGGTATTTAATACAATGAGAAGTTTAAGGAGAAGTTAACCCATACATGTGGGTGTAGAAGGAGAGGTTCAGGAAGAGAGATTTTAGGGAGCAACATGAATAGTATTCAATACGCTCTTTTAGTAGGAAACACATCTTCGACGAGGTACCGATTAACATATAATT
Source organism: Cenchrus americanus (assembly GCA_947561735.1). Lineage (NCBI taxonomy): Eukaryota > Viridiplantae > Streptophyta > Magnoliopsida > Poales > Poaceae > Cenchrus > Cenchrus americanus. Next base: position 241,740,119 of record OX387245.1, read on the forward strand.
AGTGCTTTTCGCTCCCAAGTAGTGAGAAAAGGCCACGGTGCCGTTTCGACCCGAGCTCGGACGCTCTCTAGCTTTGTGTCTGTTTTCATCCGAGGAAATAAAAACAATCCACTTTTTGATAAAGTAACTCATTTAATTATTTCCATGTGAAATCAAAACCCCGATACACGTCGGAGGTGCTTCAAGGCGTCTTGGTCCTCTACGACTAGTGACTACCTTGCACATCATTGCCCACAAGATGGATGCTGAGGTGCATGGGTATGGCCACCAAAAATTGCTTCTCACCTTTTTTTTTCCTTTCCACCGAGGGTCACACATACAAGATGGACTCGGTTAGAGAGAAATTGGCGCACCGGGTCGATACTCGTTTGGGATATACGCAAGCATGCATGATGTTTCATCCCATGATAAAGGAAATTTCTTGGATCTCTCACAAAAATACTACTCCAAATTATAAAAATAACTTCTTCAAAGTAATTGTGAATTTACTTTTTTTAAGTTTGAAAAAGAGTAAACCGAAAGTTACTCCTTTTAATAATACTAGTTAAAGTGCCCGTGCGTTGCTACGGGACACATAGTATTATAATGACATATGTATAAGCACAAAAACATTTAAATATGAAATGTCAACTTCATTTATATCATAATTTAAGAACATATACTGCAAACGTGACCCAGCCGGCGTCGGGGACGACGCACGACTGGCATTTCGGCGACGGATGCCTCCTCGGAGTAGCAGGTGCCGCCGCCGGCATCGCGGCTACCCCCTGCGCTTCACCGCGGCATCAGTGCGGCCATTAGCATAACTCTTCTCCGCCTGCAGCTCAGATTTCCACAGCAGCCCTGCCCCTGGCGCCCGGATTTCGCGGGCGTCCATCCGCGCACCCACCGGCGGTGCTCAAATCCACCGGCATTGATAGCGCCACGGAGCCACCACCAATCCAAGACCCCGTCCCAACCCGCCAACACGAGCAGCAATCCAATGTGAGCACACCACGGATACACAATCCATCTCGCACGCGACAAGGCAATTCGGGGGCTCGGAATCACGCGACGAACGAACCGGATCTAGGACCCCCGCAACGGGATTCGGTAGGTGGAAAAAGGAGAAAAGAAAGGGCCGGACGAAGAAGAAAGGGAGAGAGAGATGGGTGGTGATTTTCTCTCTCGAATTCCTCTTTTGTGCTTTCATATTTATGCCTAGGAATTGAGAAGCGTCTCTTTCGGGTGCGGGTAGGGGCGGGCGGGCGAGAGCGAGCCAGTCATGGCTGGCGCTTCTTCTCCACCTCACGGGAACTCCACGGCCAGCTCCTGCAAAGCCAAGTAATGGCGAAGCCAAGCTGCCAGAGATGGTGGGGTGGGGGAGGAAGAGAAAGAGAAAGAGAAACGGGAAGCAGATTAATTGTGGGGGTGCTGCCCGGTCGCCCAGGCCACCGCGGTTAGGGACGAGGACGATTAAGGGCATGTACAATGGTGTAGACGACTGTTGACTATTTGACCCATATAGACAAATAAATAGACAGTTTGTATAATGAGTCGTCTATTTAGCTATCTGCAAGACATTTAATTCATCCTTTGACACATAAAGCATAGTGATCATGTGCGCATTTGATCTTTGTAGTCATTTTGTGCTTCATTGAGATATAATGCGTGATATTAAATTAATTCACATACAATACTTAAAATTATTAATATAATTTATATTTATATCTTCAAATATGTCACCAATCTTCCTCCCAAATGAACTTTGCATCAATCATCAAGTGTATAATTTTGAGTTAAAAAATCAAAAGTATAATCATCAAGTTTTTCTCTTTCCCATCCCTTTCTTTTCTTTTTACACGCCAAGCATCCAATTCCAGCCATTCATCCATACCAACTCCCGCCTGTGGGACCCACGTTTTCCTTTTTTTTACCCCACCGGTCTTACCTCCCTCTCATTCTCTCTCCTCCTCCCCTCCACTCACCCACGGCCGTGGACCTCACGCCGGTGCCGGGGAATCCGGCGACCGCGGCCTCCCGGCGGCGTACCTCTCCGCGGCGGCCTCCCACGCCGGCGAATCGGCGATATGCGGGGCCGCGCCGCCCCTCCCCTCGCTCCGTGCGGTGTGCGATGGCGGCAGCCCGTCGTCCCCTCTTCCGGCGCGGCGAGGCAAGGCAAGGCGCGGCGCGGCGGGGCAAGGATCCGGCGCGGCGGGGCAAGGATTCCATCGATGGCGGGCGCAAGGTGGCTCCCGGCCTCGATCCGCCCCGGCGGCGGTCCCGGCGGCGGCGGAGGAGAAGGGGCGGAGGAGCTCCGGCGCGGGCTCGAGCCAAGCTCCGGCGTCCGCAGGTCGCGCGTCCGAGAGGTCGGGGGCGTGCCGGTTTCCTTGCCGCCATAGCCGCCTCGACCCCGCCGCCCCATTCCTCTTTTCCGTGCTCGGTGATGTCGTCCATGGAGGACAAGGGGGCGGCGCGGCGTGCCCTCCTCTTGGGGGCGTCGCGGCGGGCCCGGCCACCGCGGCGGCGGTCCTCCCCTCGGCGGCTCCCAAGTCCCGGCCTCGGGCGCCATGCCGCCATTGCCCATTGGAGATGGATGTGGAGGAGGGCCGAGAGGACGGCGGCGGGCCGGGGTAGGGCGGCGGCGGCGCGGGCCGCCGGTAGGACGGGCGAGGTCGGGTGGCCGGGGTAGGGTGGGCGGCGGCGCGGGCGGCCGAGAGGGGAGGCGAGGTCGGGTGGCCGGGGTAGGGCGGCGGCGGCACGCGCGTGATGTGGAGAAAAAGAGGGGGCGAACGCGCGGTTCTTGAGCGGGGACGGGCGCGAGGGCCGGGTGGTCCGAAACCGGAGAGCCGACGATAACATTTCTCTTTTTTTAGTTGTAGGATTAGAAAAATTTCCATTTTAAATAACAGTATTTTCTTTTTTCGGTAAGCAAGAATATTTTCCTTAGGTGTATTGTTCTATATTGGAGTAGTATTTTATATATTCTATTAGAGGTGTGGTCTACATTTAAAGAAGTAAAACCGGTAAAATTTCCATGGTCTCAAGCATGGAGAACCCGAACCGTATGGCAATCCACAATCCACAAGAAAATATCGAAACAACGTAACCGTGACAAATAACTTCAATATTTTATATGGAACTGATTCATCGTTAAACACGGACACACAAAAACAGCGAACACTAAGAGCACAAACTAAGAGGAAGTGATTAAGAATTTTGAGTTGCATGTGAGACCATAAAAAACACCAAAAGGCAATCGATTGACATGTACACAAAAACAAATTCCTATCATTTTCAATATCATTGACCCTACCTTGCCAATTGTCATCTATGTGCACGTCCATGAGAAATTGTGTAGCCGTCATTGATGAGCACCATGGCATAGCCTTAGTGGAAGTGCACTTCTCTACCGCGTCGATTGCCACCGCACCGGTGCCACCACCACCGTCATGGAAGCTTCGATGCTAATACCGAATAATATTCACCACGCTTCGCTAATACTGAATGATCAAAGTTTTATACTACTTCTTGGCATCGAAAATTACTTCTATTTGATAAGACGCAATAAACACTAGTGTTTAAATTATTTTCCATATAACCAGGAGTAATTATTTCTATATTGTATTAACATTACTTCTTGATTTAATAACATAGTAAATATTTCTCATAGTATTTTCTTCTTAGTATTGTTCCTTTGATCGAAATATTTTTCCGGGGAATAAAAAAGATCATGTTTGTACTACCCAAATGAGCTCGTGTGTCGATAGGGGATGACATCGACGACGACCATCGGTGCTGCCTGGTGAAGTCGTTGAGGAAGCCGATCTATACCAAAGAAATGTGGTCGATGGCTCCTCCGTTGAACTAAATTGCATCACAAGTTTGGTCCATGCTGTCATCGTCGTGGATAGTAAGATTGTGGCCAAGCATCATGGAGGAAGTTGTGTGCTCGAGCTTTTTCTCGCTCCATCCAAAGCTTCTTGGCCTCCCTCCACGGCTGGATACGATCCAAAAAGAATCTCGGCTCCACGGTAAAACAAAATTTTGCAATAGAAAACTCGATCCAAATTATTACCTTCACGAATAGAAGATGATCAATAGGCCATGCCGCTACTCCCCACCGATTGGAGCCTTCGCCGCCGCTAGGGAAATTTAAATTTCGTGATATGGTGTTGTGATTTACGGTTGCATATCTTTTTATGACGAGTTTGGAAGCTTGGATGCTCGGTTGGGTGGCACTCCGCCGGAGTGTTAAACAGCTAGGTAGAATGCTCAATGTGAGAAAAAATGGATCAAGAGGACAGACAAATGAAGGAAAGACATGCATTTTTTACCTTTAAAACTAGTTTAGTATACAGCAACTTGATTTCCTAATAAATTTTTTGAACCGTGCATGCATGCAGAGTTGATTAACCTAATTAATTTGATTCCAATGAAGTACATGCATGAGGGTTGGTCAAAGGAGTAAAACTTGAAACTAATTACGGTTTCTCAAAAAAAAGAAACTAATTACGGTTGTAGAATTTAACAATTTGAGACGGAGTATTAGCATTCCGTTAGGATTGTTGATTGGTAAACTCCTTCAGCTCACGCATTTATTTGGTAATTGGTAATTATTTCCTTAATGCATTTTGTGCTAATTGGCATTATTTGTATGCTACATTGATGACCAAAATAAATTTGTTAACATGTGCATGTCACGTGAATGTGAATGTGAATGCTAGCGACCACGCAATATTTAATGCACAATTATAGGTCCATGCAATTAAATTCCTAGTAGGGAGTAAATATTGGAAGCATTTCATGATTGATTACTACTAGCATCTCTACCTGCACTAACGGAGCAGGCAACACGCCATGAGGGTGTTGAATATTAATCAACCACCCTGGCCTATGAATAGTGTTGAATAAGTGCATCACTCTTGTTAAAACAATGACAACGTACAACTCGATTAATTCATACATTACAAATGGCACACAACTACTCATCTCGCTCGATGTATCATCCATGTGTATGTTGTAGCCGGCCACAAAATAACTATTCTATGTCCGGACCCAACCAGCGGATGCAGTACCGAGCCAACTTCCCAACGTACGTGTGCAGCCCCTTGTAAACAATTAATTGGTGCTGCTCTAATTACCGGAAAAAGTCGCACCACCACCCTAGGCTTGAGTCGCCATGGAGTGGAGGAGCTTGTGCTCGCGGGTGAGTCGTATGGTGAATGGCTCGGGTGACGAGGAGGAAGAAGGAGGTACGGTGCTTATATATATATCGGCTATTAGTCTCGGGTGATGTTGCGAGCCGACCCTACGCGGGCCCCGCCGCCGCCGTCCTTGAGGCCCGCGTGGGTTCCCGGACGGCCCCTCGGGCGGCGGCGGGGAGGGGAGCCGGGGGGAAGGGGGGCGCTCGCCGGAGTGGAGGGTGCCGCCCAAGTCCCCCGAGGCGGGGCGCGACTCGAGCGGGAAGAGGAACGTGCCCCCGCTGTAATGCCTACACAACCAGCTATGGAAAGCATCCAATCCTCGCCTACATGTCTATGGTCTTGGGGCTTGACCATATATATGTGGGAAAGATGCCACGAGTGCAATTACGAGTCTCGCGCTGCACCCATCTCCGATATTATCCCTTTGAATGCTTTAGATTCCTAGGGATGAGGAGTTACCCTACATTTCACTTTCTAGGGAAATTAATATTCTCTACGGTTCTCTAAATTTTTCTAGGGAAATAACCAAACTGCCGGGAAACCGGGGAATTCCACTAGTGTCCGTCCATGTATGGAGTTGGTGGTGGAAACTTTCGGTGCACGATCAGATAGCAAAAGTGTGAAATCAATGCTGCAGTGAAGTGAGTATTAGTACTTAACTTACACATAGGTGTGATAAGCCATCACTCGTATTTGGTGCCCCTACGGCCGGCAGCTTGAGACGTGTACAGTATTCCCTATTTTACCAGACGACGATAGCAATCGACCAAACAGCTCATGTTTTGCATGACTGCCATTGTCGACTCTACTTTGTGAAGTAATCGGAGCGATGGAGCCGGTTCTGTTTTGGTGGCCCTACGGCAGCTTTAGACGTGTACACTGTACAGTGGCATCATTGTTTGTGTGTATGATGTATCTAATCGGCTCACCACAGTTGTACTTCTTCTCACTCAAATCTTATTTCCTAATGTTTCCCAAACCCACTTGTCAAGGTTGTGGGACTATGAGGTCTTTCGGCTTATCTCATCTTGGCTTATCTCGGCTTATCCCGGCTTATCTCCTCTCACATAACACTATTCATTCTACCGTCGAGCACTATTCCTCGAATCAGCAGAACAAGCTCTATGTCTCTCATATATATACACACACAGCCGGCTGTGAATTTGGTCGTGAAACCACACGAGGAGAGTACATATATGCACATGCATGGGGTGATACTGAGACATCGAGGAGCTAGGAGTTAGCAGGAGCACAAAAATAACAGACACCACTAGGACAAACCTATGTAAAAATACAATTTACAAAGCCTCACAAAAATTACAGAGCAACATGTATATATACGATCATGCTTGGAGACGTTATGCAAAGTGTTCATATTGATATAATTAAATCCGCACAAAATCGTTGGACATATATCGATTTCCCCCCTTAGAATTACAGGGCATGCAAGTGCTTGGTATAACCATTCTTAAAAAAAGTGCTTAGTATAACCCCTTCACATTGTGAAATAAGGAAATTATGTCCATTTACACAGTTGCATAGTTGTATGTCCAAGATTCATGACCTAACTACCTTTTTTTAGAACAATGGGGTCAATATGCTCTCTACGAGCCACGTATGAGAGAGAGGGCAAGAGAGAAAATGTGCTCTCGCTTAGCCTAGCGACACTCTACAGCACACAGTTCCACGCATGTGGGCCTGGACTCAATTTTCGTCTGCTTCATCTCCCTCTGCCTCATCCGTCGGAAGGATTCGTTCGTTGCCGCGGCCCATGGCCAGTGACTAAATCAGGGTGGGCCAGGCGTCGCCAGCAGTGTTGGAGGCGGAGGTCGGCATCTTGGCCAAGCTCCATGGGCCGGTGTTGGGAGGTGGCTTCAGACAGCCTTCATCGCGGCCGCGGGTGGACGGCCTCACGACCGAGCTCCATGGCCATGCTGACCGGACGGCGGCGTGACCGAGCTACGTGGCTTGGCTGGTCGGACGACAACATATGGCCTCCTTTAGCTATATATCTTGTCAAGGTTGTATGACTATATGGTTCTCATATATGTACACAGCCGACTGCAAGTTTGCTCTAGAAATTAATCACAGAGGAGAGAGTATGCTACGCACATGGGTGATATATGTGCATGCATCGATTCAGTAGAAGAGAGAGTAGATAGAAAATAAGGTTATTGTGATTAAACATGTTGTATTTGACATTATATATTGTGTTAACAAAAAGGTCGATGGAAGAAATAGAGTTAAGGGTAAATAGAAAAGGGGAACATAGAAGGTAGAGTTAAGTGTATTGACATCTAACTTTTTTTAGTGGTCGGTAGGAGATTCATAGTGAGAAATAATGTGTGCGTGCGCACACACATAAGTCATATGACCATGGACTTGGTCCTCGAAGAATGAAAATATGTCAACTCTAAATTGCAATAAGTAACATAGGAAAAGCGCCAAATCAATGCAAGCATAAGCTCAGCAAGATTTTACTGAATATTTCTGAAACATGCTGCATATGCCACAGGAAACTCAACTACTGCATTGATACCGATACACCGACCCATATAAATGTGGTTAGCACATTAGCACTAATGGTAAGCTAACATCTGCCGTGTGTTGACTTGATAGCTTGAGCAAATGTGGGTTCGTTTCCGCATTTTGCTTGACAACCATGTCGACTCCACCTGTAAGTAATAGGAGTTGGTTCTAGTTTGGTGCCCCCCACTGTAGCGAACATGGCCCCATTTGCCATTTGTTCGAGTTGATTTTGGTGATTCATGACAACACAATTAATGGGACTAACCACATTGTCTAGCATGTCTTTGTAGGCATTTATAGGTCCCATGGATGTTACCACATGTTAACATACCATGCACAAGTTAACATACCATGCCAAGTTGGTACTAGATATGAGTTCGGGCACTTATAAATATATATGGAACACACATGGATGATAAGAGTAGGTGTGTGCCATTTGTGATTTATGAATTAATATGTGTTTTAACAGTTCACTACAGTCTAGTTTTTTTGTTATTATGTCTTCTTCAAGACCAAATAAGACTTCTGTGACAAATACTTGATTCCTCCACTACTCACATACAAAATATAATATTTTCTTGTTTTCTTCAAGAACAAGTTTTACCCCAATATGGCTGCGTTTGGAACTAGATATTGGGAGGCTTGGCATTGATTTGGGTTCAATACCAATTCAACCATAGTATTGAAATGGACCACAATTCAAATGTTATTGTTTGGATGGCTATTGTATTCCCTTTTGGAATAGTAACAAGCCATCAAATCCAATTTCTCTGTTTGGTTGCACACAAGCATGGAATAGGAACTTCCACAATTACAGCCAGGGGGGTCGCGAAGAGGAGCAGCCGTGCGCTCAGTTCGCCACGGAGGGGCGCACCAGCGAAGTGGAGCAGCCACAGAGGGGCATGAGCTCGCCACAAAGGGGGGAAATAGAATCAGCCATGGAGGGGAGGAAGATGTCGCCCGCGGAGGGGCACGGGCTCACTGTGGAGGGAGACAGGGAGGGAGTTGGAGGGGTGGTGCGACCTTTATCTCCCGCTCTTTGGCACGGCCTTTGTCTCTATCTCTGACAAAGTCGTCGGAGGGAGATGGAGGAGCGGCGTGGCTCCTTGTTCACTCCCGCGGCCTTCTCCTCTCTCTCTGGTGCGTTGGCGGAGGGAGCTCGAGCGGCGGCCGGTGGAGGGAGTTGGAGTGGCGGTCGGCAGAAGGATCTCAAGGCACGTCGCGGAGGGTGCTGGAGGGCCGGCGTGAAGTCGTGAATGCCTTGCAATACGGAGGGGCGGGGCTCGATTTTGCTGGAGGGGGCCGTCAAGTCAAGTGAACGTCGCGCGGTATTGTTTCGCGATTACAATTTTCAATTCCAGTGACGTCCCCGGCTCAAATGTCTGCTTCCAAACGCAGCCCAAATAAAAAGGTATAGACTATCAGCTAATTTGATAAATAAATCTAACAATAACCACCTATATGGCATCTCACCTGAATCAAAGAAAAGCTGTGTGTGGCGATCCTTATATCAATTGCTCAAACAGGTAGGAAAATCACTTTTAGAATAACACAACAGGATGTCACAGATGCCCAGATCAACTGTTGAAAAGGATTATCAATCACGGAGAAAAGAGTACTGACAAGGTGCTACACACGGCGAAAGACAAGAAATAAGTTGAACTACTCTGCTATCATTGCAAGCCCGCTCTGCTGCTTGATTAAGTAATGATGGTCCTAATTAAGAAACTTGCCTAATTAAGCAAGAGCCGCTACAACCGGCCTAATTAAGCAATGATGGTCCTGGAACATGCAACATTTTTTCACAATCAAAATCACAAGTGCGAACTGCTGCTTGACTCATTCTGACTACTTGAAGCTCTCTCTGAAGAGATGCTACCGCGGGGCTTGGCTGGACCTGCCTGCCCCAGGCCAGCACGAGCTGGGCCGACTTCTTGCCTACCCTGGGCCTGAGTTAAGCCTGAGCTGGGCCATTATCCCCAACTGTGGCCTTGCGCAGCCCGCTGCACCCTGCTAGAATTCGTTTATTTTTTATTTATCCTTTTTACGAATTTAAAATACATTATCTCTCAAAGTTTTGCAAAACCGTACCTATGCTTTCATTAAAAAACGATGATACCCTCCCACTAGTCGTTTCAAGTGGCGGTAGAGAACTATCGCCTTTTCAAACGATGGTAGGGCAATCCAACCGCACGTAACTTTTTTGTGAACTTGGTTGAAGATATGCTTTATATGAAAATTGTAGCTTTCATCGAGATTTTGTACTTCAAACTTTTTTTCATTTCAAATCATTTGATGATCACATAATGGACATATTTTGTTTTCTTCTCTTGGCATCATATCTTTTTAAAAAATCATATGTCATTCGAATAAACTTGAATGGAGACAAAAGTGATACGACACTTGTCAAGATTTACAAATTTTTAGTTGATACTTTTTATTTGAACTCATTTTTATGCTCAAATAATCAACACTATATTCGGATCTAAAATTTAACGAAATTTTAATAAAAATTCGATGGAGGTAAAGTCTACAAAGAAAATGTATATCTCGACGATATCGACAACTTTTTAGTTCAAAATGAGTCTATTTGAATTCATTTTGGTGCTCAAATGACCAAAACAATGTTTAGGTTAAAAATTCAAAATTTAGATCCGGATAATATATCGATTATTTGAGCTTTAAGATGATTTCAAATGGAAAAAGTTTGAATTATGAAGTAGTAGATCTCGACGAAATCAACAATTTTTATATAAATTTTATCTCTATCCGAGATCATAAAAAAAGTTATAATTATTTTAAACGGATTGACCACTATCACCGTTTGAAATGGCGGTAGGATTGCTGCAGTTCTCATTGATGGATGAACAGTATCCGACCACCATTTCAAACAAGCAACACTCCCTACCGCCAATTCAAATGGCGGTTGGGAGGGTATCGCGGTTCCAAATTGCAGCATAGGTATAATCTTGCAAAATTTTGGGAGAGACATATATTTTTAAGAGTTAAATACACCATGGGTACGTGAACTTGCAGCGCTGTGTCAAATAGGTCCATATACTTGAAAACCGGACATCCAACCCCTCGAACTTGCAAACCCGTTCACCCCGGGTCCAACCCGGTTTTGCATGGTTTGCATGGCGGTTTTGAAGGGGCACCGTAGCGTTGCTGATGTCATCACCACTCCTATTTAATTTGTGAAATTAATATATTTTTATTCGGAGCTCCAAATATAGCAAATAATATATCAATTTCGATCGTCTCGACGAGCTCTATCTAGGCGGCATGGACACCAACAAATTTATTTAGAGCAGGTACATTGGTGACGCCTCATAGCACGTCTCATGCATTGACACATAATCTTCGGTCGACTCAACGGACATGTCGGTGTTTTAGACCGGCAAACCTACCAAGGGGGTACCCGAGGTAGTAGATTGTGCGGTGTGAGATCTTGATCCCGAGACAAGGAACTCGAAGGTAAAGGCAGGGACACGGGACACAAGATTTATATAGGTTCGGACTACCGCAGTAGCGAGCCCTATGTCCCGTTTGGGGTATCAAGTATGGCTCCTCGCTCTTAATGTTGGGTTGGTTGAGTTGTCCTCCTAGGTACCCGGCCCTCCTTTATATAGTCCAGGAGGCGGGTGTCTAGCCGGTTACAAGGTAGGAGTCTTGGTAGGATTACATGGTATGAGTCCTAGTAGGATTACGAGAGAATTCTATTAGGAGTACGTCTTCATCCTTCCTTGCATGGGTACCGGGGTGTATGCCCGACAAGACAACCTATACAATGAGTTGTCTTGTAAGTCCTCTCGTTAGAGCTATTTAATTCTTTAATTTGTGCACATAAAAAATGTTATGAGTTGCATGACAACAACAACTCATACAATGGTTGTGAAGTTGTCTCATGAAGTGGTTGTTTCGTTCGTGAGGTGGTTGTTTCGCGAGGCAACAACCTCTTTTTTTCTCCTCGTTTCTCTCTCATCCACATCATTCAATATTTTAAGTGGCCCTGCATGGGACCACATATGGAACTGCAAAATAAATGAATACTTTCATCGGCAGTTCATGCAAAACATCTAAGGAAATGTATATTTCCTTGGCGCCTCAAAAAAATAGCTCGAAATGCAACATTTCCTTGGCAACTCAATGCAACCGGAAGCTCAACGAGATTTCGCTAGACTGGGAGAGTATTGCTCAAACATACAGTATGTCACACCGTCACTTAACTCGACCGTGCATATAGGCGATGAGCCACGTCACTCGTAAGAATGTGTGCGAGTAGGTGCAGCGATCAAATGTGGATTCCTTTCCCCCCGTTTTGCCTGAAACGGCAATGGCAATCCGATCAAACAGCTCAAGTCTTGGCTGTCCGACAATTGTCGACTCTACTAGTGAAGTAATCATAGCATATTTTGAGTCTTTTGGCTCACGACAGTTGTTCTTGAGGCTCAAATCCTATTTTCTAAAGCTTCCCCATCCTATTTCCTCGTGGTTGTAGGACACTAGGACTATGGCTCTCAAGATTGTAGGACACAGCCGGCTGCGAGTTTGGTCGACAAACCACATAGGAGATACATATATATGCACATGGGTTGATATTGATACATCGAGCAGAAGAGAAAGCAGCAGGTGTGTGTCGTTGTTTGTGATTGAACATGACTTATTTGCCATTATTGTTAACAAAACCGATCCATCGACGCATTTAATTATCTTTCAGTTCAGTCTAGTTTTTTTCACTGGGTTTAGTCTAGTTTAATTTCTTTGTCCATTCAGGTTTGGCTTAGACAAAGCAATTCATTCAGGTCACCGTCAGGCTTAGACATAACAATGTATCTATCACATTCACGTAAGCAGCACATGCATGCGCACTTCAATCCTGATCTCCCTGCGGGAACAATCGATCGACAAATTGGATCCGTGCCATCCTCTGCTGAGCCCATGCCGTTTGGCCGGACCGTCGGTGACGACGACGCGATCGGTGCGGATGCAACCGAGCGGCGCCGCCGACTCGAAGTGCACGACGAGGCCAGTCTCTCGACAGCCCAGCAGGCCAGCAGTCGTCGAAGGATGCCACACTGTTTTCTTGACATCTGCAATCTTACCTACTAGGTGCTGCGGAAGGCAAGAAACAAGCTTGAACTACTCTGCTGTCCTTGCTAGACTCCGCTCAGCTGCTAGAAATCGAGTGCGAACTGCGAAGCGAACTCATCGTCACCGACAGAACAAAACAAGAGCTGCTACAGCCAACCTAATTAGACGATTCTTTATTTAGCTAATGAAACAAGCAATGATGGTCTAATCATTCATTAGTCGGGCGCAACGTTTTCACAATTAAAATCACAAGTGTAAACTGCTGCAATCAGACTACTTTTTTTAGAACCTGCAATCAGACTAGCTACCTAGAACTCGTCTGAAAACATGCTGCCGCTGAGCTAACAGGGCAGGTGCGCTAGCTGGACCTTCACCAAGCCGTGCGCGAGCCGGTTCTGCAAGTTTGGTGTGCGTATATATGCAGAATATCGCAATGTACTTGATAGCGTATATGCAGGAGCAGGACCCACAACTGCTGACCCAAATACTCGGTTCCCATTCCCTGATGTTTGCCAATCCCAGGCATGTTCCGTGCTTGGCAATAGTATAGCTTCCTATGGCTCTCTGGTGCCCAGCCAGCTGCAAGCTCTGCCTCCTCTTGTATATGAGAGTTCCAACTATGCATTTTATTATCTGTGATCATCAGTACGGAAGATGAGTTGTTGTGGCATTATTACCAATCGTGGCCAGCATTCAAATCTAAAAAAAGGCATACATTGACATCATGCAAGAAAAATTATCACTTGAGCAAAGGACATGTTTTCGATCTTTTTTTGCAAAGCGCACATATGGACATTATTTGTAGATTAAGTTAACAAAGATATACATCAACTAAAATTCTGAGAAATTTTAAGAGCAAGCAGGTAATTTCAGTAACAGCTTCAATTGTCCTGGAGAGCACACAGCATGGAGTTGAGCCATTCACGAGTTCATCATGAACTTTCCGGAACTGCTCTCCACGTTCCGAGCTCACGCTAACTTGCAGATGTGTTCACGAACGGCCTTCCATGGATCATGTTCACCGAATTCAGGGGCAGTCTCGCCGTCGGATCACCGCGTTGGGGCGCGCGGGGGGGGGGGGGGGGGGGGGGGCAACAGGCTTATCTTCCGCAACCGCCTAGCGCAATGCCGCAACGGTCGCGAGGGGCGACCACGGCGGCGGCGGCCTCGGCAGCGGCGTCGGGTGGGCGTGGTCTCCTCGACGGGCGGGGGCAGGGGGCGGGGGCGGGCACGGCCTCCTCGGCGGCGATGGCTTGGCGAGGGTGGATTTTGCCTCTCGCTGTTGGAGACGAGATTTTTTGCGTGCTTCATGCATCTACTGTGCGCGAGGCAAAAGAGGGAATGCCTCATGCATTTTGCTTGTTCTTGTTGGACTCACTCTTACGCCGTCTCGCAACCGCACGACGCACGCTCTATGTGCTCCGCACGCCCGCGCATCGCACTCGCGTAGTTCTCGCATGGCCGCACGCACGCCGTTCGCTCGTCCACGACTCGCTCTCGCTGCCCACTCGGCCAAGGCCCCGAACATGTATAAGTATGTAAATCGGTGCTCAATAGGTGTGCAGTTTTGATCCTCTTGACCTCTTGCTCTCTTCAATGTTGTTTGTGGTCTATCTTGGCTATCCACCGGTAGAGTCGGAGCCTTTGATACACCCCTTTAGTCACACTTCAACTTTGGAGTCGGGACTAAGGGGTTTCATCGACATGTTAGAAATGGATGTGGGGGTTGCCTCCATATTTAGTCCAAGTTGATAATACCAACCAGGACAATGATTGGCAATGATTGGCACCAGCCTTTTAGTCCCGGCCTCCCGGTGGTGTTTCCTGGTGATTAGTCCCGGTGATGTTTCCCGGTGATGTTTCCACCCGAGAAAAAAGAGGACCCTTTAGTCTATGGTGGAAACACCACCCGGGACTAAACCAAATCCCACCGCCGACAGCCTTGTTCTCTCTCCCTAATCTTTCTCTCGCATCCACAAGTTTCACCTGCTCTCTCTCTCTCTCTCTCTTCTTTCTTATCCTTTATATCTCTTCTCTCACCTTCCTTTTCTTCTCCATTCGCAGCGGGAGCGGCGAGCGTAGTGCCACCGGTGTGAGCGGGAATCCGGCGCGGTGCGGTGCGGGACTCGGCAGCCAACGCGGTGCGGGGGCCGGCGCCGGGCGCGGCAAGGCCCCGACGGTGGTCACGGCTCCAGCGGCAGGCGCAGCCACGACCCCGGAGGTAGGCGCGGCTAGGCCCGGGCGGCGGCCAAGGAGCCCCAAGGATTTTCGTGAGTTTATGAATTATTTTGATTTTTATCTATGAATTGAAATGAGACGAAACTTGTGTATTTTTCTAGTGAATTTGTTATGAATCGATACAACTTGTGATGTTTATGCTAGTGGTGAAATTGAATGACTTAATGTTGTGATGGTTATTGTGTGATGAAATGTGAGATGGAATTGAGATCGAATCGGAGCTTGGAGCAGGCTCGCCGGCACAGCAGCTAGACCCCCCCTTTAGACTAGGTTCGTTCACCCAGGACTAGGGGGTGTTTTATCTCTCATCATTAGTCCGAGTTAGATTGGAGAGACCCAAAACCTCTACCAACCGCGACAAAAGCCCGAACACCCTACCATTAGACCTTTTATACTTTTCTTACACAATGTTATGCTTCGGGAAGCATAAAAATATTCCATGTGTTGTGGTGTACTGGTATAATAATATGTAGAATTTGAAGAATTTAGGGAAATATCTCGCCCTATTTTCACTCTGTTAGTTAACCGGCACAGCCAGAGCAAACTTTCAATAGCAGGCACGAGTGTTGAGATCACCGAGTTCAAAGCTATCGTGACACGTACATACTGAGCTAGCACAGTATATGCAGAAGCTAGAAAATGAGGAGCCTTTGGTGGTTCAACAATAATTCAATGTCCTAATTGTCTCAATGTGTGCAAGGGTTGTATATAAGTGCCTTGAAGGTGAAGAGGACGCAGATGAAAAAAGAAAAAAAGAACACCTCTTTTTTTTATTTAGCTCCACCATAAGCATACTTTGAGAAAATAAAATGTTTTATGGTTCTTTAATTTGTATCCTTTTATGCATGTGTTTATGTTTGGGTGGTATCAGGAGATGAATATCTGAGAGAGGTAGTCACATGACGTTGTGCGGAAGACTATTTTCAAGGAGCAGATCCTGCAGTGTGCTCTGCAATATCATAACGTAGGCCTGGACGGGTGAGGATATATATGTTGAATAATGGCTGTCGGCAGATTCAGATGAGATGGAAGTGTTAGCATGCTTGACAAATTGGGCCACCAATTGACCGACTCACCTCCGAGGAAAGCTAACGAGACTAGAAATTTGAACTGAATGATATTTTAATGATATTTGAACTGAGTGTAAGTCGGTTTTTAGAGGCACTAAACGGATTCAAATTAAAAACTCGTCAACTACAAAGTTTCTTAACTTCCTTAGATCTACAACTTTCGTGTTGGAAGTTTTTCCATTTGAGGTCATTTACGAAATTTGAATTTCAAATTTGAGAGATTCAAATTTGATTTTCATTGACAATATGATTTCAAATAAAAAAGTGTAAACTACAAAGTTCCATAACTTATTAGGATCTACAACTTTCATGTTAATAGTTTCTTCATTTGAAACCGTTTGAAAAATTCGAATTTTTCAAGTGGTTGTGTCCATCCGTGCCTTGGCGGGCGACATAAGCCAACCGCCGGCACAAATATGGCGGGTGGCTTATGTCACCCTCCAAGCATTGTGCATTCGGTGCGGCGGGCGACATAAGTCACCCGCCAAGCACAAATTGGACCATTTGTCTTGGGCAGTGACTTAAGTTGCCCGCCAAAGCACTAAACCTTCTTCGTCGGCGGGTGTAAACCCGACGCCCCTTTCACCATAGTGCCGGCGGGTGCCAATTACACCCGCCAAAGACGCTAATTTTTGTGTGTCGGTACAAATCGTTTTTGCCTAGTGTATATAGGGTTTAATTTTTATATAATTCTAATCTAATTGCGTATGTGTTTGGCGTGCACCCCTTTAGTCTCGGTTCGTAATACCACCCGGGACTAGAGGATCCTTTAGTCTCGGTTGGTTCAACCCGGACTAGGGGGTCTTTTGTCTCGATCATTAGTCCCGGTTGGACTTGACGGACCTATTTCTCTTACCAACCGGGACTAAGCCCCTCTCCCTACCTGTGATCTCATCACAGCCATTGGGACGTACGACTACGACTCTCTTCTACCCCTCCAGCAGTCCCGATTTTGGTCGAGAGACCTAGTTATACTAGCCAAAGAACCCAATATTGCAAATGTACCTGTCATTGTTAGGTATGGTACGTATGAGCATTAGCAGTTAGGTCATCCACCACTGCTATCTGCTCCCACTTGCATGTTCTAGATGCCATCCTGGTAGAAACTAAGGATTGCAAGTGACAGTGGTAGCGTTGGAGCCTTGGAGGCATATATAGATGCCTTGCAAGTTCAATTCGAGTTTCCTCACTACGGGAGAAGCAAAATTCCCCGAGTGCCACGTGCTTCCCCGAGTGCCAAAAATCGGGCACTCGGGGAAGACAATCTTCCCCGAGTGTTGCACTCGGGGAAGAAATGCACTCGGGAAAGATGGCCTTCCCCGAGTGCCTAAAAGGGCAAAGCATGGACGGTTCTACATTGGCGACGGCATCCTCGACACGGCCTCTACTCCTCCTCTCGACCGCCTACGAGCAGCGAGCACGAGCTCTAGTGTGCCCATAAGCCAGCGGCCGACAGCGATAATGTCACTCCAGGTAAGTATTCTCACTTTCATTAGTCGTTCTTTGACTTTGACTTTTACGTTCCTTAGCTCTGCATTATTGGAACATTGGTGTCAAATATTGCAGGCCGAGATGCAGCGTCTTCAGCAGCGACAGGAGGCCTTGCTTGCCGAGCGGGAGGCCGAGCGGGCCCAGCGGGAGGCCGAGCGGGAGGCTGAGCGGGCCGAGCGGGAGGCCCAGCGGGAGACGATGCAAGGTTTGCTCGCGTTCGTGCAACAACTTGGGCAGCAGCAAGGTTTGCAGATCCCAGCACAACTGCTTGCACCACCACGACCACCTCCACCACCTCGTCGAGAGTCCACCCCGGGCACCCCGGTGAGTATAAGCACAATTGTTTTACTTTTTGTGCTAATGCTTAGTGTCAAACCTAGTGTCGGCCTTCGTGCCTGATGTGTTGATTTGTCGGCCTTCGTGCCCGAGTTGTTGATTTGTCGGCCTTCGTGCTGGAAATGTGGTTGTCGGCCTTCGTGTCGACCTTCTTGCAGGTTTTGGAAACCTCCCCATGTAGGGGAGGTGCTGCCGAAATTTTCAACTTTTCTTTACAACTTGGATTTTTATCTTGTTACTCACGTGCAATTTTTTTATTCAGCGGCTCTCGGGGGCGTCGTCGAACCATGTCGGAGGGTCGCGGGGATGCACGTCGGGGCATCCCCAGCCGGAGCTTCGCCGGGGTCGCACGTCGGGCCGGGATCCCAGTTGCCGTGAGCCACCCGCGGACTCGTTTATATGTATTGCACTTGTGAACTTGGAATAATGTGTACTTTTGGATATGTGGTTTGTATGTGTACTTTTGGATATGTGGTTTGTATGTGTACTTTTCGATACGTGGTTTGTACTTTTGTGCACTCATTTTTATGTATTCCGGATATGTTTGGCCACACTTTTGGATGTGTCGTTTTTCATTTATAAATGTGGTTTGTGAGATATTAAAGTTGAATTGTGATTTATATAAATATATGTTTTATTTGTCACACCGTAAAGCAAAACAAAAAAACAAAAAAACAAAAAAAAAGGGAAGGAGGCTTCCCCGAGTGCACGGGCACCGGCACTCGGGGAAGAGGAAAATAAAAAAAAGGGCGCGCTGGCCTTCCCCGAGTGCCCTGCACCTGGCACTCGGGGAAGACAAAAAATAAAAAAAAACCAGCAGCCCCCTTCCCCGAGTGCCTTGGCAACTGGCACTCGGGGAAGAATTTTCAAAAAAAAAGGAATTTCTTCCCCGAGTGTTGCACTCGGGGAAGAGGTTAAAAAAAAAGAAAATTCTTCCCCGAGTGTTGCACTCGGGAAGAGTAAAAAACCCCGTCGACGGCGTTAAATCTTCCCCGAGTGCTACCGTGGCACTCGGGGAAGTCTTCCCCGAGTGCACGATTTTTGGCACTCGGGGAAGAGCTCTTTCCCGTGAGAAGCATCCCCGGAAGCTCTTCCCCGAGTGTTGCACTCGGGGAAGGCTTCCCCGAGTGCTTTTGCTCTTCCCCGAGTGCTTCGGGCACTCGGGGAAGCAGAGCGGCTGCTGTAGTGCCCGAGGCCTCATTCGTTTCCACGGATCAATTCTGATCGGAATGGATAAATACAACAAGAAAATCATGATAGTTACTATGAGATATCTGGATTTATTCCGGGTCGAAAATTTATTTGCTCATGATAGGTACACAAAAAAACTCGGAATCAATCCACTAATCAAGAGGTGTGGAACCAATCCGGCTCTACGGTCTCTTATTCTACCTATCATGATTGGTAAATTAATTTTTGATCCCGTATAAATCCGAGTCCATATCACAATTTTCTTCATACATTTATTATTCCGGTCGGATTGAATCCCACGGAAGCGAACAAGCCCCGATGCGTCCCAAACTCCCAATCATACAAATGTAGCTCGCCGTATGTTCTCGAAATGCATACAGCTTTCAAACCCATGGAAATTCTTATAAAACCAACACTGAAGTACTAGTACTAGCTAGTGGGCTTGGCTATATATATAGAGAGAGAATTCCCTTTATAGCACTCAAAAAAAACTTCTGCTTCCTTATATAGCACTGGAAAACTTTCTCATCCCTATTTGACACCCAAAATTTTCCTTTCTTGGCACTTCCGTCGGATATGCCGTTAAGTGTAACCTAAAAAAGACAACTTTTCTCTCCATGTCATCAAAGGAGCCACACCTCACAAGCATCATATTTCTTCATTGATGTCACATTTAATTTAATATATAAGTGTAGCCTAAAAAAGTTCTGACTTTGCTTTTTTTCTCTTTTTTCAACATTAGGACCGAAAATACAAAATAGAAATAAAAAATGATCCGCTCATTAAAAAATTCAGCATGAACATTGGAGACATTTAACTATTTATACACCCTCTATCCTTGTTAGAGCATCTCCAAAAGTCTTTCTAAATTTTACTCTCTAAATCATCATTTAGAGAGGCATTAGCATAAAAATTGTTTTGTATATCTTTTTGATCAATTTCCAACAACTTCTCTATTTCTTATGCGCACTCTAGAGAGCTATTCACTTCTTCTATATTTGACAAGCGAAAAATCTGGAATAGAAGATGGCTATATTGGATGATCATTTAGATACATTGTTGGAAGATATTTTTTTCACCAAAATCTTTGTTTTAACATTTTGAAATAATATAGAAAGTCTTTTGGAGATGCTCTTAGCTCCTCTTTCCTCCATCTCCATCACTAACATGTGGAACCCACATGCAAGGGTCATCTCCAACCTCAATACAGTTCCATGTCCGGTGCTTGCGGGCGTCCGGCCGGGGCTCCCTCCCCATGGTCGGTGTATGCCGGTGACTAGCCACCACCCCTTTTCGGCGCTCCCTTCCCGGGGTTGGCGCTCTCTCGTAGCCCCCCAATCGAAGGTAGGCCGCAATGCCCTCGGTGAGACCACAACCGGAGGTAGGCCGTTGTGGCTCCCGGGCCGGCACCACAGCCCCCCCACGTCACCACGGCCGGAGGTAGGCTGCCGCGGCCCCACGCGACCGGAGGTAGGCCGGTACGGCTCCCGTGGTTGGCCCGCTATCGCCTCCCGTGGGTTGCGCCCCCTTGGACGAAGGTAGGTCCCCATGGCCATGGCTGGGGCACAGACCCATATAAGGCACAGTGCAAGTGGAGCGCCCACACCAGGCCCCCAAATCTGAAAGACCTCTGCACTCCCATCTAATTTCTTATTTCTCAATTAGAGTGTGTCTAGTCATCTTATGGATGCCTGGAGTATTAACTTACAGGGTCTTCACATCTGCAAGTTCAATAGTAAGTCAATTTTCCATGTTCATTGGTTACCATAAACTCCATCTTTATTATTTAATTTGGTTTTGTTCTATTTATGAATGCAGAAATAGAAAGGTAATTATTGTTTCATGTGTTTGAGTGACTAGAAATTACGAGCCCAATAGCCACACATGAAGTTATATGACCTAATCCAAATATATTATCTTTTTTCAAGAATAATCCAAAAAAACATTATTGATTATATTTCCTACAAATATAGGCATCATTTTGCATTTTGCACTGGGCCCTCCAAAACTTTGATACTGCGCTGTCAGGGCAGCAACAAGGGTTGCGCAATGGAGAGTAGTCGCCGCCGTCTCCGTCGATCTAGGATTCGGGAAGGGGATGGACGAGACAAAGACCAAGAGACAAGGGTTGCACGCGGTGTCACGTCGGGACTCAACATGGATAAGAGATCGGTTTTTGCTAAGGGGTATTTTGGTGCACAAAATATGTTGAACAATGATTTTTAAAGGAAGTAACTAATAGAACAAACGGATGTGCCAAGGAAGGAAGATCCGGAAATTTTCGGTGCCAAATAAGGATGAGAAAGTTTTTCATTGCTATGCAAGGAAGGAGAGGTTTTTTTAGTGTTATATAGGGAATTCTCTCATATATATCGATCAAACACAAATTAATAACCAAAGCAGGCTAATCCATCAATCTCAACCAACAAATCAAGCAAACCAGGGTTGCTGGCTTTGACGTTTGACAGCAGAACTGAAAATAAAACTTGTAAAATGTAAGAACAAGATGGATTTCGTCGATCTCTTTTATATATACCTGAAATTCCACATCCACGACTACCAATGCCAATCTTGGTGCCAACTGCCGAACCCTGGATGTGGATGAGATCGATGGATAAGATGCTGATCTCAGGATGAGCATCCGCGGGGAGGTTGTCGAGCACCACTGGTTGTTGCTTGTATACGTAAAAGCAGGGATCCAAGGCGGATTCCGGCAGCTGTCTCAGATGAACGGCACCTTGTACATACAAAGGGTATACGTCGGCTAGTTCCACGCATGGAAGTATGGAACAACAGAGACCAAGGTCCACTTGAATTTTCGCCCTTCTGTTGCTGTTCGATCCATTGAAAATTTGAGATTGGGAACGACATGAATATGGCAAACAAATATGGTGTGGAGATTAATAGGTAGTAATCCATACCTAGTCCTTGGGTAATACGTACGTACTATAGCACCAACGGCGCCGCCACTGGGGTCGGATCCCTCGCAGCTCGATGCCGCCGCCGCCCGACGATCCCCAGAGCTGCTTGCTCAATGTAACGGCTGTCTAGTAGCGGGAGAGATGCGCGGCTACGGCCCTCCACTCGGCATTGCGTCCCGACGGGACGTCGCCGGCGTCAGCAGGGGGGCCGCGACGACGGAACGGGCAAAGCCAGCAACTGAACGGATGCAGGATAGAAGTAAAGGTGTGACATCCCGACCCAAGACTTAATAGGATTGATAAGGATACACATACCAACAAGTGAAGGCCGGTGTGGCACTGGTGTCCTGCCGATCCGATTTGTCCTATGCATGCATGGCCCACGGACAGAATCTCACAAGCTGAAATCCCGTTTTCGGATGCTTCCCAATCCCATTTCTGTTGTGGTCTTGACGAGTAGGCATGAGTGCTGGCCTGCTTGTAATGGTATTATTGATCAATCTAGCTCTAGCACCCTCGTGGTGAGTGAGGGACTAGATATATATAGTGCTAGTGGAGCTGGGTTAATTGACGTTGGGTTTATTGCTGACAGAGGACACCTAGCTACCGCGAAGATAAAAGCACTGATTATCTACATATCTCTTCACTGATCTTCATTTTCAGTCACTCACCGCACTCGGTCGGCCGGTGATCCATATGTCACAAGCCATGACACACCTACCGGAGAGTTCACTAGCTTGGTACGTGTCTTGAGCACCCTCAATCAAGATGGCTCTAGCACCCTAAATGTAAGGGACCTTTTATATTTGTGTTTGTGGACACTACGGGACCAGAGGAATTGTCGTGCACCGGAGACGCACGGCAAAGAAGAGTGTGTTTTCTGCAAAATGCACGGCAAAGGCCACACGGCAGAAATTTGCCCAGTAAAGGATGTTTGTCGTGTGTTTTTATCGCATGCACGGCAAAGACTCTTTGTCGTGCGATTCTCACGGCGCACGGCAAAAAAAGTTAACAGACGGAGACACTAAGTTCACGGCACGGGTCTTGCTTTGTTGTGCGCCATATTCCAACGCACGGCAAACATTTTCTAAAAAACAAAAAAAGAAACTGGTGCACCGGATCCAGGGCCTCCGCCGCCGTCGGCGGCTCGTGGCCGCTGGATATCTCGGCGGCGGAAGACCCCACATCGTGGCCGCCCCCACATCGTTCGCGCGCCATGGACGCCCCCACGTCATGGCCGCCCATGTCCATCCGCGTGTCGTGGCCATCCGCGTCTGGTGCCGGGAGAGGAGGGAGGGGGTGGCGGAGATGAAGAGGCAGGAGAGGGTGCCGCCGGGAGCCCTCAGCGGCCGCTGGGAGCACCGAGCTCAGGCCGCCGCCGCAGCAACTAGATCTTGCGCTGGGAGAGGAGGAGGGAGGGGGACACAGACGCACCAGTGAGGGAGGGGAAGAGGAGGTGGGGTGCGGAGAGGAGGTGTGGCGCAGGGGAGTGCGGAGGAGGAGGTGGGGCGCAAGGCGGGAGGGAGGGGCCTCTGGCAGGAGGGAGGAGCCGAGGGGCGGCGACGGCCGAAAGAAGAGGGAGAGAGGGGGGAAGGGGGTGAGCTAGGGTTGAGGCTTAAATAGATGGCGGGTGATAATGGGCCGGTGTGGGAGAAAAGGGTTGGCTGGGGAAATGGGCTGGCGGGGGAAATGGGCTTTGGCGGGCACCCTGGGCCATTGACGCACGACAAATAAATTTTGCCGTGCGCCACGTTCCTCTAGCGCACTGCAGAGATAATGTTAATAAAATCCAAATTTGATATAGAAAAACACCAAAATTATCAAATGGCCTCAAATAAACACCGAATTTTTCAATTAGATCAACTTATGTTGTCTACTGCCTATAGATAAAACTTGAAATTCAAGATGTTTGAAATTTTTTTGATTTCATGGAAAATATCTTAAATTAGGCTAAATAACATAAATAATTATGCTTAGTTCATAAAATTTATGAAATAAGTTTTAAAAATTTCTGAAAATTTATACAAAATAAGTGATGTTGTCTATTACTTATAGAAAACAAGATTGAAGTCAAAAATGAATTTGAATCTCACGTTACCTACAAATCTAATCATATACTTCTTAACTCTATGAAACTTCATTGGTGATGTTTCGGTTTCTAATCACCGTGCCTGAAAATTCTTCGAAACCTTCTCTATTGTTTACCACAACCTTCTCATAGGATATCATGAACTCTCGACAAATCTCATGATTTTCAAACTTCATTTGAATTTTATACACTTAAAAAACATGTCTAAAGCACTTGGATTTTCATTCTTTGTGAACCAAATGTTTGAAACTTCAACTAATTTCATGGGTAAAGTCTTAAAAAGGGACTCAATTACACGAATATCATTTTTCCACGAATTTTACTATACTATTTTATACACTTGCAGTTCAAAATTGACTTATAGGGGGAAAATCCTTTGTCCAGTTGCAGTTGAAAATCACTAAGATGCAGGATTTGTCCACTTGCAAGTCCAAATGAAGTTTGATACACATATAGACTGTCAACAAGTGGCCTCCTCCTGTCGTATGGACCTCCCTGGGCCCACTACCTCGGTGGGTACCGGGGACCGACTACTCGGTGGGCCCCTGGGACTACCCGGCTTGCGCTACACGGCACCTGATGGCGTGGAGCACAAGGACTACAAAGGAGTAGTACTCGGTTAGGGAGCTGTACATGTTCCGCACTGTATGGAGGACTCCTAGACGTACTCGACTAGTACTCTCTCCCTACTCCGACTTGTAACCCTGCCTCCCGGACTATATAAGGCGAGGCAGGGACCGATCTCTAGCATCCAATCACATCTCATACAACCCACGACGCACTATTGCACCATCTTGTAATCGTGCCCAATCAATCCAGAGCTACGCAGCATACAGGACGTAGGGTATTACGCACCTCGCGGCCCAAACTGTCTAAATTGTGTGCCACGTGTCTCTTCCTTCGAGTTACCGATCTCGGCGAGGCCACATTCATCTACTTTGGGTACTCCCCTTAGTAGGTTGCCGGTCTAAAACACCGACAGCTGGCGCGCCAGGTAGGGGCTCTCGCTCGAGATCACATGGCGAACTCGACGGCTCCCGGCTACTTCAAGCCAACCGTCGCCTTCAACCGCGGCGACACCTTCGTGTTCGGCGCACGGGTCCGCACCGCCGACGGCGCGGGTTCCTTCCAAGACCGCCTAACCATGCCGCCTAACCCGAAGACCGGCTTCGTGACGCTTCCCGAAGTTGTCACGGGCGAACTCGCCGCAAGTTCGGCGAAATTTCACTCTTCAACCACCATGCCGACTTCGAGCTCGAGTCCGCTTCCAACTCGAACTCGACGTCTCCATGGGCCATCGCATGCGAGCCGGGCCGCTCGGCCATCGCGAGCGGTCCCCTCACCTCGTGAGCGCTCCGCGCGTGGCCCTTGCACCCTCAGCTGGGCCCGCACGGGGGCTCCCTCTTCGCGCCGGGCCGGCAAGGAGCCCGTACCCGAGTACAACTCGGACTCCGACACCGCCCCCGGCCATGCTTCGGACTCCGACCCTCTCTCCGAGTTCTACTCGAACCCTTATTACGAGTTCGACTTCGGGTCGGACCCTGAGGAGCCCGAGTCCGAGGACAACTCCACTGAGCTTCCTTTGTCAGGGCCGGCCTCCGGGCTGGTTATAACGTCCACACCGGCCGGGAGATTTGTCTGCGGCCGGACCGTAAGCCCGCCGACCCGATAAGCGGAGGCTCACGCTACGTCGCCTACATCGACTCGCTACCGTTCCGGGAGGGAACACCCCTAGCCCGGGGCCGACTCGAGCACACCAACCGAGGTGGCGCCTTCGAGTCCAGCCTTGGCACCCCCGATCGCCAAGTCTTCATGGCTGCCGGCGACACCCTAGGGCCTTCGAGAACGACTCGGGACAAGTACACGGAAGACATCTCCTCCGACGAGCTCTCTGCTGATGCTCCACCAAACGAGAACCCGCGGACAGAGATGCTCTACGCGAGCGTAACCGGAAGCATAGCGAGCGTCGCCGGCGCCTTCGCGACAACTTCCGTGTCCGCAACCTTGCGGAAGCTCTCGAGGCGGTCGAGAGCGAGTACACACTACCCCCGAGCAATGCCTCATGTCGATCACGGCGATCGCACGCCGGGCTCGGGGCATACGCGCCGGAGAGGTCATCGCCAAGCTCGGCGAAGACGCCTACTTCATGCGGGTCGACGACGGAGTCAACCGGCCTCCTCCGGCCGGACCCCGCGACAACGAAGTCACAAGTCGCAGCAACAACGGTCCTAACCGTACTCGAGCCGACCTCCCGGCCGAGCCAAACCATCATCGCTCCAACGGCGGCGGGCCTTCACGGCGCGATAACGACAACCGCGATGTCGTCCCCCACCGTGCTCGGGCCGGTGGCGGCGGCAACGACCCCGATGGCGGCGGCGGCGACGGGGGAAGCTCCAACCATGGAGCCAACGGGCGGGCCGGTGGCGGCGGCGCCGCGGTGGCCGAGGCCACGCGAACGACCACGCCTCCGGCGCCTCGCGGGCGGCTACGACGCTCGCCGGAGGATCGAGGAGCGCGGCGGAAGAAGTCGACCACCGCGGTCGAGGGCGACGGCTTCCCCGCCTTCTCACCTCGACTTCGCAACTTGCTCCTCCCCGACAAGTTCAAACCCTTGGGGATCACCAAGTACGATGCGAAGCAGATCCCATCCGGTGGCTCGGGTGCTACGCCCTCTCCATCGAGAACGGCGGCGGCAACGGCGACACCAAGTGCCTCTACTTCCCCTTCGCTTGGACCAAGCACCACTCACATGGCTCGAGTCGGCCGGACAAGCACTCGATCGACAAGTGGGACCGAGCGAAGGAGCGAGTTCACCGGCAACTTCGCGAGCGCCATGGGCCGATCGGGTACTCGCATGGACCCGGCCATGATCAAGCGAGGAATAAGGCAAGACCCTCCGCAAGTACATGTGCCACTTTTTCGACAAGCGCGCTACCGTCGTCGACGTCACCGACAAGGAGGTCATCGATCTCTTCCAAGACGATCTCTATCACCGCCGCACCTTCGAGGACTTTGGTCGCCGCCACCCCGAGGTCCATCCCCCACCTCAAGGACATGATCACGTCCTGGGCGGATGAAGAAGACAAGGCTAACGCCAAGTACGACGCCATTCGCGGCAAGAGCAAGCAGAACCGGGCGGCGGCAGCGGCAACAACGTGAACCAAGGCGGTCGCAACAACAACAACAACAACAACAACAAGCTACTCGGGTCCCAACCGCAAGCGCAAGCCGGACAACACTTGTCGCGGCTATCCGGCGCCTGCGAAAGGGAACTCAAAGAAGAACTCCGGCGGTTTCAAAGACCCGTCGAAGGAGAAGTGCCCGTGGCATCCAAACGGCAACCACACCACCGAGCGGTGCTACCAACTCAAGCATGCACTCGAAATATACGCCGAGCCACCACACCCTCATGACCGAAGGGCAAGAAGAAGTACGACGACAACAACGACTTCCGGGAGCCCGACAAGACCGTCAACGTCCTCTTCGGCGGGCTACCCGGCGGGAGCGGGAGCGAAGGCTACTCGCCGTGAAGTCATGTCCATTGAGCCAGCGGTCCCGACCCCTCTCAGGTGGTCGGAGGTACCCATCACCTTCTCCCGCGCGGATCAATGGACCAACTTCTCCGAACCAGGACGGTTCCCTCTCGTCCTGAAGCCGGTGGTCGCGGGCTCCAAGCTCAACAAGGTGCTTATCAACGGTGGAAGCGGGCTCAATGTCCTTTTCACCAAGACCTTGAAGAAAATGAAGCTCGACATCACTCACATGCTCACCAAGAGCAACACGCCTTTCTACGGCATCGTCCCCGGCAACGCGGCTATTCCACTGGGCTCAGTGGTCCTGCCAGTTACCTTCGGGGCATCTCGGGACAACTACCGTACCGAGTACATCAAGTTCGAGGTCGCGGACTTCGAGACTTCCTACCACGCCATCCTCGGCAGACCGGCCATCGCCAAGTTCATGGCGGTGCCCCACTACGGCCTACTTGGTACTCAAAATGCCAAGCCCACTCGGTGTACTCTCCCTTCAAGGGGACTTGAAGATCTCTCACGACTGCGACACAGAAGCCGTGGAGATCGCCTCTACGAACCAAGTACCCAACGCGATGATGGAGGTCTACGCCTCGTCGAAGAAGCTTGCTACAAGTGAACTCGACATCCCAGAGAAGTCTGACAGCGCCAACAAACCTCAGCCACCTGAGGAGGTACTCATCAAGACGATCGACCTCGGAACAGGCGATCCCAGCAAGACCACCACCATCGGGGCCGGCCTCGACCCAAAATAGGAAGACGCGCTCATCGGCTTCCTCCGGGCTAACCGCGACATCATCGCGTGGAAGCCGGTTGATATGCCGAGAGTGCCCGGGGAGCCGATTGAGCACGCGCCTCAACGTCGATCCTAAGGCCACCCCCAAGTGACAACACCTCCGACGCTTTGCCGACGACAGACGGGACGCCATCAAGAAGGAACTCGCCAAACTACTCGCGGCCGGCTTCATCAGAGAAGTTTTCCATCCTGAGTGGCTCGCCAACCCTGTCCTCGTCCGCAAGAAGAACTCGAACGAGTGGAGGATGTGCGTCGACTACACCGACCTCAACAAGCACTGCCCCAAGGACCCCTTCGGGTTGCCGCGGATTGATCAAGTCATCGACTCCACGGCGGGGGCGCGACCGCTCTCGCTTCCTCGACCGCTACTCCGGTACCACCGGATCGCGATCAAGGAAGAAGACCGAGGAGAAGACCATGTTCATCACCCCGTTTGGCGCGTATTGCAACACGACCATGTCCTTCGGGTTGAAGAACGCCGGCGCCACCTATCAACGAGCTATCCGGGCTGCTTCAAGAGGCAACTCAATAAGAACGTCGAAGCCTACGTGGATGACGTGGTCGTCAAGACCAGAGACTCCGGTACCCTCATCGACGACCTTGAAGAGACTTTCGCATCACTTCGCGCGAGTACCGCCGGAAGCTCAACCCGAACAAGTGTGCCTTCGGCGTACCTTCGGGCAAACTACTCGGCTTCATCATCGGCCCGGCGCGGCATTGAAGCCAACCCCCGAGAAGATCTCCGCCATCACCAGCATGAAAGCTCCCACGAGCATCAAAGACGTCCAGAAGCTGACCGGGTGCATGGCGGCACTGAACAGATTTATCTCGAGGCTCGGAGAACGGGGACTCCCCTTCTTCAAACTACTCAAGCATCAAGAGAAGTTCGTGTGGACTCCAGAGGCGGATCAAGCCCTTGCCCAGCTCAAGGGCTTCCTATCGAAGCCGCCGATCCTCACGGCTCCTCACAAGGGCGAGCGACTCTTGCTCTACCTCGCCGCGACTACTCATGTGGTCAGTACTGCCATCGTTGTCGAGCGGCAAGAAGACGGCCACGCCTACCCAGTCCAGCGCCCAGTCTACTTCGTCAGCGAGGTTCTATCAGAGTCCAAGGCACGCTATCGGCTGTGCGGAAGCTTCGTACGCGGTACTCATCACCTCGCGCAAGCTACGACACTACTTCCAAGAGTATTCGATCTCCGTTGTCACGGACTACCCGCTCGGCGACATCTGCGGAACCAAGATGCTACCGAAAGAATCTCCAAGTGGGCGGTCGAGTTCGGTGCCCTCACTATCGACTTCAAGCCACACACGGCCATCAAGTCGCGGGCACTAGTCGACTTCATGGCGAGTGGCGGGAGAACCGGCTACCAACCCCAACCGTGCGACCGAGCATTGGGTGATGTACTTCGACGGCTCACTCAACCTCGAGGGCGCAGGTGCAGGGGTACTCCTGATCTCTCCAACGGGTGAACAATTCAAGTACGTCCTACAGATCTTCTGGAAGGTCTCAAACAACGAAGCCGAATACGAAGCTCTCCTACACGGGCTCCGCCTCGCGGCTTCACTGGGCTTCAAGCGGCTACTAGTCTACGGTGACTCCGCAGTGGTCATCAACCAAGTCAACAAGTCCTGGGACCGCAACAAGGAGAACATTGACGCCAACTGCCTAGAAGTCCGCAAGCTCGAGAACAAGTTCTACGGCCTCGAGTTCCATCACATCGTCCGCGACAACAACGTTGCGGCGGACGTCCTCTCGAAGCTTGGATCCACCCGCGCTCAAGTACCCGGCGGGTGTCTTCGTTCATGAGCTTCACGCGCCATCCATCCCGGAGCCGGCGCCACCCACCATTGTCCCGGCTCACCCACCGGTGGGCGGAGAGGTCATGATGATCGACGTGGACTGGAGGCAACCCTTCATCGACTACCTCAGCGAGCAGAAGGTTCCCTCCGACAAGAACTTGGCCGAGCAACTCATCCGCCGTGCCAAGTCCTACATCCTCGTCGGAGACAAGCTTTACAAGCGGGGTGCATCTTCTGGAGTACTCATGAAGTGCATCCCTCGGGAAGAAGGCAAGGACGTCTTGGAGGAGATCCACAAGGGCGTCTGCGGCAACCACGCGTCCTCACACACGGCGGTCGGCAAAGTCTTACGGCGGGCTTTCTATTGGCCCACGCGCCCGGGCGACGCGCGAAGAACTCGTCGAGAAGATGCCAAGGATGCCGGTACTTCGCCAAGCGAAGCAACACGTCCCGGCCTACAAGCTAGTCACCATACCACCAACCCGGCCCTTTGCCCGCGCGGGGGCTCGACATGATTGGGCCACCGCCAAGCGCGCCGGGGTGGTTTCAACAATCTCGGTGGCCATCGACAAGTTCACCAAGTGGATCGAAGTCAAGCCGGTAACATGCACCAAGGCTGACAGAGTACTCGACTTCCTGGATGAACTCGTACACCGCTACGGACTACCCCACCACATCATCACAGATCTGGGCTCCAACTTCAACAACCACCAGTTCTGGGAGTACTGCAAGAACAGTGGGATCGACGTCCGATATGTCTCAGTTGCCCATCCTCGGGCCAACGGACAAGTCGAGTGCGCGAACAGGATGGTGCTCGACGCTCTCAAGAAGCGGCTACATGACGCTGCTAACTCCAAAGGGGCAAGTGGATCAAGGAACTACCCAACGCACTCTGGGGGCTACGGACTCAGCCATCCAAGCCAACGGGGCAATCCCCTTATTTCCTGGTCTACGACTCCGAAGCAATCCTCCCTGCCGACGTCATATGGAACTCACCGGCAGTAGAGCACTACGACAAAGGCGTCTCAGAAGACAGCAGACGAGTTGACATCGACAGCCTCGAAGAAGTTCGCCGCGCCGCCCTCGTCCAATCGGGAAGCAAGGTACCTAGAGGGTATCCGACGCTACAATGATCGCAACGTCAAGGAACGCTCCTTCAACGTTGGTGATCTCGTCCTCCGCCGTATCCGAACACGGAAGGACTACACAAGCTCGGTTCCCCACGGGAAGGTCCCTTCACCGTCGCAAAGGTGACCGGGTCGGGCTCTTACCGCCTTCGGACACTTGAAGGCGAATACATCAACAACTCATGGAACGTCGACCGGCTCTGTCGATTCTACGCCTAGTCTACACGACTACTCCGGGGTTCAAGTCTACACGACTACATCAACACCCCAACGCCGTAAGCGGCCTCCGGGCCCCGGCCCCGGTCTCGGACTACTCCTCTCCGGGATCCGGCCCGTGCGGCTCCCTACGGATCCCGGGCCGCGACGAGCGTCAAGGACTCTAGCGGCGGTCTACCAAGAGACCACACCCTACGATCCGGCCCGCACGGCTACCTACGGATCTACGATCCGGCCTACACGGCTACCTACGGATCTCCGCGTAAGCGGCTACTCGCCCCTAGCACCACTCGACCGTAAGCGGCCTCCGGTCCGGCGACTACTGCGTAACTACGGCCCCGGCCATCCGGGTGTATTTCTTCGGTAATAAAGTTTGATCGTTCATCAACTTCTTTCTCGTCTACTCCCTTCAACGGGACTACCGCCGAGTACCACTACTCGCATCCACTCCACGATGGGGCTCCGCACTCCGAGATCGCGACTACGAGTACTCATTGCTAGAAACTTTCTTTCATTGATACTTAAGCAATTCATTATAATTGTTTTTGTACAACTTTGGCTACTAGCTATCTATTACGGGGCTACCGGAGATTAAGCTTATCAACTACTTGCTCCGCAATGGGAGCCATCTCGCTCCGGCGAGTTCCGCATACCTTGCTCATCGGTGCGGTTGGCGGCTACCCCCGCCGCCGACTACCTCCACCGGGGCCTTCGGGAAGTAGGACTTCATGAAGGCCAAGACCACGCTTCGGGATCGACCTCGCCATGTGCTTCACATAAGCCGCCGGCCGGCTTGGGGCTTCCTTGAGGCGATCCACCGGTGGAGCTATCTTGGGGCCGCCGGGTGCGGCACCAAGAGCCTCGCGATCGGCGGCGCGACTTCTTCAAGTTCCTTCGGTTGAGCCCGCGGCGCCTCGCAATCTTCATTCAACTTCGCAATGATTTGTAGCGGTTGACGAGATCGCGGTCGGATGCAATCCGGAGCTCCATGTGCTTCTCGCACTTGAAGGCAAGTTCTTTGTAGTCGAGCTCGAGTACCGGCGGGCTTCTTGCTCCCGGTAGAAGAGATTCCTCATGCTCGTCTCCGAGGACTTCGACTGCTCCACCGGCCCTCAAGCTGCGCAACACAAAGAACGATACGGTGGGTCGGACTACCTTTCGACCTCCAACAACTACCCGACAAGTCCAACGGCGTACCTTTGTTCTTGTTGCGAGAGGCCCTTGTTCTTCCGCACCAAGTCGTCGCCCTTTGCCCGCAGCTCATGTATGTCATTGTGATATTTGGCGAGAGGCGGCGTCGAGCTTAGACCGCACGGTAGCCGCGTGCTTCCGCGACTTCACAAGCCGATCCTCTAGTGCCTCGGCCGGAGCACCGCGTCACCAAAGCCCCGCAACATGTTGGACTTCTCGTGGGACCTCTCCACGACGTCCGCACGGACAACACATGTCAATGAGTACTCAACAAAAGAGGATTGACTACTCGAAGCTACGCCTACTTACCTTCATCCATTGCTCGGCACGGCGGACCGCCTCCGGGTGCCGGCCACCATTGCGGGGTCCACCGGATCGTCCGCGAGCAGCTCCACTCCGCCACGACTACTCGAGGTGGCCTCCGTCATCGGCGCGAGCGGATGGGCTCGCGTCCGGATCTCCGGGGAGCGGATAGCCACCTCCGAGCGACCTGCGGCGACATGGTGACCTCCTCTCCTCTGGCCGCCACGGCGGCTTCCTCGACGACTTCCTCCATGGGCTCGGGGGCTCCTCCGGCAGCCTCCGGCACGCCAGGTGTCGACTTCTGCATTGGCACTCCCGCAGGGATGTCACTCCTCTCGGCCTCGGCACCTGTCAAAGAGAAGACAAGTGTATTAGCGACCACGACTACTCCTCGAGGAGCTCCACAGCCTCAGAAGAGTACTCACCTTCGACTACGGCGGCCTCCGGCAGCGGCGCTTCGCTAGCCGGCGGCTCGGGCACCACACGGAAAGCGAGGAGCGGACTCCTCGGCGGGCGGCGCGAATTCTCCCGCCACCATCGAAGAGGGTTCACCCCCCCTCCCGGGACGGATCCGTCGATTTCTGCGAAGCACACACAATTGGTCGTCGGTCAACCTCGACTACTACAACAAGTACTACTCGGGAAGATGCGGTACTTACAAGTTTGACCGGACTATTGTCACGGCCGGGGCACCGAGGATGCGGCAATGTCTACCGGTCTACCCTCGGCGGGCACCTCCTCCCGCGCCCCTGCGGCCACCACCTCCCTCGCGAAGCAACGGCGGCCGGGCGCGGTCCCCTCTGCGCTCCCGTAGTCACCACCTCTTCCACGGCGGCGGCTACGGGCTCCGTGCTCTCCGTGGAGCGGGGGGCCGGCGCTCCAAGCCGCGCCAAGAGCTCTTCGACGGTGGGGGGTGGACTACGACTTCCGGCCGACTCCCCCCACCGTGTCCCATCCGCCTTCGTCGCCCTCCTCGACGGGCTCCGCTGGCGGCACCTCCTGCATATAAGGAAAACTACTCATCAGCAAGCGTACTCATACAATGGGTACTCGACTACTCTAGTCAAGACATCTTACCTCTTGAGGCGTGGTCTCCGTGACGTTCATCTTCTCCGTCACCCGCTTGCGGGCGGGGTTGCGCGGCTTCCATGGCGGCGCAGCCAGACTAGCCTCCAGGCTAGTCGGCAGGTCTTGCACAAGAGGCACATGAGGTAAGCCTGGACGACTAAACCTCGACCGCAACTGAAAGCGGTCCTGCAATATCTCCTCCTCGTCGTCGTCGTCGTCGGCGGCGGTGTCCTCCACGATGACGGTATCATCGCCTTCGCCGACTTCTCGCCGCTCTTTGTCTTTGGCTTTCCCTTCTGCGGGGTCTCGATTCCATGAGGGGGCGACGCGGCTCGGAGACGAACATTTTCACGTCCTCCTACAAGGCACAAGACCTCGGCACGACTACTCCAAGCAAGGACTACTCGACCTAGGGGAGTACGACTACTCACCTCCTTTGGCGGGCGCGCGGCGGAGTACTCCTGGACAGGGCACGCCGTGTACGGCCGGCATATCCTTGAAGATCCGCGTCAGCCTCTCGATGATGTCGTCATCGTCCATCTCGCCTCCGGGCATCCGCGACGTGTCGTCGTCGCCGGTGTACTCAAAGCCAAGGGTGTCGCGGGCCATCAACGGCTGCACCCTCCGCTTCATGAAACTGAAGGCCACGTGTTCGGCCCTTAGTCCAGCTCCTCTGAGCACCTTGATGCGTGCCAGCAGCTCGGGGAGCTGGATCCCTCCTGCATTGTGGGTTCCGTGTTCCACCAGTCGCGGTGCCTGGGCTGCCTTCCGCTCGGCTTCGGCAGGCCGGGGTGGTGGTTCGTGATGTAGAACCACCTCGCCTTCCAATCGGCGTTGGAGTCAACGAGCTTGTACTCCGTGCACGCTCGGCGGCGTCTTCTCTCAACTGGATGCCGGCCCCTCCGACTACTCTTGGATTGTTGGCGCTCGGCTGCGGCTTCACCCGGAAGAATTTTCGGAAGAGGATCCAGTGCGGCTTGATTCCAAGGAAAGCTTCACAAAAATGAACGAAGACCGCGGTATGGAAAATACCGTTAGGGTTCAGATTGAGGTACTCGACTCCGTAGTACCCGAGGAGACCCTTGGAGAAATCACTAGCGGGAGCGCGAGTCCGCGCTCCATGAACCGCGCAAACATTGGAATCTCGTCTTCGGCTTTCTCCATCGGATATGGATCTCCGGCGGCGGCCCTCCACATATCAACTTCTTTTTCCGGATAAATTCGCCGTTCGGGAGGGCCAAGGGATCTTCGGTCTTCACCTTTGACTTCTTCCACTCACGGCTTGGATCTGCTCGCGGTGGAGACATCGGCGGCGCGCTGCTCCAGTGGCAGCCGCGGCGGCCTCTTCGCGGCCCCTCTTCTTCCCGGCGGCCTTCGCAGACTTGGACGGTGAAGGCTTCATTCTCCAAGTACAGGGCGTCTTCACGCGCATCCGCTCGGGGGCTACCCTAAAAGCTCTGGGTGGCGGCGCACTTGGATCTACTACGGCGGCGGCAAGATGCGCCGGAAGTAGATCTACCTCGAATCGAATCGAAATGACTGCAGCTCAGATGGGTGAAAAACCCTAAGGGTTTTGGCTTCTATTTATAAGTCAAACCGGTTCCGCAACGGCCGGCTGGATAAGTCCACGCGCGGCTGACTCAGCGGCTAAGCGCGGCTCTTCGCATTCTACTAGTCGACGCGCCTCACCTCGGGGGCTCGGCTACTTCTACTCGACTACCTGGGAAGCGACAAGACTCAGGAGCATCTCAGGACACATTCTTCAAGATGACCCTTCAATTCGAGAGGAAGTACTCGACTCAAGGCTCGGGGGCTCCGTGCCATGTGTCCTTCGGTTTTTTCTCTCCGGATTTTTCGGGATTTTCTTGCCAAGACTTCAGATGGACCCTCAGCCAGAGCCTGCGGCTCAACCTAAGGCTCGGGGGCTACTCCATATGGAGTGCGATTTTGCAATCGCACCTCCATATCAGCTCCGGCTTCAAGACAAGACGGGCATTTCTTGAAGACCTTCGAAGGCGGGACTCAAGGACGCTTGGGACTATTCGAGAAGACTTCAAGATTGCTCAAACATCGTTCGGAGACACGGAGTACATTCCGGCCTCGGGATGCTTCGACTACTCTTGAGGACTTTTGACTTGTAGTACTCGGGGACGCTTGAGGACTACTCGTTAAGGCCGTCAAGACTACTTGAAGCTATCCTTCTCGACTACAAAGTACTCGGGGGCTTGTCGTATGGACCTCCCCGGGCCCACTACCTCGGTGGGTACCGGGACCGACTACTCGGTGGGCCCCCGGGACTACCGGCTTGCGCTACACGTCACCCGATGGCGTGTAGCACAAGGACTACAAAGGATTAGTACTCGGTTAGGGAGGCCGTACATGTTCCGCATCGTATGAAGGACTCCTAGACGTACTCGACTAGTACTCTCTCCCTACTCCGACTTGTAACCCCGCCTCCCGGACTATATAAGGTGAGGCGGGGACCGATCTCTAGCATCCAATCACATCTCATACAACCCACGGCGCACTATTGCACCATCTTGTAATCGTGCCCAATCAATCCGAGCTACGCGGCATACGGGACGTAGGGTATTATGCACCTCGCGGCCCGAACCTCGTCTAAATTGTGTGCCACGTGTCTCTTCCTTCGAGTTACCGATCTCGGCGAGGTCACATTCATCTACTTCGGGTACTCCCCTTAGTAGGTTGCCGGTCTAAAACACCGACACCTCCCTAAGAAGATGCGACGACAGCAGAGATGTGGAGGTGGCGTCGGCGACCCTCTTTCCTCATGCAGCATTTGTTCGGCGTCCTCGGCGTAGCTCCTCCACTGGTGAGCCATGTGGGGTGCGCGGCCTCACTGTCTTGCGGCACGTGGGCGAAGGCTTCGCGTCCAGGGAGGAGCAAGGGGAGGCCCTCTCCGTCTGGCCGGATCCCACCGCCCCTCCCCT
Organism: Cenchrus americanus; assembly: GCA_947561735.1. Classification (NCBI taxonomy): domain Eukaryota; kingdom Viridiplantae; phylum Streptophyta; class Magnoliopsida; order Poales; family Poaceae; genus Cenchrus; species Cenchrus americanus. Next base: position 241,777,246 of record OX387245.1, read on the forward strand.
GTAGTCGGCGTGTTGTGGCCGGATCTAGACGGCACGCCTGCCCAGCAGCCGACGCGTGGTGGTGGCGGACTCTCTCCTCCCTCGACGGCGGTGGCGGCCGTGGTGGCAGCGGTGTCTGCATGGTGGTGGCTGCGGGCGCAGCGACATCGTGGTGGTGGTGGCGTCGTCGATGGCAGCGGCCTGCGGTGTTGGCAGCTTGGTGGTGGCCTCCTCCCTAAGAAGATGTGACAACAGCAGAGATGTGGAGGTGGCGTCGGCGGCCCTCCTTCATGGTGTAGCATTCGTCTGGTGTCCTCGACGTAGCTCCTCCTCCAGCGAGCTGTGGCATGGGGGCACATGGCCTCCCTTTTTGACGGCACGTGGGCGGGGGCTTCAACTCTTCTTTTTAGTTTTTGAGAAAATGTTTGATGTGTGTCCGGGAGGAGCACAACAGCAACACTTCCACATTGTTTCTACCGCCCCACCGTCAGTACCTTTATTTTGTCGTGCGCCATCCCTAACGCACGACAAAGGTCTTTTTCCATGCGTGCGACAAAAAGCACATGGCAAAGGTCGTTTTCCGGGTAAAGCGCTACCATATGGCCTTTGTCGTGCGTTTCCGAGAAAAATGCACGACAAAGGCTTTGCCATGCTCCCAAAACACACGGTAAAGTCTTTGTTTCCCGTAGTGAGAATGTGATAGAATTCGATCAACTTAGCTCTATCAACATCAAGGAAGGGACTATACACTGGTGGAGAGCGAGGCTTTGGTTCGGGCCTTTAGTCCCGGTTCAACTTTGGAGCCGGAACTAAAGTCCTTTCGTCGACGTGACCCGAAATGCTCGTTGTAGTCGCCCCCCCTTTAGTCCCAGTTCGTATTACGAACTATGACAAAAGGGGGGCTCCCAACGGCTCCATGCGGCAACAATTGCCCCGGGCCTTTAGTCCCAACTGGTGTCACGAGCCGAGACTAAAGGGTACCTCTTTAGCCTCGGCTCGTAACACCACCCGAGACTAAAGCATTAGTCCCGGCTGGTCTTACGAGTCTCGGCTCGTAACACCGGCGGGACTAAAGGCCGGGGGCAATATAACACCCGTACCTCCTTCTTCCTCCTCCACCCGAGCCATTCACCGCAGCAACACCTGCGAGCTCAAGCTCCTCCCCTCCATGGCGACTCAAGCCTAGGGTGGTGCTTTGCGATTTTTTTCTTCATTAGTTTGTGAAGATTTCTCTCCTCCAAGGTGTTGTAAAGGTTGGAATCTTCATCCTCCCTTCATTTGTGGTGATTAAATTTTGTTTTATGGTTTATAGATGGAGAAAATAGAAATGTTAATTTGTAGCTAGGTAGGAGGAGCTTAAATTAATTAGAGAGATGAGATTTTGTATATACACGTGAAGATGTAGTTAGGATGGTACTTGCATTGTTCCTTCTTTTATTAAAATCTTGTTTTTCATAATATTGAATTTTCTTGTACATATATATAGTTTATAAAATATATGCTCATAAAAGAAGCCATACCGAAAATGTACTAGGTATTTCCATTCTTTCATTGTTTAGAAATTATTTTATTCTAGGTAGCCATTGGAGGAAATAGAAGATTAAATTATTTTGTTAAGTATGTTTTTATTTTTATATAGAATAAATGTAAGAATTCTCTTATTTTCTTGTTTTTCATAAATTTGAATTTTACTTGTACATATAGTTTATAAAATATATGCTCATAAAGAAAAATAGACATACAAAAAATGTACTAGGTATATATTTCCATTATTTCATTGTTTAGAAATGCTTTTATTTCTAGGTTGCTATAGGAGGAAATAGAAGATTAAGTTCTTTTATTAAGTATTTTTTTAGTTTTATATACAGTAAATGAAAGCATTTTCTTTTTTCTTGTTTTTGATACGGAGCCCCATGTCCTAATTAGCTACAGTTTCACCTCATGGGCTACGTGGGGACTGCTTACAGCTCCGTGAGGTGGGACTGTAGCTAGATAGGAGATGTAGCGCATGTGTGGTACTGTAAGTGGGTGAGTGAGGTGAATATGACGGTGAGGTGAGACTGTTGTAGTTCCTAGAGCATCTAGGTCTTCTGAGTGATTGGTTTGTAAAGGTTATGTATAGTAATAAAATTGTTGAATTCTATCCCCTTATGTTTTTTTATTTATGCATATATTGAATCCAATCTATATATATGTAGGTATATGTGTACATATAGGTTATAAAATACAGTGTTGAATTCTGTGGCCCCTTCTATTTCTAGGTTGCTATAGGAGAAGATAGAAGATTAATTTCTTTTATTAAGTATTTTTTTAGTTTTATAGACAATAAATTTAAGTATTTTCTTTTTTCTTGTTTTTGATACAGAGCCTCACGTCCTAATTAGCTACAGTTTAACGTCACGGGCTACATGGGGACTGCCTGCAGCTCCGTGACGTTGGACTGTAGCTAGATAGGAGGTGAAGCGCATGTGTAGTACTGTAAGTGGGAGAGTCATGTGTATATGACGGTGAGGTGAGACTATTGTAGTTCCCGGAGCATCTAGGTCTTCTGAGTCACTGGTTCATAAAGGTTATGTACAGTAACAGTTCCTTTTGTTTTTCTATTTATGCATATATTGAATCCAATGTATATATGCAAACTAATCCTATTTTCTGTGAATAATGTGTGTTATTTTGATTTGGATATAGTTTGAGCTAACAATGTCGTCGTCAAGTGGTGTTGGAAATAGCGTCTGTGGCCGTGGCATAGTCCGTTGCCGTCGCGGGCGTGGTGGCCGTGGCATTGGCCATGCAGGTCTTGGTGGCCGTGGAGGTGGTTTTGGAGGCCCCGTTGCCTCTACGTCTAAGATTGCACTTTCACCGCGAGATTACCTTACCAATGGGTGATCCAGGACGTGTAGCTAACGTGGTAATATAGGAATTGAAATTAATTTGCTTTACATAGAATTTTTTTTTATTTCATATGGACATCTCAGAGAAAGGAAACAACGTCTCGTCGAACACGACATGGCGAGAGACGATGATCTGATTTGAATGGAGATCAAGGCATCGATATCCTTTATGATCAGATGAGTACCCAAGGAAAACACATAGTGAGAAATGAGGTGATAATTTATGTGGAGCTGTGGATGACAAGTTGGGATAGCACGCACAGCCAACACACGAAGGTGGGCGTAGGATGGTTGTGTGCCATGAAGAGCGAAGATGGGAGTCTGGCTGTCCAGGGTTTTAGTGGGATGACGATTCAGGAGATATGTGGCTGTGTGATGAGAGTCAGCCCAATAAACAGGAGGGGGACTGGCCTGGGACAGAAGGGACCGCACAATATTGTTAATTGTGCGAAGGATGCGCTCAGCACGTCCGTTCTGCTGGGAGGTGTATGGGCACGATATCCGGAAGGTGACCCCATGAGTGAGGAAGAACGTGCGTGCCAAGGAGTGGTCAAACTCGCGACCGTTGTCGCACAGAACCGCCTTAATGGAGGAGTCAAATTGTGTGCGCACATAAGAGAAAAAAGTAGAAATGACACAGAAAGTATCGGATTTAAGGCGCAATGGAAAGGTCCAGGTGTAAGGAGTGCAGTAATCAAGAAAAACTAAATAATATTTATAGCCCGATACACTGACAATTGGTGATGTCCAAAGATCACAATGAATTAAATCAAAAGGATGAGCAGCACGTGAATTTGACACACTAAATGGTAGACGCACGTGGGGACCTAGCTGACAAGCATGACAAATGTGATGAACTGACTGCTTATTATATGAAATTGCATTGGAACTAATAAGTTTGGATAAAGCCGCGTGACCAAGATGACCAAGGCGGCGGTGCCAAAGCGAAGTGGGTGATGCGGTGGTGGCGAGGGCACTGGTGGTGCTGGATGGTGCGGGAAAGAACGGGTAGAGGTCACCCGTGCTATTGCACCTGGAGATCACGCTCCGTGTCTGAAGGTCCTTCACAGATAGGCCAAAAGGATCAAATTCGATGGAACAATTATTATAAGTAGTGAAATGACGTACGGAGATTAAATTCTTTTCGGTGAAACTAAAACATTAGAAAGAACAAGAGGACGTCGTGCTGTAGAGAAAGAGTGGGACCCAACCGATGTAACGGGAAGCAAAGCTCCGTTACCCACAATGATAGATGAAGGACTAGATAACAATGGAGGGTGAAGGTGGGATAGTATACGAGCATTGTTGACCATATGAGCACCGGCACCGGAGTCAGCATACCATTCGCTCGATGGAGGAGGCGTCAGCGTCATGGTGTTGAAGTTGTGGACAAGTGCTGACGGATCCCATGACGCTCCCTACATGGGTGTCCATTGCTGCTGCTGCTGCGGCGGCAAGGGTCCTCCGTAGCCGAACCCATGAGGAGGGGCGATGCAGTACGGTTGCTGCTGTGGCATGTACTGCTGCTGGGCGAGGTACGCGAGCAGCGCCGGACGGAACGGCGCCCCAGAGACGTGTCCAGCAGGAGCCTGGCCACCAGTCGGTGGGCATGGCCAAAATTGGACATGGCCCGCCCATGGATTGTAGACGTGCGCCATAGGGAAGTTGCCGCCTCCCTGCTGCTGGTGGTTGCCGCCCTGCTGCTGCTGGTTGCGGCCGCGGCCGCCACGCCGACGGCCGTTTCGCTGGCCGTTTTGGCCGCCTTGGCCACCGGGAGTCCGGCCGCCGTGGCCATAGGCGCCCGAAGACAGCTCGCCGGCCTTGGCCATGGCCGCCGCCCTGATCGTGGTTGCCAGGGGCGCGCGGAGCTGCGGCGAGGGCGGTGGGTTGGAGGCCCCAGCGGCCTCGCCGGCTGCAAGGTCGTTGATGTCGATCTCCTCGAGTAGCAGAAGTGTGCGAGCCCCTCGAAGGTGGAAAAAGGCTGCCGAATCTTGAGGTTGGAGACCATGGGCTGGAATTTCCCAGTTGAGGCCGCAAAGCAAGGTGAAGACCATGGTGCGGTCGCCGATCGGATCACTGTAGTCGCTGAGGGTGGCCGCCATCGTCTCGAGACGGCGGCAAAAATCGGTGATCGAGGGGCGGCAAAAATCGGTGATCGAGGCCGCACCCTGTTTCGCCGTGCGAAACTCCGCCGAGAGTAGTAGAGCGCGTGATTTGCGCTGGCCGAGGAATTCGTTCTCGAGGTAGACCCAGGCACCGCGAGCGTTAGGCTTGCGGTTCATCGTCGCCTGCTGCAGATCGGCGTGGGGTGCAGTCCATCTGCACCCACACCGGGCGATCGGCATTGACGACGTCCGAAAGGACGTGATCCGTGAGGGCATACTTGCCCAAGACGGTGAGGAAGAGGGCGCGCCACCGGTTGTAGTCGTCGTTGGCGCGATCCAACACCAAAGGTACGAGGACCATGATGTTGAGGACGGCGATGGCGGCGGCATGAACGGCGGCGTATTTGGCATCATACGCGTCGAGTGCCGCGGCCCGATCGGCTGCCGCCTGACGGCGGCGTGCGGCCTCGGCCTTGCGTTCGCGCGTTTCGCGCGCCTCGCGATCCAGGCGCTCGGCGTCGGTCTCTGCCATGACGAGGTGGAGGCGATCGGTGCTATCGCGGGCGCGTGCGTTCGCGCGAGGGTAGGAGGGCGCCTGCTGGCCAGCGATCGGACGCCTGGCGGCGGCGACGACGCGATCTCAGATGGAGACGGGCGCTATTAGCGGAAGCAAAAAAACAGAAAAGGAACGTAACCTCTCGTGATACCATGATAGAGAATGATTTGGGGAATTCTCCTTGATTATTGTGATGAGTCAGGGTACATATATATAGGCATGGTGGACGGGCCCACTTGCCATATTACATTCCAGCACTTACTATGAAATTATTGTCGTTGTTCAAATGTACTATTAGGAAAATAATTTTGCAATATTTTTAGAACTTTACACCTTATGATTCCATATATTTGAGCTTATTTACACAGTTACACCACATATGTACAACCGATTACCGAATAAATGGGCTACAATCTCAAGTCTATAGGTGGTAATAGATGATTCCCTTGACTGAGAAGGTGAGATCAGGATCCGATCAACAAAACCCAAAATTGCAACTAGACCTTTGTTTGCAAAGGTATAAATGCCTTCAAGCTGTTCAACTGCTATCAGGTCATCGTTGTCCTGTGACTCCACTCTACCGGTCCGCTGTCAATGTGAATCCGGCGCTGCGATCATTCGTTGGCCCAGGAATGTCTTCTCAGGTTGTTGCTAGCTGATGAGTTCCCACCGAGGCTGCCACCATCAAACTCATGCATTGCAGCCACTACTAAAAATCCTCATGGTTACTACATACTACCCATCCTGACATCTGCTCAATATATAGTGGATACATCTAGTAGGGAGATACACACAAGACAAAAAGAGACCACCGCTGCAAAGGCGCGCGCTAACGTAACTTTTTTTATTCTAGAAAAAAAAAACTCTCGGCAAAGCTCTCACGACAAACAATTTCATGGCAAAGGAGCCGCACCTCGAGCTCACGACAAACATATGTCATGAGTGCTCCTGGGCTCTCGGCAAAATTTTTGCAAAAGAATAAAAAAGAAATCCCAAGCACTGCGACCCCCATCGGTTGGCTGCCATGGTTCTCCCTGACACCCCCTTTCCGCATCGACTGCCGCATGCCACCACCAGAGCGTGGGGAAGAAGGTTGTCAACGACGGAGACGAGGGAAACCGCCACCCCTTCGTCGAATATGCCGCTCCTCCTTATGCGTCACCGTCGGATCTCCTCACGTCGGCCACCGAGGGTGAGGAGCTCGAGGCCATGCCAGGGAGGGAGCTCAAGGCTACGCTTGGGAGGCCGCCATCCATGCATTGCCGTCGCACCTCGCCGGGATAGCCGCCGTCCATGCGTCCATGTGCTGGCCACAGAGAGGGGAGCTTGAGACCACGCTGGGGAGGGAGCTCGAGGCCGTGTCGATTGGGAGCTCATGGCCGCGCTAGGGAGGGAGTTCGTGTTCGCGCCGGAGAGACCACTACCCATGTGGTGCTGCCGCACCTTGCCTGGGAGGCTGCTGTCCATGTGCCTGCCACCAAGGGAAGGGGGCAGATCTAAGGTATGGCGAGGGGGAGGGGACGGGAGGAAGGGGCAGCGGCGGTTGAGGTGTTTAGGCCGGGTGGCGGGGGTATATATGTTTAGGGTTTAAGGGGTAATGTGGGATGATGGGCCGGCAGGCCCAATTGCTGCTTTGCCGAGTGCTATATTTCAGCCCACGTTAAAGTTTTGTTTTCTAAAAATTACATCAAATGCATTTATTACTTAAATATAGCAAATAAATTCAAAATTGTACCACATTTTTACAAAGAATACCAAATGATATATGTAGAGATTAGAAAATTTTATTAATTCAAATTCTAATTTGAACTTCACTTTGCCTACAAACCTAGTCACATCCTTCGTAACTCTATGAAACTTCTTCGTAGACATTACGGTTTCTAAGCATCGTGCGTGACAAAATGTGTGAAACTCACTCGATTTTTACCACAACCACCTTGTATGATAACATGAGATATTGACAAATTTCATGATTTTTAGACTTCATTTGTGTTTTCTGGAATTTTAAAATCATCGGGGTGCGCGTCTATATGATCGTGTTTCCTTGACAAGATTTTGGATCTTCCTTTTCATTTTATGGGTAAGGTATCAAAATTGGCTAAACAAAATAATATCATATTTCCACTTATTTCCTTCTATTATTTCCTACTATTATTTGAATAAGTTTGAGTTTAAATTTGACTTGACTCAAAAAATTGCTTGAACTACAATTAATAAGTTAGATATAAAAAATAAATACAAAAATGTATCAAATTTTAACGTGGAGTAACACATATTGTACGAGGAGCGTAGAAAAAGATTAGGGTATAGAAGATAAATATAGCTATGAGTTGCTTCACAAATGTCCTTTCTATATTCAATCGAAAAAGAAAACACGTATTTACACTGAAAAATTTGAAATGCTTCCTTACTAAAAGTTGTAAATATTTTTGATATGTACAATTATGATATAATGTTTTTCTTCATCAAATATTTTAAGGTGGGAAGAGGGTTTTTTTGCTGAGGACGGGAAAGCACACGGCAAAAGTAATGCAAAGGAGATTTTCCCGTGAGCCCAACAAAAAGCTCACGGCAAAAATTTGCGCTCACCGCATACTCCTGTTTTCCGGTAGTGGGTGCATTAATATCTTTAATATCCGTTCAGTGCAATTTAATTTCTTCGGCTGTTCACGGTTGGCTGATCGCGCTGGAGTAGAAAGGCAAAGTTCAGATGATGTGTACATATTACTGACTGTTCTACCAAAAAAACCATTTTTCATATGTGCTGGACCTCTTAAGTCTGAACCACCCCCACGCTAAGCCATAGGGTGTGAAAGAATAAAACGTACTAGGCAAATATATATAAGAAATTTGACAACATGTGTTCTTATTCTTGATGAATGCGTGCGGTAAATTTCTTTTTGAGGTTAAAATTGGCTAATGAATAATGATCAATCTACATATATTCGAGTTTGTAATTAACCTGATGGGAATTCTGAAGAGGTTACAGATTTTTTGGTATGCACAAGAATTGAATAATACTTCGACTAATTATTGCTGATGTAGGCGGTAATAGATAGTTAATAAACAGGTAATCACCCTCAGTCCCCTCCAATGCCCATCAGACCTGTTAGTAAGGGGTTTAACCGAACAAGGTCGTACTGTATTGAGTAGCCAAAGGATGAGACATGGTGATCATGAATAGATCTAATGAGATTATTCCTTATTTGACCCTCAAAACCTCACCTATCCCTTCCTTAACCCGGAAAACTTTTCGTTCCCCATTTGACCCTGAGTACAACTTTCATTCCTTTCTTGACCTTCCGTCAGATTTTCCATCCTAGAATCGTTAACTGGCATGTGAAAAGACAACTTTGCCCCCTGTGGGGCCCACCAACCATATCCCTCCTTTGTCCATCCCCTTCTCCACCCGCAGGACCTGGACGTGCTCCGGTGGCACCCTTGGAGGGAGCAGCTCTTCGACGAGCCAGCAGCATCCCCAAGACAGCAATGTCGCGCCTCGCTCATTACGTGAAAAACTCACTTTGGTAACGGGCATAGATGGCCTTTAGTAATGGACAAAGCGTCTGTTACGGATCTAGCGTTACAAATGAGCGAAGGAAGCTGATAACATGTATTCATAACAGGCATCGAACAAACACCGTTACCACAACTAGTCACCAGTCATGTGAAATGGTTATTTCTCTGGGCCCATAGGGGACATTGGTAACGGCCGCCAACACCGAGCCCGTTACACGAACTCAACATTGGAGACGCGTGTTGTGAACCTGCTTCTCCTTTGTCTCGACGAAAGGAGACGTATCTTTTGCGCATGCGTCTCCTCTGTCTCAATGAAAGGAGATGCTTCTTGTGTACGCGCGTCTCCTATGTCTCGAAGAAAGAAGAAGCTTCTTGTGTACGCACGTCGTGTCTCGACGAAAGGAGACACGTCATGGCAATGCATGTCTCCACTATCTCGACGAATGGAGACACGTGTTGTGAACCTGAGTCTCCTCTGTCTCAGTGAAATGTAACTCATGCTGTGAACTCGTGTCCACGTATCCTATGGTCCTCCTATGTCCTGATTTCATATGCACTTAATTAAATTAGATCCATCATTCAAATTTCTAGAAATCCACAAAATTCACATATATCATATGACAAAATTTAGTATCATCATCTCACAAGTAAAGAAACATCGTTGACTTGACAACAATATCACATCCATAGTCCACTAGCGTGACAACAATATCACAAAATTCATGGGACAAGGAGGAATGCAAAAATTTCCTAAGAGTCAGCTATAATCTAATCCAACACAACATCATCAACATGAAATTTTCCTCCAGCTCTGATCACCTATGCCATGAAGAATGTGGCAGTTCTATTTCGAACGTACAACATCGTGTGTTTGTGGAGACAACACTCTGGTAGCTCAAATTTCTGGGTATAGTAATGTCACTAATCAAGAAACATATATAGGCGGTTACAAAACATGTGCAGTGCTAACAAGCTTCTTCAGCATCCGAGTGGCATATGTCTTTGAAGAGCCGGTGAACCGACTCTTTATCCTTTCAAGTAACTCTGTAGCAAAAGCACAACCTTCGATTGAGCTCATAAGTGAGGGCTCAATCGTGTTCTTTATAAAAGCCATGCACTTTTTGTTAGCTGTGATCCACTTTTTATTGGCAATAGATCACGACAACTCTAAAGGGGCATAATCCCTTTCTTTCCTTTCCCATTCAACATCATCATCTTTTTCCTCTCTCACTGGCTTAGGTGGCTGAACTGGCTGTGGTTTCTTGATTACCCAGTCAAGCTCTGCAAAAACGAAAGCCAGGTAGACCTTTCTGCTCCATTCTTTGTGATTGTCAGTATTGAGGATTGGAACTGAGCTGATGGAGTTGATCAAGTTGAACCTTTTTGAAAACCACAATAAATTGAGATCCATAACAACAATTGCATGCATTAATCCAACATTGATCACAATTAAAACATACAAGTGTTATGCAATTAAATATACATCACCGTTGGGCAAAAAATAGAAATAAATGCACAAAAACAACCTTTTAATCATGATAATGTTATTAACAATGTTGGTCAGTAAATAACAGGATCATAATTACCAGAATAATCATTTTAACATACTCTTTTAAATTTAATTTTCCTATTGGTTCCAATTAAATTTAAAAAACAAGCATCACGTTAATCAATTCGTAGCAGAAACATGAATAAAATTCATGAAAGAAACATACATTCCGCCACTTTTCTAATCCATAGGCAAATAACTTATTGGTTCAATTTGAATAGAGATAAAAAATATACAAAATTTCATCAAAGTTCATACATATATGCTTCTAAAACTAAGTAAAACTATTAATAAATGTCACTGTTGACAACTGTCATTTAGACCGACAAGGAAACCGAATCACGGTCGTTCTCCACACGTCCGTTGGGCCTAAGTCCCACAAATTAAACCGACAGACAGGCCGCCGAACCAGCCCATGCCACCCTTCTGCCTAGGCCGTATTTGGCCCAGTTAGTCATCTTCATTCGGCAGCCGACCGTGCGCATTGCGTGATAAAAAACCATGGCGTCGTCTCTGTTGAAATCCTAGCCTTATTTCTGTCTCCTCCCCCGCGTCTCACGCAGCACACCGGCAGCGGTGGGGTGGTGCGGCCTGTGGCCAGCTGGGCCAACGATGACGAGGAGCGCCAACCGGCATGCGACCGCGGCAGGTTCCCCTCTCCTTTTCTGTGTCCTTTCTTTCCTCTCCCCTTTCTTCCCTGGACTTGCGACTGCAAGATATAGAGAAATGGTGGCCGGGAAGGTTATGGCACCGCCGTGAATTCCCCACGAGGGAGGGTGCGTAGCCGTCGAGCGGATTAGCGATGGTGCCCTTTGGCCCAACCCGCACGACGGTGGAGGCCCGACGAGCACGTGGCCCACCCTATTTGTCCGCTCGGCGCGCGCCATTGTGACGCTGCCGACGGTGGTGGTGGCGGAGAGGTAGGCCCCACAGGTAGGTTCTCCTTTGCGCCCTTTGATCCGGATCTAGGGTTAGGGTTTCCATCTGTTTTCTTTGGTTTGATTCGATTTGAATTTCCTTTCTCCTTTTCTTTACTCTCAGATCTACAACCTAGATTGGTTACTTGTACCATTGATAGATTACGCGGATCCACTAGGTGCACATCTAGTCGGGTATATTTGTGACTGTGTGTGTTCATGATTCAGGTGAAATCGAGAGAGGGAGAGGGAAATGGGTGAGGGGAGAAATATACCTTCTCATGCTGAGGAGCTGGAGCCGGTGGCCATGTTGTAGATCTGCGCTAAGTCAGCGACGTGAAGTGCAGGGACTGCTCTGTGGCAGCGACGCGCAGTGCAGAGATGTCGACGTCGGCGGCGGTGCTTCCTGTCACTCCTATGCCCCTCTACAGATCGGATAGGGTTTGTCGGTGGAGTACAGTGGTTGGCGGCGAACCTCGTGACCTGAGCCTGCGACCCCCACCTCTCTTTATAACGTTGTGTGACAGGGGCTCGCCAACCATGTAGGTTTGGGCGCCCCGGATCAGTGTGTGAGATTTGATGGAGAGACGGTCATGAGGATCGGTGGGGGGAAGAAGCACGACCATTACTACATGGGCGACAGCCTTTTGGACACGGCCAGTACTCCCACTCTCGCGGCGGTAAAGGCAAAGAACACGGGGAATGCCCCTCCCATATGCCCACGGCCGTCGGCGGCACTGGTCGAGATGGAACGACTTAAGGTTATTTCTGATTTACTAATCGTTACTGAATTTCTACATATTTTCACTTTGCGTTGTAACATTGGGATGAACAATTGCAGGCGGCCTTAACCGCGGTCAAGCAGCGTGTGGAAGAATAGCAGGGGTAGCAGCAGCAGGTGGCCGATCAGGTGGCCCAGGCGATGGCCACACACCAGGCGGCGATGCAGCAGTGGGCGGCGATGCAGCAGTCACAGATGACCGCGCACATGCAAGCATGCATGCAAGCTTTTCAGAGTGGTCTACCGATGCCCCCGCCACCTGTGATGCCCCCGATGCCCACACCGATGATGCTCCCTCCCCCTGTGGGAGGTTCTCCTGTTGTCAGTTACTTGACATCTTTCTTCGTTCATTTCAAACATTAGAGACTTAGAGAACGTAGAGATTTAGACTCACTTTGAAACCTTGACAAAGTAGAGACTTAGACAATTTAGATTATAACTTGGACAACTTGATTTTTGTCTCACATGCCTTTTACTATTTTTTTTCAAAGAAGATATCGGCGGCATCGAATACTCTGCACGGGTCCCCAGCCTTGTCACCGGTGATCCAGCAGCAGTTGTTCCCATCGGAGTTCCGCACGTCGCCGCCTCAGTGAGCCGCACCTTTTTATTTGCATTGTGGACTTGTCTATGAACTGTGATGAACTATGTGCATTGTCGATGAATTGTGGACTTTTGTATGCACTTGTCGATGAACTTCGGACATCGGTGTGGATTTGTGATGGATATTATTATATATGATGCCTGTGGTGGATATTGTGACATATATGATGCATGTTGTGATATATATGATGCATGTGATGGATATTGTGATATATATGTCATATCTATGATTTTTGGAATTTTTGGACGTGAAAAACAGAAAAAAAATAGGTCAATTTGCCGTGCGCGGTGGGGCAGGCGCACGGCAAATTGACCTAAAATGGCTGCCAGAATAATCCCTTTGCCGTGCGCCTGGGGTGGCGCACGGCACATTGACCATTCTTTGTCGTGCGCCCCGCCACCAGACGCACGGCAAAGGTACTGGTGCACCGGGCGCCTGAACCAACCTTTGCCGTGCGCTGCGCCACGTGGCGCACGGCAAAGGGCACAGTCCACCGTGCGCCATGGACCAACCTTTGCCGTGCGCCGCTCCACTTGACGCACGGCAAAGGGCGAGGTCAACCATGCGCCTTGACCACTCTTTGCCGTGCGCCGATCCACATGGCGCAAGGCAAAGAGTACCACCGTCCCCGTGCGTGCTCAGCGGCGCACGGTAGAGACGGTGTAACGCCGTCTCCCCGCCGACGGTCGTCAACACCTTTCTTTGCCGTGCGTCACATATTACGCACGGCAAAGAACTGTGCCGTGCGTTGCCTTTTCCCAAGGTGCACGGAAAGGTCTTTGCCGGATAAAAATGCGCAAAATGCGCACGGCAAAGACTGTGCCGTGCGTATTCTAATCTTTGCCGTGGGCCGCGCGCGAATCCGGTAGTGTTTGGAGTTGGAACTAATACAACTATACACGGCTGTCCAACAAGGCCACGTGTTGTTGCAGCCGTGATCGAACCTGGCATTTCGCCTATGGCCATGGCAGCTTCGCTAGGAAGAGTATACAGCCGGTTCTAGCCCAATCCTGTGCGACGTATTTGCGTTAGGTTGTTTGCGTGTATGCACAGCCCACACTCATTTCCTGAGGTTTCCCAGATATGTAACCTTCACTACACATGAGTTTGTCGATCAACATGGCTCTAGCATCCATAACGGACTATCTCTATAGGCCTGTTTGGTACAGCTTCATGAGCAGTTTCACGAGCAGCTTCACAACTTCAATAGCCAAACAGCCAACTCTCTGCCTAACTCTCTGATCAGCTTCTTTGAAAACTCATTCTCACAGAGTTAAGCACATGGTGAAGCTGCCAAAACATGGCTCTCTCCCCCGCTCATGAAGTTGCTCATGGAGTTGTTTTCTAAAAAACAGCTCTACAGGTGAAGCTGAGCTGTGCCAAACGAGCCTTATATGTGTGTGTGGACCGGGTGGGCGGTCAGTACTAGAGTAGTACTCTACTACTGAAGATAAGTTCATTGACATTATTAACAGAACACCTACGATGAACATAAAAGCGGCACTCGGTGATACTCCGTTCTATAGATATCATTCATTGATCTTCAATTTCATTTAAATATTTTTTCATTTGAAGTCATCTTGAGGCTCAAATAATTGACATAATGTCCGGATCTCAGTTTTCGGTATCCAGATCTGGACAGTATCATTTTTCTGAGCCACAAGATAGCTTCAAATGAAAAAAGTTTGAACTAAAAAGTTGTAGATCTCCTCGAAAGCTACAAGTTTTGTATTAAGTTCATCTCATCCAAGTTAATACAAAAAAGTTACGATTTTTTGAAATACATTGACCCTAACCGCCATGGGCCATGGCGGTTGCAGGTGCTACATTACCAACAATCGTGACCCATGACGATTTGTCACTGTAGCTCCTGCAACCGCCGTGACCCATGGCGGTTTGGCCCTACCTCCATGGGTCACGGTGGTGGTAGGTTAGTTTTGCTAAATTTTGAAACGATAGTAAATTTGTTTCCAAAATGAATAATAAAATAAAAAATAAATTTTGTAAATCGACACGAGACTCAACATCGCTGCATTGGATTGAGACATTGATCCAAGCCATTATCACTCTGCCCAATCACATTGGGACGTCGACACGAGGCCACCACACACAACCAACAATATAGACTTTGTTTTATTTTTTCTTTTTTTAAAAGGAAACAAAAATAAAGAAGGTCATGTTTGGTAGGGAGGAATAGAAAACGCAAGAACGAAAGGAAACACAATAATGGCATGTAATGTTAATGGCATGTAATGTTCGTGGCAAAACAAAGGAACGAAAAAGAAAGGAATCAGATGATGTTTGGAACGTAGATTTGAAACACGGGAATCATATATTATGTAAATAATGAAAAGAATCAAAGTAACGGGAGTACCATTTTTTCATTCTTTTTTGTTTTGAAGTAATTCATTCTTTTTTTGTTTTCCCTCCTATATCCAAACTCCTCCGACGACTGGCCCTCCCACCACCGCGGCCCTCTCATCTTTTTTTTAACGGAAATGCTTCCGTCCGGGCGTCCGACGCGTCCGGACGCCCGGACGTCTTCGTTCCCATCGCGACATAAAAAAACCGCAGCCCCCCGTACGAGGCATGACTAACGAGCCGTGTGCCCCTCCGCCGCTTCCCTGCCCTCCGCCACCGCCGCCGCCGGATCTACCTCCTCCGGTCACCTCCGCCCGAACCGAGCCCTGATCTGTGATCCCCATTGCTCCACCTTTTCATTCCTCCCGGTTTCGCCTCCTCCCGTGGTGTGTGCTCGGAGATCAGGCACACGCCGCTGGCGCCGCTCGTCGTGGTCGGGGCGCCCACCGCCTCCCCGCCGCGTGATTCGCGAGCTCATCGACGACGAGGACTCCTCTTCGCTGCTCACCTCCCTTCCTCCCCGCGGAGCTCACCCGCGCGCGGGCTGCTACTTCCCGTGGTCCTTGTCGGCGCGGCCGCCGCTCCCCGCGGCCGGGGCGCGGGCGCTCATGCGGCACCCTCTACACGGAGCTCGCCGGCGGCCGGGCGGAGCCCCCCCGCGGCCGAGCGCGGGAGCTCACCGGCGGTGCGGGGCGCCGCTCCCGCAGTCAGGGCGAAGGTCGGAGGAGCTCCGGGCGGCGGTCATGGTGGGCCAAAACGGCAAGATTTGGCATGTTGTAAGTCTATGATCCGTGTGTTTGAGACGTTTCAGAAGAATGTTGCAAGTGTTAAATGCGAATATTGCAAAAGTAGACCTTGATGTTGTGATGTTGTAACTATTTCAGACACATGTTGCATGTATGTAATCTAGATGTTGCAAAAGTAGATCTAGATGTTTCGGTGTTGTGGATGCGATTCCCGATGTTGCAACTATTTGTTTCAAATGTTGTGTATGTTGCAACTCTTTTTTAGCATATTTTTTATGTTGCAAACATTAATTTTAGATGTTGCGGATACTGAGTCTCGATGTTGCAGACATGTGTTGTTGGGTGTTGCAAACATTTTTTTTTCAATGTTGCAGACGTTGCGTTTCGATGTTTGCAAACATGTGGTGTTGGGTGTTGTATTGAGGAGGAGGGGGAAGAGGCTCCTGATGTTGGATGTTGCACGCAATACGGGTCGCAACATGGCCGCAATATAGTCGCAACATGATCGCAACATGATGGGAGAAAAGAAAGACTCCTGATGTTGGATGTTGCAAGCAACCGCGTTCGCAACATTTTCATAACACATTCGCAACACGCTCGCAACATTTACCTGATAGTCTTTAGATCTAACGGCTGACGATTGAGGATCCTAAGATCTAACGGCCACGGACCCGTCCGACGCTGGCGCCCGGATCGGACGTCCGGGCGCTAGCAGTGCCTTTTTTTAATGCCCACGGCCCACTCATCTTGTATGTCGCTCATCGCACTCCACCCGCGACACTCTGCACAGGGCTCCACACGCAGCCCACGCCGGAGCCTGACCTCGCCGCACTCTCCACTGTCTGGGCTAGCAAGGTGAGCACACCCCTAGCCACGCCGTCCGTCTCCGCCTTGGGGCTCGAGCTCTGTGCCAACTTTTGGCCTTCCGTGCCAGGGGCCCGAGCTCCGTGCCGACCTTCTCAGCCACAGGCCCGAGCACAACGCCAACGACGGTAGCTAGCGCTCATGACTGCCGCAAGCTTTAGCAGCAGAAAAAAAGGAAGCAAGAGGTGGGAGTAGTGGAATTTCTCATTCTTGTGGAATCGCATTGCGGCTACAGTATTCCAAAGGAATGTGATAGCCACTACGGGAAACAGGAGGTTTGCCGTGGTCGGAGCGCACGACAAAGAGCATACGGTAGCAATTTGCACGGTAAACTCCCGTTGTCGTGCACCTCTTCTGACAACGCACGATGAACTTTCTTTGCCATGTGTCACGGGGAGGCGCACGGCAAAGAAAAGTAACTAACGGCGCCCGCACCAAACGACACGTTACAGCCTTTGCCGTGCGCTGGCAAAAAAACGCACGGCAATCTTTTGCCTTTGCCGTGCGCCGTAAGTAAAAACGCACGGCTATCTTTTGCCTTTGTCGTGCGCCACCATTGAAAGCGCACGGCAATCACTGCCCTTTGCCGTGCGCCGCCATAAAAAACGCACGGCAAACATTTTCTAAAAAATAAAAAAAAGAACAAAGCCCCTGTTAGGAGGGGCATGTTGACATGCTTGCACTTATCACTGTATATACATAAGAAAAGAACAAACCATTACAACACATATCACATAAGCTTTGATGTATCCAAAGAGGACCAAGTGTAAAAGAAAACACATTGTGTTCACAAAATTGAAGAATCAAATTGAACAATACTGAAGGAGCTTGCTCTCTGTGTCTTCATCATACTCTTTCCTGATTTCAACTAGACCCTCCTGCCAACATCAACATAGTTAAGCATCCAAATCAATGTAATGGTGAACACAAAGAGTACGTGAAGAGATGACAACAGTTCTGACTTCTGTTAAGAGATGTCAACTGAACAAGCATAAAGTAGCTCTGTTAGTATCAGATCTACAAGGCTATATTGTTGTGCTCTAAAACACTATGTATAATCAGATCAACACTTGTATTAAGCACGAGTAAGGAGAACATCGATTTTCCCGTAGTGATTGTTATAAGATGGGCAGTAACCAATTTAACTTCCCGTGCGTTTAGGTCTTTAGGCTACAGGTTAGCTAGCTTTGAAAAGTTTGGGATATCTAATTTAGGTCTTAGTGTACTGGTTATATATAGAATAAACAACTAAAGTTTATTTGCAGGTTAAAAATTCACTATATACCTAACCTTTTTCAACCACTTCAGACTATTTTAGGTCAAATTGTGTCTACATTGTTAATGTTTGTTGTATAAATAAAGAATGTGAGTTCAGTACGAAATTAGTCCACCAGGGATCAGTTTTTCTCTTGCACGCAAACATAATGTCAAGAAAGACTGAAAAGCCACTACTACAAGTGCATCACGCTCACTAAAAGTTTCAAGATCAGGCTCCGATAATGACCAATAATCCAGTTCCTTCTGATACAAAAGTATGTACCACTACAGCACCAGTAGTCCCTAAACCGTCAAGGTCTTCTCGATGGCCATAACATTCCAATCCAAGACAACCTTGAAAATTATTAAAGGTCCGCACACAATTTGCACATAAATTATTCTAATAGGTTTTTGGCGCATGACTCTTTATTTGCAGGGGATGTATTTAGTCCTTTGTGAAATAACCTAGACTAAAAGTCTAGGACCATTAGTCCCAGTTTGGTTGTCCGAGTTGGGTAAACCGTAAACTAGCTAGGATCGTTGAGGTTTCCAACATTTCAGACTAGAAAAAATAATAATACCAAATTGTTCATAAAGTTACTAGTGAATAAAAATATCCTGTGAGGATTTCTGTCCAGTAGAATTTTAATCTCTGGATCAGTTAAATTAAAAATCATGAAGTACCTAAAGTTTGTAGGACAAATTAAGTGTTTCGAGTCTTCTGTTTTTGTTTCAAATTGGAAACAAGATGTTTCACTCAAACATCCGTGGTCCATGTGATCTATGATCTATCCCAAGCAGTCCCTTGGAACCACAAATTGATGCCCTTGTGATGCTCACTTTCTCACGTTGAATCTCTAGTAAAGCTAGATATGCTTATCTTTTGTGCACTTTGCATGATGATAAGTTTATCTGATTTTTTGAAATTTTAACAAGTGCCAATCGGCCACTGCCGACAATGACGTAGGGCATGCTTTTTTTAGCAGTTAGTAGGGCATGCTTATATACACTAGTTGCTATCACAGTTCACCATCACCAACATGTATATGCTAAATAATCAGTTAGAGTTATCTACAGACATAGATGAATGCTCACCATGTCGCCGCGTCGGCCACCAGGGGAGAGGCGACCGGATCCGACCTCCTCGCGCCGGCCGTAGGGGAGCCGGCCGCCGGATCCGTCCTCATCGCGCGAGATCCGACCGCCACCGGCCGGGAGGGAGGGGGAGGGAAGGGGACGGGGCCGCGGCTCCGGAGGGCGACCTTGCGTGGGGCGCCGCCGGGGGGAGGGCATGCCGGATCTTGCGCCGCGCCGTGGTCCGGGAGCGGCGGCCGCCACGCCGAGCCGGGGGACGCCGCCGGCCTCCACGCGCCACCGGATCTTGCGCCGCGCCTGGGGAGGGGGCCACCATCGCGCATCGCTATGCCGTGGAGTAGGCGCGGGGGAGAGGGGAGGGAGAGGATGGAGCCGCCGGCGCGGGGAGGGAGAGGAGGGAGCCACTGGCGCGGGGAGGGAGAGGAGGGAGTCGCCGGCGTCGGGTTGGGACGGAGGGGGGGCGCGGGTTGGGAGGCAGGGGGCGGGCGGCGCAAGTTGGGAGGAAGGGGGTAGACGGGTAGGATTTGTGGGGATGGGTGGGAGCTTATATGTGTAGCAGTTTGAAAGGTGGGCCGGGCCGGACTGACAGGCCATCTGGCCCAATTTGTCTTTGCCGTGCGTTTTGGCTCCGCGACGCACGGCAAACATTCTTTGCCGTGCGCCAGGTGTCCACGGCGCACGGCAAAGTTTTTTATCATTTATCTTTATTTCAACTTCGTAGTTGAAGTTAATGTATTCAAATTATCAAATGGAAAAGAAAATTTAGCATAAGATAAAAATGAGATAATATATGTTGTATATTGTCTAAATAAAAAACTTTGAATTGGAATTCAAATTTGAATTTTACTACGCCTACAAAGTGAATCACCCACCACAAAAATGATTTCCCTCCTAAACCTAACCATCTTAGGAACCGACTAGACACGACCCCAGCTCCACCCGTGTTTCCTACACCAACAAATGATCTCCAAAAGCCTATCGAGTTTGTGAGCACTTCGGAGAAAGTGTTCTTTGGGTAAGAAAGTGAGAAGGCTAGTGAGGAGAAACCGGTGGAGAAGTTGAGTGGATAGAAACCAAGTGAGCAGCCACAGCCCAAGCCTAAGCCTAAGCTTGTGAGGTTCCATTGTGGCTATTGTGTGAGAGATGGCCATAAGTATGAGTTTTGCTTCAAGAGGAAGCGAGAGGAGAGAATGGCGAAGGAGTGGGCTAACAAGGACAAGTACCACCCTTCCGATGGTGTACTTGAGCCTCGTATGAAGATGCCCAGGGCCAAGGTGAGTGTGAGGACAGTTCGGGCTTAGGGAGAGCGGAAGGCTGTTGGAGGTGCTGCTGCCCAGGCTACACCGGTCAGACCGGTGAGGGGCACCGGTCGGACGGTGCGAGCTCGGACGGGGGGCAGTTTGGGTTTCGTGCTCGTACAGGTGCGAGGTTTGTTTCTGGAGGTCGTGGTTCTGATGGTTGGGCTGGAAAGTTTGCATGAGGTCAGTTTGCTAGGCGTTCTCCTCCTCGTGCTCAATACGGGGATGGGAGGATCCGTAGCTTTGAGATGGAGAGGAGGGACAGTCCACGGGCTTTCTTTCGAGGTTTTGGTCCTCCTCCAGGTAGAGAGGGTTGGTTCCCTCGTGGTGGTGTTCGTGGAGGTAGCTTTGGTAGGAAAGATGGCTTGGTTTGTGCTAACCCCACTTTTGAGCAAATGGCTTGACACTAGTTTTACTCTTTTGGTACTAACCCCAGTGCTGAGTCGTTTGTTCGCTCATGTGCTTGTTTTTGAATTTCATGTGGGAGACTTGAAGAACATTTGGTTGATTGACTCCGGTTGCTCGAGACATATGACCAGAGACAAGGGGTGGTTCTCAAGTCTCGTCCCAGTGGTGACAAAGAGGTACATCACTTTTGGGGACAATGGGCGTGGGCGTGTGCTTTCAGAAGGTGAGATTAAGGTGAGTGACAAGATCACTCTCGGGCGTGTTGCTCTTGTTCATTCGCCGGGGTATAATTCGCTTTCGTGTCCCATTTCGTTGGATGAGGGCTTTGAGGTGTTGTTTCGGCCTGGTGGTTCTCGGATTTTGGACTCTCGAGGGGACCTTGTCTGTATGGTCATTCCCGAGGGTCAGGTGTTTCGTGCTGATTTTTCTCAGTCTTCTGGTGTGGAGCGTTGTTTCTTGGCTGGTTCTTCGATTGAGTTGTGGAGGTGGCATAGGAAGTTGGGTCACTTGAGCTTTGACCTTTTATCTCGCTTGAGTAAACTCAATTTGGTCTGAGGATTGCCATGGTTAAAGTTTGAGAAAGAGTTGGTTTGTGCACCGTGTAGGCATGCCAAGATGGTAGCCTCTTCTCATCCGCCTCTCACCGATGTGATGACTGGGCGTCCAGGCGAGCTGCTCCATATGGACCTTGTTGGCCCAGCTCGTGTGCGATCTGCGGGTGGGAAGTGCTATGTCCTTGTTGTGGTGGACGACTACTCTCGGTATGCGTGGGTGTTCTTTCTCGAGGATAAGGGGGAGACGTTTCGTTTTGTTCGAGATCTTGTCTTGAGGTTGAGAAACGAGAGGCACGGAGATGCCATACGAGCAATCCGCAGTGACAATGGCTTAGAATTCAAAAACTCTCGTTTTGAAACTTTTTGCCATGACTCGGGTCTTGAACATCTGTTTTCAAGTCCGTATACGCCTCCCCAGAATGGTGTTGTGGAAAGGAAGAACAGGACCTTGTGTGAGATGGCTCGGACGATGCTTGATGAGCATACGACTCCGAGAAGGTACTGGGCTGAGGCGGTGAATACCGAGTGCTATGTGTCGAACAGGATCTACCTCAGAGTGCATAAGAAGAAAACATGCTACGAGTTGATGCATCGTCGTACACCCAAGATGAGTCACTTCCATGTCTTTGGTTGCAAATGCTTTATTCTGAAGAAAGGGAAGAAGTTGGATAAGTTTGAGGCTAGGTCTGTCGATGATATTTTCTTTGGTTATGCATCTCATTCCAGAGCATATCGTGTGCTCAATCTTGAAACTAACCAAATCGTAGAGACTTGCGAGTTAACCTTCGATGAGACACATCCATGTAGTCAGCTTGTCTTTGAGTGTGCAGGTGATGATGAATTTGGCGAGGAGATCTTTCAGGAGGAGGAGCATGAACTTGGAGATGATGAAGATGGCGGTGGGGTGCCTCGGCAGAACATGTACCCACTACTTCGACTACGGTGGTGGACGGACCCTCTCCTACACCTACGACGACAAATCAAGATCAAGGAGAAGCTGTTCTTGAGGGGGAGGTAGCATCAAGGCGAGAACCTCCCCGATGAGTACAAGTGGATCACCCAGTTTCAAGGCTCATCGGCAACATGAATGAACGCACTACACAGTCGAGGGTTTGGAACAATTCTCATTTCGCTCATGCTGCATTTGTTTCTACTTTTGAGACCAAAGACGTTGGACACGCACTATCTGATCACAATTGGGTTAATTCGATGCATGAGGAGTTGGAGAACTTTGAGAGGAATCAGGTTTCGGAGTTGGTTGACCCTCCCCCAGGGTGTAAGCCGATTGGTACAAAGTGGGTGTGGAAGAACAAAGAGGGAGAGAAAGGTGAAGTGGTGAGAAACAAGTCGAAGCTTATAGCTTAGGGGTTCAGTCAGAAGGAGGGGTCGACTACGAGGAGACCTTTGCTCTCGTATCCCGTTTGGAGGCGATTAGGATCCTTCTAGCCTTTTCCGTGGCTAAAGGATTAAAGTTGCACCAAATGGATGTGAAGAGTGCTTTCCTGAATGGTGTGTTGGAGGAAGAAGTGTATGTGAGGCAATCACCAGGGTTTGAGAGTGAGAAGTACCCCCACCAGGTGTACAAGTTGAGGAAGGCGCTGTATGGGCTGAAGCAGGCGTCTAGAGCTTGGTATGGCAGGTTGAGGGGGTTCTTGTTTGAGAGAGGTTTTGAGATGGGGAAGGTCAATCAGACCTTGTTTCTACTGAGGCAGGGCAGAGATATCCTGATTGTGTAGGTGTACGTGGATGATATTGTCTTTGGTGGCTCATCTAACTGTCTTGTTGCAAGGTTTGTAGAGGATATGAGCAGGGAATTTGAGATGAGCATGATGGGCGAGTTGCAGATCTTCCTCGGGCTACAAATCAAGCAATCAAAGGAAGGAACATTTGTGCACCAAGCTAAGTACACCAAGGACATTGTGCGGAAGTTCAAGATGGAGGATTCCAAGGCTATGACGACACCGATGAGTACGACTACAGCTCTTGCTGCGGACGAGGAAGGTGAACACGTGGACCAGAAGGAGTACCGAAGCATGATCGGGTCACTCCTCTACTTGACAGCGACGAGGCCGGACATCCAGTTCTTGGTATGTCTGTGTGCTCGTTTTCAAGCGTCTCCAAGGACTTCGCATCGGCAAGCGGTGAAGCGAATTTTCAGGTACTTGCGTCTCACTCCCAACTTCCGCCTTTGGTACTCCGCGTCCTCTTCTTTGGCGCTTCATGGTTTTTCGGATGCGGATTTTGCCGGGTGTCGGTTGGATAGGAAGTCCACTTCTGGGACTTGCCAGTTTTTGGGTTCTTCTTTGGTGTCTTGGTCTTCCTGCAAACAGTCGAGTGTTGCTCAATCCACTACCGAGGCAGAGTACGTTGTCGCGGCTACTTGTTGCTCTCAGCTCCATATACCATGAGTGACTTTGGTGAAGAGTATACCCATGTCCCACTTCAACGTGATAGCACCAGTGCCATAAGCGTTCCAAAGAACCCAGTGCTGCATTCCAAAACCAAGCACATAGAAGTGAGGTATCATTTTCTGAGAGACAGCGTAGAGAAAGGAAAGATAGCTTTGATCCATGTACCCACACGTGACCAACTAGCCGATATTTTCACCAAACCCCTAGATCAAGCAACTTTCACTCGTTTGCTTGGAGAACTTGGTGTCTTTGATTTCTTGAGTTGGGTGTGTGGGAGCTCCTTTGTAGCATATGTATAGTTTCCTTTGTGCATTTCTTGCGTTTAGCATGGCATATGTAACATGATGTATAGGCATCCTTGTATCTTAGATGGCATGCATTTTGTATCACATGCATTGGTTAGGAAAAGCTTCTCTCATATACATTGTTCACCATGGAATGAGATATATGTCTTTGTGAGCCTGTTTGGTAAGCTATGGTTAGTGTGGCTTAGCTCTTGATAATCTTGGTTTATGTCCATGGTTGATGGCTATGTTTTTTTGAAAAATTTCACATATATGCTCTCTCATGTGTAAGTGCCTTTATATGATCTTGACATGTTTTAGTGGCCTGACTATGCTTAATTTGTGGTTGGATAGCTAGTTTATTGATCATATGGGGCCAAATGCTCATTTGCCATCATGAATGTTTAGCCCTCTTGCTTTATCTTGTGGAGGGGCCTAAGTTCATTTTTGTCGCAAAGACATTTCATGTACCAAATATAAATCTGAAGATGAAATGTAAAATTCTTGGAAAATGTGCTCCCATGTCATACGTGATGAATTTAATTTGCTTTGGGTGCTAAACCATTGCATGATGCCTACCAATGAGAAGTCTCATACATAAAAGTAGGCACATGGCTCGGTGGCTTTGACATGACATGAGGTGCTTGTGGGTGTTTGTGATGGTCTTATGGTTATAATGGTTGTCCTAGGATGAAGTTTGTGGGGTTTTGCCATTTTGGTATGTTTTGATCATGTTCAGGACTTTGTTCATGAGAGGCGAACTTTTCGCAAAATTTCCCAAATCCATCTTAGTTTCGTCCAATGGTTGTGGAGCTTGGTGATCTTGTAGTTGATGTCAATACAAAGCTATAGAGTATCTAACTTGCTCATTTGGACATGTGTAGCATCCTATGTTGAATTTTGTCTATCTGAGAAGCTCTAGGTTGAAAGTTTTGCATTTTTGGCTTGATTCATGCATTACCAACAAGGGGGAGAAGTTTGAGCTTGAAATGGCTTGCTGGATGCATTTAGAAGGTTTTCAGGTGGTTTCGAGCCATTTCTGGGCTCTGGCTCTCAACACTCTAAAACTTCTAGCGAGATACTTCGATTTCTAAACACCATCCATGATAACTTGCTTAAAACACTCTACATGATTTATCACAAGCTTCACATAGGATATCATGAGCCCTTGACAAATCTTATGATTTTCAAACTTTATTTGCATTTTATATAATTAAAAAACAATGCAACCGCATGTGAATTTTCATGATTCGCGAACAAAATAATCAAAGTTTCATCAAAATTCATGGATAAGGTCTTAAAAATGATTTAATTACATGAATATGATTTTTCCACAAATTGTACTACATTATTTTTTGCACTTGTAGTTAAAATTTGACGTATACGACAAATAATCTTTATGTGACACATAATTGTTAAAAATAGCAAATTAATTGAGACAAGTATAAAATTGAATTATAGAGTACAAAATAATGTTTTTGTAGTGGAGAAATAAAAAGGAGTACAAAATTAAATTTTTTTAAAAAATACTTTGCCGTGCACTCGCACGGAACATATAGTCTTTGTCGTGCGCCTTGTCCTAGTGCACGGCAAAGATAACGCACAAGCTAACGGTTGCGAATGAGGCTAACACCCGGTGGGTAGAAAAATTGTTTGTCGTGTGCTAAGGAAAAAACGCACGGCAAACTATTTCTTTGCCGTGTGTTGAGGGACAACGCACGGCAAATAATTTTTTTTGCCGAACGTTTTTTTTCGCCGTGCGCTATGGAAAAGATGCACGGCAAATATCCTCTTTGCCGTGCGCCCGAAAGAAAACACACGGCAAAGATTTTCACGCACGGCAAACTCGGGTTTTCCCGTAGTGAGCACTGATCTTCCAGTTGTAAGTACAGGGAATCTTTCCGGAGGAAAAATTCCTCCAAAATTCCTTTGAAGTTCCTGCAATCCACACTGGAGCAGCCACCGTGGAAGCCAACGACCATGCCGGAGTTACCTGATATCGCCTTCTGCCCGAGCAAAACCACGTGCTGTCAGTCACGACACGCCTCCTGACGCTTCCCAATCCCGTTTCTGTTGTGGCCTTGATAACTGTGCAGGAGTGCTTGCCTGCTTGGTGATTGTATTGATCAAAGTAACCTAGCTCTAGCACACCCTCACGGTGAGAAAGGGTCTTTATATAGTGTACTCTGTGTGCCGACCCGACCGCATGGGCAGTTGGTAGTGCAACTGAAGATGGGCTAGCTAATTGACATAACTGCTGACAGGACGCCTAGCTAGTCACCCACTTATCATTTATTAATGCATCTCTCACTGATCTTCCAGGGTATAGTTCAAGCTTCAGACAAACAATGAAAGGTTGGTATAATGTGTGTGTGGATGTGTGGGCATGCGCACGTGCCACCGTCCTGCTTGGCCAGGGTAAATAACGATAATGACACTGCGCTGCACCTCCGATCTGCTCGATTGCGATCAAAATCCTAGCTTGGTGCGTGACTCCATTCTCGACTGGCCGGCCAACGAATGTTCTCCTTGCGGCTATTGTCGTGAGATAGTGTTTGTCAAAAAGATGCACGTACGCACACTTTTGACATGTGTTTGCATTACATATGCCACAGGCAGGCCAAGTACTGGATTGATCCGGATACACCGACCCAGCACATGTGGCTAGCCCTACCACTCCATCAAGCTCAGATCCTATTTCCTGATGTCTCGATCATAATACCAGCATTGTTGTTGCCTACATGTCTATGCTCTTGAGTCTTGACCATATATATGGCCAAAGAGTTTTGTTTGACACATGCATAGCACATTTTTCATTAGGAGAAGAGAAAGAGTTATAATGAAGTGACTTTAGGAGAAACTCCAAAGTGCAAAAATACACGAGCTAATAATGCAACCTAACAACCGCTAACACACTAAATATGATCTAAGATGAGCGAAGCCTATTGAAAACAGGGATGTCAAGAATGCACGCATGTCACCGAAAGCCTAGAATCTAGAAGCCTACAAAGTCGAGCGGATATGTAATGCAAGACGATGCCACCGAGGGAGCGACGAGAGCGATGCCATCATCTGTCTTTCTATGAAGGAGCAGAGCAAGTTTTCACTTTGCAGACCGAATGGATTTTGGAGCCGCAAATGCCTCCAGCGAGGTATGCTACGTTAACAAACACAGTCGTTGTCAGCACCGATAGAGGTCGAGCGAGGCTTTCGCTAGGCCCCAAAACCAACTCCACACAGCAGACCATGAAAGCTTGGATGGTAGACGATCTGATGGAAAGACAGCGTGCAATCCATGGCGTGCGAGCAAAGGAAGAACATCAGCAAACCAATGATCCAAAGATGGCACATGATGATGATAAAGGTCGACGACCCAAAGATAATGCAAACGGTAGAAGAGTAGGTGTGTGCCATTTGTGATTTATGAATTAATATATAAGATGCTGCCATTTTTAAACAAGAGTGATGCACTTATATATCTTTCACTGCAGTCTTGTTTTCTTTTATTATGTCTTTTTAAGACCAAGTAAAACTTCCGTGACAAATACTTGGTTCC
Organism: Cenchrus americanus; assembly: GCA_947561735.1. Classification (NCBI taxonomy): domain Eukaryota; kingdom Viridiplantae; phylum Streptophyta; class Magnoliopsida; order Poales; family Poaceae; genus Cenchrus; species Cenchrus americanus. Next base: position 241,804,981 of record OX387245.1, read on the forward strand.
TCCACCACTTAATAAATACCAATGACAACAAGACCAAATTTTACCCCAAATTAAAGGGTACGGACTATCAATCCACTAAAAAAAGTAGCTAATTTGATGAACAAATCTAACAATAAGTTACAGATTTATCCATACTTAAAAAAAAGGTGTATACTGGTGCACCGTAAAAGCGTCCATATGGCATCCCACCGGAATCCAAGAAAAGTTGTGTGCCATCATTATATACTAGGTGAATTCCCCGCGCGTTGCTACGTGATATGTTACTTAATTTTCTATGATAATTTGATGCATTCGAGAAAAGTGAAGTTTTGAGAATTTTTTTGATGATTGTTTGATGCACTTGAACATTTGAAGATTTGAACTCTTTTTCACATGAGGATAAATTATATTTTACATGATATTTTACCCATCTGTTAATTAAAAAACTTCAATGACACATGGGCCTAAAAGGTTAGAAGCCCAGAGCACTCTACTTTCTTCTGCTCAATTTTTTCAATTTCCTTGCCGCAACTTTCTTCTGCTCAATTTTTTCAATTTCCTTGCCGCAGGCCCAACGTCCGACCGCAGCTTGGAAACGTAAAAGTCAACCTTCTCTCCTCTCATACCTACATCCTCACGCGCTAGGTCTTGCCACCGGCGCCCGCGGCTTCCCTCGCCGGCGTCCATGGCTTAATGGAGTCAGAGGCGGCGCAATGATGTCTTCCTCCCTCGTCCCTCCTTTTCCCTGCGGACGGACGCCCTCCTCGCTCCAGCGTGGCATGCGACCTCCTCCTCCACTAGGCTCGGGGGCGCCATCGTCGATCTAGAGCTCGAGGATGCCACCGTCGAACGGGAGCTCGGCCACACCGCCGCCGACCTGGAGCTTGGGAAGGAAAAGGCCGCTCAATCTTGCGCTCGCAGAGGAAGGGAGTGTGTGGCAGGGCTCTGGATCTCGCACGACCGTTGGTGTCGAGGAGCATGCCCGAGCTCTGCATCTCCTCGTCGGCTCATCTGAGTCACCTGGGCGGAGGAAGGATGCTTGGTCGCGACACCGAAGGAAAGTCGAGCCGCAGCGCTAGAGAGAGGGGCGGGGTCGTCACAACGGAAGGAGGGGTCCATGCTAGCGTCGTCAAGGAATTCACGCCGATAGAGGAGGAAGAAGCGTTGGGGCTGGTTTTATGGAGACTGGAGAGGTGACCTCGGTGGGGAGGTGAGGCGGCGGCGGCAGGCTTCGTGCGGTTGGAGGTGCGCTTTAGTGGATGACGGTTCGGGGGTGAGGGGACTGGGGTGAGTAAATACACAGCGCGGGCCACGGGGTGCGGGTGGGATCGGGGGAAGAGGGTGAGGGGGACGCCGGGGATCGAGGGATGATGCATCATCTGCTGACGTGGCACGTTGAGAAGGGAGAGAAGTCCTCTAGCGGGTGCTCTTATTAAGTTGTGTATGATATCAATTGTTCAAACAGGTAGGAAAGTCAAGCAGCAGTTTGCAATTGTGATTAACGTTGCATGCTACAGTACTAATGGTTACAATTTACACCATCATTGTTGTCCCCAGTTGTGGTCTGTTGTATCCAGATGCTTCGAACACCCCCTAAAACAATGCATGCTTTGAATGTGCCGACATGTCTTGTAGTCCACCGATATGATGGTCTAATTAGATAACTCATCAGGGTTCATATCCTGGTGCTCACACTTTTTTCTGGGATTCTCTCGGGATTTGCCAGCATTATGTGTTAAGTGGTACGCGGCGTTCCTCTCGACAACAACGCGTCAAAGGTGACTTCGTGTTCAGATCCTATTACCTATTGTCTCCCAATCCCAATTGTTGTTGCCTACATGCATGTAGCTGTATATCTTGTCGATGTTGTAGGACTATGGCTCTCATATATATGCACAGCCACAGCCGGCTGCGAGTTTGGTCGAGAAACCACAGAGAGGGCACATGGTGTGATACAGATACTTCGACCAAAAGATAGAGTAGGTGTGTGCTGTTTGTGATTAAACATGAGGTACTTTTTCCATTATTGTTAACAAAAGTGATCAATCGATGCACTTAATTATCTTTCACTTCCGCCTAGTTTTTTTTGTTGGATATATTCAGTCTAGCTACTTCAATCTCTTTGTTCATTCAGGTAAGGCTTAGACAAAGCAATTCATTCAGGTCAGGCTGAGACAAAACAATTCATATGTATCTAGCGCATTCATGATCCTGGTCTGCCTGCAGGAATTCAATTCGATCGGCATAACGGATCCGTTCCATCATATCCGCTGCTGAACCCATGCTATTGTGTTGACCCCCAAGTCCCGGCGCTCGTCGCCTGAGACGCAGAAGAAAACGCCTGAACACATGTGAACTCACGCATATATATACACTCTGAAACGCGAAGAACACTTGTGTTTTTTGGTGTCGGGAACAACCGACGACGTTTTCTGATGTACTGCAAAACAACTTATACTACTGGTTACATGCAAAACAAACTCAAAACGAGTGGCTAAACAGGGCCACGATGATGTGATCTTCTCACCTCCACAACAGTCGCGGCGCCATCCCATGAGCACAGACTCGGCCATCGCCATCACTACGCCTATATATGACTCAACTGAAAAACAGGAACGCCGCTGCATGAACACATGCACACAGCCTGTACATTGACGCGCTCAACCAACTAGAATTGAGCTCCTTTTTATATTTAGCTAAGTAAGCAAAAAAAACTAACAGGTTCAGCCAAGCCTGAGTTATCCAACACAGTTATTTGCCGTCGGGACAACCACGACTGGAGCGCCGCCAATTCAACCGGGCGGTGCCTACCTGAAGTGCACATTGAGTCCAGTCTCCATAGCATTGTTCCGAATACACCGACCCATATGTGGTTAGCATGTCACTAATGGTCCGCTGGCATCTGCCTTGTATTGACTTGATACATCTAACAAATATAGGTTTGTTTCCTCATTTTGCCTGACAGCCGTGTCGATTCCACTTGTTAAGTAATATAAGAACTACTCCCTTCGTCCCCAATTATGTGTCGTCGGAGTACTGACCCAGTAACCAAAATGATGAGCAAAATACCCTATCACCCCTACACTTTGTCACCTGACACACCACTACGGATGGCTATTTGTGTGACTGCATGAGCTGGGGGAGAGAAACTGCGGATGCGTGCAGCTAGTGGCTGTGTAGGCAAGGGTAGGAGGCGACGATTATTTGGGGACATCGCCCTGAAGTTTCAATGACATGTAAATAGGGACGGAGGGAGTAGTGTTAGAACTAAACTCAGGGAAACTCTAGATGCATGTACTAGATACGGATTAACTCGATTTACAAAAAGGGACTTAGATCTAAACGGGAAACAACACTACCGAACTAAAACACTAAACAAAACCCTAAGCACGGACCCTAGAACCCTAAGCAACCACTACAACAGAGAAGGGATAGAGGCAGACCATCGGCGGCGGTCAGATCCTTGGCCATGTCGTGGTTCGTCGTCGATGCAGGGGTGTCGGCGACACGCGATGAGGTGGAGGACGGCCTCCGGGCTTGACGGGGGCGGCCTCCGGCTTGGGGAAGCGGCGGCGGGGACGAGACGGAGCAGGGGCGTCGGCGGAGCTTCCCGGCGCTCCAGTGCTCCCTCAGGCGGTAGGGTTTCGGGGTGGGTGATGGCGGCGCAGTCAACCTCGTGAAAAGAACCGTGGCCCCCACCCCTCTCTATATAGCACTGTGCGTCGGGGGCCCACCAACCACGAACCAGTTGGGCGCCCCCGCCAAGGGTGCGAGAACGAGTCCCACGGCCTTTGGGCCGTTGGGTTTAGGGGAGATCGAAACTAACATTCTCCCTCTCGATCTCAACTAAAACTTCCTTATCTCAAGACTTGTCGGGTATCCACTTCATCACAGATTAATGTATCGAGCATGGGTCATCATTATTATAATAACAATTAGATTAACCGGCCACAATACACTCATCCATTCGAAGGATCTCCTCTAGGCCCGTCCGAGATTCACGGTGCTTTCCCTTAAACCCATACCGGTAACGTGTTCTCCAAACACATTGGGTGGTAAGCCTTTAGTGAGCGGATCCGCTAGCATATCTTTCGTACTTATATGCTTCAGACTTATAGTTTGATCCTGGACTCTATATTTTACCGCATAGAACTTTATTTCTATGGGTTTGGTAGCATTAGTCGACTTGTTGTTGTGAGCGTAAAATACTGCTGGCGCATTGTCACAGTATAATCTTAATGGTCGATGGATACAATCCACCACTCTCAAGTCGGGAATAAACTTCTTTAGCCACATAACCTGTCCTGTTGCCTCATAACATGCAATGAACTCTGCATACATCGTAGATGTTGCAACTAGTTCTTGCTTGGAACTTCTCCATGAGATAGCTCCCCCTGCGAGAGTGAATACATATCCAGATGTAGACTTTCTATCATCTCTATCTCCCGCATAGTCTGCGTCTGAATATCCCTTTATTTCCAGAACATCAGATCTTCTATATGTTAGCATGAGGCCTATTGTGCCTTGCACATATCTAAACGCTTTCTTTGCCATCTTCCAGTGCTCTATGCCTGGGTTAGACTGGTATCTTCCGAGTACTCCTGTAACAAAAGCTAAATTTGGGCGAGTGCACACTTGTGCATACTGTAAGCTACCCACTGTTGAAGCATATGGAACCGCTTTCATTTGATCGATCTCGTATTGGTTCCTTGGACATTGGAAAAGTCCAAACTTGTCGCCCTTCTGAATAGGTACAGGTGTGGCTTTGCTCGCATGCATATTAAATTTCTTTAAAACTTTCTCTAAATATGCCTTTTGCGATAAACCTAAAACCCCATTTCTCCTATCTCGGTGAATGCGAATACCTAACACATATGAGGCTTCACCAAGATCTTTCATGTCAAAGTTTGAGGACAAAAAGCCTTTTGTCTCCGTAGTAGTCTGACATCATTGCTGGCAAGCAAAATATCATCCACATACAGTATTAGGAAAATAAATTTCCCTTTCTTAAACTTAACATACACGCAATTGTCCTCAACATTTTCCTTAAACCCAAATATCTTAATCGTTTCATCGAACTTTATATTCCATTGTCTAGAGGCTTGCTTTAAGCCATAAATGGATTTCTTCAAACGACATCCCATATGTTCTTTGCCTTTTACGACAAAACCTTTGGGTTGAGTCATATAGACATCTTCATACGGATCTCCATTTAGAAATGCTTTGTCTTTACATCCATCGATGCGGTTCTAAATCATAGTGTGCTACTAAAGCCATTATGATTCCGAAAGAGTCCTTACAAGAGATCGGAGAAAAGGTCTCGTTGTAGTCTATCCCTTCTCTTTGAGTGAAGCCCTTTGCCACAAGTCGTCCTTTATACTTTTCTATATTCCCTTCAGAGTCATATTTAATCTTGTAGACCCACTTACAGCCTACCAATTTAGCTCCTTTAGGAATTTCTTCTAAGTCCCAAACTTTATTGGTACTCATTGATCTCATTTCATCCTCCATGGCTTCTTGCCACTTGGATGCATCTGGTCGACTCATGGCTTCTTCAAAAGAAGAAGGATCACCCTCAATGTGAATTTCTTCACACTCGTAAACTTCATAGTCATCAGGGATAGCTGACTTCCTAACTCTCTGAGATCTTCTCAAAATCTCATTGCTCGGCTCTTCAGTGGCTGGCACCTGCCCCTCTGAGGCTGGCACCTCTGCATCATGGGACTGTTGAGTTTCTTCCTGTGCAACAACTATTTCTGTAGGCTCCTGAATAACAGGTTCCTCATTTGCTCTCGTCGTTTGCACAGGAGAACTTACAACAGGCTCTGGCACTGCTGTGGTTTGCACTGTAGGTGCCGGAGCGACACGTGACACGAAGACTGGTTCCTCAACTATAGGAGTGGGCACGTATACCCACTTCTCTTCAAGTTCAATCTCACGAGGCACTATGCTCCCTCTAACCATCTCATTCTCTAAAAAGATGGCATGTCTTGTTTCTATGAACTTTGTATGTCTGTCAGGACAATAGAAATGATAACCTTTTGACTTCTCAGTGTAGCCAATAAAATGACAGCTCACTGTCTTGGGATCTAGCTTCCCAATATTTGGGTTAAAAACTTTAGCCTCAGCAGGACAACCCCACACGTGCATGTATCTTAAGGACGGTTCTCTTCCCGTCCAAAGCTCGTATGGTGTTGTAGATATTGACTTAGTTGGAACTTTGTTGAAGATGTGAGTGGCGGTTTTTAATGCCTCCATCCACAAATTTACTGACAATGTGGAATAGCTTAACATACTTCTAACCATATCCATCAAGGTACGGTTTCTTCTTTCAGCTACTCCATTTTGCTGAGGCTCGCCCGGTGTACTATACTGGGCAACTATGCCATTTTCCTGTAAGTACCTTGCAAAAGGTCCAGGAGCTTGGCCATATGGGGTGTGTCGACCGTAGTACTCCCCACCACGGTCAGACCTTACTACTTTAATCTTTAAGTTGTGCTGATTTTCTACTTCAGCCTTAAATATCTTAAATTTATCCAAAGCTTCTGACTTTTCTTTGATTGGATAAATGTAGCCATAGCGAGAATAATCATCTGTGAATGTGATGAATGAATCAAACCCATCCACAGACGTCACAGAAAATGGACCACAAATGTTTGTGTGTATAATCTCTAACACTCTTGTGCTTCGCTTGGCGCCTTTCTTAATTTGCTTAACAAACTTGCCTTTGATGCAATCGATGCATTGCTCTAAATCTGAGAATTCTAAAGGCGGTAGAATTGATTGTTTTACTAAACGTTCCATTCTTCCCCTCGAAATATGGCCTAAACGACAATGCCATAATTTCGAAGAGTCACTATCAATTCTCTTACGCTTTCGACTTTCATTTGTAGACGAGGAGACAATCTCTCGTCTCACACTCATTCGCGTCACGGACATTCACGAGAATCATGCACGGATAACTTATAAAGCTGGTCTTGTCGGATGGCAAGACCCACACAAACTTTATTGTACTGAATTAAACATTGTTTAACACCAAAATGGCACTCAAAGCCATCATCTGCTAGACATGAAACTGAAATAAGGTTTCTATTCAAAGAAGGCACATAAAGAACATTATGGAGCTGAAGTGTGAAGCCATCATGCAGCTTTATTGGGAGTTCTCCTATGGCCTCCACCTCAGCTTCAACTCCGTTGGCTACTTTAATTCTTCTTGCGCCTCTTTGCAGGATCTGACTCGAACGGAATCCCATTCTTCAACATGAAGTTCAGCCACTTAGGACAGTGCTTCTGCCAGTGTCCTTTCTCTTTGCACCAAAGGCACGAATCCTTTCCAACTGCAGGCTTGCCTTGTGGTTGCTGAGGCTGATCATGCTGCATGGGAGCTTTCCCATAAGGCTTTTTTTGGACACCTGAAGGCCCACTCTCATGCTGGTTCTTTGCTTTGTAACCCTTGTTACCAAAACTCCTTTTCTTATTATTGTTGCTCTGTGGATTGTGCTGGACATATGAGACAGAACCACCATTCTGAGATTTGAGCCTTTCTTCCTCTTGCACACACATAGCAATGAGCTTGTGCAAGTCCCACTTTTCTTCTATAGCATTATAGTTGACTGCAAAAGTAGAGAACTCAGGAGGGAGTGACTTGAAGACTAGGTGTACCAAGAACTGACTTGGCAAACCCATCTCCATCCTGGTGAGCTTTCCATTCATATTGCTCATCTTGAGAATGTGGTCTTTTACACCACCTCCACTGTACTGCGCAGTGGTCAGCTTGTTGATCAGTGTACTTGCATAAGCTTTGGAGTGGGTATCATGTTGTTTCTCCACTATTGCCAAGTATTCGGCAGCAGTGTGTGCCACTCCATCACTTTTCTTCTCAGGGATTGAAGCCCTGATTATCTCAGACATTCTTGTCTGCATGATCTTCAAGCATTTCTTGTTAGCTATCAGCCACTTGGCCTTCTCAAGATCGCGCTCGGCAACCCCGTCGGGATGGTCACGGCGGCGCGTGGCAAACGCTTCGCGCAGTCTCAGTGTCTCCTCGCACGGGATCCTCAAGTCCGTGGGACATGGTTCCTCCAACACAAAGTCTAGCTCCGGCATCACCGGGACGCGGTCAACTGATTGCGCCATTCCTTGTAATTGCTTCCAATGAGCTCAGGGATGGTGCTGAGGTGACTCAGTCCTGAAATTACAGTCATAAAATGGTGAGAATCACAAAATAATAATTGTTGCATGTATCAACTCAACTTTGGTCAAATTAACACATTAAACAATGCTCTACATTAATTCTATATCACCTTTGGGCAGAAAAATAGAATCAATGCATAAATAACACTTTGATAATTCTGTTTATAATATTGCAATTATCAGCTTTGGCCAGAAAAATTAACAATATCATAAAAATACTTTAAACTTCATTTTATTTCTCTAATTAAATATCCCTTTGGTTCAATTTAATTAAAGAATAACTCGCAGCGGAAAAAAAACATGATTAAACTGAATTCCAGAAGCATACTACTCTCTATAAAAATTTATCACTTTGGTTCAAAATTTAAACAGAGAAATAAACTTAACATTCAAATGAAAACATTCAAATTTACTCAAAATGCTTCTGTAATTCTTATTTCTAATTGCGAAAGGCTACTGTTCATAGCCAAACTTTTGGCCCAGCAGCATAAAACTGGGCGGCGGCCTGCTTGCCATGCACCCGCCTGGGCTCTAGGCCCGACAGCGGATGGCTGGGCCGCCGAACCGGCCCAGCGCCGCTACCCACCTGGGCTGCTTTCAGCCCACTTTAGCGGCTGGCTGCTCACCGCCGTCGATCTGAAGATTGACGGTGCTCCTTCATCCCGCCAATTTCGGTGCGGTATAAAAATGCAGCCGGCTCCTGGAAACCCTAGATGACCCATTTCTTCTCCCCAGTGCCTCAGACACCTGGCGGCGGCCGGCGCGGCTGTCTCTCCCGCGCCCGGCGACCTTGCCGGCGGCGGTGAGGGAGGGCACCGCCGGTGCATTGTCGTGGCCTCCTCCCATTTCCTCTTCTCCGCACCCCTTCTAGCTCCTCTTCCCCCTTCATAGCTCTGCGTCGCGCAGGAGACAGAGGAGAAGGACCCGCGCGCGGCGGTCCCGTGGAGCCGGCGGCGCCGCCGGCTCCTCGCCGGCGCGCGCGTCCACCCCTTGGGTGAGCGCGCCGCCGTCGAGTGGCCGGTGGTGGCGCCCTTAGTATTTTTTTATTTCTTTTCCACTGTGTGAATCGATTTCTCCCGTTTCCGGTTTGGCTCGATTTGCTTGTATGCTTCCCCTAATCTCTGCATTAGGGTTTCGATTTGACTCGATTCGATTCGCACGTTTTCTAACCCTAACCCGTGTAGATCTAGGGTTAGGGTTTCGGTTCTCATCGATTTGCATCGATTGGTATATCTCCAGTGTTTTTCTCCCCCTCCTCTCTTTGATTCGGGTCTAAAACTTGAATAATAAACACTGTGTACCCGATCTAGTAAAGCAATCTAGTAGGCTCTGATACCATTGTTAGAACTTAACTCAGGGAAACTCTAGATGCATGTACTAGATACGGATTAACTCGATTTACAAAAAGGGACTTAGATCTAAACAGGACACAACACTACCGAACTAAAACACTAAACAAAACCCTAAGCACGGACCCTAGAACCCTAAGCAACCACTACAACAGAGAAGGGATAGAGGCAGACCATCGGCGGCGGTCAGATCCTTGGCCATGTCGTGGTTCGTCGTCGATGCAGGGGCGTCGGCGACACGCGATGAGGTGGAGGACGGCCTCCGGGCTTGACAGGGGCGGCCTCCGGGCTTGGGGAAGCAGCGGCGGGGACGAGACGGAGCAGGGGCGTCGGCGGAGCTTCCCGGCGCTCCAGTGCTCCCTCAGGCGGTAGGGTTTCGGGGTGGGTGATGGCGGCGCAGTCAACCTCGTGTAAAGAGCCGTGGCCCCCACCCCTCTCTATATAGCACTGTGCGTCGGGGGCCCACCAACCACGAACCGGTTGGGCGCCCCCGCCAAGGGCGCGAGAACGAGTCCCACGGCCTTTGGGCCGTTGGGTTTAGGGGAGATCGAAACTAACAAATAGCTCTAGTTGGGTGCCCCCGCAGCAGGAGACGCTTACACATGGTTTGTTATTTGCATGTATATACCCATCTCGCAACACGAGTCAATCAACCTCAGATCCTATTTCTTGAGGCCTCCTAAGTCCTAATCCCATTGTTGTTGCCTTACATGTCTACGCTCTTGAGTCTTGATAGTCATATATCGGTGACTATCTTTCTGAAGGTCGTGGAGTTACAACTCCCGACCTCTACACAACCAGTACAAAAAGTTTGGTCGAGAAACCTAACTTTATGCATATGGCACCCTTGTTAAGGTGGTGTTACGACTCTTATATGTATAAACCAGGAAGGATATATATATACTCCCTCCGGTATCCTTTTAGGAGTCGTTACAGGATTTCGCATACCAATGAGTCATTAATCTATACTATAAGGAGCGAAAATAATTGGAAACTTTTCTCACCAAAATCGGACCCGCCTTACCTCTCACACCGGACCCACTCGTCATATTTTTTTGGAAGTGGATATGGTGGAAGGACTATGAAGTACCAAAAAATCGCAATTTGGAGAGCGTTTCTGTCAAAACGTTAATTTTTTTCTCACCGTGATGACTTCTACCCACCCTTGATACCCACCTCTGGGCCCACCCGTGATTTCTCATTGCTGGCTGGAGGATTCGGCTCCCTCCGACTCCCGTGTTCGTCGTCGCCGCACAGCTCACGCCGTCGCTTGGAAAGCGCCGCTTCCTTTCTCCGTGTCGGCGAGCGGACCGCCATTTTCCCGCAGCTTCCCGACCGGTACGGCGTGCTGGTTGTGTCGCCGAGGAGTCCCTGCCCGCGCCATGGCGCGCCACCGGAGGCAGCGGGTGCGTGGCGCGGGGCACTCGAGCTCCGTGACGACGGCAACGGAGCTTGCAACCACGGCCGGGAGTGACAGTCGCCGCCAGAGTCCGTCGTGTCGCGCGCGGCTGGGTTCCGAGGAGTGCGTGGCGGAGGCGGCGTTCATGATGCGGGTGGATCGGAAGTGCCCACTGTCCAACCCAGCAGTCGAGCTCGCACACCACGATCTGCGGCGGCGATCAGTATTGTGGGCTGGCGATGTTTTTCTTCTACGGGCCTATTTGCCAAAGGCTGCTCGGCAAAATGGCCACACCTTGAATTGAAGCCGTGGAGAAGACGAGTGGGGCAGTATGCGCAGCGGCGCGCCAGGTGTGGGGCGGGGCCAGCGAGGGACTTGTCGGCGCTGGCAATGGAACGCACGGAAGCGGCAGAGGAATCCGGGGTCAGAGATGACTCGCAGCCAGCGCTTGCTGACGAAGGAAGCACGGGGGAGGGAGGATTGGAGCGGTGGGAGGCGGAGGAGGTCGTCGCCGTCTGGTAAGGCCGCTGCCTCGGTCCTCTGGACGACTACATCGGTGGCGCTGCCAGGGAAGGCATGGAGATCCTACTGTCCCTTGCGCTTGCCGCTGGCAAGATCATCGCCGACTGGGAAGGCGCTGGCAACGGGAACTTTGTTGGTGCCCGCGTCGATTACTACATCAGATGTTCGATGAAGAGCGCCTTCACCAATGTAAGTTCATTCTGACTTGGCAATGTTATGCGATCTTCGGAACTGGTGCAGAGCATTTGATCGCCGATCCGAATTCAGATACTGGAGAATGGAGGGCTCATGTTAATGCGGCATGTGACTTTTTCAGAAAAAGAAATCCTACATTAAGATGGCTAGGGAGGCACCAACCTTGCGCCAGCTCCCCTGCCGCAACTACGCGAGCCTTACCGACCGCCGTTGCGCCACTACCACCCTGCCGCACCATCGAACCCAGGCGCCCGCGCCACCGAATCAAGGCCAGCCCACCAGGCCAGTTTGCCCTCGGAATCGACCGGCATGCCTTTGTCACTGCTCCTCCGGACCCAGGTTGGTAGAGATCAAGGACATGTATGATCTGCCGGCGACGAGCGGCGCCCGTCCCCACCGCTGTCAGAATTGATAAGCAGGGCAAAGGAGCAGGGCATTCGCTGCCGAATCGACCAGCGGCACGAAGGAGGCGAGGAGCATGGCCCGCATGGATGGCTCTTGCGGCGGAAGGAAGAGAGGTGATCGACGGCGTGCTGTGAGCGCAGCGCGTCGGCTGACAACGACGAGGTGGACAGCGCGCCCGGCTCCGTCGTGCTCGCCGTCGGGGTAAAAGCTGGGGAGGGGGCCCGACTCTGGCTCTGGCTCCGGGATCTCTGCCACACTGCCCCACCACCACACTCCACCTCTCCGTCGTGCCCTGGTCCTCGTCACGGATCTCGCCATGCTGGGTAGGGAGCAACCCCATCTCCTCTTCCGCTGCCGCTCCTTCCCCGGTTCGACGGTGTGTTCGGATCCGGTCGTCAGGATGAGAGAGCCGGTTAGGGTGGAGGGATAGAGGCCGGGAGGACCGGGGCTGTGCCGCCACGCCTTGCCTCCGGCGGGAGGTGGCTGCTGATGCGAGCTGGAGGTCCTCCGCCGCCGCCGACGACCCGGCCCTGCCGGGAGGGAGATACAGAGCAAAGAGGCATCAACTGGGGAGGGGAGAAAGTGACTGCGGAGAGACAAAGTGACCGGGGGAAACAGCAGAGAGACAGAGCGACCGGGGGAAAGAGAGGGGAAGGAGTGGGTGGCTGGTACAACATATAGGAGATGACAGTAGTGCAGACATATTAAGAAGATGAAAAACAAAGATCATGCTCTATCTAATTTTGTCGGTTGCTTTATCTGGTTAGCGGATCTAAGATATAAGATTGACCCGATTATTATTGATTTGGTATCTTGTGAAAAAAATGTGTTGCATAAATGTAATATTGCAGCAACAAAACTAAATATGTGAGACTGGTTTTTAGTATCATCAAATAATGCTTGATTACGAATGTACTTAATAAGTTTTAGTTGAATAAAAGGGATTGGTACTATTATACATGTTTTGTGAAAAATAACATGTGCTCAATAATACGCACACGTTACTAGTCTATACTATAAGGAGCGAAGACAATTGAAAACTTTTCTCACAAATCCAGCCCGCCTTACCCCTCACGTCGGACCCACCCGTCATATGTTTTTGCAAGTGGGTAGGGTGGAAGGACTGTAAAGTACCAAAAATCGCAATTTGAAGAGCGTTTCTGCCAAAAACGAATTGTTTTTCTCACCCGGCATCTCCCTACCCACCCACCGTACCCGCATTGGGCCCACCAATTCTTTTCTTACGGATGTATCTACCCGCCCCTATAGCCGCCGCGCCCAATCGTTTCTCTCTGAGGTGCGATCCGTTCTTTCCCAAGCGAGCAACGCCGTCCACCGCACTGCCTCGCGCTTGCCCTACCGCTGCCCACGGGCCTTTCACCGCTTGATCCGTGCCCGCTGGCCGCCGCACCAGCCACACGACCCCGTCCGTTCGCCTCTCCAGATCCACTAGAGTGGGGGATAGGGGCTATCGGCGCAAGGGCTGGAGCAGCCACCACGACCGTGACGACGGCGGGCGCGGGGGGAGGATGGGAGGCGGCGGTGCGGCCGACTGAGAGCACATCTCACCGCGGCGGGACGCGGCTGGCTGCGGGCTCTCGTCGCACACGGAGTTGAGGCACAGCTCATGGTGTGGCAACCGACCTCCAAATCCTGGTGGATGGATGCATCTCCAATAAGGGAATTAATTTCCCCTCTATCATCGAATGAGCAATTGTTGCGATTTTGTTTCTAGGTTCCCTTGATCTTGAATGATTTTGTTGTGATTCTTTGGTTCTTTGCGTTTTTTTAAATTCCTCCTAATACTTCCAGCTCGTCGGCAGCAATGGCCTCAACGGCCGCGGCGGGACCAAGCTAGCATTATTAGCATTGTGTGAGTGCATGTCATCCTACACCAAGAAGTCTGCTCTGTGTTATTGATGCTTGGTGCTTGAAGTCTACTTTGTGTTATTGATGCTTGGTGCTTATAGATTTGTCTGAGCTCCGTACCCTTTGGTTTATTGATTATGGTTCCATCCGTGTTATCCATGGATCAGCATTACTCAACAAAAATAGATCGATCCATTGACCCTCATTTGCGAAATGGTTAACACGGAGCACCAATGAAGCTACCATGGTTCTACCATCCCCATATTTACCACATATCCTCTCGAGTCGAGAGGGGCTATCGGCGAAGGGCAGCCAAGGCCAAGGCGCTGTCGTATGGACCTCCCTGGGCCCACTACCTCGGTGGGTACCAGGACCGACTACTCGGTGGGCCCCTGGGACTACCCGGCTTGCGCTACATGGCATCTAATGGTGTGGAGCACAAGGACTACAAAGGAGTAGTACTCGGTTAGGGAGTTGTGCATGTTCCGCATTGTATGGAGGACTCCTAGACGTACTCGACTAGTACTCTCTCCCTACTCCGACTTGTAACCCTGCCTCCCGGACTATATAAGGCGAGGCAGGGATCGATCTCTAGGATCACCTCATCACAACTCATCCCAGACAACCCACGGCGCACTATTGCACCATCTTGTAATCGTGCCCAATCAATCCAGAGCTACGCAGCATACAGGACGTAGGGTATTACGCACATTGCGGCCCGAACCTGTCTAAATTGTGTGCCGCGTGTCTCTTCCTTCGAGTTACCGATCTCGGCGAGGCCACATTCATCTACTTCGGGTACTCCCTGTCGTATGGACCTCCTTGGGCCCACTACCTCGGTGGGTACCGGGACCGACTACTCGGTGGGCCCCCGGGACTACCGGCTTGCGCTACACGGCACCGAAGACGTGGAGCACAAGGACTACACGGGAGTAGTACTCGGTTAGGAAGGCCGTGCATGTTCCGCACGCGCGCGAGAGGACTCCTAGACGTACTCGACTAGTACTCTCTTCCTACTCCGACTTGTAACCCTGCCTCCCGGACTATATAAGGCGAGGCAGGGACCGATCTCCATCATCCAATCTCGACTCATACAACCCACGGCACACTATTGCACCATCCCGTAATTGTGCCCTATCAATCCGAGCTACGCGGCATACGGGACGTAGGGTATTACGCACCTCGCGGCCCGAACTTGTCTAAATTGTGTGCTACGTGTCTCTTCCTTCGAGTTACCGATCTCGGCGAGTCACATTCATCTACTTCGGGTACTCCCCGTAGTAGGTTGCCGGTCTAAAACACCGACAGCCGCGCGCGCGGTAGGGGCTCTCGCTCGAGATCACATGGCGAACTCGACGGCTTCCGTTCACATCAAGCCAACCGTCACCTTCAACCGCGGCGACACCTTCGTCTTCGGCGCCCGGGTGCCGCACTGCTGATGGCGCGGGCTCCTTCCAGCGCCGCCTGATCATGCAACCCGACTCGAGGACAGGCCTTGTGACGCTTCCCGAAGTTGTCACAGGCAAGCTCGCCGGCAAGTTCGGCGAAATTTCGCTTTCCAACATCCACGCCGACTTCGAGCTCGAGTCCGTCTCCAACTCGAACCCGACGTCGCCATGGGCCATCGCATGCGAGCCGGCTCCTCAGCCATCGCAGGCGGCCCCGTCACCACGCCAGCGCTCCGCGCGTGGCCCCCGCGTCCCCGGGCCGGGCCCGCACGGAGGCTCATCGACGGCTCCGAACCGGGACGTTTCCCTCTCGTCCCGAAACCAACGATGGCGGGCTCTAAGCTCAACAAGGTGCTCATCGACGGCGGAAGCGGGCTCAACGTCCTCTTCACCAAGACCTTGAAGAAGATGAACCTTGACGTCACCCCCATGCTCGACAAGAGCAACATGCCTTTCTACGGCATCGTCCCGGAGCAACGCGGCTATCCCACCGGGCTCGGTGGTGCGCCGATTACCTTCGGGGGCGTCTCGGGATAACTACCGCACCGAGTACATCAAGTTCGAGGTCGCGGATATCGAGACTTCCTACCATGCCATCCTCGGCGGACCGGCCATCGCCAAGTTCATGGCGGTACCCCACTACACATACTTGGTACTCAAAATGCCAAGTCCAAGTGGCGTACTCTCCCTCCAAGGGGACTTGAAGATCTCTCACGATCGCGATACGAGAGGCCGTGGTGATCGCTTCAACAAACCAAGTACCCAACCCGATGATGGAGGTCTACACTTTGCGTCGAAGAAGCTTGCCACAAGCGAACTCGACATCCCGAAGAGAAGTCCGACGGCGCCGGCAAGCCTCGGCCACCGAGGAGGTACTCGTCGGGGCGATCGACCTTGGAACGAGCGACCCCGGCAAGACCACCACCATCGGAGCCGGCCTCGACCCTAAATAGGAAGACGCGCTCATCGGCTTCCTTCGGGCTAACCGCGACATCTTCGCGTGGAAGCCGACGGACATGCCGGGGAGTGCCCGGGGAGCCGATTGAGCACGCGCCTCAACGTCGATCCAAAGGCCACCCCCAAGCGACAACACCTCCGACGCTTTGCCGACGACGGACGAGACGCCATCAAGAAGGAGCTCGCCAAGCTCCGGCGGCCGGCTTCATTCGAGAAGTCTTCCACCCCGAGTGGCTCGCCAACCCCGTCCTCGTCCGCAAGAAGAACTCGAACGAGTGGAGGATGTGCGTCGACTACACCGACCTCAACAAGCAACGCCCCCAAGGACCCCTTCGGGTTGCCGCGGATTGATCAAGTCATCGACTCCACGGCGGGGTGCGACTGCTCTTGCTTCCTCGGATCGCTACTCCGGGTACCACCGGATCGCAATCAAGGAGGAAGACCGAGAGAAGACCGCGTTCATCACCCCGTTTGGCGCGTCTTGCTACACGACCATGTCTTTCGGGTTGAAGAACGCCGGCGCTACCTATCAACGGGCCATCCGGGCACGCTTCAAGCGGCAACTCAACAAGAACGTCGAGGCCTACGTGGATGACGTGGTTGTCAAAACCGGGGACTCCGGTACCCTCATCGACGACCTTGAAGAGACCTTCGCATCGCTACGCGAGTACCGCCGGAAGCTTAACCCGAACAAGTGCGTCTTCGGCGTCCCTTCGGGCAAACTACTCGCTTCATCATCGGCCAACGCGGCATCGAAGCCAACCCCGAGAAGATCTCCGCCATCACCATCATGAAAGCTCCCACGAGCATCAAGGACGTCCGGGAAGCCGACGGGGTGCATGGCGGCATTGAGCAGATTCATCTCGAGGCTAGGAGAACGGGGCCTCCCCTTCTTCAAACTACTCAAGCATCACGAGAGGTTCGTGTGGACCACGAGAGGCGGATCAAGCCCTTGCCCGGCTCAAGGACTTCTGTCGAAGCCGCCAATCCTCACGGCTCCTCACAAGGGCGAGCGCCCTCTTGCTCTACCTAGTCGCGACTACTCACGTGGTCGATCTTGCCATCGTTGTCGAGCGGCGGGGAAGACGGCCACGCCTATCCGGTCCGGGGGCGCCCGGTCTACTTCGTCGGCGAGGTTCTATCGAGTCCAAGGCTCGCTATCGGCCGTGCGAAGCTCCCGTACGCTCTACTCATCACCTCGCGGAAGCTACGACACTACTTCCCGGGAGTACTCGGTCTCCGTCGTCACCGAGCTACCCGCTCGGCGACATCCCGAGGAACCAAGACGCCACGGAAGGATCTCCAAATGGGCCGTCGAGCTCGGCGCCCTCACCATCGACTTCAAGCCACGCACGGCCATCAAGTCGCAAGCACTAGTCGACTTCATGGCGAATGGCGGGAGAACCGACTACCTACTCCCCCTTTGTGCGACCGAGCATTGGGTGATGTACTTCGACGGCTCACTCAACCTCGAGGGCGCGGGCGCGGGGGGTACTCCCCGATCTCTCCAACGGGCGAACAACTCAAGTACGTCCTGCAGATCTTCTGGAAGGTCTCAAATAACGAAGCCGAGTACGAAGCCCTCCTGCACGGGCTCCGCCTCGCGGCTTCACTTGGCATCAAGCGGCTACTAGTCTACGGCGACTCCGCAGTGGTCATCAATCAAGTCAACAAGTCTTGGGACCGCAACAAGGAGAACATGGACGCCTACTGCCTGGAAGTCCGCAAGCTCGAGAACAAATTCTATGGCCTCGAGTTCCACCACATCGTTCGTGACAACAACGTTGCGGCGGACGTCCTCTCGAAGCTCGGATCCACCCGCGCCCAAGTACCCGCGGGCGTCTTCGTCCATGAGCTTCACGCGCCATCCATCCCGGAGCGGCGCCACCGACCACCGCCCCACCCATCCACCGGTGGGCGAGGAGGTCATGATGATCGACGTGGACCGGAGGCAACCCTTCATCGACTACCTCGGCGAGCGAGAAGGTCCCCTCCGACAAGAACGCGGCCGAACAACTCGTCCGCCGCGCCAAGTCTTACGTCCTCGTCGGCGACAAGCCGTACAAGCGAGGCGCATCTTCCGGAGTACTCATGAAGTGCGTCCCTCGCGAAGAAGGCAAGGACATCTTGGAGGAGATCCACAAGGGCGTCGCGGCAACCACGCGTCCTCACGCACGCCGGTCGCCAAGGCCTTCGGCGAGCCTTCTGCGGCCCACGGCCACGGGCGATGCCGAAGAACTCGTCGAAGGTGCCAAGGATGTCGGTTCTTCGCCAAGCGGCAACACGTCCCCGCCTACAAGCTAGTCACCATACCGCCAACCTGGCCCTTCGCCTGCTGGGGGGCTCGACATGATTGGGCCACCGCCAACCGCGCCGGGGAGGATTCAACGGGTACCGGTGGCTATCGACAAGTTCACCAAGTGGATCGAGGTCAAGCCGGTCACATGCCCCAAGGTCGACAGAGTACTCGACTTCTTGGACGAACTCGTACACCGCTACGGGCTACCCCACCGCATCATCACGGACACCGGGGTCCAACTTCAACAATCACCGGTTCCGGGAGTACGCGAGAACGGCGGAATCGACGTCGGATACGTCTCCGTCGCCCATCCACGGGCCAACGGACAAGTCGAGCGCGCCAACGGGATGGTGCTCGACGCCCTCAAGAAGCGGCTACACGACGCCGCTAACTCAAAAGGGGGCAAGTGGATCAAGGAACTACCCAACGCACTGCGGGGGCCGCGGACTCAACCATCCAAGCCAACGGGGCAATCCCCCTACTTCCGGTCTACCGGCTGCGAAGCCATCCTCCCCGCCGATGTCATATGGAACTCGCCGGCGGTGGAGCACTACGACGAAGGCGTCTCGGAAGACAACGAGGGCGAGTTGATATCGACGGCCTCGAAGAAGCTCGGCGTGCCGCCCTCGTCCAATCGGCAAGGTACCCGGAGGGTATCCGACGCTACCACGATCGCAACGTCAAGGAACGCTCCTTCAACGTTGGAGATCTTGTCCTCCGCCGTATCCCGAACACGGAAGGACTTCACAAACTCGGCTCCCCTCGGGAAGGGCCCTTCACCGTGGCTAAGGTGACCGGCCGAGCTCCTACCGCCTCCAAACACTCGAAGGCGAAGAAGTCAACAACTCGTGGAACGTCGACCAGCCTCTCGTCGATTCTACGCCTAGTCTATACGACTACTCCGGGGTTCAAGTCTACACGACTACATCAACACCCCCTTGCCGCAAGCGACCCTCCGGTCCTGGCTCCAAGTCTCCGGACTACTCTCCTCCGAGTCCGGCCGTGCGGCTACCTACGGACACGGGGCCGCGACGAGCGTCAAGGACTCTAGCAGCGGTCTACCAAGAGACCACACTCCAAGATCCGGCCGCCGCGGCTACCTACGGATGCGCGATCCGGCCCTACACGGCTACCTACGGATCACTCGGCGCAAGCGGCTACCCGCTCCGGCGCCACTTAGGCGTAGGCGGCCTCCGGTCCGAGCGACTACTTGTAACTACGGCCCCGGCCACCGTGTGTACTTCTTCGGTAATAAAGTTTGATCGTTCATCAACTTCTTTACTGTCTACTCCCTGCGACGGGACTACTAAGCCGAGTACTACTACTCGCACTTACTCCACGATGGGCGCTCCGCACTCTGAGATCGCGGTTACGAGTACTCATTGATGGAACATCACATTTCATTGATACATGAATAAGTTCATTACAAGCGTTTTCTGTACAACTACGGCTACTAGCTATTTATGCGGGGCTACCGGAGGTTCAACTTATCGCCTACTCGCTCCGCGATGGGAGCCATCTCGGCCCGGCCGGCTCGCGTCTTGCTCATCCGAGCGGTTGGCGGCTACCCCGCCGGCGACTACCTCCACCGGAGCCTTCGGGAAGTACGACTTCATGAAGGCCGGCACACCTTCGGGATCGACTTGGCCATGTGCTTCACGTAGGCGGCCGGCCGGCTTGGCGCCTCACGAAGTCGATCCGCCAACGGAGCGATCTTGGGGCCGCCGGGTGCGGCACCGGGAGCCTCGCGATCGGGAGTGCGGCCTCTTCAAGGTCCTTCGCGTGGCCCGGAGCGCCTCGCAATCTTCGTTCAACTGCACGCAAAGATTTGTAGCGATTGACGAGATCCCGTCGATGCAATCCGCAACTCCATGTGCTTCTCTCACTCGAAGGCCGGCTCCTTGTAGTCGAGTTCAAGTACACGGCGGGCTTCTTGCTCCCGGTAGAAGAGATTCTTCATGCCGACCTCCGAGGCCTTCGGTCGCTCTACCCGGCCTTCGAGTTCTCGCAACACGGAACACAACAACGGGTCGAGCTTGATGACTTCCAACAAGTACCCGACAAGACAAGAGACATACCTTTATTCTTGTTGCGGAGGCCTTTGTTCTTCCGCACCGGCTCGTCGCCCTTCGCCCGCAAGTCCATCACGTCGTTGTGATACATGGCGAAGGCGGCGTCAAGCTTCGACCGCATGGCGGCTGCATGTTTCCTCGACTTCACGAGGCTGCTCCTCCGGGGCCTCGGCTCGCGGACCGTGTCGCCGTAACCCTGCAGCAGATTCGACTTCTCGCGGGATCGCTCCGCGATGTCCTGCACAAGACAAGCTCAAGTCAAGCAGAGTACTCAACGCAAAAGATTGACTACTCGGGAGGCAACGGCTACGTACCTTCATCCATTGTTCGGCTCGCCGCATCGCCTCCAAGTGCTGCGCCAACACCGCCGGCTCGACAAGATCGTCGGCAAGCAGCTCAATCCCGCCACGGCTACTCGACGTAGCCTCCGTCATTGGCGCCGAGCGGATAGGCTCCGCGTCTTGGATCTCGGGGGATCGGATCGCCACCTCCAGGGCAACCCCTGGCGACGTGGTAGCCGCCTCCCCCTCGGCGGACTTCTCGACGGTTTCCCCCATGGGCTCGGGGGCTCCTACGCGGCCTGCGGGGCTTACGGTGTCAACTCCCGCATGGGTACCCCTGCGGGGATGTCACCTCCTTCGGCGCCCTTTGTCACCAAGGAACACGCGCATCGGTATCTACGACTACTCCTTTTGGGGCTATATAGCTTCGTAAAGAGTACTCACCTTCGACTACGACCGCCTGCTCGCGGCGGCGCCGCCTCGGTGGCCGGGGGCTCGGTCGCGGCTTGGGCTTACGGGAGCGGGCTCCTCGACGAGCGGCGCGGCTTCTTCGCCTCGCCGCCGTGGGCTCCTCTCCGTCCCGGCTCAAGTACGTGGATTTTTACGCGAAGTATCCACGAGAGGGGCGTCGGACAAAATCGACTACTACAATGAGTACTACTCATGAAGGCGTGGTACTTACAAGTTCGACCGGGACGATAGTCACGGCCGGAGCACCGAGGATGCGGCGATGTCAACCGTCCACCCTCGGCGGGCGTTTCTTCTGCGCCTCCTCGGCTACCGCCTCCTCCACGGTGGCGGCGGCCGGCGCGGACGTCTCTGCGTCCCCGCGGCTTCCGTCTCTCCAACGGCGGCGGACGCGGCTACTCTGCTCTCCTGCGGAGCGGGGGGCGGCGCTCCAACCGCGTCGGGATTTCTCCAACGGTGGGGGGGGTCGGATTTCGGCTTCCGGCCGGTTCCCCCCCACCGTGGGCCACATGCCCTCATCGCCCTCCTCCACGGGCTCCGCCGGCGGCCTCTCCCGAAGACAAAGGAAGAGTACTCGTCAACAATGTACTCGAACGGCGGAAACTCGACCACTCGCTCAAGATAACTTACCTCCGGAGGCGTGGTCTACGAGACCTTCATTTTCTTTGCCACCCGCTTCTTGGCGGGGGTTGCGCGGCTTCCTTGGCGGCGCGGCAAGGCTAGCCTCCGAGTGCTAGCCGGAGGGTCTTGCACAAGTGGCACGTGAGGCAAGCACGGACGGCTAAACCTCGACCGCCGGTCGGAAGCGGTCCCGCAACATGTCTTCATCTTCATCATCGTCTTCGGAGGTATCCTCCACGATGACGGTGTCGTCGCCGTCTCCGACTACTCGGCGCTCCTTCACCTTCTCCACCGTTGGAATCTCGATTCCGCTCGGTGGTGGTTGCGGCTCGGAGACAAACCGCTTCACATCATCCCGCGCAAAAGACACAAGGCGTCAGCAATTCTGCTACAAGTGCCTACTACTCGACGAGGGGGGTACGGCTACTCACCTCGTTGGGCGGGCGCGCGGCGGAGTACTCCTCGACAGGGCACGCCGTGTACTCCGGCCCCCCCCCCCCCCCCATTGCAATTCCTAAGATGTCCTTGAAGATCCTCGACAACCTCTCGATGATATCGTTGTCGTCCAACTCGCCCCCCCCCCGCATCCGCGACGTGTCGTCGTCGCCGTGTACTCGAAGCCCATCGCATCCCGTGCCATCGCCGGCCGGATCCGGCGCTCTCATGAAACCGAAGGCCACGTGTTCGGGCCCTCGCTCCCGCATCCCGCAGGTCTTGATGCGCGCTAGCAACTCCCGGAGCCGGATCCCCTCCCCGCATGGTGGGCGCCGTGTTCCACCACTCTGGTGCTTGCGGCCGTCCGCTCGCTCGGCAGCTCTCGGATGGTGGCTCGTGATGTAGAACCACCTCGCCTTCCCGCCGGTGTTGGAGTCCACGAGCTTGTACGCCGTGCTCGCTCCGCGGCATCCTCCCCTCGACCGGATCCCGCCCCTCCGACTACTCCGGGGTTGGAGGCGCCGGGCCGCGGCTCACGCGGAAGAACTTCCCAAGAGAACCTGCGGTTTGATTCCCAAGAAGGCTTCGGGCGTAAGTGGACGAAGACAAGTGTGGAAGATACCGTTGGGGTTCAAGGTGAGGTACTCGATGCCATAGGGACCCGAGAAGTCCCTTGAAGAAGTCGCTCGCCGGGAGCGCAAGACCGCGCTCCACGAAGCGCGAGAACATCTAGATCTCGTCTTCGGCCTTCTCCATCGTGATAGGGATCTCCTCGCGCGGATCTCCACATGTCGATCTCATTCTCCCCGATGAACCCGCCGTTCAACAAAGTGGCCGCAAGTCCCCGTCTTCACCTTCGACTTTTTCCACCGCGGCTTGGGCCGCCGCGCGTGGAGCTGTGGGCGGGGCCGCTCCGCCGCCCGCCGCGGCAGCCTCTCGCATGGCTCCTCTTCTTCCCCCGCCGGCCTTCGACGTCTTCGACGGGGACGGCTTCATCCTCCAAGTGCAAGGAGTCTTCACCGCATCCGCCGGGGGCTACCCCACAGCCGGTGGCGATGCGCCGCGATCTACCACGGCGGCGCGCCGCCGGAGTGGATCTACTTCAAGATTCAAGTGGCAAATGATCGCGCTCACTTGGGTGAAAGAACCCTAAGGGTTTCCGCCATGGTATTTATAAGCCAAAACGCCTCCGTAATCCGGCGGTCGGATAAGTCCACGCGCGGCCGACTCGCGGCGTGCGCGTGACCTTCGTATTCCAGTCGACGCGCCTCACCTCGGGGGCTCCCGCTACTTCTACCGACTACCCGGGGACGCGGCTAGTCTCAAGAGCATCTCAGACACATTCCCTCCAAGAAGACCCTTCCACTCGAGAGGAAGTACTCGACCTGCTGCCACGGGGCTCCGTGCCACGTGTCCTTCGGTTTTTTCTCCGATTTTCCGGGATTTTCTTACCAAGACTTCTGATAGATCTCAAGCCGCAGCCCGCCGCTCGAGGCTCCTCCGGGCTACTCCACGTGGATTGCGTTTCCGCAAATCGCGTCTCCATGACTCGGCTCGGCTTCGTGACAAGCAGCATTTTTTGAAGACCTTCGAAGGCAGATTTCAAGGACGCTTGGGACTACTCGAGAAGACTTCAAGATTGCTCAAACACACACGGAGTACATTCCAAACCGGATGCTTCGACTACTCTTGAGGACTTTTGACTCAGCAAGTACCTGGTGGACGCTTGAGGACTACTTGTTAAGGCCGGCAAGACTACTTGAAGCTATCCTTCTCGACTACAAAGTA
The DNA here is from genome assembly GCA_947561735.1 of Cenchrus americanus. Lineage (NCBI taxonomy): Eukaryota > Viridiplantae > Streptophyta > Magnoliopsida > Poales > Poaceae > Cenchrus > Cenchrus americanus. The sequence goes on from OX387245.1 coordinate 241,829,261, forward strand.
CTCTCTAGGGCTTGTCGTATGGACCTCCCCCGGGCCCACTACCCCTAGTACCAGATCGACTACCTGGGCCCCCGGGACTACGCGCTGCGCTACACGCACCCGAAGACGTGGAGTGTAACAACCCGTGAAACTAGGTGTGTGAATTTTGCGAAAATTTAAAACTTTTGTTTGCATTTGCGTGCTATCAAATTTTGAGCCAAAATTGCTAGCCTCTCACCAAATTCTCCACTAATTTAACCTAGTTATAAAACCTATATTTAAAATATGGCATAATTTGTGAGTTGGTCTTTCTTTGGATTAATTGGAGTTCATATGAGTGATGTTTGAATTTGAAAGGGAATCAAATTCAAACCCTTTTTCAAACCCTTAATCAAACTCAATTGTTTTAAAAGGCAAAGAGCAACCTAGGAGCAAGCTTTCGTTTCTTTTTCTTGCGTTGCGCCACCACCCCCACGACCCAACCGCCCAACCAACCCGCACCGCGCACGCCCCTTCACTCTCTCTCTTTCACCCGCCGACCGGTGGGTCCCAAAGATGTCGGCCTTATCCTTTCCCTTTCCACCAACCCGGTAAGCCAACCGGGCCCAACCCAACCCCCGCGCCGCCGCCGCCGGTCCCGGCCGCACCGGCTCGCGCGGCCGGGCGCGCCGAGCCGCCCGGCCGGCGCGCACGCCGAGGGGGCCAGGCGCGCGCGCGAACCGAGCCGTACGTGGGAAGGGAAACCCCCTTTTACCCCCCGTGCCTTTTCCGCGGGCAACGTGAGCGAGGAGAGAGGCGAGCGCCGCCGCCGGGATGCCAAGCGTCCAAGGCCGGGGGAGGGCACCGCGGGATTTCGCCTAGGCCTCGCAACGCCGTGGATTCAAAAGGGGGGTGGAGAGCCGCAGCCAACCGACCCGCTACCAACCCACTTGGGGGTTTTGCCCCCTTGCCGCGGCCGCCCGCCGAGGAGGGGGAGGAAGAAAGGGGGAGCCGGGGGAAGAAGAGGCGAGGCGGGAAGCCGACGCGCGCCGCCGCCGCCGCGCCGCCGGCGAGGCGGGACGTGTTCGTGAAGGGCCGTCAACGGGGGGAGGCGCCCGTTCGTGTGCGGAGTGGAGCCGACCGAGCGGGGAACGACCGACGCCGCGCCACCATCCACGCCGGCCGCTATGCCTACATCGCCGACCCACGGTGAGCACGTGGGTCTTCCCTCTCCTCTCCGTGCGCCTGCTATGTTGGTTGCTCGCGCCCGTGCGCGTGCCGTCGAGCCGCCTTGCCCGAGCGTCGCGCCGCCGCCTCCCCATGGGCGACGCCGCCGCGGCCGCGCCGCGCCGTGCAAGCGACGCCGGGACCGTGGCTACCCCAAGCCGTGACGTCCCGAGGCGGGGCCGTTTTGGAGTCTTGATGCTTCGGGCAGCAGTGGCTAGGGAGCACCCCGTGCCGCGTCGGCCGTGCGCCGCGCCGTCGTGCGCGCGCGCGGACGCGCGCCGCGCCGCCCCCCCCGTGAACCGGTCCCGTCTCCCTCCGCCGCGCGTGGTTCCCCGGGCGAGCCGGCCGCAGAGGGCTTCGAGACGCTGCAGCCGTGGCCCGGCCGTGCCGTGGGCGTTCGCGTGCGGAGGAGGTGAGCGCGGCGCCGCCGGCCGCACCCCGGCGCGCCATGGCCGTGGCCCCGCCGCCGCGGGAGCACCGCGTGTGGGCGTTCCACGCCTAGTCCCGCGTTGTGTGAGCGGGTCTTGCGGGTGAGCGGCGCCGGGAGTCCCTACGGCCGCACCCCGCCGCGCCGAGGGTTTCGCCCCCGCACGGAAGACGCACGCGCGCCGGCGACGACGCCGCGCCGCGCGCCGTGGCGAGTAACCCCGTTAGCCGGCCTTCGAGCCGCGCGAGCGTGCGAGCGCCGTGAGGGAGTGGGGCGGGCCGAGGCGCACCACGCCGCCGAGCCCCGCAGTCCGCCCGCGCCGCCGCCGCCGATGCGCGCGCCGGGCGAGGACGCCGCCGCGCGGCGGCCGCCAAGAAAGGGGGGCGGGACCCGTCCTCCCCGGGCGCGAAAGAGGGAGGGGCCGGGCGGCCATCGCCGTTGCCGGGCCGTAAGAGCCGGCCGGCCCGTCGGGCCGCTTGCAGGGAGGCCGCCGCTTTAAGAGAAGGGCCCAACTTGTAGGTGAGGCCGCGCCCCGAGAACCGGGGGGGGGGTTTTCCGGACTTCGTCGCTCGGGTCCGATGGACCGAGCCCAAAGGGGCTGTTTTCAGCCCGGCTAGCCTTCCACCCACCTTCGGTCCATGGATCGAGAAAACCCTTTTCTTTTCTCGTTTAAAAATTCCAGAAAATGTATTTTAATCTTTAAAAAATTAGTAATAAATTCTAGGGAGCTCGAAAAAAATACAAAACTAATTTCTATAAATCCGTATTTGCGAAACCTTGCTGATTGTAGGTAGTTTGGGTTCTTTTGGATCTTCTAAATTGGGTCTTATTTGGAGTTAATGCTTAGATGTGCACCGTTATCTTATTTTCGCGTCGAATCTCGTGCCGTTGCACCCGAGCTTCGACCGGAGGACGTGGAGGACCCCGAGTACATCGCTCCGACGAGCGATCGCTTCAACGGCAACGAAGGTGTCATGTCACTCCCAACCATATAGATCCTATGTTGCTTTGTAGTCGCTAGTGCTTTACTTAAATGCATGGAAATGTTGGATTGCATAACCCGTTTATTAGCCATGCCTTGATGTTTTGATATATCCTGTTCCTTGTTCCGCTACTGCGGCGGACTAGCTACGACCCCTAGCTAGTCCCTTACTTCAACTATCCATACTTTTGTTGCTTGTTTATGGATGGTGCTGCGGGTTTGGACCGAGATGTGGGTATCTCGGTGTGATTCTAGCGTGCGTTCGGGTTGTGTACCCCTTGCTGTGTTTTGGCGGGAGCGAGCCGCGGTTACTTGTGAACGGCCGCCGAGGGAAGATGCGATCCCGGCCTCTTACCCAAGGGTCGTGTCGTGAGGGATGGAGATGTTGAGTGCTCGCTCTCGGCCCCTTAAGGACCGATCGTCGCTGACCTTGTTTCGAATGACTACTTTCGTACGTACCGCCCGCCTTGTATTGGGCGGGGGTGCGGGGTGAGACTTGTAGTGGATAGCACCCCTCCGCGGGAGGATCGGTGTGATCGTGTCGGGAGTGGTCTTTCCCTCCTTAGTAGACTTTGCCCCGGCGAGGCCGGGGAAGGGTTCCACGGCTTCGAGGGACCTCTCGCGGGTAGTATGAGCTCGCCGCGGAGGCCGGGCTGTGCCTCGGAGATGCGTAAGGGTACTATCCACTTACTTGGGCTTCGACTACGTATGGTAGGGTCTGACACGGTGACGGCCGGCTCCGGACCTATTCGGGCGGGTACAGCTTGTACAACCTCTCGCGAGTGTTAAACCTATAGCTATAGTCCGTGTCCTCTCGGTTATGGACGATCTTTCGATCTCTCACCCGACTAGTTACACTTCTCTTGTGCTTCTTCTCTCCCCCGAGTGTGTGAGCCCCCGGCTTCGGCCGTTGAGATGTGGGGATAGGGAGCCGGTGGGCCCCACATCGCGGATGAGAGTTGGGATCTCGGATCGTGGTTGAGATCCGGTGTTTTGGTGTGGTATTCCTTGAGCGGGGTGTGGACCCCCGAGGTGTGGACCCCGGAGCGGAAGCTTCCCCGAGGTGTGGACCTCCCCTAGGCGTTTTACGCTACCTTGTACGTTGCACCGCTCGCTTTGCTTAAGCTTTCTACGCCCCATGTATTAGGGATATCTCATGCATAGTAGAATATACACCGCTTTTGCCTCTTTGTTGGGAAGGCCGACATGACCTACCCGCTTATCGGGTAGACCCCGGTGACTCCGACGCGAGCCGGACTACGACTTCGACAACGACGTGTTGGGTGGACTAGGGCTCTTCCTACACTTGAGCCGCTCGCGGAGATGGAGTTCCCGCGCTTTCATCAAGCCGCTGCTAGATGTTTTATTTACGTTTGATTCAACTCCCGATGGACTTGTACCGCATGTGCCGAAGAGATGTACTACGATTAATGTAATAAATAAATGTTGTAATGTTTTTACCTTTCGTATGGATTTTGGAATCGCTGAGACAGGGATTGCACGTGGTAGCCCTCCTGGGACTACCACCGAGGTGCTAAGATTCGGGATTCCGTTCGCGGAAATCCGGTCGTTCCGCTGGTACCAGAGCCATGCTTGACTGTAGGGCGAGCCCCGTGAATGGACGATAGCATAGGAAGCCGTTTCTGAACCTTGAAACTTTATATAAACCCCTTGGCTTCCGTATGTATATAACTATACTTATATATGCATTACCTTGATTAACGTTCACTAACTACCTTACTAACTACGCTCTAACTACGTTGTGCAGATGGCGGAGACTACGTGGGTTCCTTTGGAGACGGACGGCAAGAGCTACGGAGGCTTCTGCCACTTGCTGAGAGAGTGCCTGGAGGCAGCCGGAGTGGAGACCGACGGAGTCAGCTACAAGGGGAGGGCCATGGGGCACTTGGAGCAGACCCCCACCTACCTGACTGTCACGGTGCCGGCAGACCCACGGGTGCCAGAGTTTGAGGAGGTAGAGGTACACTGCTTCGAGAGTTCCGTCACGGAGGCACACCAGACTGGAGCACGCAGGGCTCTCAAGAAGGTTTGTGTCCAGCTCAGGGAGAGGCTGCAGGACACTCCTTTCAGCGTGCTTCCGACAGAGATCTTCGACCAGGGTCGCTGGGACTCGAGCGACCGAGCACGGTACCTGGAGGTGACTCCAGTGGAGGGGGAGGACCGGATGCACGCGGCGGCGCGTGCATCCCGGCTCGGGACCGTGCACCGCGTGCGGGGCCGACGGGGAGATAGTGTACCTTCGGTGGAGGTGTGACGCTGCCCTGCGGCAGGTTCGAGACCTGGAGGTGGAGAGAGAGGATATACTTGACGAGCTGGAGGCGTCGCACGTGAGGAACGGAGAGCTAGTGCAGCTTGGACTGGCAGCGGCCGCAGCTAGCACTGAGAGGGACGCCCGGAGGATCGCTACTCTGGAGGCGCGGTTGAGGGCAGAGCGGGAGCTGCACCGGGCTTCAGTGGAGGCCTCGCGTGAGGACAGGGTGAGACTGGCAGAGGCGAGAGATCAGTTGGAGTCAGTCGGTGCTGCAGCCGCTGACTATCAGGTCAAGGTGTGGGATCTACAGGAGGCGAGTCGACACAACTACCACCACCTGTGTTACCTTGGAGGACTGGTCTACGAGGAGAGGGACGAGAGGCGACCCGGGACTCGCGCGGCTTGGGAGCGGTCTGACCAGCAGAGGCTGACAGAGCTGGAGGCGCTCTCCGCACAGCTACCACCCAAGAAGAGACCCCGACTGAGGACAGAGACTTTCGAGCTTCCGCCGACGCTCCTACCACGAGTACGCCCGTACCCGAGTGGTTCCCAGGACACGACAGAGATGGACCGAGCGCTCCAGGATACCTGTGACTACTACGGGGGACCGGCGATCAGGATGCCGGATACCTGTGGGCACACTCACCGCCGTTCTACTGCTCCACCGGACGCCAGTCCCGAGGCACCTCAGTGCACTCCGTGAGGAGAGTAGAGTCTTCGCCGTGAGATTCCGAGATGTTGTAATAAGTTAGATGTGATGTTATCGCTCATGTGTCATGACCTTAGCGGCCACCCCATGATGTACCATGCGTTAGCGTGATGTGTTGCCGTGTACCCTCGAAGGTCGTTGGAGTAAACCTCGAGGTGCACCCCTTTTTGTATGGTGGCATTGATTGAGTGACATGGATCTTCATGACTTCTTTCGGATTTCATGCTTCTTTATGTTTGTCGAAATTCTTTGACCGTTAGCAGGATTATTCCTTTATAGTTAATAACCTTAATAGATACATTCTCCCTACCGCTACTAACTCTTGCAATCGGAACGGATGTCCGGCGCAAGGAGGTCCGGCGACTCTTGGCCCGTTTCGAGGAGGTCGGCGGGGACGACGGAGGGGGAGGATGCCCCTAACCCGGCGGGGAGGGGAGAGGCCGTGGACGCCGTGGAGGTCACGCGCCACGAGGTGGACTCCGCGGAGGCACCGCGGGCCGCGTAGGCCGAGGAGGCCGAGTTGGCGGTCGAGGAGCCGCGCTCGACGACGAGGGAGCTCGGGAGCAGAGCCCGAGCACGAGCGGTACCCCGCCCGAGGGAGGAGCGAGGCCGAGCTCGTGGCCACGAGGTGCCACCACCGCCACCTCCCCCGAACTTGGCCGACGTGATGGCAAGTGCAAACACGGTTGATGCGGACGATCACTCGGATGCTAGCCCGTAACAACAACAACAACCCTAGGGGGTCGAACCGCTACGCGCCGGAGGGTTTCCGGGGAAGAAGGTTGAGAACTTCAACAAGCCGCGACCGCCTACCTTCGACCACTCGGCGGACCCGATGGACGCGGACAACCGGCTACGTGAGATCGAGAAGAAGCTCGGAGCCGACCGAGCTTGCCGAGGAGGAGTGTGTGACCGTGGCGGCGCACCGAGCTGTCGGCACGGCCGGTGCGTGGTGGGACGGCCCCACGTGACTCGCACCAGGACCCGTTGCACATCGGGTGGGACGAGTTCGTGGAGGCCTTCGGGAGTCACCACATTCCGTATGCGAAGTGATGGATAGGAAGGGCGACGAGTTCAGAGCACCTCAAGATGGGAAACATGTCGGTGCGGGAGTACGCCAACCGCTACCCCGGGAGCCGATGAGGTACGTGCCGACGACACCGACACAGAAGAAGAAGGTCTTCTTTGGTTCGAAAGGGGCCGCACAAGGGGATGGCACACCACTTGTCCGCGCACGACCGCCCGACACTTCGCTCCATTATCGACAAGGCACCGATCGTGGAGAGGTCTAGACTTGAGTACATGGAGGTTCGTGGAAGCAAGTCCAAGCGCTCGGACCGGGAGAGCGTTCGGGACCACCTCGGAGGCGAGAGGACGAGGTTACGCTCGGGGCCACCGGCCACGGCGGAGGCACCACCCCTCTCGGTCTCGGCCCGCGAGAGCGAGCCAACCCGTGCGGGAGCGGAGGACGGGGACGGCGGAAACCGAGGGCCACCACCGCGGTCGGCGAGACGGATCCAAGGTGACTTGCTTCAGCGTCGTCGAGTTGGGCACAAGTCGTTTGAGTGCCCACAGCAGGTGCCACCAGGGAGTCAGAACCGCAGCGCTCAGTTCCAGACCCCAGCCAAGCCACCGACACCGGAGGACGGCCACCTCGTACACAAGCAGAGGACTGCTCAGCCGCCAGCTACTCGAGGCCGTCTGAACCACCTCACCGCCGAGGATGCGGCGGCCGCACCCGACGTCACACTTGGTGAGTTCCTTGTTGACTACTCGTTTTGGCTGTTTTGTTCGATCCTGGAGCTCGGTTTTCAGATATTTCTACCAAGTTTGCTAAAGAAAGGTCTTTACCAACTAAGCCTCGACCAAGGCCTATCTTGACTAGCTCTCCGCTAGGAGAGAAGAGGAGTACGTTAGAGTGCGGGGAGTGAGGATGGTGTTTGAGGGGCTACGGTTCACGACAGACTTGACGAGCTTTGGAGTCTACGGGATAGATGTGATCCTAGGGATGGATTGGTTGGCGAAACACAACGGGATAGTCTCTTGCAACCCCAGAGTGATACAGCTAGAGCACCCTAGTGGAACTATAGTGCGGATCGAGCCGCAAAGTCCGAAGGTTGCTACGATGATGTGCAACATGAGTGGAAAAGAGATTGAAGAAATCCCGGGGTCCGTGAGTTTCGGACGTGTTTCCGAAGGAGCTTACGGAGTTACCCCCCGCACGGACGTGGAGTTCGTGATTGAGCCGATGCCGTGGGCGGGGCCCGTTGCAAAGAGTCCGTACGGATGTCGTCGACGAGCCGGACGAGTTGAAGAAACAGCTCAAGAAGCTGCTCGAGCAAGGGTTTGTTCGGCCGAGTGCCTCACCGTGGGGTTCACCAGTGCTCTTCGTGGAGAAGAAAGAACGGCACAAAGAGGATGTGCATTGACTACCGCACGCTCAACTCGATGACAATCAAGAACAAGTACCCACTACCCAGAATCGAGGATCTGCTGGATAGGCTCAAAAAGGCAAGGTTCTTCTCCAAGATCGACTTGAGGTCAGGCTACCACCCGATGAAGATCGAGAGGAAGCGGGATATACCCAAGACGGCCTTCACCACACGTTACGGCTTGTACGAGTTCGTGGTGGTTTCTTTCGGGCGACCAACGCCCACGCCTTACTTCATGAACTTGATGAACAAGGTTTTCATGGAAGAGTTGGACGGGTTTGTAGTGGTGTTTATCGACGATATCTTGATCTACTGCGAGACCACCGAGGAGCACGAGGAGCACACGAGAGTCGTGCTAGAGAGGCGGAGGCAGCTAGAACCGTACGCCAAGTTCGGCAAGTGCGAGTTCGGATGGAGAAGGTCGCGTTCTTGGGACACGTGTTGTCGGCGGAGGGAATAGGCGTGGATCCGTCCAAAGTTGAGTCGGTAACCAAGTGGGAGCAGCGACCATTAAACGTGACGGATGTCGAAGTTTCCTTGGGTTGGCGGTTACTACGGAGGTTCATTGAGAACTTTTCCAAGATTGCAAAGCCTATGACCGAGTTGCTCAAGAACAACACGAAGTTCGAGTGGTCGAAGTGTGTGAGAAGAGCTTCCAGAGCTCGAAAAAGAGACTCACCACGGCTCCGGTGCTTACCTTGCCGTATATCAAGAAAGACTTTGTGGTTTTTCTTGTGACGCTTCAAAGCAAGGACTTGGTTGTGTCTTGATGCGGGAAGGGAAAGTTGTGGCTTATGCTTCCGGGCAAATTAAGAAACACGAGGAAAACTACCCGACACATGACTTGGAGTCAGGTACCGTTGTGCATGCGCTCAAAATCCTGGAGACACTACTCGATAGGGAACAAGTGTGACTTGTTTTCCGACCACAAGAGCCCGAAGTACTTCTTTACACGTACCGAGCCGAACATGAGGCGAGACGGTGGTTAGAGCCGATCAAGGACTACGACGTCGAGATCAACTACCACCCGAGGGCAAAGCTAACGTCGTGGCGGATGCACCGAGCCGGAAAACATACCGCAACAACCTCATGGTAAAAGAGGAGCAACTCCTTTCTGCATGGAGAGCTAGAGAAGCCGAGAATCGAAATTGTGGATCAAGGCCAAGTCAACGTGATGCAAGTGACCTATGACACGGAGGAACGAATCCGTACAACCTCGAAAGGAGTGTGCGAGAAATCAAAGTGCTGCGAGGACTAATGAAGCAGGGCAAAGGAGAGGGGACTACGGGTTGATGAACAAGGCACCGTGTGGTTGAGAGAACGAATCCGTGTACCACAAGACGAGCACTCGGGAGCGGATCATGAGAGAAGCTCACGACTCGAGGTACTCGATTCACCCGCAAGCGGCACCAAGATGTACGAGAGATCCGAAAATCGGTGCTTCGGTGGAAGGACATGAAGAAGGATATAGCACACTACGTGGCTTTGTTGCGACACCTCGTAGCGAGAGTAAAGATTGAACATCGAAACACCGCTGGTTTGTTGAAGCCGTTGGATATCCCCGTGTGGAAGTGGGAGGACATTTCCATGGACTTTGTGGTGGGACTCCCTCCCCCCCCCGAACACCAAAAGGAAATGACTCGGTTTGGGTCATAGTGGACGGAGTTGACCAAGGTGGCTCACTTTGTGCGGTGAAGACCCGTATGCAACCGAGAAGTTGGCGAAGACAGACGTAGAGCACATACTCGGGTTGCACGGGGCACCCCGAAGTATTGTCTCCGATCGAGGGCCACGGTTGTCTCCAAGTTTTGGCGAGCTTCCACAAGCTTATGGGCACCACTCTTAGCTACGGCCACGGCTTTTCACCCACGGACGGATGGACAGACGAGAGGGTTAACCGGGTCTGGAGGACATGCTACGAGCTTGTGCACTCACCCATGGTACGGATTGGGAGAGCAGGTTGCCGTTCGCAGTTCTCGTACAACAACAACTTTTCAAGCAAGTCTCCGGATGGCACCCTTTGAGGCACTTTACGGTCGAAAGTGCAGGACCCCGCTAGCTTGGTCGGAGGTTGGAGAGCGAGCTCTGTTTGGGCCGGCAATCATTGAGGAAGCGAGAGGAGAGAGTTGAGAAAGTCCGTGAGAACCTGAAAATCGCTCGAGTCGTCGAAGAGCTACGCCGACAAGAGACGGAGAGAGTTGACCTTTGCGATTGGTGACGGGGTGTACTTGAAAGTGTCACCGCTCCGAGGAACTAAGAGGTTCTTGGTGAAGGGAAAGCTTGCACCGAGTCGTGGGACCGTACCCTATCACCCGTAGGATTGGGAGTTTGGCTTACCGGCTTGCACTACCCGAGACGATGGCGGAGTCCACCAGTTGTTTCACGTGTCACACTGAAGAAGAGCGAGAAGGCAAGTGGAGGCAAAACAAGTGCCCATGGAGTCGCTTGACTTGCAAGACAACCTAGAGTATACGAGTATCCCGAGAAAATCTTGGACGGAGAGTCAAGGAAACAAGGAGAACTACCATTCCTTTTACGTAGAGTGTTGTGGAGCAACCATACGGAGCGAGAGGCAACATGGGAGAAGGAAGCGGATCTCACGGGAAAGAGTACCCTCACTTGTTCACGGAGGAAGTCGAGGACTAAATCTCGAGGACGAGATTCTCGGTGGTGGGGGAGAATGTAACAACCCGGGAAACTAGGTGTGTGAATTTTGCGAAAAATTTAAAACTTTTGTTTGCATTTGCGTGCTATCAAATTTTGAGCTAAAATTGCTAGCCTCTCACCAAATTCTCCACTAATTTAACCTAGTTATAAAACTTATATTTAAAATATGGTATAATTTGTGAGTTGGTCTTTCTTTGGATTATTTGGAGTTCATATGAGTGATGTTTGAATTTGAAAGGGAATCAAATTCAAACCCTTTTTCAAACCCTTAATCAAACTCAATTGTTTTAAAAGGCAAAGAGCAGCTAGGAGCAGTGGGCCGTTTCTTTCTTTTTCTTGCGTTGCGCCGGTGCCCGGCCCACGACCGGCCCCGCCCAACCAACCCGCACCGCCCCGCCCCCCTTCACTCTCTCTCTTCACCCCGCCGACCCGGTGGTCCCGCATGTCAGTCTTATCCTTTCCCCTTTCCCACCAACCCGGCAAGCCAACCGGCCCAACCCAACCGCGCCGCCGCGCCGGTCCCGTCGCACTCGTTCGCGCGGCGCGGGCGCGGCCGAGCTGCCCGGCCGGCGCGCACGCCGAGGGGGCCGGCGCGCGCGCGCGAACCGAGCCGGGACGGGGAAGGGGGAAACCCCCTTTTACCCCCCGTGCCTTTTTCCCGCTGGCAACGTGAGCGAGGAGAGAGAGGGCGAGCGCCGCCGCCGCGGATGCCAAGCGGTCCAAGCGGGGGAGGGCACCGCCGGGATTTCGCCCAGGCCTCGCAACGCCGTGGATTCAAAAGGGGGGGTGGAGAGCCGGAGGCCAACCGACCCGCTACCAACCCACTTGGGGTTTTGCCCCCTTGCCGCGTGCCGCTCCGCCGGAGGAGGGGAGGAAGAAAGGGGAGCCGGGGAAGAAGAGGCGAGGCGGGAAGCCGACGCGCGCGCCGGGCGCGGCTGCCGCGGAGGCGGGACGTGTTCGTGAAGGGCCGGTCGAGGGGGGAGGCACCGTTCGTGTGCGGAGTGGAGCCGGGACCGAGCAGGGTGAACGACCGACGCCGCGCCACCATCCACGCCGGCGCTCGCTACGCCTACATCGCCGACCCACGGTGAGCACCGTGGTCTTCCCTCTCTCCCCTCTCCCCGTGCGCCGTTGCGGCCGGTTGTGCTCGCTGTGCGGCGTGCCGGCGAGCCGCCTTGCCCCGGCGCGTCGGCGCCGCCGCCTCCCCATGGGCGACGCCGCGGCCGGCGCCTGCGCCGCGCCGTGCAAGCGACGGCCGGGACCGTGGCTACCCCAAGCCGTGACGTCCCGGAGGCGGTCGCCGTTTTGGAGTCTTGATGCTTCGCAGGCGGCCGGGGAGCACCCCGTGCCGCGTCGTCGTGCGTGCGCCGCGCCGTCGTGCGCCGCGCCGGACGCGCGTCGCGCCGCCAGCCCGGTGAACGGTCCGTCTCTCCCGCCGCGGCGTGTTCTGGGCGAGCCGGCCGGGAGGGGCTTGAGACGCGTTGCGTGGCCCGGCCTTCGTGCCGTGGGCGCCTTGCTGCGGGGAGGGAGGTGAGCGCGGGCGCCGGCCGGCCGCACCCCGCCGCCATGGCCGTGGCCCCGCCGCCGGTGGAGCACCGCGTGTGGGCGTTCCACGCCTAGTCTGCGTTGTGTGAGCGGGTCTTGCGGGTGAGCGGGCGCCCCGGATCCCTACCGGCCGCACCCCGCCGCGCCCGGGGTTTCGCCCCGCACGGAAGACGCACGCGCGCCGGCGACGACGCCGCGCGCGCGCCGTGGCGAGTAACCTCGTTCGCCGGCCTTCGAGCCGCGCGAGCGTGCGCGAGCGCCGGAGGGAGTGGGAAGGCCGAGGCGCACCACGGCGCCGAGCCCGAGTTCGCCCCGACGCGCCGCCGCCGATGCGCGCGCGGCGCGAGGCCGCCGCCGGGCGCGGCGGCCGCCAAGAAAGGGGCGGGACCCCGTCCTCCCCGGGCGCGAAAGAGGGAGGGGCCGGCGGGCCATCGGCGTTGGCGGGCCGTAAGAGCCGTCGGGCCGTCGGGCCGCTTTAGGGAGGCCGGCGCTTTAAGAGAAGGGCCCAACTTGTAGTGTGAGGCCGCGGCCGAGAACCCGGGGGGGGGGGGGTTTTACGGACTTCGCCGCTGCTCGGGTCCGATGGACCGAGCCCAAAGGGGTTTTGTTTTCAGCCAGGTTAGCCTTTTCAGCCCACCTTCGGTCCATGGATCGAGAAAACCCTTTTCTTTTCTCGTTTAAAAATTCCGGAAAATGTATTTTAATCTTTAAAAATTAGTAATAAATTCTAGGGAGCTCGAGAAAAATACAAAACTAATTTCTATAAATCCGTATTTGCGAAACCTTGCTGATTGTAGGTAGTTTGGGTTCTTTTGGATCTTCTAAATTGGGTCTTATTTGGAGTTAATGCTTAGATGTGCACCGTTATCTTATTTTCGCGTCGAATCTCGTGCCGCGGCACCGAGCTTCGACCGGGGAGGACGTGGAGGACCCCGAGTACCTTTGCTCGGACGCCGGCGCTTCAACGGCAACGAAGGTGTCATGTCACTCCCAACCATATAGATCCTATGTTGCTTTGTAGCTGCTAGTGCTTTACTTTAATGCATGGAAATGTTGGATTGCATAACCCGTTTATTAGCCATGCCTTGATGTTTTGATATATCCTGTTCCTTGTTCTGCTACCTGCGGGACTAGCTACAGACCCCTAGCTAGTCCCTTACTTCAACTATCCATACTTTTGTTGCTTGTTTATGGATGGTGCTGCGGGTTTGGACCGAGATGTGGGTATCTCGGTGTGATTCTAGCGTGCGTTACGGGTTGTGTACCCCTTGCCGTGTTTTGGCGGGAGCGAGCCGCGGGTTACTTGTGAACGGGCTGCCGAGGGAAGATGCGATCTGGCCTCTTACCCAAGGGTCGTGTCGTGAGGGATGGAGATGTTGAGTGCTCGCTCTCGGCCCCTTAAGGACCGATCGTCAGTTGACCTTGTTTCGAATGACTACTTTCGTACAGACCGCCCGCCTTGTATTGGGCGGGGGTGCGGGGTGAGACTTGTAGTGGATAGCACCCCTCCTGCAGGAGGATCGGTGTGATCGTGTCGGGAGTGGTCTTTCCCTCCTTAGTAGACTTTGCCCTGGCGAGGCCAGGGAAGGGTTCCACAGCTTCGAGGGACCTCTCGCGCGGTAGTATGAGCTCTGCCGCGGAGGCTGGGCCAGGCTCGGAGATGCAGAAGGGTACTATCCACTTACTTGGGCTTCAGCCGTATGGTAGGGTCGGACACGGTGACGGCCGGTTCGGACCTATTCGGGCGGGTACGGTTGTACAACCTCTCGCGAGTGTTAAACCTATAGCTATAGTCCGTGTCCTCTGGTTATGGACGCTCTTTCGATCTCTCACCCGACTAGTTACACTTCTCTTGTGCTTCTTCTCTCCCCCGAGTGTGTGAGCCCCGCTTCGGCCGTTGAGATGTGGGGATAGGAGCGGTGGGCCCCACATCGCGGATGAGAGTTGGGATCCGGATCGTGGTTGAGATCCGTGTTTTGGTGTGGTATTCCTTGAGCGGGGTGTGGACCCCGAGGTGTGGACCTCGGAAGCGGAAGCTTCCCGAGGTGTGGACCTCCTAGCCGTTTTTTTGCGCTTACCTTGTACGTTGCACTTCTTCGCTTTGCTTAAGCTTTCTACAGCCCAGGATTAGGGATATCTCATGCATAGTAGAATATACACCGCTTTTGCCTCTTTGTTGGGAAGCTGACATGACCTACCCGCTTATCGGGTAGACCCTGGTGACTCGACGCGAGGGCGGGACTACGACTTCGACAACGACGGTTGGGTGGACTAGGGCTCTTCCTACACTTGAGCCGCTGCGGAGATGGAGTTCCCGCGCTTTCATGAAGCCGCTGCTAGACGTTTTATTTCCGTTTGATTCGGTCCCGATGGACTTGTACCCGCATGTGCCGAAGAGATGTACTCGATTAATGTAATAAATAAATGTTGTAATGTTTTTACCTTTACGTATGGATTTTGGAATCGGCGAGACGGGGATTGCACGTGGTAGCCCTCCCGGGACTACCACCGAGGTGCTAAGATTCGGGATTCCGTTCGCGGAAATCCGGGTTGTTTCATGGAGCACAAGGACTACACGGGAGTAGTACTCGGTTAGGAAGGCTTGTGCATGTTCCGCCTTGCGCGAGAGGACTCCTAGACGTACTCGACTAGTACTCTCTTCCTACTCCGACTTGTAACCACCGCCTCCCGGACTACATAAGGCGAGGGCGGGGACCGATCTCCATCATCCAATCTCGGCTCATACAACCCACGACGCACTATTGCACCATCCTGTAATTGTGCCCTATCAATCCGGAGCTACGCGGCATACGGGACGTAGGGTATTACGCACCTCGCGGCCCGAACTTGTCTAAATTGTATGCTACGTGTCTCTTCCTTCGAGTTACCGATCTCGGCGAGTCACATTCATCTACTTCGGGTACTCCCCCGTAGTAGGTTGCCGGTCTAAAACACCGACACTCCCCTTAGTAGGTTGCCGGTCTAAAACTCCGACAGCTGGCGCGCCAGGTAGGGGCTCTCGCTCGAGATCACATGGCGAACTCGACGGCTCCCGTCTACTTCAAGCCAACCGTCGCTTTCAACCGCGGCGACACCTTCGTGTTTGGCGCCTGGGTCTGCACTGCAGACGGCGCGGGCTCCTTCCAGCGCCGCCTAACCATGCCGCCCAACCCGAAGACCGGCTTCGTGACGCTTCCCGAAGTTGTCACACGCGATCTCACAGCAAGATTCGGCGAAATTTCGCTCTTCAACCACCACGCTGACTTCGAGCTCGAGTCCGCTTCCAACTCGAACTCGACGTCTCAATGGGCCATCGCATGCGAGCCGGGTGCTCGGCCATCACGAGGCGGTTCCCTCACCTCGCGAGCACTCCGCGCGTGGTCCCCGCATCCCCGGTCCGGACCCGCCGGGAGGCTCCCTCTTCGCGCCGGGCGGCAAAGAGCCCGTACCCGAGTGCAACTCGGACTCGACACCACCCCGGCCACGCTTCGGACTCCAACCCTCTCTCCGAGTTCTACTCGAACCCCGCATACGAGTTCGACTTCGGGTCGAACCCTGAGGAACCTGAGTCCGAGGACAACTCCACCGAGCATCCCTTATCATGGCCGGCCTCTGGGCTGGTTATAACATCCACGCCGGCCGGCGGTTCGTCTACCGGCCGGACCACAAGCATGCCGACCCGATAAGTGGAGACTCACGCTACATCGCCTACATCGACTCGCTACCGTTCCGGGAGGGGAACACCACTCGCCCGAGGCCGACTCAAACACACCCACCGAGGGTGGCACCTTACGAGTCCGGCCTTGGCACCCCCGATCGCCAAGTCTTCATGGTGCCCGGCGACACCCGGGGCCTTCGAGGCACGGCTCAAGACAAGTACACAGCTAAGACATCTCCTCCGACGAGCTCTCTGGCGATGCTCCACCGAACGAGAACCCCGTGACGAGAGACGCTCAATGCGAGCGTAACCGGAAGCGCAGCGAACGTCGCCGATGCCTCCGCGACAACTTCCCCTTCCGCAACCTTGCGGAAGCTCTCGAGGCGGTCGAGAGCAGAGTACACACTACCCCTGAGCAATGCCTCGTGTCGATCACAGCGATCGCACGTCAGGCTCAGGGCATCCGCGCTGGAGAGGTCATCGCCAAGCTAGCTGAAGATGCCTACTTCATGCGAGTCGACAACAGGGTCAACCAACCTCCCCCCGCCAGGCAACGCGACAACGAGGCTATAAGTCGCAGCGCTGGCAACGGCCCCAACCGTACCCGAGCTGAGCTACCAGCCGAGCCGAACCATCATCGCTCCACCGCCGGCGGACCTCCACAGCGTGACAACAGCAACCGCGAGGTCGCCCCCACCGCACTCCGGCGGGCGGCGGCGGCCACGACCCCGGCCGGCGGCGGCGGCGGCGGCGAAGCTCCAACCACGGAGCCAACGGGGAGGGCGGCGGCGGCGGCCGGTCGCGGCGGCGAGGCCATGCGAACAGCCACGCTTCCGGTGCTTCACAGGGCGGGTACGATGCCCGCCAGAAGATTGAGGAGCTGCGGCGGAAGAAGTCGACCACCGTGGCGACGGCGACCGGCTTCCCCGCCTTCTCACCTCAACTTCGCAACTTGCTCCTCCCCAGACAAGTTCAAGCTTTTGGGGATCACCAAGTACGACGCGAAGCAGGACCCCATCCAGTGGCTCAGGTGCTATGCCCTCTCCATCGAGAACGGCGGGGGCGACAACGACACCAAGTGCCTCTACTTCCCCTTACGCCTGGACCAAGCTCCACTCACATGGCTCGAGTCGTCCGGACAAGCACTCGATCGACAAGTGGGACTAGGCGAAGGAGCGGTTCACCAGCAACTTCCCGCGGGCGCCATGGGCCGATCGGGTACTCGCATGGACACGGCCATGATCAAGCGAGAACAAGGCGAGACCCTCCACAAGTACATGCGCCGCTTCTTCGACAAGCGCGCTACCGTCGTCGACGTCACCGACAAGGAGGTCATCGACCTCTTCCAAGACGGTCTCTACCACCGCCGCACCTTCGAAGACTTCGTTCGTCGCCGCCCCGGAGTCCATCCCCCACCTCAAGGACATGATCACGTCTGGGCGGATGAAGAGGATAAGGCCAACGCCAAGTATGACGTCATCCGTGGCAAGACCAAGCGAGAACCGGGCGGTGGCGGCGGCAGCAACGCGAACCAAGGCGGTCGCAACAACAACAACAGCAACAACTACTCGGGTCCCAACCGCAAGCACAAGCCGGACAACACTGTCGCGGCTATCCAGCGCCTGCGAAAGGGAACTCGAAGAAGAACTCCGGCGGTTTCAAAGACCTGCTGAAGGAGAAGTGCCCGTGGCATCCAAACGGCAACCACACCACCGAGCAGTGCTACCAACTCAGGCATGCACTCAAGGATACGCCGAGCCACCGCACCCTCACGACCAAAAGGGCAAGAAGAAGGACGGCGACAACAACGACTTCCGGGAGCACGACAAGACCGTCAACGTCCTCTTCGGCGGGCTACCCAGCGGCGGGAGCGAAGGCTACCCGCCGTGAAGTCATGTCCATTGAACCGGCGGTTCCAACCCCTCTCGGGTGGTCGGAGGTACCCATCACCTTCTCCCGCGCGGATCAATGGACCGGCTTCTCCCGAACCGGGACGGATCCCCCTCGTCCTAAAGCCGGCGGTCGCGGGCTCCAAGCTCAACAAGGTGCTCATCGACGGTGGAAGCGGGCTCAACGTCCTTTTCACCAAGACCTTGAAGAAAATGAAGCTCGACACCACTCACATGCTCACCAAGAGCAACACACCCTTCTACGGCATCGTCCCCCGGCAACGCGGCTATTCCACCGGGCTCGGTGGTCTCCCGCTTACCTTCGGGGAATCTCGGGACAACTACCGTACCGAGTACATCAAGTTCGAGGTCGCGGACTACGAGACTTCCTACCACGCCATCCTCGACGGGACCGGCCATCGCCAAGTTCATGGCGGTGCCCCACTACACCTACTTGGTACTCAAGATGCCAAGCCCAGCGGGTGTACTCTCTCTCCAAGGGGACTTGAAGATCTCCCACGACTGCGATACAGAAGCCGTGGAGATCGCCTCTACAAATCAAGTACCCAATGCGATGATGAAGGTCTACGCTGCGTCAAAAAAGCTTGCTACAAGTGAACTCGACATCCCAGAGAAGTCTGACAGCGCCAACAAGCCTCAGCCACCTGAGGAGGTACTCGTCAAGACGATCGACCTCGGAACAGGCGATCCCAGCAAGACCACCACCATCGGGGCCGGCCTCGACCCCAAATAGGAAGACGCGCTCATCAGCTTCCTTCGGGCTAACCGCGACATCTTCGCGTGGAAGCCGACGGACATGCCGGGAGTGCCCAAGGAGGCCGATTGAGCACGCCTCAACGTCGATCCTAAGGCTACCCCCAAGCGACAACACCTCCGACGCTTTGCCGACGACGGACGAGACGCCATCAAGAAGGAACTCGCCAAACTACTCGCGGCCGGCTTCATCGGAGAAGTCTTCCATCTCGAGTGGCTCGCCAACCCCGTCCTCGTCCGCAAGAAGAACTCGAACGAGTGGAGGATGTGCGTCGACTACACCGACCTCAACAAGCAACGCCCCAAGGACCCCTTCGGGTTGCCGCGGATTGATCAAGTCATCGACTCCACGGCGGGGCTGCGACTGCTCTGCTTCCTCGGCCCGCTACTCGGGTACCACCGGATCGCGATCAAGGAAGAAGACCGAGGAGAAGACCGCGTTCATCACCCCGTTTGGCGCGTCTTTGCTACACGACCATGTCCTTCGGGTTGAAGAACGCCGGCGCCACCTATCAACGAGCTATCCAGGCCTGCTTCAAGAGGCAACTCAACAAGAACATTGAAGCCTACGTGTATGACGTGGTCGTCAAGACCAGAGACTCCAGTACCCTCATCGACGACCTTGAAGAGACTTTCGCATCCCTGCGCGAGTACCGCTGGAAGCTCAACCCGAACAAGTGCGTCTTCGGCACCACCTTCGGGCAAACTACTCGGCTTCATCATCGGCCCGGCGCGGCATTGAAGCCAACCCCCGAGAAGATCTCCGCCATCACCGACGCATGAAAGCTCCCACGAGCATCAAAGACGTCCGAGAAGGCGACCGGGTGCATGGTGGCCTTTGACCGTATTTATCTCGAGGCTCGGAGAACGGGGACTCCCCTTCTTCAAACTACTCAAGCATCAAGAGAAGTTCGTGTGGACTCCAGAGGCGGATCAAGCCCTTGCCCGGCTCAAGGACTTCCTATCGAAGCCGCCGATCCTCACGGCTCCTCACAAGGGCGAGCAGCTACTGCTCTACCTTGCTGCGACTACTCATGTGGTCGCATGCGCCATCGTTGTCGAGCGGCAAGAAGACGGCCACGCCTACCCGAGTCCGGCGCCCGATCTACTTCGTCGGCGAGGTTCTATCGAGTCCAAGGCACGCTATCGGCTGTGCGAGGCTTCGTACGCGGTACTCGGCACCTCGCGGAAGCTACGACACTACTTCCAGGAGTACTCGATCTCCGTTGTCACCGACCACCCGCTCGGCGACATCCTGCGGAACCAAGATGCTACTGGAAGAATCTCCAAGTGGGCAGTCGAGCTCGGCCCCCTCACCATCGACTTCAAGCCACGCACAGCCATAAAGTCGCAGGCGCTAGTCGACTTCATGGCGGAGTGGCGCGAGAACCAGCTACCAACTCCAACCGTGCGACCAGAGCATTGGGTGATGTACTTCGACGGCTCACTCAACCTCGAGGGCGCAGGTGCAGGGGTACTCCTGATCTCTCCAACGAGCGAACAACTCAAGTACGTCCTGCAGATCTTCTGGAAGGTCTCAAACAACGAAGCCGAGTATGAAGCTCTCCTACACGGGCTCCGCCTCGCGGCTTCACTGGGCATCAAGCGGCTACTAGTCTACGGCGACTCCGCAGTGGTCATCAACCAAGTCAACAAGTCCTGGGACCGCAACAAGGAGAACATGGACGCCTATTGCCTAGAAGTCCGCAAGCTCGAGAACAAGTTCTACGGTCTCGAGTTCCACCACATCGTCCGCGACAACAACGTTGCGGTGGACGTCCTCTCGAAAGCTTGGATCTACCCGCGCTCAAGTCCCGGCGGGTGTCTTCATTCATGAGCTTCACGCGCCATCCATCCGGAGCCGGCGCCACCGACCACTTGTCCCGGCTCACCCACCGGTGGACGGAGGTCATGATGATCGACGTGGACTGGAGGCAACACTTCATCGACTACCTCAGTGAGCAGAAGGTTCCCTCCGACAAGAACTTGGCCGAGCAGCTCATCCGTCGCGCCAAGTCCTACGTCCTCGTCGGAGACAAGCTTTACAAGCGGGGTGCATCTTCTGGAGTACTCATGAGCTGCATCCCTCGGGAAGAAGGTACCTAGAGGGTATCCGACGCTACCATGATCGCAACGTCAAGGAACGCTCCTTCAACGTTGGAGATCTTGTCCTCCGCCGCATCCCGAACACGGAAGGACCGCACAAGCTCGGTTCCCCACAGGAAGGTCCCTTCCCCGTGGCAAAGGTGACCGGGCGGGCTCTTACCGCCTCCCGGACACTTGAAGGCGAAGACATCAACAACTCGTGGAACGTCGACCAGCTCTGTCGGTTCTACGCCTAGTCTACACGACTACTCCGGGGTTCAAGTCTACACGACTACATCAACACCCCTCTGCCGTAAGCGGCCTCCGGGTCCTGGCTCCAGTCTCCGGACTACTCCTCTCCAGGATCCAGCCCGCGCGGCTACCTACGGATCCTGGGCTGCGACGAGCGTCAAGGACTCTAGCAGCGGTCTACTAAGAGACCACACTCTAAGATCCAGCCTACACGGCTACCTACGGATCTACTGCTGTAAGCGGCTACTCGCCCTAGCACTACTCAGCTGTAAGCGGCCTCCGGGTCCAGGCGACTACTCTGTAACTACGGCCCTGGCCACCCAGGTGTACTTCTTCAGTAATAAAGTTTGATCGTTCATCAACTTCTTTACTGTCTACTCCCTACAACGGGACCACTACTGCCGAGTACAACTACTCGCAACCACTCCACGATGGGCTCCGCACTCTGAGACCGCGACTACGAGTACTCATTGCTGGAAAATTTTCTTTCATTAATACTTAAGCAATTCATTACAATTGTTTTTGTACAACCCTGGCTACTAGCTACCTATTACGGAGGCTACGGAGATTAAGCTTATCGGCTACTTGCTCCGCGATGGGAGCCATCTCGCTCCGGTAGCTCCGCATCTTGCTCATCGGTGCAGTTGGCGGCTACACCGCCGCCGACTACCTCCACCGGGGCCTTCGGGAAGTATGACTTCATGAAGGCCAAGGCTGCTTCGGGATCGACCTCGCCATATGCTTCACATATGCCGCCGACCTGCGGGGGCTTCCCTGAGGCGATCCGCGAGTGGAGCAATCTTGGGGCCGCCGGATGAGGAACCAAGAGTCTTGCGATCGGCGCCGCGCTTCTTCAAGATCCTTCGGTTGACCCCGCGAGCGCCCTCGCAATCTTCATTCAACATCCGCAATGATTTGTAGCGGTTGACGAGATCGCGGTCGATGCAATCCGAAGCTCCATGTGCTTCTCGCACTCGAAGGCAAGTTCTTTGTAGTCGAGCTCGAGTACCCGGCGGGCTTCTTGCTCCCGTAGAAGAGATTCTTCATGCTCGTCTCCGAGGACTTCAAGCTTGCTCCACTTGGCCCTCAAGCTCTGCAAATGCAACAAGACGAAGCGGGTCGGACTACCTCTCGACCTCCAACAACTACCCGACCAAGTCCAACGACGTACCTTTATTCTTGTTACGGAGGCTCTTGTTCTTCCGCACCAAGTCATCGCCCTTCGCCTGCAACTCTTGGATGTCATTGTGGTACTTGGCGAAAGCGGCGTCGAGCTTGGCCTGCATGGCAGCCGCGTGCTTCCGCGACTTCAAAAGTTGATCCTCTAATGCTTCGGCCGAGAACCTTGCGTCACCGAAGCCTCGCAAAGATGTTGGACTTCTCGCGGGACCTCTCCACGACGTCCCGCACGGACAACACACGTCAACGAGTACTCAACAACGAGAGGATTGACTACTCGGAAGCTACGGCTACTTACCTTCATCCTTTGCTCGGCACGCGGACCGCCTCCGGGTGCCGGCCACCGTTGTCGGGTCCACCGGATCGTCTGCGAGAAGCTCCACTCCGCCACGACTACTCGCGGCGGTCTCCGTCATCGGCGCGAGCGGATGGGCTGCGTCCCGGATCTCGGAGAGCGGATAGCTACCTCCCGAGCAACCTGCGGTGGTACGGTGGCCTCCTCTCCGCCGGTCGGCTGCCGGCTTCCCCGGCGACCTCCTGCATCGGCTCGGGGGCTCCTTCAGCAGCCTCCGGCGCTTGCGGTGTCGACTTCTCCATGGGCACCGCCGCAGGGATGTCACTCCCTTCGGCCTCGACGCCTGACAAGAAGACGTCAAGATCATCAGCAACTACGACTACTCTATGGGGAAGATCAAATCCACAGCAGAACACTTACCCTCGACCACGCTGGCCTTGGGCAATGCAGCTTCAGCAGCCGGCGCCTCGGATTCCACCTGGGGTGCGGGAGTTGACTCCTCGACGGGCGGTGCGACTTCCTCTTCTGCCACCGTCGCGAAGGGCTCATCTCCCTCCCAGGACAAATCTGTCGATTTCCTGCAAAAGTACACAAAGCTAGTTGTCATTCAAGCTCGACTACTACACCAAGTACTACTCGGGCAAATTCAGTACTTACAGGCTGGACCGGACTATCGTCACAGTCGGCGCTCCAAGGATACTGGCAATATCCACCAGCCTAGCTTCGGTGGGCGCCTCCTCTTGCGCCTCTGTGGCTGTTGCTCCTCCTCCGGCGCGCAGGCCGGCGCGAGCACTCTCCTGCGCTCCCGCGGCTACTACTTCTTCGGCGGCCGGCGGCCGCGGCGCTGCCGTGCTCCCCCCGAGGAGTAGGGGGCTGGCGCTCCAACTGCGCTATGAGCTCCTCGACAGTGGGGGCTGGACTACGACTTCCGGCCGGCTCTCCCACCGTGTCCCATTCGCCTTTGTCGCCCTCCTCGACGGGCTCCGTTGGTGGCACCTCCTGCATACAAGGAAGACTACTCATCAACAAGTGTACTCGCTCGATGGGTACTCGACTACACTAGTCAAGGCTTCTTACCTCTTGAGGCGTGGTCTCCGTGACCTTCATCTTCTTCGTCACCCGCTTGCGGGCGGGGTTGCGCGGCTTCCGTGGCGGCGCAGCCAGGCTAGCCTCCAGGCTAGCCGGCGGGTCTTGCACAAGAGGCACATGAGGTAAGCCTGGACGGCTAAACCTCGACCGCAACTGAAAGCGGTCCTGCAACGTCATCGTCGTCGTCGTCGTCGGTGGTGTCCTCCACGATGATGGTGTCATCGCCTTCGCCGACTTCTTGCCGCTCTTTGGCTTTGGCTTTCCCTTCCTTCGGGATCTCGATCCCGTGAGGGGGCGGCTGCGGCTCGGAGACGAACATCTTCAAGTCATTCTGCAAGACACAAGACATCAGCACGTCTACTCCAAGCAAGGACTACTCGACTAGGGGAGTACGACTACTCACCTCCTTTGGCGGGCGCGCGGCGGAGTACTCCTGGACAGGGCACGCCGTGTACGGTGGCATATCCTTGAATATCTGCATCAATCTCTCGATGATGTCGTCATCGTCCATCTCGCCTCCGGGCATCCGCGACGTGTCGTCGTCGCCGGTGTACTCGAAGCCCAAGGTGTCACGGGCCATCAGCGGCTGCACCCTCCGCTTCATGAAACTGAAGGCCACGTGCTCGGCCCTCAGTCCGGCTTCTCTGAGCACCTTGATATGAGCCAACAGCTCGGGGAGCTGGATCTCTTCCTGCATTGTGGGCTCCGTGTTCCACCAGTCGCGGTGCCTGAGCTGCCTCCCACTCGGCTTTGGCAGACCGGGGTGGTGGTTCATGATGTAGAACCACCTCGTCTTCCAATCGGTGTTGGAGTCAACGAGCTTGTACGCCAGGTACTGCTCAGCGGCGTCTTCTCTCAACTGGATGCCGGCCCCTCCGACTACTCTTGGATTGTTGGCGCTCGGCTACGGCTTCACCCGGAAGAATTTCCGGAAGAGGATCCAGTGTGGCTTGATCCCAAGGAATGCTTCACAAAAATGGACGAAGACCGCGGTGTCGGTGTTTTAGACCGGCAACCTACTACGGGGAGTACCCGAAGTAGATGAATGTGACTCGCCGAGATCGGTAACTCGAAGGAAGAGACACGTGGCACACAATTTAGACGAGGTTCGGGCCGCGAGGTGCGTAATACCCTACGTCTGTATCTTTGCGTAGCTCGGATTGATAGGGCACGATTACAAGATGGTGCAATAGTGCGCCGTGGGTTGTATGAGATGAGATTGGATGAAGGGATCGGTCCCTGCCTCGCCTTATATAGTCCGGGAGGCAGGGTTACAAGTCGGAGTAGGGAGAGAGTACTAGTCGAGTACGTCTAGGAGTCCTGTATACGGTGCGGAACATGTACAGCTCCCTAACCGAGTACTACTCCTGTGCAGTCCTTGTGCCCCACGCCTTCAGGTGCCGTGTAGCGCAAGGCGGGTAGTCCCAGGGGCCCACCGAGTAGTCGGTCCTGGTGCCCACCGAGGTAGTGGGCCCAGGGAGGTCCATACGACAAGCCCCCGAGTACTTTGTAGTCGAGAAGGATAGCTTCAAGTAGTCTTGACGGCCTTAACGAGTAGTCCTCAAGCGTCCCCGAGCGCTACAAGTCAAAAGTCCTCAAGAGTAGTCGAAGCATCCCGAGGCCGGAATGTACTCCGAGCGATGTTTGAGCAATCTTGAAGTCTTCTCGAGTAGTCCCAAGCGTCCTTGAAATCTTCCTTCGAAGGTCTTTAAGAAATGCCCGTCTTGTCTTGAAGCCGGAGCCGTCATGGAGGTGCGATTTGCGAACCGCACTCCACATGGAGTAGCCCCCCGAGCCTCGAGCCGCGGGCTCTGGCTGAGGGTCCATCTGAAATCTTGGCAAGATAATCCCGAAAAACCCGGAGAGAAAAAACCGAAGGACACGTGGCACGGAGCCCCCGAGCCTTGAGTCGAGTACTTCCTCTCGAATTGAAGGGTCTTCTTGGAGAATGTGTCCTGAGATGCTCTTGAGACTAGCCGCTTCCCAGGTAGTCGAGTAGAAGTAGCCGAGCCCCCGAGGTGAAGCGCGTCGACTAGTAGAATACGAA
This sequence comes from Cenchrus americanus, assembly GCA_947561735.1. Classification (NCBI taxonomy): domain Eukaryota; kingdom Viridiplantae; phylum Streptophyta; class Magnoliopsida; order Poales; family Poaceae; genus Cenchrus; species Cenchrus americanus. The sequence continues at coordinate 241,854,748 of OX387245.1, forward strand.
GAGTCACGCGCAGCCGCTGAGTCAGCTGCGCGTGGACTTATCCAGCCGCCGTTGCGGAGGCGATTTGGCTTATAAATAAGAGCCAAAACCCTTAGGGTTTTTCACCCATTCGAGCCGCAGTGATTCCACTTGAATCTTGAAGCGCGATCCACTCCGGCGCTCCTGCCGCCGCCATAGTAGATCCGAGCGCATCGCCACCCGAAGCCTTTAGGGTAGCCCCCGAGCGGATGCGAGTGAAAACTCCTTGCACTTGGAGAATGAAGCCGTCGCCGTCGAAGACGTCCAAAGCCGGCGGGGAAGAAGAGGAGCCGCGCGAGGGCCGCCGCGGCCGCCACCGGAGCGACGCCGCCCCCGTCTCCACCGCACGGCCGATCCAAGCCGCGAGTGGAAAAATCGAAGGTCAAGACGGAGGACTGCGCCGACCCCGTTGAACGGCGGGTTCATCGGGGGAGAAGGAAGTCGACATGTGGAGATCCGCCGCGGGAGATCCTTATCCGATGGAGAAAGCCGAAGACGAGATCCCACTGTTCTCGCGCTTCGTGGAGCGCGGTCTTGCGCTCCCGGCAAGCGACTTCTTCAAGGGGCTGCTCGGGTACTACGGCATCGAGTACCTCAACACGAACCCCAACGGCATCTTCCACACGTCGGTCTTCGTCCACTTCTCGCGAAGCCTTCCTAGGAATCAAGCCGCCCCGGGTGCTCTTCCGAAGTTCTTCCGCGTCAAGCCGCGACCCGGCGCCTCCAACCCCGCAGTAGTCGGAGGGGCCGGAATCCGCGCGAGGGAGGACGCCGCGGAGCAGTACCTGGCGTACAAGCTCGTGGACTCCAACACCGACTGGAAGACGAGATGGTTCTACATCACGAACCACCATCCTTTGGACTACCGAAGCCGAGCGGACGGCGGCCCGGTGCACCGAGATTGGTGGAACACGGAGCCCACCATGCAAGAGGGGATCCAGCTCCCGAGCTGCTAGCACGCATCAAGACTCTCAAGGATGCGGGACTGAGGGCCGAGCACGTGGCCTTCAGTTTCATGAAGCGCGAGGATCCGGCCCGCCGATGGCGCGGGATACGGCGGGGCTTCGAGTACACCGGCGACGACGACACGTCGCGGATGCCGGGGGGCGAGGCGGACCGACAATGACATCGTCGAAAAGGTTGACGAGGATCTTCAAGGACATGCCGCCGTACACGGCGTGTCCGGTCGAGGAGTACTCCGACGCGCGCCCGCCCAACGAGGTGAGTAGTCGTACCCCCTCGTCGAGTAGTGAGTACTTGTAGTAGAGTTGCCGACGCCGCCTTGTGTCTTTGCGCGGGATGATGTGAAACGGTTCGTCTCCGAGCCGCGGCCGCCACCGCGCGGGATCGCGATCCGGTGGAGGGGGAAGGTGAAGGAGCGCCGCGAAGTCGGTGAAGGCGACGACACCGGTCATCGTGGAGGATACCTCCGATGACGACGAAGACGAAGAGACTCTTCGGGACCGCTTCCGGTTGCGGTCGAGGTTTAGCCGCCGGGCTTGCCTCATGTGCCGTTGGTACAAGACCCTCCGCTAGCACCGGAGGCTAGCCTTGCCGCGCCGCCACGGAAGCCACGCAACCCCGCCAAGAAGCGGGTGGCGAAGAAGATGAAGGTCTCGGAGACCACACCTCGAGGAGGTAAGTTATCTTGAGCGAGTAGTCGAGTACCCGTTATTCAAGTACATTTCTGACGAGTAGTCTTCCTTTATGTGCAGGAGGTGCCGCCGGCGGGCCCGTCGAAGAGGGCGACGAAGGCGAGTGGGACTTGGTGGGGGAACCGGGCCGGAAGCCGAAGCCCGGCCCCCCCCGTCGAAGAACTCTGGCGCGGTGGAGCGCCCGCCCCTGCTCCCGCGGAGAGCGGAGGGACCCATGGCCGCCACCGTTGAAAAGGTGGTGACCTCTCGGGTGGAAGGTGAAGGAGCGCCGGCCGCCACCGCCGTGAAGGAGGTAGTAGCCGCGAGAGGCGGAGGAGGAGGCGCCCGCCGAGGGTGGACCGGTTGATATTGCCGGCATCCTCGGTGCTCGGCCGTGACCATCGTCCGGTCGAGCTTGTAAGTACCATGTCCTCACGAGTAGTACTTGTAGTAGTCGATGTTTGCTCGACGAACTTCGTGAATACCTCGCGGAAAATCCACGGATCTAAGCCGGGGATGGAGACGAGCCCTCATCGGCGGTGGCGGAAGAAGGCGCGCCGCCCGTCGAGGAGGCCGCTCCCCGAAGCCCAAGCCACGACCGAGCCCCCTGCCACCGCAGCGCCGCCGCGCGGAGGCGGTCGTAGTCGAAGGTGAGTACCCTTCTTGAAGCCGTAGGAACTCCGGGACGAGTAGTCGTAGGCACCGATGCGCGTGTTGTTTGCGCGGGCGGCCGAAGGAGGTGACATCCCCTGCGGGGGGTGCCCATGCGGGGAGTTGACACCGCGAGGCCCCGCGGAGGCCGCGGAAGGAGCCCCCGAGCCCGTGGGGGAAGTCGTCGAGAAGACCGCCGGGGGAGAGGCGATCACCACGCCGCCAGAGATTGCTTTGGAGGTGGCTGTCCGCTCCCCTGAGATCCAAGACGCGGAGCCTATCCGCTCAGCGCCGATGACGGAGGCTACGTCGAGTAGCCGCGGCGGGATAGAACTCCTGGCCGACGATCTCGTCGAGCCGCAACGGTGGCCCAGCACCTGGAGGCGATCCGGCGAGCCGAACAATGGATGAAGGTACGTAGCCGTAACCTCCCGAGTAGTCAATCCTTTACCGTTGAGTACTCTTCTTGACTTGAACTTGTCTTGTGCAGGACGTCGCGGAGCGATCCCGCGAGAAGTCGAACCTGCTGCAGGGTTACGGCGACACCGTGCTCCGAGCAGAGGCCCTGGAGGAGCAGCTCGTGAAGTCGCGGAAACACGCGGCCGCCATGCAGTCAAAACTCGACGCCGCCTTCGCCAAGTACCACAACGACGTGATGGACTTGCAGGCGAAGGGCGACGAGTTGGTGCGGAAGAACAAAGGCCTCCGCAACAAGAATAAAGGTATGTCCTTTTGACTTGTCGGGTACTCGTTGGAAGTCGTGAAGCCTCTGACCCGTTGTTGTGTTTCCGTGTTGCAGAGCTTGAAGGCCAGGTGGAGCAGCTGAAGGCCTCGGAGGTCAGCATGAAGAACCTCTTCTACCGGAGCAAGAAGCCCGCCGGTACTTGAGCTCGACTACAAGGAGCTCGCCTTCGAGTGCGAGAAGCACATGGAGCCGCGGATTGCCTCGACAGAGATCTCGTCAACCGCTACAAATCTTTGCGAAGTTGAATGAAGATTGCGAGGCGCTCCGACCCAATCGAAGGACCTTGAAGAGGCTGCTCTCCCGATCGCGAGGCTCCTGGTGCCGCACCCGGGCGGCCCCAAGATCGCTCCTCTGGCGGATCGACTTCGTGAAGCACCAAGCCGGCTGGCCGCCTACGTCAAGCACATGGCCAAGTCGATCCCGAAGCAAGTCCTGGCCTTCATGAAGTCGTACTTCCCGAAGGCTCCAGTGGAGGTGGTCGCCGGCGGGGTAGCCGCCAACTGCTCGGATGAGCAGTACGCAGAGCTGCTGGAGCAGATGGCTCCCATCGCGGAGCAGGTAGCCGAAAAGCTGAACCTCCAGTAGCCTCGTAATCGCAGTGCGGAGCGCCCATCGTGGAGTAGGTGCGAGTAATGGCACTCGACTTCGGTAGTCCCGTCGTAGGGGAGTAGACGATAAGTAAGTTGATGGACAATCAAACTTTATTACGAAGAAGTACACACGGGTGGCCGTGGCCGTAGTTACAAGTAGTCGCCTGGACCGGAGGCCGCTTACGGCTAAGTAGCGCTGGAGCGGGTAGCCGCTTGCGGCAAGTGATCCGTAGGTAGCCGTGTAGGCCGGATCGCGGCATCCGTGGGTGCCGCGCGGGCCGGATCTTGGAGTGTGGTCTCTTGGTAGACCGCTTGCTAGAGTCCTTGACGCTCGTCGCAGCCCATGGTCCGTAGGTAGCCGCACGGGCTGGACCCTGGAGGAGAGTAGTCCGGAGACTGGAGCCAGGACCCGGAGGGTCGCTTGCGGCAAGGGGCGCTGATTTAGTCGATTGGACTTGAACCCCGGAGTAGTCGAGTAGACTAGGTGTAGAATCGACAGAGCTGGTCGACGTTCCACGAGTTGTTGATGTCTTCGCCTTCAAGTGTTTGGAGTCGGTAGGAGCCCGGCCCGGTTACCTTAGCCACGGTGAAGGGGCCTTCCCGTGGGGAGGGCGAGCTTGTGGAGTCCTTCCGTGTTCTGGATACGGCGGAGGACAAGATCTCCAACGTTGAAGGAGCGTTCCTTGACGTTGCGATCATGGTAGCGTCGGATACCCTCCAGGTACCTTGCTGATTGAACGAGGGCGGCGCAGCGAGCTTCTTCGAGGCGGCGTCGATGTCGGCTCGTCCGTCCGTCTTCGAGACGCCTTCGTCGTAGTGCTCCACTACGGCGAGTTCCATATGACGTCGGCGGGGGAGGATGGCTTCGCAGCCGTAGACCGGGGAAGTAGGGGGGATTGCCCCGTTGGCTTGGATGGTTGAGTCCGCGGCCCCCGCAGTGCGTTGGGTAGTTCCTTGATCCACTTGCCCCCTTTGGAATTAGCGGCGTCGTGTAGCCGCTTCTTGAGGGCGTCGAGCACCATCCCATTGGCGCGCTCGACTTGTCCATTGGCCCGTGGATGGGCGGCCGAGACGTATCGAACGTCGGTCCCGCTGTTCTCGCGGTACTCCCCGAACTGGTGGTTGTTGGAGTTGGACCCCGTGTCCGTGATGATGCGGTGGGGTAGCCCGTAGCGGTGTACGAGTTCATCCAGAAGTCGAGTACTCTGTCGCCCTTGGGGCATGTGACCGGCTTGACCTCGATCCACTTGGTGGACTTGTCGATAGCCACCGGTACTCGTTGAATCCTCCCGGCGCGGTTGGTAGTGGCCCAATCATGTCGAGCCCTCGGCGGGCAAAGGGCCGGGTTGGCGGTATGGTGACTAGCTTGTAGGCCGGGACGTGTTGCGCTTGGCGAAGAACCGGCATCCTTGGCACCTTCGACGAGTTCTTCGGCATCGCCCGAGGCCGTGGGGCCGCAGAAAGCTCGCCGGAAGGCCTTGCTGACCAGCGTGCGTGAGGACGCGTGGTTGCCGCAGACGCCCTTGTGGATCTCCTCCAAGATGTCCTTGCCTTCTTCGCGAGGGACGCACTTCATGAGTACTCCAGAAGATGCGCCCCGCTTGTAAAGCTTGTCTCCGACGAGGACGTAAGACTTGGCGTGGCGGACGAGTTGTTCGGCTGCGTTCTTGTCGGAGGGGACCTTCTGCTCGCTGAGGTAGTCGATGAAGGGTTGCCTCCGGTCCATGTCGATCATCATGACCTCCCGCCCGGTGGTGGATTAGCCGGGTACAGTGGTCGGTGGCGTCGGCTTGATGGATGGCGCATGAAGCTCATGGACGAAGACGCCGCGGGTACTTGGGCGCGGGTGGATCCAAGCTTCGAGAGGACGTCCGCCGCAACGTTGTTATCGCGGACGATGTGATGGAACTCGAGACCATAGAATTTGTTCTCGAGCTAGCGGACTTCTAGGCGGTAGGCGTCCATGTTCTCCTTGTTGCGGTCCCGGGACTTGTTGACTTGGTTGATGACCACTTTGCGGAGTCGCCGTAGACTAGTAGCCGCTTGATGCCAAGTGAAGCCGCGAGGCGGAGCCCGTGTAGGAGAGAGCTTCGTACTCGGCTTCGTTGTTTGAGACCTTCCGGAAGATCGCAGGGACGTACTTGAGTTGTTCGCCGTTGGAGAGATCGGGGAGTACCCCTGCGCTGCGCCCTCGAGGTTGAGTGAGCCATCAAAGTACATCACCCAATGCTCGGTCGCACGGTGGGAGTAGGTAGGCGGTTCTCCCGCCACTCGCCATGAAGTCGACTAGTGCTTGCGACTTGATGGCCGTGCGTGGCTTGAAGTCGATGGTGAGGGCGCCGAGCTCGACGGCCCACTTGGAGATTCTTCGGTGGCGTCTTGGTTCCTCGGGATGTCGCCGAGCGGGTAGTCGGTGACGACGGAGGCCGAGTACTCTCGAAAGTAGTGTCGTAGCTTCCGCGAGGTGATGAGTAGAGCGTACGGGAGCATCGCACGGGCTGGTAGCGAGCCTTGGACTACGATAGAACCTCGCCGACGAAGTAGGCGGGCGGCGGGCCGGATAGGTGTGGCCGTCTTCCCGCCCGCTCGACAACGATGGCGATGCGACCACGTGTGTAGTCGCGGCTAGGTAGAGCGATCGTCGCTCGCCCTTGTGAGGAGCGTGAGGATTGGCGGCTTTGACAGGGAAGTCCTTGAGTGGGCAAGGGCTTGATCCGCCTCCGGAGTCCACACGAACTTCTCGTGATGCTTGAGTAGTTTGAAGAAGGGGAGGCCCCGTTCTCCTAGCCTCGAGATGAATATGTTCAATGCCGCCATGCACCCCGTCAACTTACGGACGTCTTTGATGCTCGTGGGAGCTTTCATGCTCGGTGATGGTGGAGATCTTCTCGGGGTTGGCTTCGATGCCGCGGCGGGGCGATGATGAAGCCGAGTAGTTTACCCGAAGGGACGCCGAAGACGCACTTGTTCGGGTTGAGCTTCCAGCGGTACTCGCGTAGCGATGCGAAGGTCTCTTCAAGGTCGTCGATGAGGGTATTGGAGTCCCTGGTTTTGACAACCACGTCATCCACGTAGGCCTCGACGTTCTTGTTGAGTTGCCGCTTGAAGCGAGCTCGGATGGCCGTTGGTAGGTAGCGCGGCGTTCTTCAACCCGAATGACATGGTCGTGTAGCAAGATCGCGCCAAACGGGGTGATGAACGCGGTCTTCTCCTGGTCTTCCTCCTTGATTGCGATCTGGTGGTACCGGAGTAGCGATCGAGGAAGCGGAGAGCGGGTCGCGGCCGCCGTGGAGTCGATGACTTGGTCAATCCGCGGCAACCCGAAGGGGTCCTTGGGGTAGTGCTTGTTGAGGTCGGTGTAGTCGACGCACATCCTCCACTCGTTCGAGTTCTTCTTGCGGACGAGGACGGGGTTGGCTAGCCACCGAGGATGGAAGACTTCTCGATGAAGCCAGTGCGAGTAGCTTGGCGAGCTCCTTCTTGATGGCGTCCCGTCCGTCGTCGGCAAAACGTCGGAGGTGTTGTCGCTTGGGGGTGACCTTTGGATCGACGTTGAGGCGGTGCTCAATCGGCTCCACGGGGCACTCCCGGCATGTCCGTCGGCTTCCACGCGAAGATGTCGCGGTTAGCCGAAGGAAGGCGATGAGCGCGTCTTCCTATTTGGGGTCGAGGCCGGCCCCGATGGTGGTGGTCTTGCTTGGGGTCACACGTTCGAGGTCGACCGTCCCCGACGAGTATCTCCTCGGGTGGGCGAGGCTTGTTGGCGGCTGTCGGACTTCTGCGGGATGTCGAGTTCGCTCGTGGCGAGCTTCTTCGACGCGGTGTAGACCTCCATCATCGCGTTGGGTACTTGGTTTGTTGAAGCGATCACCACGGCCTCTGTATCACAGTCGTGGGAGATCTTCAAGTCCCCTTGGAGGGAGAGTACACCGGCTGGACTTGGCATCTTGAGTACTAAGTAGGTGTAGTGGGGCACCGCCATGAACTTGGCGATGGCCGGTCTGCCGAGGATGGCGTGGTAGGAAGTCTCGAAATCCGCGACCTCGAACTTGATGTACTCGGTGCGGTAATTATCCCGAGACGCCCCGAAGGTAGCGGCGGTACCCGCCGAGCCCGGTGGGATAGCCGCGTTGCACGGGACGATGCCGTAGAAGGGCGCGCTGCTCTTGGTGAGCATGGGGGTGACGTCGAGGTTCATCTTCTTCAAGGTTTTGGTGAAGAGGACGTTGAGCCCGCTTCCACCGTCGATGAGCACCTTGTTGAGCTTGGAACCCGCCACGGTTGGCTTCAGGACGAGGGGGAACCGTCTCGGTTCGGAGAAGGCCGGTCCATTGGTCGCGTGGGAGAAGGTGATGGGTACATCCGACCACCCGAGAGGGGTCGGGACCGCCGGTTCAATGGACATCACTTCACGACGGGTAGCCTTCTCGCTCCCGCCTCTCGGGCGGTCCGCCGAAGAGGACGTTGACGGTCTTCTCGGGTTCTTGGAAGTCGTTGTCGTCGCCGTCCTTCTTCTTGCCCTTTTGGTCGTGAGGGTGCGGTGGCTCCGGCGTATCCTTGAGTGCATGCCCGAGCCGGTAGCACCGCTCGGTAGTGTGGTTGCCGTTTGGATGCCACGGGCACTTCTCCTTCGGCGAGGTCCTTGAACCCGCCGAATTCTTCTTCGAGTTCCCTTTCGGAGGGCGCTGGATAGCCGCGACGGTGTTGTCTGGCTTGCGCTTGCGGTTGGAACCCGAGTAGTTGTTGTTGTTGTTGTTGTTGTTGCGGCCGCCTTGGTTTGCATTGCTGCCGCTGCCGCCGCCCGGTTCTGCTTGGACTTGCCGCGGATGGCGTCGTACTTGGCGTTGGCCTTGTCCTCTTCATCCGCCCAGGACGTGATCATGTCCTTGAGGTGAGGGATGGACCTGGGGCGGCGACGGCCGAAGTCCTCGAAGGTGCGGCGATGGTAGAGACCGTCCGGAAGAGGTCGATGACCTCCTTGTCGGTGACGTCGACGACGGTAGCGCGCTTGTCGAAAAAGCGGCGCATGTACTTGTGGAGGGTCTCGCCTTGTTCTCGCTTGATCATGGCAAGGTCCATGCGAGTACCGAACGGCCCATGGCGCCCGCGAAGTTGCTCGTGAACCGCTCCTTCACCGGTCCCACTTGTCGATCGAGTGCTTGTCCGGCGACTCGAGCCATGTGAGTGGAGCTTGGTCCGGACGAAGGGGAAGTAGAGGCATTTGGTGTCGCCGTTGCCGCCGGCGTTCTCGATGGAGAGGGCGTAGCATCGGAGCCACCTTGGATGGGATCTGCTTCGCGTCGTACTTGGTGATCCCCAAAGGCTTGAACTTGTCGGGGAGGAGCAAGGTTGTGAAGCCGGGGTGAGAAGGCGGGGAAGCCGTCGCCTTCGCCAGCGGCGGTCGACTTCTTCTCGCCGCAACTCCTCGATCTTCGGCGAGCATCGTACCCGCCATGAGAGGCACGGAGGCGTGGCTATTCGCGTGGCCACGGCCGCCGCGGGCCGCCGCCGCCTCCGGCTCTCTCGTTGGCCCCGTGGTTGGAGCCGCCGCCGTCGGCTGCCGCCGCCGTCGGGGTCGTTGCCGCCGCCACCGGCCGGAGCGCGGTGGGGAACGACTTCTCGGTTGCCTTGGTCCTGCCGTGAAGGTCCGCCGGCGTTGGAGCGGCGGCGGTTTGGATCGGCGGGAGGTCGGCTCGAGTACGGTTGGGGCCGGGGGTCGGTGCTTGCGACTAGTAGCTTCATTGTCGCGGGGTTTGGCTGGGAGAGGTTGGTTGACTCTGTTGTCGACCCGCATGAAGTAGGCTTCTTCAGCGAGCTTGGCGATGACCTCTCCAGCGCGTATGCCCTGAGCCTGACGTGCGATTGTTGTGATCGACATGAGGCATTGCTCAGGGGTGGTGTGTACTCTGCTCTCGACCGCCTCGAGAGCTTCCGCAAGGTTGCGGATGGGGAGGTTGTCTCCCCGAGCCGCCGGCGTCGTTCGGCTGCGCTTCTGTTGCGTTCGCGTCGAGCGTCCCCTGTTGGCGGCGGTCTCGTCTCGCGGGGTGCGTTGGCGGACGGCTCGTCTCGCGGAGATGTCCTCCGTGTACTGTCTTCGGCCGTACCGAGGGCCCGGGGTGTCGCCGGCGACCATGAAGACTTGGCGATCGGGGGTACCCAAGCCGGACTCGCAGGGTGCCACCTCGGTTGGTGTGTTGGAGTCGGCTGGGCCGGTGGTGTTCCCTCCCCGGAACGGCGGTGAGTCGATGTAGGCGACGTAGCGCGAGTCCTCCTTTGCCGGGTCGGCGAGGCTTGCGGTCGGGCCGCTAGACATATCTCCCGGTCGGCGTGGATTTTATAACCGGCCCCGAAGCGGCCCCGACAAGGGAAGCTCAGTAGGGTCGTCCTCGGACTCGGAGTCCTCAGGGTCCGACCCGAAGTCGAACTCGTAGTCGGGTTCGAGTAGAACTCGGAGAGAGGGCCGGAGTCCGAAGCGCGGTTGGGGGACGGCGTCGGAGTCCGAGTTGTGCTCGGGTACGGGCTCCTTGCCGGCCCGGCGTGGAGTAGGAGCCTCCGTGCGGGCCCGGGCCGGGGACGCGGGGGCCACGCGCGGAGTGCCGGCGTGGTGAAGGGGCCGCTGCGATGGCCGAGCGGCCCGGCTCGCATGCGATGGCCCATGGCGACGTCGGGTTCGAGTTGGAGACGGACTCGAGCTCGAAGTCAGCGTGGATGTTGGAGAGCGAAATTTCGCCGAACTTGCCGGCGAGTTCGCCCGTGACAACGTCGGGGAAGCGTCACAAGGCTCCGTCCTCGAGTCGGGCTGCATGATCAGGCGGCGCTGGAAGGAGCCCGCGCCATCAGCAGTGCAGACCCAGGCGCCGAAGACGAAGGTGTCGCCACGGTTGAAGGCGACAGTTGGCTTGATGTGGACGAAAGCCGTCGAGTTCGCCATGTGATCTCGAGCGAGAGCCCCTACCTGGCGCGCCAGCTGTCGGTGTTTTAGACCGGCAACCTACTACGGGGAGTACCCGAAGTAGATGAATGTGACTCGCCGAGATCGGTAACTCGAAGGAAGAGACACGTGGCACACAATTTAGACAGGTTCGGGCCGCGAGGTGCGTAATACCCTACGTCTCGTATCTTTGCGTAGCTCGGATTGATAGGGCACGATTACAAGATGGTGCAATAGTGCGCCGTGGGTTGTATGAGATGAGATTGGATGAAGGGATCGGTCCCTGCCTCGCCTTATATAGTCCGGAGGCGGTGGTTACAAGTCGGAGTAGGGAGAGAGTACTAGTCGAGTACGTCTAGGAGTCCCGTATATGGTGCGGAACATGTACGGCTCCCTAACCGAGTACTACTCCCGTGTAGTCCTTGTGCTCCACGCCTTTAGGTGCCGTGTAGCGTAAGGCGGGTAATCCCGTGGGCCCACCGAGTAGTCGGTCCCGGTGCCCACCGAGGTAGTGGGCCCGGGGAGGTCCATACGACACGCGCTATGGAAAACGCCGTTAGGGTTCGGATTAAGGTACTCAACTCCGTAGTACCCGAGGAGGCCCTTGAAGAAATTACTAGCCGGGAGCGCGAGTCCGCGCTCCACGAACCGCACAAACATCGGAATCTCGTCTTCGGCTTTCTCCATCGGATACGGATCTCTCCGAGCGGCCCTCCACATATCAACCTCCTTCTCCCCGGATAAATCCGCTGTTCAGGAGGGCCAACAGATCTTCGGTCTTCACTTTTGACTTCTTCCACTCGCGGCTTGGATCGGCCCGCGGTGGAGACATCGGCGGTGCTGCTCCAGTGGCAGCCGCGGCGGCCTCTTCGCGGCCCCTCTTCTTCCCGGCGGCCTTCGCAGACTTGGACGGTGAAGGCTTCATTCTCCAAGTACAGGGCGTCTTCACGCGCATCCGCTCGGGGGCTACCCTAAAAGCTCTGGGTGGCGGCGCACTTGGATCTACTACGGCGGCGGCGTGCGCTGGAAGTGGATCTACCTCAGATCGAATCGAAATGACTACAGCTCAGATGGGTGAAAAACCCTAAGGGTTTTGGCTTCTATTTATAAGTGAAACCGGCCCTCCAACGGCCAGATCGATAAGTCCGCGCTCGGCTGACTCAGCGGCCGCGCGTGACTCTTCGCATTCTACTAGTCGACGCGCCTCACCTCGGGGGCTCGGCTACTTCTACTCGACTACCTGGGAAGCGACAAAACTCAGGAGCATCTCAGGACACATTCTTCAAGATGATCCTTCAATTCGAGAGGAAGTACTCGACTCAAGGCTCGGGGGCTTCGTGCCACGTGTCCTTCGGTTTTTTCTCTCCGGATTTTTCGGGATTTTCTTGCCAAAATTTCAGATGGTCCCTCAGCCAGAGCCTGCGGCTCAACCTAAGGCTCGGGGGCTACTCCATATGGAGTGCGATTTTGCAATCGCACTTCCATATCAGCTCCGGCTTCAAGACAAGATAGGCATGTTTTGAAGACCTTCGAAGGCAGCGCTCGAGGACGCTTGGGACTACTCGAGAAGACTTCATGATTGCTCAAAGATCAGCTGGAGTACATTCCAGCCTCGGGATGTTTCGACTACTCTTGAGGACTTTTGACTTGTAGTACTCGGGGACGCTTGAGGACTACTCGTTGAGGCCGTCAAGACTACTTGAAGCTATCCTTCTCGACTACAAAGTACTCGAGGGCTTGTCGTATGGACCTCCCTGGGCCCACTACCTCGGTGGGTACCAGGACCGACTACTCGGTGGGCCCCTGGGACTACCCGGCTTGCGCTACATGGCATCTAATGGCGTGGAGCATAAGGACTACAAAGGAGTAGTACTCGGTTAGGGAGCTGTGCATGTTCCGCATTGTATGGAGGACTCCTAGACGTACTCGACTAGTACTCTCTCCCTACTCCGACTTGTAACCCTGCCTCTCGGACTATATAAGGCGAGGCAGGGACCGATCTCTAGGATCACCTCATCACAACTCATCCCAGACAACCCACGGCGCACTATTGCACCATCTTGTAATCGTGCCCAATCAATCCAGAGCTACGCAGCATACAGGACGTAGGGTATTACGCACATTGCGGCCCGAACCTGTCTAAATTGTGTGCCGCGTGTCTCTTCCTTCGAGTTACCGATCTCGGCGAGGCCACATTCATCTACTTCGGGTACTCCCCTTAGTAGGTTGCCGGTCTAAAACACCGACAGGCGCGCCTCCATGCCTACGCCGGCAGCCGCGACATCTCGAGGGAGCATGCGCCTGTGTCGGGTACAGGCGAAGACGAGGAGGCACATGCGGATGAAGAGGAGGCAATCTTGTCGTGAGCACCTCTCTTTTCTGAATTTCTTCCCCATTGTTGTGATTTTTTTGGATTGCATTATTGTGGATTGAGATTCGAATTAATGACTTGGCATAGAGATTACTCCTAATAGCTGACCCGATGTTGTTTCTGAGCAGCAGTTTCGGAACAGAGAGTGGTAGTAGTGAGCAATCATGACGAGAATCTTGTGGATGCTGCATCATACGGGGATGAACAAGGTTGTAGTCCTGTGCCATGGCTTAGCAGCTTACAAGGTACATGAGCATGTCACCATCTGAACAAGAAGAGCTTTTGCCGAAGAGCTTGTGCCTTTCTTCTGCAAGACATGGTTGGAGAATTCATATATTATTTCCTGATTTATTCAATAAAACTTTTTTTCAGGATGATAACATCATGATTGATCATGCGTTTGCATTCAAAAAGCAAAGAATTAGTGTGTTTTGCTTTGATTTCAGAGAAAATGGGTAGGCTTGCTTGGAACTGTACCCTTTTTTCTGCTGCCCCATCCTGCCTCTCAAATTTTCCTGTAAGTTTCTTCGCCTTGATTAATACTCATCTCAATTAATTTGCTGATATTGTAAGGTTTTTGCAACATTTTCTTATTTTGCGATACAACTTGGTTTATTGAGGTGCATCATTTCTGTTTTTTTCTTGTCACTTCACTTGCCATATACACATTTCGATGGACTAACAATTTGTATATGTGCAGATACAAGGTCCTACAAAGGAGTGCCAACACAAAATCTGACTTGTTGATTAAAAGGTCAAGTTTATGAAGCGTCCTCACTTTTATTTAAATTATCTTTGTCTCAGAATATCAATCATTCTTTATTGGTAACAGTAGATATTGACGAATTGGTAGGAAAATCAGGATAGGTGAGAAATTCCATGGCTTTTTTCTTAGATGGTTGCCCCAGAAGCATTTTAATTAGTGGCAATGTTTCATAAATTGATTAATCTCAAGAAAGGTTGGAAAAAGTTTATCTTTTCAGCGAACTCCCCGGCGAGTCTTCGCCGCGATGACCAAGGTGAGGATCGGCCATTCCCATTCCCGTGACATTTTTTAAAGTTTTATTTTTCTGATTTTTGTTGTTCCTAAAAGTTTCTACACTTGACGACCAGTTTGAGTACTTTTGGTGGTCAGCCATTTGGTTTAAATATGATTTTGTCTTTATATTCTGATTTTCAGCGTGGACACATTTAGTCAGCACTGCATCATAAAAAAGTAGTCTGATACTATATAGTGGGTGCATTAAGGTGAATTTTCTGTGTCTGTTTCTCTGCAAAATACATGTATATTGTATTTCAGATGTGTTTATTTTATCAAAATACATTATACTTTCTTATGTGCGTGCAGGGTTTATGGCTTTGCGCTGGCTCAAGATTTGGGTTGAGAGATTAATTGTATCTCCTTCATGGTTGGGCCTTTTAGATTGTGCGGCTGGTTAGGTTTGCGATGATAAGCCAAACAAATAAGGCGATTGAATATGCCATATACCTTCTTTAAAAATATATTTCTTATTGTAGATTAGAGTTTTTTTCCGAAGTCCAATGTAACTTATTTATTAGAGACCTGCTGTGATGCTTCTGTAGATCAAAACCATAGCTGCATTTAAGAAGTATAGCAAACTTTGTTAAATGTAAGGATTTTTCATTTAGACCATAAAGAGGGAAAACATACATGACACTAGCTGTCATGTTAGCACAATATTTATGTGAATAACATTTTCTGAATGGTTAGCTTGCTTGTGGGGAAGTATTTTTATTGTATCACACTGTATCATAGCACTTATATTTCCATGTAGATAAGAATAGACTATTTTCTCATGAAACCTCTAGCATTAAGAACCTTTGATTTCCTGATTTGGCACAACTGGATCCTTGATAAAAATTTATGTCCTAACCCTAGCCTTGATGATATATTGTGAAGTTTCAGGAGATGATTAGGAGATCCTGAAAGCAAGATAGATGCTATGGTGCAATATGGAAGCACACAAAGCACATTGACTGAACTTCCAAAAAGTGAAGACATGTTCTGGTGGACATGAGTGATTTTGTCGATTAACATTAGCAATTACCACTGTGGTTTGACATGCAAATTATTGTGTATTCGTGAAGCTGATGTATCTATATTTTGTAGCGAACATGGCCCCTTTTGCCATTTGTTCGAGTTGATTTTGGTCTATCCGACGGTCGCGTGGAAGCTACCAGAGACGTTTTGGCCGCGGGGTCTTCAGCACCGGATGATCCGACGCACCGTCGGTGTATAGCGTCGGAGCAATTGTGTCAGAGAACTTCAACGGTCATGTGCGGTGGAGGCAACGGCTAGTAGCACCAGATGAACCGACGCCCGGAAAAAGATAGCGTCGGATCATCCGACGGTACTACTTTCAGCAGCTTTTAGCCAACGGCTAGTTTGATGCCTTAGGCTATTTAAACCTCCTCCACCCGCCCATTTGAGGTGGCTGGATTGTGTGGAAGTGCAGGAGAGTGCAAGACACCTAGAAGATCATATCTAATCCATCCAAGTGCTTAATTGCTCATCCTTAGACTTGCATATGCTTTGTGTATGTGCTTAGTGCTAGGCTTAGCTTAGAGCTGAGTGAGTGCATGGTTGTGCCAACCTTGTGAGGTGATTCTTGAGTGAATCAAGGTGTACAAGGTTCGCCGGAAGCATTGGGGCCTAAGTGGATCACCGGCAATCGTCGTCGACCCTCCGGCTTGGTGTGGAGCGGCGAGGACACTTTGTGCGGGGGACGTGGAGACCCCCTTCCTAAGTAGAGAAGCTCCTTAGTGGAGGCGGCATCAAGGTGACCAAGGGAGCTTGGCAAGTGCCTAAGTGGCTAGCCTTTGTGGCGAGTCAAGTGGTGCTCTTGGGAGAGACTTGGTGACCGGGAAGCAATACTCTTGTGTGAGTGCTTCAACAACGTGGACTAGGGGTAGCTTAGTGCCTACCGATACCACCGGATAAATCGTGTGTCAAGAGTTTGCTTCCTCTCATCCCCTTTACGTTTCCGCATTTACTCTATTGCAATCCTTGCTTGCCTTTACTTTCCTTTCCTAGAGTAGTATCATGCTAGGAATGGCTATAGGTTGCAAACCTTGTTTTGGGATGGGAGTTTCACACTAGAACAACCCTAGTTGCACATCTAGATAGTATGTTCTAGTTTATCTTTGTGTCAAATTAGTGAAGCCATAGGTTAAGTTTTTAAGTTGCCTAATTCACCCCCTCCCCCTCTTAGGCTAACGAGCATCCGATTCCTTATCCAGTATGTATTGCCACTTTGTGTCCACTGCCTAGCATTGTTCCTCACCTTTAAGGATAATAAATGCACTTGTCACATTGAGTTCTACTTACCTTGGATTTTGCATATTCAAAGATAAGAGGAGCTCCTTTCATGGACTCTATAAGATGGGATTATTGGATTGTCTTCAAACGCACACTATCTAAAATTGGTCAAGTGTGTACTTTTCTTACATTTGAAATGAGAAGTCTCGAACTCATATGATGATTAGACATGTGTGTGCTACACCTGCATTTTACTATATACATATATTTTTTAAAATTATTGTGGTATTTTAGACACGTGTGTGGTATGATATTAGACTTCTTTATTACCACCTTGTTCAATTGGTTGATGATGTTTTGTTGTGAAAAAATAATATCGAATGGTGTTGATTGTTGTGAGATAAAAATATTGATGGTTGGTAGTTGATAAGCCAGGCGAATAAGATATTAAATATTACCCATGTACCTTCTTTTGGAAGTATATTTTCTCATTTATTGTAAGTTTTTAAAGCACTTTTACTATATAAATAATTATTATTTTTAATTAATGTGACTTAGACACACTCGTGTCGCGCGTGCATTTTACTAGCTAGGAGTAATTTTTCCATGTTTACCCCTAATAAATACGGTGACAGGTGCATTGTGGTTCCCAATCTCTTCTCAGTTGACTGGCTAGTGCAGCGCGTCCAAAACTCCATGGTGACGGTTCGAGTCCTCGCTGCTGCGTTTTATCGCGGATACCTTTTTCCATGGAAGGAAGGCGCAGGGTGCGGCATTATGATCGCGCTACTGCGTTTTTTTCCCGGATAGATTTTTCCATGGAAGGAAGGCGCGGGGTGCGGCATTATGATCGCGTTGCCTGCGATGCAACGGGAGAAACAAAGCGCTCGGGCAGCATCGCATTTACTTAAGGGCATCGATGGAAAAAAATGAGTTGTCCACACCCGCGATGACTACTTTTGCGCACCTGCCTTCGCCAGATGGACTACTAAAAGACCGCTGCCGGAACGACTACTAAAAGAGTACCGGAGGGAGTATATATATATATATACACATATGCACATGGATGATACTACATAAAGCGGAAAATAGGTATGTGTCATTTGTGTTTTAGTGAATTAATATGATGTGTTGCCATCGTTTAACCTGAGTTATGCACTTACTCCCTCCATTGGGATTAGAAGTCGTTCCGGACAAGGTTTGAGTCAAAATTGCGAATATAAATTATAAATAATTTGTAAATCATTGAGTTTGGAAATGGGAAAATCATATAAATAGATTTGTCTTGAAAATTACTTTCGCAAAAATATACATATATAATTTTCTAATAAATATTTCGGTAATGCTGCGGAACGGGTACTGTTAACACCAAAATTTGGTAAGGAGTCGACTTGTGGGTCGGTTCGAAAAAGAGTCCGTCCGGTGGAAGGAAGGATATTTCTAGAGATTTTCGGCAAAGAGATCTGCGGTCGGCTATCTGCTCCAATTCGGCAAAGGAACAGTAGGGCTGATTTTGCGGGATTGGACGGTGACGTGGCTCAAATCAAAGGAGACGAATGGAGGGACAGGCAATCGAGCTTAGTTAGGCAATGAATCCATTCGCAGTTGTAATCAGCAGGGTATAAATACGATCCCTGGATGTATGTAACAAACACGATCATTCTTCAATACACACCGGCCTTACGCCAAACCCTAGAGTCCTTGTCGTGTCGTCGAGTTCTTCGAGAGGGCCAATCGATCCGTCGACCTCCGTGAGTACCGGCAACCTTGTATCATGTCTAGTATCATGCGGTGGATTTAGATCGATGCAAGTAGTCTTGTTACCATGCTTCGTGTCATGCGGTAGATTCAAGCTTGGTTCAAGAGGGTTTCTTGTTAGATCATGAGCCATGCGGTAGGCTAAGATCTAGCTCGAAGCTAGTTATCGGCTCTATTGGATTTTGGCAAGATCCAATAGATTCATTAAGTTATCCCGTGTTATCATGAGTTTTATCTTATGTTTTAATTCATGTAACACACCCTTGCCCAATCTAGATGGGTTTGGATCGGCTATATTTCTTTCAAGATCCTTGTACGAGCGGGTTTCGTGTTTTGACGCGTGGATCTTGTGCTCTCCGACCGGCCGAAACCGAATCGATCTAGGTTGTTACGTGTTGTGGGTTCAAGCTTGCTTCGTGCGTATAAATCTTGAAAGAACCGGGTATCATGCGGTAGATGCGAGTTTTTGGGTTGCTTTGGAGCTAGTCATCGGTGGATTAGATTTCCAATTCGATCGATAGATTTATTCACGTGGTAACGTTTGTTCCTTCTCCATGGACCCTGGATCGGTACGTTCGGCCCGTATTCGGTTATGTTTTTTCACGAGTAGATCACGTGCATTGTTTATGCTTTAAGTGATGTATGCTTTTAGCTTTCCATATTTAGATTGTATCATGCGGTGGATAGATCTATTTGTGGAAAGTGGTGCGTTTATCATGCAAGTCGTATCATGCGGTGGATAGATTTGTTTGTTACCGTACCCGACGGATTTTGAAGTACCTAGACATGCGGTAGACTAGTGCTTTGGATCTATGCGTGCTCATTTAATACATGATCATGTTCATGCTTTACTTCATTTTAGTTAATGATAAACCTCATGGGGATCGGTCATAACTTCATGCTTGCATCTTTATTTATACAAAGACCGATCGTCGTCATGCTTACGTCATCCATTCGGCGGTATCCCTTTTTCCTCTGTAATGGTCGGATGGTTATGATTCTCGACGGATAGCTCTACATAGCTACATGTCATCTTGCTTGGCTTCTTAGCCGTAAATATGGAACTGTGCGGTACCACCCGGCAAGTTCCGAGCTTTGGTATTTAACTATTTTATCTTTTGTTAATTTTCGGGAAAAATTGGCGGCACGTCATTTGCTCTCTCGCGCGCGTGCGAAGCTAGCTTTTTTCGGCTTGCCGTGTGATTGCCGTTAAGTGCACATTTTACGTCAACACACTTTTTGGCACGCCCGCGTGGGACCACGGCGAATTGGTTCAAGATGCACGAAGTCTCGGACCTCCCGGATGTCAATATCGAAGAGCTTTCTCCGCAGCGACATCGGCGGCTCCTAGACGCCGTGAATCAATTTCAGCAAAAGTGTCTCATGTCGTTTAAGAAGAATCGAAGTGGTGTACCGTATCTAAAGAATGACACCGCCCGAGTGCGCGCTGCCGGGAGAGAGCGATGCCTCAACCCAACGAGGAGAAGGAGGAATGCGCACGGATGTTCCAAGAGTCAGTAGACGACATGCTCACCAAGCACAACCAGGCTTTCCTCGGGTCGCTCCAGCAGATGATGGTGACCCTCTTTGGCCGGGCGTGGGGCAAGCGTTCGGGAAAGCGCCCGCCGGGAAGAGCATCGTGGAGCTGGGTGAATCAAGCTCTCAGCCGCCGCTACGAGCCGGTTGCGGCGGCCCTCCTCCTCAAAGCTCCGAAGCCAAGCATTCCAACCTCCTCCGCGGGCGGCGGGGGGCGGCCCGGTTCGGCCCCCGTTGCAAGCTTCGGGGAAGTCAACCGGTCTGCCGCCACCACGGAGCAGCACGGGTCGGCCCCGTGCAACGGCCGAATCCGTACCGGCCCACGTACGAGAGACCTAGCGTTCGGCTCATCCGGGGCCCCGCTCGACCCCCGGTCGAAGAATAGCTCCGTCGACCAGCGGCTCCCGAGAGGAATTTGTACGGCGGTGGTTATCATGAAGTGGGAAATTACGGAGCGTTCGATGCCTTCCCGCACCCGCAGTGCGCGCGCGGCCGCGGGCGCTCAAGAGGAAGACGCCCTAGCACGCAAGATGGCCGAATTGATGCGAGAATCGGTTCGGCCTCAAGCCAAAGATGCGGGGGCCCCACCTACGGCCGCCGTTCCCGCAGTGGTACTATAACGTGCTCCCCGCCACCGAGGGTGAAGCCGCCGACGGAATTCACAAAGTTCTCGGGCGGGACGAGACAAGCACGGTCGAGCACATCGCCCGTTACCTCATGCGGCTTGGGGAATGCTCGGCCGAGGAGGCGTTCGGGGTTCGCTACTTCCCCGCCTCGGCCGACGGGTCCCGGCTTTTCGGTGGTTCTCGTCCCCGCCGCCCGAATCGGTGGCCGGGTGGAAGGATTTGGAGCGTAAATTCCACGCTCATTACTTCGGCGGCGCTTCGAGAAAAAGTTGATTGATCTCGCCACCCCGAAGCAAAGGCACGACGAAACACCTTTGGAGTTTCTTAGAAGGTTCGGGGAAGTCAAAGGCATGTGCTTCTCGGCCGAACTTGCCGGACGATCGGCTCGGCCCGATATGGCCGTCGCCGGGATGTTGCCGGCCGGTGCACGAGAAGCTATTTGGGATGGAGTTTGAAAACTTGGGCCAGTTGTCACAAAAGTTATCTTTAATGAGCAATCGGGCGTATGGCCTCAAGAAGGACCCCAAGTTTGGCAAGCGACACGACGTCGGCGACATCTACAATCAATTCTTGGACAAGGCTGATTTGTTCGAGAATTCGACGACGAATTGGAGATAGGCTGCCGGCGAGAGATCATGTGGGGTAAAGAGCCCTTGACAATGAATCAGCGGTGGGTCAAGCAGACCAAAGGAACTTACGACTTCGACATCACAAAGGCTGATAAGTTATTTGAGCTCTTGGTAAAGGAAGGCCGAATCAAGCTGCCTGAAGGGCATTCTATGCTTCGGCCTGATGGAGTCAAAGCAAAACGTTACTGCGGCTTCCATGACAGAGACTCGCACTCCATCAACGATTGCAGGGTCTTCAGGATGAGGATCCAGAAGGCTATCCAGGAGGGACACCTCAAGTTCGATAACAAGATGAAGCTGGATGGCCACCCCTTTCCTCAGAACATGCTCGGCTTTTCTATCAATGCGATAACGGCCGAAGAGAAGGGGGAAGATCAAGGTCCCGACCTCGGCCCGGTCCAAGCAAAGTGGGTCGGTGGACCGGAGCGCCAGGTGGACCTAGAGCAAGTGCGGGGCGGCGCCCCCCACGTTCTCAAAAGCCACATCAAGATTGGGGAATCGTCCGGGCCTAAACCCAAGGTGACGTCACGCATTCTCCTCAACAAATGGCGGCGCCGGATGGAAAAGGAGCGCCACCGAAGCGTCGTCACGAGGAAGAGCGGCGCGAGGGGCCGAAGAGGAAGCGCGCGCGAAGGGATCAAGAACGGTACACGCGCGAACGGAGCGCGCCCACCGGGGATGCGCCTTCTTCGAGCACCGCCTGGAATGAAGGCCCGAAACCGCCCACGGCGAAGAACCGTCCCGAATGCGGCGACGGATATGTTGAGTACGGGCGAGGAAGCGCCAATCGCCGATCCGTCCACGAAAGACTTGGAAGGATCCACCCGAATGGGGATCGGCGTCAAAAAATTGAGATCATCGATCACCCCAGGAAGCGCCAAGCCGATCTCAGGTGGGCTGATCAGGAAGAGGACGAGGATGTCCACGTCTGGCAGAAGGGGCAGTGGTGCCCGCCCGGCCTACGCGAGGCCGGAAGAGGCGGGTCCGGCGCTGAGGAACCGCGAGATGAAGCAAGCCGGGATCCAGACGAGGCAGAAGTGGCGCCCCAAGGATCAGCCAGAAGGATCGAAGCGTTCGGCTCCTGCGTGCATGGTATACTTCCTGCCGAACGAGTTCATGGCTCCTGCTAACCAGATTATGCAGGAGGAAGCTTCCTTTGACGACGAGCAACCCGAGGGGATGATGGCACAACTGGTGCGGCCAGCTGAGCCATCTTCGACAAGCCGGCCAAGAATCGCCATATGAGGCCGCCGTACTTGAGAGGGTACGTCAATGGCAAGCCATTGACCAAGATGTTCGTCGACGGCGGGGCGGCGATCAACGTCATGCCATACACCACCTTCGGGAAGCTTGGCATGGGCCCGAGCGATCTGACACCTACAAGCATCATCCTGAACGACTTCGCCGGGAACCCCTCAGACACCAAAGGATGCGCTCACGTGGACTTGATGATCGGGTCCAAGACGCCGCTCACCACCTTCTTTGTCATCGAAGGCAAGGGAGCCTACGGCTTCTGCTTGCTCGGGCGGGGCCGGATTCACGCCAACTGCTGCGTCCCATCCACCATGCATCAACAGCTTATCCAGTGGGTGGATGATGAGATCGAGGTCGTCCGAGCGGATGACTCCGTGAGCGTGGCCAACATGGAACCAGCCTTGCCGGGAGTACCAAGGCATCGATTGCTTCTCGGGGAAGGACCGGGGAGAAGGTCCCGTTGAACTCGTCGGCGGTGACCAACGGCCGATTCAAGCGGTCGGCTCTTATAGTAATTTTTAATGGAGAACCCCGTGGATGGCACCGATGGCAAGTTAGGACGAGGATTCATGTCGGCCGATAAGCCGGAAGAAGTTGACATTGGAAGCGGTGATAAGCCAAGACCGACGTTCATCGGTGCAAATTTGCAACCGAGACTTCGGGGGAAACTTAATTGAGCTTCTCGGAGAATATAAAGATTGCTTCGCCCGGGATTACTCGGAGATGCCCGGATTGGATCGTTCCATCGTCGAGCACCGGTTGCCAATCAAGCCCGGTTTCAAACCATATAAGCAACCGCCCGAAAATCTACAAGGATGAAGTATTGGCCGATGTGAAGAAGGAAATCGAAAGATTACTTGACGCAAACTTCGTTCGGCCGTGCGGATATGCGGAGTGGATTTCTAACATCGTCCCCGTGTATAAGAAGAATGGAAAAAATGAGGGTTTGCATAGACTTCGGGGACCTAAACAGAGCTACTCCCATGGATGGATACCCGATGCCTATTGCCGATCCGTTGATTGACGCCGCCGCCTGGACACAAGGTGATTAGCTTCATGGATGGCAACGCGGGATACAATCGGATCTTTATGGCAATAGAAGACATATCAAAGACGGCCTTTAGGTGTCCCGGTCATATAGGCCTATTTGAATGGATAGTCATGACATTTGGGTTGAAAAATGCGGTGCAACCTATCAGCGGGCCATGAATTACATTTTTCATGAGTTGATCGGCAAAACTGTGGAAATCTACATTGATGACGTGGTGATCAAGTCCTTAAGTCATGACACCCATCTGGAAGATGTGAAGAAGACCTTGGAATGCACCCGGAAGCATGGCCTAAAGATGAATCCAAACAAGTGTGCATTTGGGGTGTCAGCTGGAGAGTTCTTGGGGTTTTTGGTCCACGAAGGGGGAATCGAGGTTGGCAAGAAGAGCATAACGAGGAAGCGAACAAGCCGGCTCGGAGCGCCTCTGGTTATAAAGAGAGCCAAGAAGCATTTGCTTTGCAGAGGTGCGTGCACTAGGGGCGGATCTTGCGAGAAGATGATTGGAGGAAAGAGATCGTTGATTATTTGAGAGATCCATCCCGAAAAGTCTCTAGGAAGCTCGGTACAAGGCAATCAAGTTCGTTCTTCCGGATGATAATTTGTTCTATAAATCATTAAATGGGGTATTGCTACGATGCCCGGGTCCGGAAGAAGCCAAGAACATGATGAGCGAGGTGCACGATGGGATATGTGGAGCGCACCAATTGGCCTATCGGATGAAATGGGTTATTAGACAAGCCGGATGCTTTTGGCCGACGATATTAGAGGACCGCTTTGAGTATTACAAGGGGTGTCAAGATTGCCGCAGGTTCGGGAATATTCAAAGAGTCCCCGCATCGGCATTGAATCCCATCATCAAGCCATGGCCATTCAGGGGCTGGGGTATAGACTTGATTGGCCAAATTAATCCGCCGTCTAGCAAGGGGCATAAGTTCGTGCTTTTGGCTACAGATTACTTCACCAAATGGGTCGAGGCAATCCCACTAAAGAAGGTGACGTCAGAGAACATGGTCGAGTTCATCAAGGAACACATCATCTATCGATTTGGGATCCCTCAGACGATTACCACTGACCAGGGGGCACAATTCGTGTCATTGGAGTTTAGAGATTTTGCCGAAAGCATGGGAATCAAATTGTTTAATTCCTCTCCGTATTATGCCCAAGCTAATGGTCAAGCAGAGGCTTCTAATAAGATCATGATCAAGCGATACGAGAAGAAGATCGATCGAAGCCAAGGAGGTGGCATTCGGTACTCGGCGAAGCGTTGTGGGCTTACCGAATGGCTCCCCATGGAGCTACCAAGACCTCTCCTTACGAGTTGGTTCACGGGCATCATGCAATCCTCGCCCGGGAAATACAATCGGATTCAAGGAGAGTAGTGCTTTGCAAAACGAGTTGAGCTCCAAGGATTACGGTGGCCTAATGATGGATGAGTTAGAAGATTTGCATATGATCCGTCTCGGGGCCCCGGAGAACATCGAGAAAAACAAGCCGCGGGTCGCCAAATACTATAACAAGAAAGTAAAGGTAAAGCAATTCGCAGAAGGCGATCTAGTTTGGAAAGCGCTATTGCCGATTGGAACTAAATACAGTGAATTCGGCAAATGGTCCCCTAACTGGGAGGGGCCTTTTCGTGTGGTCAGATGCGTCCCTGGTAATGCATACATATTGAAAACTTTGCTGGGAAGAAGAATTTTCTCGCCGCGATAAATGGAAGATATCCGAAGAAGTATTATCCTAGCATTGAGATCGATCGGTGATTACACACATCCGGCACAAAATAGCCGGCGCTCGAGAACGAGGCCGCCTTCGAACAAAATCCATGAACAAGAAGGAATGGCCGCGTGCCTCGGATGCATTGCCCTTAGCTCAATACTACATTACAACCGCTTCTTGCGGATTACATCTAACGACCCGATGGTCGGGTGCCCCGGGAGGTGGGAAGCGAGAAGGCGTGGAGGAAGAAGCGAAAGTATGGTTCATTCTTTTCTTTGCTTCTTCGTGCCGTCGCTCCCTCTTCGGTTGTTCCCGAACCACCGTGACGGCGACTTGAAACGCACGAGGGTGACCATGATTGGCGGCCTCTACCAAGCCGTCCCGGGCCGCCTTCAAAGTTGCTGTATCCGTCGAGAGACATCCGGAGCAAAAGAATCAAGGTTAGGGGCAAGAAATCCGGATGCAAACATGAAGGAGTCGGAGACATTTACCCCCTACTAGCGCTTCCCGGCGCCATGCGACGCTCGCGCTCAGCTTGGCAACGGACGGACATGTCCCTGAGGCCACGCTCCAGGTGTCGTACGCGGCGGCGCAGCCGATGGTTGGTCCTCTGTTCAGGCGTGGCATCCTCTGCTTCGAGAGAGGAATCGGAGGAGATGCACTCAGGCACATCTTCGGTCCCGATGACTTCTTCAGGAAGCAAATCAAGGCTGAAAAAGACGAGAAGAAAACATGAAGCGCAAGGTCAAGCAGGAGAACGAGGAGCAGATCAAGAGAAAACTTACTTCTGAATCGTACGCTTCTTTGATGAGCCGCTCTCCTGAGGTTCTTTACCCTTGTCCATGGCGTTGGGGTTTTCTCCTGCGGGGGGCGGGGGGAAGAGATAAGAAATGATGAAAGAGTGTGCGAATGGATTTGCGAGCACCTCGCGAGCTATTTTATTGACCGGGGAGGCGCATTGGGAGTGATGACCGGTCGGTACACACCTTGTTGGAATACCAAGCGGCAGGGGTTTCTACCAAGTGCGAAGGGTTTTCTTTTGAACAGTGTTTACGGATTGCCGAATTGGGATCCTTTGTGGATTTTGCGCCAAGGGGCAGTTGTTCTCGCGCGTTCGGCTAAAGACAGTTCCCAGATGCATTCAAAGAAGACGAAATTCACAAATGCAAATGCGAAGGATGTCATCGCAGAACAGGTGCAGAATTCAAAAGTTCTTCATCTATTGCCGATATTTACACATCCCTAGTACAATCTAGTCGAAGAGCCTGTTCAACACAGATTGGGGATGGGTAATTTCGGCAATGGCGTCGCCGTGGCCGTCGAGGCGCTCCAGGATGAGCTCGATCTCGTCGATATCCTCCGGCGCGCCGCCCTGGAAGCCACGCGGCCTGGTGGAGTAATCGACGTCCGTATGCGTCGCCATCGCGGCCGGGGCCCAAGGTGGTCCCCGGACGAACGCCATGGACGACCACCTCATCAACGCGCGCGCTCCACCGCGGCCGGGCGCTCCGCCGGCGTGTCGCCGTGGGCATTCACCTTCTCGGCCAATTGCTCTACCGGCGCCTTTGGGCGGTTGAGCTCGGCATCACGGGCCGCAAAAGACAAACGAAGGGATTAGCATCAAAGGCCGAGCCGGACCAAGAATCAATCTCGGGGCCATACCGTCAATGGCCTCCGGCGGTGCCACTGCTTGCGCCGGTCCTCCCATTCTAACTCGGCCACGCCTGCTTTCTTGGAGACATCCTCCAGTTCGCGACGGGACGCCTCTAGTTCCTCCTTGAAGCGGATGGCGTCTACTTCCCCATACGGTACCGGGGAGTGGCCATCGGACTCCGAGGAGTCGTCTGGGAGGGGCTGATTGACCGGCGCACGGGGCGGATTCCACTGAATCAGCCTGAAAAAGGAGAGATGATCGTCAAGGCAAAGGAAGATTAAAAAAGCAGAATCACAGAGGAGAGGTTGACGATCGTCACCGCCTGCGCGCATTGGCGCTGCTCCCCTCGGCCTCGTCGGAGGCACGGCGGCGGTTGAGGCGGCGCACCATTGTGGTTTGGGATGTGCACTGTTTGCGAGAAGGCTAAAGATTGGCAAAGATTCGAGAGCTAGAAGGCCTGGTGGAGAGCTAGGGGCACCTATGGCAACATTTATAGGCCTGGCAGGGTAAATCGTGGCTTCGAGTCGTGGCTGTGGATCGTGGCGCACGTCCCAATAAAATCGGAAGGTGGAAAGATTTCCTTGACCAACCCGCCGGCGGATCGTTTGGAGTTCTAAGCTGGACCGCGCGCAGGTCGATTGGTTCGGCTAAAGGAATTCAAAGTGTTGGTCGGGAGTTAGCGCTTCACTGCCGAATGGGTCGTTCAGCATTACATCTCAAAGTACGCAAAAGAAAGGAAACAAATCACAAGGAGATATTACGAGAGCGACCAGTTCAATTATACATCAATAAGGACTCAGGCATTCAGGAGTTTGGCAAGTACACGACGAACATTGGATATTATCAAACGGGAGTTATCCAGCATCTCTTGGCAGTCTTTTTGGGCACCAGATAAGTCAGTGAGCTCCGCATCGCATTGCTTTATTCTGGTGACAGCCGATTCTACTTCCGCTTGGGTCTTTGCCATCAATCCAGGAAGTTCGGCTATTTTCTTTTGGTCAATCTCCATCTCCGCTGACAGGCTCCTCAGTTCAGCCTCTAGAGCAGCCTTCCTAGCAGCTTTCAGATCATAAGAAGCTTGCAGGTTAGCCAGTGCATCTTTTTGGTTCTCTGCTTGGGATTGTGCCCCATCCATGGCTTGTTCAGCATCAGTTTTCCTTTTCTCAATGGCCGGACGGGAGCGCAATTTCCTCCAAGCGCGCCTCAGGGGTACATAAAGGGGCTCTAAGTCATAGACGGATGACAGAGAAATTCTGATGTCTTCAGGGAGTTCTTGACTAATGGGTTCAAACATTTCTTCGAAATGATGGAGATCATTGAACTGATCCTGAGCATCTTTCTCTAGCCAGCAAAGCAATTTCGTAAGCTTGGACAGCACTTCATTTGGCAGCGGCTGGAATATTCCTTCCATCACCTCAGCAGCTGGATTGCTCTCTGATGGCAGGCTTGGAGATGATGGAACCTGATCCTGATGAACAACATTGCCGAATTAGGGATACTAAACACCAAGGCACCAGAATTGAGTACGGGTGGTTACCTCATGGCTGGTTTCTTGAGTAGGGGCAATCACAGGTGAAGAGGACGCCCCAAGAAGAGCCGAAACTTCTGAGCTAAGGGGTGCCGATGCGGGCATTGGCAGCTCGTGGGTTTCTGGCTGGAAAGAAGTTGGGTCTGCCGCCTCTGGTGGGTTGGCTATCTCTGCTTGACCAACAGGCGATGGCACCCTGGGAGAATTTGCTGGCTCCAGTTGAGCTGGGAGATTCATCTCTGGAGAATTTATTGCTTCTGCGGAAGGTGATGAAGATGAGATCTCCACCGGGATGGGTAACTCAACCCTGGATGGACTCGCCTGTTGAACCACTGGAACATCTACAAGCTGGTCTTCCACAGCTTCTTCTGCAAGTGTCCAATTGAAAGAGTAAATGCCGGTGCTCATCCTTGAGAAAGGACAGTAAAGGTCATACCAGTGGATGGGGCATCGGCAGGTACTGGTTCTGAAGGATGTTGGGCTCTGGTCTGAAAATGCACAATGATATGATCCATCAAGAACAGAGTGACCTGGTAATCAAGAAGGTAAAGGGTTTTACCTCAACAAGCACCTTTTTGACAGTTCTTCTCCTTTTGGCACTTGGAGGGGCAATCAGGTGCAGACCTTGCCTCCTGTCTGCAGCAAGGCTAGAAAGGCTGGGGTCTGTGGTAGCATACCTAGCCATTAATTGCTGCAGGGTTGTGGATTTGAACCCCAGTGCTGAAATTGGGCCTTCAGCATTGTAAGCAATTGCCCTGGCTCGAGGGGCAGGCACTGTGTTCTGTGGACAAAAGATGAAGGTCAAGACCATGAATAAAGAAGAAGTGCTTGATCCAAGGGCTCATTGTGCTACCTCTGAAGTCGGCAGGAAATCAGGCACCAATTCTGCACAGAACACGTGAACGGGTTCACTGAAGATGTGGTCATGAAATTCTTGCCACCAGGAGTTGAAGGTGGGGTGAGCTATGGTTGTGGGCACAAAAGGACATGTGTAGACCGTGGGACTGCACACATAGTTGAAAACTCGCCGCCCTCGCATCGCTCTTTGATTTCCTCCCTGGGTTTGAGGAATTCGTGCAAAAACAATCTTGGGGGCATCTGGCCGCATCCAAGCTGTCTGGCCATTACATTAGGCTGGTAGTATTCATAGGTGCTGACATTCTGCCTCCCTCCATTGAACTCGGCCGGTAATATGCATGGGCGGATTATGATATTAAAGATTTCCAAGAATCCCCTATCTTGACGGCCGGGCTCGAAGGAGAATTCGACAGGGAAGGTCAAAGTGTCATTACCTAGATAAGGAAGCCACAGAGGATTGGAGAAACCTTTGAAGAACAACTCGAAGAGCCGGCCAATGTCTCGCCGGATAAGAACAATTGAAGCCGCTTCTCCATGGTTTTGGCACCCTCTGGTGGCTTGAGGCTCTCCTTCAGGGTAATTGGACAAAGGGAAGAACCTTGAGTCCAAGTCGACGCCGACAATCTGATGCATGTGGAGCTGCAGCCACATTTGAACAAACCACCAAGGGCCGTTGACGCAAGTTATCCTCTGGCTGGTGTACATTTGGGTAACAGTCTGATGAAGCATGTGATATACACTGCCCAAGAAGAACTTTCCCAGAGGGAGGCGATTGCCGCTAGCCAGATGGATCGCCATTGCGATATGATTCAAGGTGGGTTCGTTGGCCTTGCCACGAGAAGACAAATCCGCATAGCCACATGTTCGAAAGGCTCGTATTCAACTTCGCCAAGGGGATTATCTCTCATGTGCTTCGGGATATATTGCTTGTAGCCATTCCCCGGCTTTACCCCCGTCCGGCGTGAGGAATTTTTGAAGTTCCGCAGCCGGGACGGACCGGTGATGTCAAGGCCGGTGATCATGTATACATCGGCCAAAGTTGGAGACATTGGGCCATGCCCGAAAAGGAAGGCGTTGACGCCATTTGACCAGAAGTGGCATGCGGCTATTAGAAGATCCTCATTCTTGGGTGTCTCAGCCACGGACAACTCCAGGCATTGAGCGATGCGGAGAGCATCCAGGTTGGTTAATCCACTTTTATCTGCAAGGATCCTCCGATACCAAGTCTTCCAACCTGCAATTGGAGGTAAGGGCCAGTTCTTGAACGCATCTTGCCACTGAGGAGGTGGGGACAAAGCTGCCTTGAAGGGGATTCTCTGAGATTCAGCAGTAATGAGATCTAGAGGATCAGGATTCCCCACGAGACCAAGGTAGTAAGACTGCGAACTGGCCTCGATAGGAATCAAGAGAGCGGTGGAAGATTCCTGGAAGAAAGCGGAAAAGAAAAAATCTCAGGTAAAATTGAAAACCTAATGCCGAACAAGGTTTGCGGGGGATGAATTTACCTGAGCAGCTTGGTTCTGAGTTGCCATTGGAAGTTCGAGCTCGGAACGAAGGGGATCTAGGGTTGGATCTGAACGAAGATTCCGGCGGATTGCGAAGAGCAAAGTGTTGACAGATTTAACTCAAAGATTCGTGGTGGAGTCAATTGTGGAACAAAATTACTTTTATCCCACAATTGAAGGGGCATGTGTTAACACCAAAATTTGGTAAGGAGTCGACTTGTGGGTCCGGTTCGAAAAAGAGTCCGTCCGGTGGAAGGAAGGATATTTCTAGAGATTTTCGGCAAAGAGATCTCTGGTCGGTATTCCGCTCCAATTCGGCAAAGGAACAGTAGGGCTGATTTTGCGGGATTGGACGGTGACGTGGCTCAAATCAAAGGAGACGAATGGAGGGACAGGCAATCGAGCTTAGTTAGGCAATGAATCCATTCGCAGTTGTAATCAGCAGGGTATAAATACGATCCCTGGATGTATGTAACAGACACGATCATTCTTCAATACACACCGGCCTTACGCCAAACCCTAGAGTCCTTGTCGTGTCGTCGAGTTCTTCGAGAGGGCCAATCGATCCGTCGACCTCCGTGAGTACCGCAACCTTGTATCATGTCTAGTATCATGCGGTGGATTTAGATCCGATGCAAGTAGTCTTGTTACCATGCTTCGTGTCATGCGGTAGATTCAAGCTTGGTTCAAGAGGGTTTCTTGTTAGATCATGAGCCATGCGGTAGGCTAAGATCTAGCTCGAAGCTAGTTATCGGCTCTATTGGATTTTGGCAAGATCCAATAGATTCATTAAGTTATCCCGTGTTATCATGAGTTTTATCTTATGTTTTAATTCATGTAACACACCCTTGCCCAATCTAGATGGGTTTGGATCGGCTATATTTCTTTCAAGATCCTTGTACGAGCAGGGTTTCGTGTTTTGACGCGTGGATCTTGTGCTCTCCGACAGCCCGAAACCGAATCGATCTAGGTTGTTACGTGTTGTGGGTTCAAGCTTGCTTCGTGCGTATAAATCTTGAAAGAACCGGGTATCATGCGGTAGATGCGGGTTTTTGGGTTGCTTTGGAGCTAGTCATCCGGTGGATTAGATTTCCAATTCGATCGATAGATTTATTCACGTGGTAACGTTTGTTCCTTCTCCATGGACCCTGGATCGGTACATTCTCACCGTATTCGGTTATGTTTTTTCACGAGTAGATCACGTGCATTGTTTATGCTTTAAGTGATGTATGCTTTTAGCTTTCCATATTTAGATTGTATCATGCGGTGGATAGATCTATTTGTGGAAAGTGGTGCGTTTATCATGCAAGTCGTATCATGCGGTGGATAGATTTGTTTGTTACCGTACCCGACGGATTTTGAAGTACCTAGACATGCGGTAGACTAGTGCTTTGGATCTATGCGTGCTTATTTAATACATGACCATGTTCATGCTTTACTTCATTTTAGTTAATGATAAACCTCATGGGGATCGGTCATAACTTCATGCTTGCATCTTGGTGCTTTGCTAAGAAGATTCTTGGTATGGAAATCACTAGAGATAGAAAAGCTGGTTTATTATTTCTTAGTCGGCATGGTTATATTGAGAAGGTTCTTCGGCGTTTCAATATGCATGATGCAAAGCCTTGTTAGTACTCCTATTGCACCGCATTTTAAATTGTCACCGAGCAACAGTGCTAGTACGGTTGAGGATGTTGAGTATATGTCAAAGGTTCCGTATTCTAGTGCTTGTTGGTTCTTTGATGTATGCTATGGTTTGCTCTCGCCGGATTTGTCTTATGCTATGAGTTTGGTTAGCAGATACATGTCTAATCCTGGTAAAGAACACTGGAGGGCAGTTCAGTGGATTTTCAGGTATCTTCGAGGCACAGCAGATCATTGCTTGAAGTTTGGCAGGACAGATAAGGGACTTATTGGCTATGTGGATTCAGATTATGCCGGTGATTTGGACAAGCGAAGGTCACTCACAGGTTATGTGTTTACTATTGCGCTTGTCTTGTGAGTCGGAAGGTCGTCTTGCGGCTTCGTTGTTGCTTTGTCTACTACCGAGGCCGAGTACATGGCTATTCTTTGAAGCATGCAGAGAGTTGTGTTGGTCGAAAGGATTGTTTGCCGAGCTTTGTGGTGTTGATTCTTGCATTAACCCTTTGTTTTCGGATAGTCGAGTGCTATATATCTTACCAAAGACCGGATGTTCCATGAGAGAACAAAGCACATTGAAATCAAGTATCATTATGTGCGTGATGAGGTTGAAAAGGGTAAGTTAAAGGTATGCAAGATACACACTCTTGATAATCCCGCCGATATGTTGACAAAGCCGGTTCTCGTTGCTAAGTTTGAGCTTTGCTCAAGCTTAGTTGGCTTAACTGTGTAGCCCAAGAGGCTATTTGGCGCCAGAAGTATTTTTGTTTCTTTGATGTGTTCAGGATGAAGGTTCTTTTTGTTTATGCTTTTGCAAGAAGGAATTTGTCTCAAGGTGGAGTTTGTTGAGTTATGATCCAAATTCTGTCTCCCAAGAGAAAGGCCGACTTCTGACGGAGCGAAGCGGAGGCCCGTCGCCGGTAGGCTTGGGCCGGAGCGAAGCGGAGGAGGGTGGCCCATCGGGCCACACCCTTTTCCCGGTCGCGGGCGGGGGGTGCGGGGGGCGGCGGCCCCCCGCGGTACGGCACGGGTCATAAATACCCGTTAGGGTTTTCCATTAGAGACGGATTTATTCTCTTGTAAGCCGCCGCCGTTGGCGTTGTAATCCGACTCCCGATATAGTGAAGTTCTTCTTGGCCGGCGCCCGTGGTTTTTCCCGCAAGGGTTTTCCACGTTAAATCTTGTGTCTCCTGCGGTTTGATTCCTTTACTTGTCGTCGTTTATTCGCCATCGTTTATAACACGGCTGGCGCAGCTTCCATAGGCGTTTCTAATCACCCCCTGAGTGCCTAACCTCGCTGGTGGTGCCTCCCTCCCTTTGGTCACGATCTTGCTTCAGCTTCCGGTAGCATGATCTAACTGTGAATAATCCATTCCTTTCCGGAGCCCAGGCCAATACGTCCTCAGTAACGTGCACCGGTCTTCAGTTTCAGGATTTCATCAGCATCAATCGGACAGAATGTGTCCCGTACCAAGGTTTCATCCCAGCTCCTTGTGCCAGGCAAGAACAGCTGATTAACCTGCTCCACATTACTGTTCTCCGTCCGAAAAAGAGGGCCCCTGCTACTAGAGCTGCCAATCCACTTCTCAGACCATCGACGATAATATCCCCAGGGCCAATCCTTTTAATAAGCCCCATCAGCAGAGCATCCCGGCCATAGAGAATGGCACGCCACTCTCCGAGCTCTTCTTCTTCCTGGTTGCGCTAATGAAAGCCTCCAACCGGAAAATATTTTCCTTTCACGACTCTAGCACATAGCGAATCAGGACGCAACATAAGCCTCCACCCTTGCTTATTCAGTCTGGTTTGTTCTCTTCGTTCATTCAGGGTAGAATTCCCATAAAGATAAATTAAACCTGGTCAGATCTCTGATTATTCCTGATGAAATAACCTTGCTCATAGAGTTAGCACGCCAGGAAATTTAGCAAATTGTTGACCGCAGATATATCCATAACCTGTTGTATGTGTAGGTATAGTTTTTTTCCCAAACAATTTTAGGGCACGCAAGTGATTGGTATAAGACTGACTCTAGCGGGTGCTGCATACCCGCCTGCATCTTCAAAATGAGGAAAAAAGGAACACTGTTGCGGCTCCAGAAGCTACCGCAGCAGCTGCTGCATTTTGCAAGGAGGCCACCGCCGTGCCTCATCCTGGGGGATTCTGGGGCTTTCCCCATCCTAACCATCTGCAGGCCCCACCGTCTTGGCCTCCTCTGCCTCTCCACCACGGCTTCCTCCGCCCGCTGTCGTCCGCCTCCTCCTGCTCCGCCCGCCGTCTCTGCTCCTGCCTCTCCTCCTCTCGACGCGGCGCCCACCCCGAGCGAGCCCCGGCGGCCGGCCTCCAACGCGCGCGGCTCGGCTAGATCCGGCGCGGGAAGCGGCGAATCAGACACGGTGGACGACGACTTCATCCTTGACGGCGAGCAGGTGCTCCGTGCGGGCCTCGAGCCCCCGCCGGCCACCTCCTCTTCCTTCCCCGACCTCCTCCGCCTTGCTCCTCTGCTGGCGGCGGAGATGGCACGACGCGGGGGCTCGCCGGCGCCTCCGACTTTGCGTCACGCCAGAGAGGCCGGCGTCCCACCACGGACTACAGCCGCCTCCGCTCTCCCTCGATCTGGCGGCGGCGGATCCGGCGAGCGAAGCAGGGGACATGCAGCGATGCGGTGGCACACGGAGGCATGCAGGGACTTAAACGCCGAGCTCGCCACCTCGGACGCGCCGCCTCGGAAGCGCCCGCGCGCCTGTCAACTGCCACGCCCGTGGTGGAGGAGACGAAAGCAGTCGACACCACACCGAGCTCGCCACCACCTGGATCCAGCCGACGCTTGGTTCTCCGGCCGCCGGAGATGCCTTCCCCTGCTCTTCCACCGCGGGGACGAAGCCTTCGAGATCCCGAGAGAGGGCGCCTCCCATCACCGCGACGCGCCTGCACTCCCCCTCAACGCAGATCCAGTCGGCGGCCTTGGAGGCGGGACTCATCGGCGCAGAGCAGGTCGCCGGTGCAGAGGAGCTCCACGTCCTCTCCCTCTCCCCGCCCTTGCGGGAATCAACTACCGCCCGGGGATGCACGCGGTTTGCGGTGTGTTGCTGGAGCACGCCAGCTTTTGCATTACCTACATCTTCTCTCTCCCATGCGCAGCGCTCCTCTTTGCAGATGCGGATGCCCAATATTGCTAGAGACAGTCTAACCCCTTCACATTGTGAAATAAGAAAATATTGTCCATGTACACGTATGGATAGTATCTCCAAAAAGCATGGGAAAATGTGTATTTATATCTAAACTATTCTTTCACTGATAGGCAAGGTACGGCGGTGTTCATTCATGACGCTATCAAAAATGTGAATTGCCTTAAATACAAATCACAATATTTCATTATGTCTTCTTGAAGACCAAGTTTTACCCCAAATAAAAAGGTATAGACTATCATCTAATAAAAAGGTATCAACTAATATATGGCATCCCACTGCAATCCAAGACAAACTGTGTGTGATCCTTATATCAATTGTGCAAAATAGGTAGGAAAATCACATTTAGAATGACACAATGGGATGTCACTGATCCCCAAATCAATTGTTGAAACAGATTCTGAATTAATCACAGAGAAAATAGTAATGACAAGGTGCTGCCAAAGATAAGAAACAAGCTGAACTACTCTGCTATCATTGCTGGTCTGCTCTGCTGCTAAAAATCAAAAGGACGAACTCAACGACAGCAGTACAGCACAGAACAAGAGCTGCTACGGCCGGCCTAATTAAACAGTTCTGTATTTATAGCTAATTATTAAACAAGCAAAATGATGGTCTAATGACGCTCTGAAGAGATGCTGCCGGGAGGCTGGGCTGGACCTGCCCAGGCCGTGCGCGATCTGGGCCGGGTTACTAGATTGGGCCACCGTTGCCTGGGACGGCCGGATGCAGTGTGGTTGGTGTGCTGGTCCGCAATCCCCGAATTTTTTTACATTTTTCTTTCCTCTTTTTTTTTCAAAAATATATGGTCCGAATTTTTTTTTGCAAAACTGTACATCTAGCACCGTGGGGCACAGCGGACCTACCGCCGTGCCCCACGGCGGTGGGAAGGCGCGCGGTACTGTAGCGCCTCTTACCGCCGTGGGCTACGTCGGTAGAGGTCCAGTCTGTTTTCAAAAAATTGTATTTTTTTAATTCGGGTGGATGTAAATTTTATATGAAAATTGTAGCTTTCTACGATTTACAACTTTGTAGTTCAAAGTTTTTCCATTTGAAGTCATCTTCATAGTCAAATAACCAATATACTATCCAAATCTCAGTTTGCAGTCTTCAGATGTGAATAGTGTAACGATTATTTGAGTATGAAGATAACTTCAAATGGAAAAGCTTTGAACTAAAAAATTATAGATCTCGTCGAAAGCTATAATTTTCATATAAAGTTTACCTTCATCCGAGTTCATGCAAAAAAGTTACATTGTTTTGAACATAAACTGAAAACTGAGATCTCGATATGAAAACTGAGATCTGGATAGTATATCGATTATTTGACTATGAAGATGACTTCAAATGAAAAACTTTGAACTACAAAGTTGTAGATCTCGTCGAAAGCTACAATTGTCATATAAAGTTTACCTCCATCCGAGTTCAAACAAAAAACCACAAATTTTTGAAAACAGACTGGACTGGCGGTAGGAGGCGCTACAGCACCGCGCGCCTTCCTACCGCCGTGGGGCACGGCGGTAGGTCCCTGTCGCCGTCCCCCACTACACTAGATGTATAGTTTTGAAAAAAAAATTAGACCATATATTTTTGCAAAATTGAGTGAGAAAATGTTAAAAAAATTCCCGCAGTCCCCATTTGTATCTTGGGCCGGCACACGTACTTTGGGCTGTACGCTCGAATATTTTTTTGGAAAAAGTACATTCTACAACCTTCAATCCCGAACCACAAAACCCGGTATTGGACACCCACGAACTTTTCAAACCGGACATTTAACCCCCTCTCGTCAGATTTGTGCGTTGTTATGGTTGTTTTTCGTTGATATGGCGCTGGGTCCAACATGTCAGGCTCCACATCAGCTTACACATCTCCTTTCTCACTCCACACACCTCTGGCAGCCTCCCTACCTCAGACTCCCCTGCCTCTCTGGTCTCCCTCCCACCCCATTCTCCACCCGATGACCTACTCCTCCTCTGCGCTGGTGGCAACAACGACCTCCAACAACGGCAGACAACCCCATCTTCTCTCTCCCGGCCTATTTCCCCTCTGCTGGCGGTGACAGTGACAGCGTGCAGCTGGTCATGGGAACCGCACAGCCACATCGTGCGGAGGAAGATGAACCCACCTCGAATGTCGCCTAATCCTGCTCCGCGAGCGGTGGAATCCAGTGGCTCCTTGAGCGTAGTGTCCGCGTCATCGACAGATCTCTGTGCGTGTGCCCCCTTTGCTGGGACTTCCCCCCATCCCCAGAGACTCGCAGCCTAGCGGCGCTAGGTGCTGAGGGGCTGTGCCGCTATGGGAAGGGCGGAGGTTTGGCAGGCGACGCCTGCTGCTAGGGGGCTACGCCGCTATGTGGGAGGGCTGCGGGCTACGGCCGTCTGCCTGGTGCTAGGGGCTGCGCCGCTGCGTGAGCAAGAGCTCCGCAGAGTCATGCCGCGCCCGCCACGGCTCATCCCCGTTGACCCGCTAGTCGAGGCCACCGTCATTGGTGCGCACCACGACGACAATGGTGGCGAGGTGCGTGGGGGCCTGCTGAAGGTGGTGAACAAGTGCGTGGGGTGGCTCGACTCGCACCTGAGCGTGGTGGTGTTGTTCCCCAGCGAGGTCGTGGAGATGGCGCACGGGCTGTCGTCGACGGGGCGAACGTTCATGTGGGTGGTACGTTCGGAGACCCGGCACGCTGCCGCCGCCGCGCGCCTGCGGCAGCAGGGCACATCACGGGCAACATGGACCTCTCCACACGGTGTGATCGGCTCCGACTGGCGCGCGCCAATGCAACAGGGCTGAGCTCGGGGTGTGGGAGCTCACCGCCATCTATGGCGGCGTGATGGCGGAGTGGGATGCCTTTGACTTTTGGTATTGGTGCGCGATCTCCGGTGTGGTGGCCTCGGAGTGAGGCTTCATGTGGTCAGTGGTGCTGGGAGGGGGTGCTGGCCACCGGTGAGGGCACCAAGGCGACGACGGTCACAGTGGAGTGTTGCGCCATGTTAGCAAAAACCGCCTTAAAAACTCGCCATGTCAGCAAAACCCCCTTAGAAACCGTTGAGGGGGGTAAATCGCACGGTTTCGATAGTTCTTAGGTGTCCAACACTTGGTTTTGTGGTTGGGGTTGAAACCCAGACATCGTCTACAAATAAGGGTTGTGGAGTGGACTTATTCCTATTTCTTTTCTACTACCTCCATCCTCTATTATGTGACGTTTAGGAAAAGAAATTTAGTTCAAAATGAACTAAACTCTTTGTCCTAAACATTGGCCTTTTTGGATACTCCAGCAGGGTTAGAGTTAGAGCTAGTTTTTAACTCTAGCTCTAGCCCTAAACTAACTCTAGCTCTAGAGGTGTTTGGATGAAAGGGTTAGAATGACATTAAATGTACTTTTTCAATCATTAGGTGTGGGTGGAGGGAGAGAGAAAAGTCACTTTTTGGTGGACCCAACATGAACTAGCCCCAATAAGCACCTCGTGGGTGGGATAGTTTTTTGGGGTGGGTTAGATGCAAACTAGCTCAATCTAACCCTTATGTTTGGATACTTTGTGGCTAGTTGAGCTCCAACTAGCCAAAACTAACTCTAGCCCATGGATCCAAACAGGGCCATTGATGGAGGGAGTATCTTCTACTTGAATGAAAACAGAAAATATGAAGTTAAAATATTAAATCATTAAAAGAATTATTTCTATTTTCTACTTGAATGGAAGAAAACAAGTCATATGAAAAGTTGCAACATATGGCAATTATAACATGCAAACAAATGACATTGAATAAACGAACATGAATTTAGAAAATATAGAAAAAATCCATCAAAATCGGAGTTATTACGAGGGATAAACACTAGTTACATGTTTTAGCTATGTATTAAAAAGATGAAAACAATATATTCATGTGTTCTTCACCTCTATCTAGCTAGCATGCATGGTTCCAGCAAATTTACTTGGCGGCCTAGCAAAATTGTCAGATAAATGAATACTTTCCTTGGCGGTTCACACAAAACAACTAAGAAAATGCACATTTTCTCTTGGCAGCTCAACAAACTAGCTCAAGAAATGCAAACTTTTCTCGGCAACTCAATGCAACCGGAAGCTCAACGAGATTGCTGGACTGGGAGTATTGCTCAAGCATACAGTATGTCACAGTTGCATCAGCACTGAACTCGGCGATGTGTAAGTGATAACCCACGTCACTCGTACTGCTTGGCAAGCATGTGTGCAAGTGGTTGACTCGGCACATCGACCGAATGTGGGGTTCGTTTCCTCCATTTTGCCGGATGGCAATGGCAAGCAACCAGACAGTTCATGTCTTGCTTGAGGGCCACTGTCGAGTCGACTTTTGAAGTAATTGGAGGTTGTTCTGTTTTTTTGCCCCTGCAGAATGAGACGTGCCCTTACTCTTTGCGTGTATCCACTCGGCTCGCAGCAATTGTTATTGGTGCTCAAATCTTGTTTCCTAATGTTTCCCAATCCCATTTGGTGTTGCCTGCAATCTATGACCTTGACCATTTTTCATATATAGATGTATATCTTGTTGTAGGACTGTGGCTGTCATATTTATATGTACACAGCCAGCTGCGAGTTTGGTCGAAAA
The DNA here is from genome assembly GCA_947561735.1 of Cenchrus americanus. NCBI lineage: Eukaryota > Viridiplantae > Streptophyta > Magnoliopsida > Poales > Poaceae > Cenchrus > Cenchrus americanus. The sequence goes on from OX387245.1 coordinate 241,894,487, forward strand.
GCCACAAAGGAGAGTACATATATGCACATGGGGTGATATGATACAAAAGAGAGAGCAGGTGTGTTTTGTTTTGTGATTAGACATGAGGTATTTGCCATTATTGTTAACAAAAGTGATCGATCGATGCACTTAATTATCTTTTCACTTCAGTCTAGTTTTTTCCTGTTGGATTCAGTCTAGTCTAGTTCAATTTCTTTGTTCATTTCAGGTTAGGCTTAGACAAAGTGATTCATTCAGGTCAGGCTTAGACAAAGAAATGTATCTAGCACATTCATGTAAGCAGCACATGAATGCGCGCTTCGATCCTGATCTCCCTGCAGGAATTCAATTCGATCGGCCGATCGGATCCATGCATGCCATTTGGGCGTTTGGCCGGACCGTCGGGGACGACGACGACGACCGGCGCCAATGCAACCGGGCGGCGCGACACGAAGTGCACGGCGAGGCCAGTCTCGACTCTCGATAGGCGGCCGTGTCGAAGGACGAGCAAGTCTTAGGTTTTCAGGCTGGATGTCATAGTCTGTTTTCTTGACATCTGCAATGGGCTCGTGGTTACATATGATATTCTTCAGAGTTTAGAGGAGTACTGCAAAGGGCAAAGATATATTCCCAAGGACTACTCCTGAAAAGAAGCAGCGTGCATCATGTCAGCATCAACAGAACTGCGGTGTCCTAATTTTGTTTCCAAAGCTGGTGTGGCTTGTCCAAATGTTTAATTTGAAGCTCATACCACACCAGTCAGTTCATCTTTTCAGGATTTCCACTCGAATCCCAGCGGCTATTGATCAGTTGGTTCGTCAGTTGACTGGCAACCCCTGATACAGGAATTCATTTTTCGTAGTTCAAACTCGGAGCTTGCCACCGAGAACGAATAATCACAAATCTGCTGTGAAAGGTGGACTTCACACTTTCAGAACATACATAGACTGATTTTCACAACGATAGGATGTGCTGATTTCCGCTGTAAGATGGTCGCCACCTCAAGTTCCTCCCAACTTGCACACCTTCCACATGATGAAGAAAATGCATAGCACCCACCCATCATTCAAATTGTGGTGGCAGTGTACTACGGCACAACCATGTGGGAGGCAACGAAATTGATTGCTTCAGGTTTCAATTTGATGACAGAAGTTGGTGAACTTGTAATTTTTTTATTTTTTATTTATTAGTAATTTTCACTCTGGCAATATTAAACCATCTTTATTTTTTTGAAAGAAAGTACCTTTGTTTTTTTGAGGTGCTAGTGACCCGTGGAAGTCACATTTGTTGTGCTCCTACTTTTCTCCAAGTTTAGATAGCCAAATCAGATGCTTACAGCCTAGGCGAGTTGACAAGTCAACGTGGGGCCAACTGCTAGTGAACAAGAGAGGTGGCCATCAAGTTTGACTGGCGGCTTAAAAGGACACTCTGCCTGTACTCTGCACCTTAAGGGCCTTTTGGCAGGGCTTTGGCCTAAAACGGCTACTGTGTGCCATTTCTAGTAAAATGGGCTTCTTTGGTGAAGCTGAAGCCATTTTGTAAAGTGTTTGGCAAAATGGCTGTGATTGTGGCTTCCATGTCACATGTGGGGAAGAAGCCGCGGGAAGCCACTATTTTTGGCTTCACCTCCGTAGTACAAATTGCAAAATGGCTTCTCCATGGCTTCAGCTTGGAAGCCGTTTTTTGTTAGGGTTTGGCAGGGTTTTTGTAGAAGACAGTGGAGAAACACTTGGAAAAGCCCTACCAAAGGGTCCCTAAATCATCCTTTGTGGTTGACAAAAGGTATTTGTAAAAAAAATAACAAAAAGTAGAATAAAATTTTTTTCCTAACTTTCAATTGCTGTCCAAATGTACTAGGAAAGTACTTACATTTTTTGACAAAAATATTTCTAGAACTTCCACTTTGTGGTTGGATGCCCATAAGCGGAGAGACTTTTCATGTTCCTATATCTGAGTCATGGATTCCGTGTGACGTGTTGCAAGATATTTTCTTCGTAATAATAAACAAAAACATATTAATTAATTTAAATATCTCTAGAATATAAAAACATACATTGTTAAAACATACGGAGTAATTACTTAACATAGATACTATATATGAGATGAGTTTCCATCTTTAAAATTAAAATTTTGGGTAACAGATATCTATCAGCAATAAAATTCATCGTGAAAGAAAAGAAAAGAAAAAAAAATAGAGGCTGGAAGAGGATAATAAAAAGGCTAATAATGATAGGGGCGATCAGATCTGGGCCGCTAATTATTTAAGAGCCGGCCTCTCGGTTCCCTCCCTCTCTTTTCCCCGTCTTGCCCCCCACCCAAACCCTAGCAAGCCCCTCCCACCATGGCCGCCGCCGCCGCCGCCGCCGCCGCCGACCGTATCCTTAAACCCTACTGTGATTCCGCTCTTTCTCCGCCGCTCTCTTGCGTTTCTCGGTTCGGGGTTCTTGGTTCTCGCGCGGATCTCGCGGGTATCTGGCTTTCGCGCCTCCTTTTTGCTCTCGCGGTGTTTTTTGAGGGGTTTTTGCTCATGGAAGGTTCGAATCTTTTGGGCTCTCTGTGCGTGGTTTGCTTTCGGGTGAGGCGTGGTGGTTGGGTCGGTTGATCCTCCGGTGCGTGTGGTTCGGAGCGCTACTCGCCGTGGCGATTGAATTCGGGATCGATGTTCTAATGTTCGGTGAAAATTTGGATTTTTTTTTGGGATGTTTGGGGCTATTGCCCTTTGGGTGATGTGATTCATGGGTGTTTCGTTTGTTGGAGCATGATTTGAGCGGTGAAATCCATTTCCATATGCGTTTGTTGTTGGTTTCCCTTGACCTTTGTTTCTCCAGAGGCTACGGATTTGCTGCAGAAGCTGGCTTTGGACACGACTACCGACGCCGGCGACGTCTTGGCGACCACGGAGAAGGTGAGTTCCACGCGAGTTTCTCCTATCACTAACTGATCTTTGACTTGTGGGGGTGGATCGGAATTTAGGCTGATTTGTTTGATGCGATGTTGTTTCAGGCTCCGGCGAAGGGTGTGGCGGCGGCTGTAGGGGGCCTGCAGCCCGGGGTGGAGACTCTACAGGATGCAAGCATGTACTATGGTGCTTACCCTGCTTACGCCTATGGAGGTAATTGTCTTTTCAGCTCTTGGTGTCCAGTGCTTGATTTCGTTGTGAAATGTTATGCAAACAGTTTGTTCACAATCCTTGGTTTTTGATTGATAATTTGCAGCATATGCTGGCTGGGGGGATTACTCCACATACTTGAGCCATGATGGAGCACAGACACCAACTTCTGTGAGTGGATCTTCTTTGTTTGATATTTTGTTTACGGACCTGAGGATCTGATTGTCCTGTGTTTGAACTTTCAAATGCATTCAGATTGAATAATCTTCCTCATTCCCATGTTTTGGTGTATATGGATTGGTAATAATACTATATTCATTGCAACTTGTAGGGAGCTTATGCTGACATGTATTATGGCTATGCTCCATATGGTGTTCTGGGGCATGATGGTCAGATTTATGGATCTCAGAATTACCAGTACCCATCGACATACAACAAGCAGCAGAATTCTACTGCTAAGCTGTCTTCCAGTGTTAAAAGTGAAAAGCTAGCTCCATCACCACAAGTGGATGTTTCCACTAATGGCATTGACGGTGTCAAGAGTCTGAAAAATTCAAACTCATCCCAGAAGTCAGACCGGCCAGTTTCCAATGGCTCATATGGCCGATCTAATGGGCGTTCTGGCAGCTACCAGAACCAGACTAACTGGTCAGCCTATCCATATTACAGTAGCGAGATGTTCTCTGACAAGCAGCAAAAACTTCCCAGCAATCGCAATTCGACTGCTTCTAATGCTAAAACCAAGGGGCTGTCTAGGAATCAAAACACAAGACAGTATCCTCATCTCATGGTAAGCTTTGTTGCTGTTCACTTGTTCTTGATGTTTACTGAAATTGTTTTAGTTCAGTTCATTCAAGATAGTGATGTTGTACCATATGCTGACTTTACTTTTTCAAATGTTTTATTGGTACATTTCTAGTTAATCTTACTCATGAACTTCTTGCCTTGTTCTCACTTACGGTCTGTTAATTTTTTTGGGTGGTGAATGCTCTTCCATGAGTCTGCTAGTTATCAGCGTGGGGTCAGCATTTGCATTGAGTTGTATTGCCCTCTAGGTTCTGTAGTGGTTGTGTTTTCTGATCCAGTGATCCCAGGTAGCTGCTGTGATATAAGAATTTACATATATCTAACCATAAGATTATTTCTTGTAGGGTCTGCAAACACCATCTTCACCAATGGGATCCCCATCGATTTACTCAGCTAATGGAATATATGGGTATGATGGGAGCTCATATGGCGGCCTTTGGTATGGATCGCACATGTATAATTCTGGTTTATATGGTGGCTGGAATGCATTGTATGATGGAAAGTACAGGCCCAGAGGAAGAGATAACGGGTATTATTATGGCAATGGAAGCTTTGATGGTTTTAATGAGCTGAAAAGAGGACCAAGAAGTGGCCTCTACAAAACTCAGCAGGGGCTTGGAGGTACTGCCGAAGTTACTGCAAAGGAGCAGGATGTTTCAGCTACTAATGGCTCACAAGCTGCCATGAAGGATCAGTATAACCGTGCTGACTTTGGGGAAACATACTCAGAGGCTAAATTCTTTATCATTAAATCATACAGTGAGGATGATGTCCACAAAAGTATTAAGTACAATGTGTGGGCTAGCACTCCCAATGGTAATAAGAAGCTTGATGCTGCCTATCAAGAGGCTAAAGAAAAATCAAGTGAATCTCCTGTCTTCCTTCTTTTCTCTGTAAGTAATGTTTTTCTGCATAGAGTAAATCTTGACTTACAATGATGCTCTTATTAGTTTTGGAATTATTCAACATGCTTATGCTGGCAATTCTCATTTTCCAGGTTAATGCTAGTGGTCAGTTTGTTGGCCTCGCTGAGATGGTGGGTCGTGTTGATTTTAACAAGACAGTGGAGCACTGGCAACAGGACAAGTGGACTGGTTGTTTCCCTGTCAAGTGGCACATTGTGAAGGACATTCCAAACAGCTTGTTGAAGCACATCATTCTTGAGAACAATGAGAACAAGCCTGTGACAAACAGCAGAGATACACACGAGGTTAGAAGAATCACTGGTTAATTTCTATTTGATTTTGTCACCCCAATCTGGGACCCACAACAGATGTTAGAGCTTCGTCATAAAATTCAGTAGGCCAACCTTGATGCTTGTTTTTTTTGATATCAAATAACACCAGCCAAAAATTAGCTATAAATCAAATACTTGGTACTTATTTACTTTGACTATTTGAATCTGGCTTCATTGGGTTTTCGGCCTTCTATTATGGTAATCACAGGTGAAGCTTGAACCGGGTCTTCAAGTGCTCAAGATTTTCAAGGATCATGTCTGCAAGACATCCATACTGGATGATTTTGGTTTTTATGATAATCGTGAGAAGATGATGCAAGAGAGGAAAGCAAAGCAGCAGCAGCCGCTGAAGAAGGTATGGAGAAGTTTGCTTTGGCTCGCTGCATATCAACAAATGTGCATTCCAGAAAATTGTCAAAAACACTTCAGGGCACATGCACATGTGCCCTGAAGTGTTTTTGACAATTTTCTGGAATGCACATTTGTTGATCATGTAACTTGAAATATTATTTTGGTTTGTTACCTTTGATGTGAAAGATCTTCTCAATGCATATTGTTTCTCAAATTTTGGCTTGATCATCATTTGATTAGCTAACACTATTGTGTTTTCTAGGTCCTCGATGTGAAGCTGCCTAATGCTGCTGATGCAGAGAAGAAAAGCCTCAAGGGGGAGACTGGATCAACTGAGCCTACCAAGGTTGAGGTTGATGTCTTGAACCAAGAGCCATCACTTGACAAAGCTGGGGAGAAAACTGATGTGATAGGAAATGGTGTGGCCCCAGCAGACCTGAAATCTGCAACTGATAAGTTGGCAGATGCCAATGGCTGTTAAATTTTTTTTGTCATCAGCTCAGCCATTGCTGGTGGCATGCGGCGAAATCTAGGTTGTGGGGTTTGGGTTCGAGGCAATTCGAGATCCCATCTTATTTCTTGTCCCTGTTTCCCTTTTTCCCCATAGCTTGCAGTTAGGAGTATAGTTGATAGGAGCTAGAGGTTTAGCTAGTTGCTTGTGTTTGGTGATAGTTGTGGTCTGCTTTCTGGCGTACCAGGTATGTAGGAATAGAAGGATGATTAACTGGGTTTTCCAATGACGGATCATGGGTTTGAGGAGGTATTTTCATTTACTTTCTGCCTGTTTCTGAATTCAATTTCCTACCTCTAAATTCTGGACAATCTTAGTTCTTTTTTTTAATGTTGGCTGGTGTAAGAACCTGAAATGATTCTGGGAATTCAATCTAGCAATTTACATGTCCATCTGTTATGTGAAAATCATGGATGACAATGCAAAATATATCTACAATTGCCTGCTCTCTTATTGTTGCCATCCAAAGTATTTTGACTACGGATGCTTGTAAACTACATTCTTGGCGATTTTGCTATGATCTCTGATGTTTGCTTATGGCAGAGCATGTATTTTGAACAATAATATTTCTGCACCAGCTCCCCACTTTCAATTCTTGCAAAACAGTCATGTCATAGCCTTTATTATTATTGTCATATACACTTGTACATAATGTCATGGAATGGGCCATGAATACATTAGATTCAGCTTGATGTTGTGCTACTGAGAATTATTGGCATGTACATTAGTTACATAGGAATGAGAATGTTGAGTCTCAGCCTAATTATATACAATGATGAGATGGCTGGTTGATAGGTCTGGAGCTCCTGGTCATGGAGACGGCCTGGCCAGGTACTGCAGCCACACTTCCGGCAACCCCTGGCTCCTCTTGAGCGTCCTGAATGCTGATTTTGTCAAGGGCACTGCCAGAATGTCGTACTCCTTGGGTGCCTGCACCGTGATTCACTAGGCATTATTGTTCATCCATGTTTACTGTTGATTTCTGCCGATCAGAACCCTGGAGCAATCAGGATTCAGCAAGGTAGAACGGCACATACCCTGGGTAACTTGTGCAGCTTCATGTTTGCCTGTTCCAGTGTCTTCTGACCCTTCCTGGAGTTGCATCTGGAACAGGCAGTCACCTGAACAATTCAAATAAAACATGAACATAGTTTTTCCTTGACAGGATTCAGAAATCTGGGTAAAATGAGCAGATAGTGGATGTACTAGATTCACATACCAAATTTTCCCATTCCCATTTACCACCACGCGAAATCGGAATAACATGGTCAATTGTCAAGTTCTCCCCAGAAGAGCAATATCTGCAGCGGTTGCGGTGAATCAATACCTGACCACTAGGAGAAAAAACTTCACCCTCAATGCAATGTAACCTAATCCATCCTCCCATCGAAAAATCGTCTTTGTCCAGCAAAGTGCCACGAAATGACAAAATTAGAAAGAAGAAAAAAAACTAATGGAATACTTGAAAATTGAAGAGAAAGATAACGTGAAAACTTGAGCAGTGATGCTGTACTTACTGACAGTGAGCACTTGTAAATGTGAATGTTTGGAACTATGCCGAGAGAAGTGAAAAGTTGAGCAGTGATGCTGTACTTACTGACAGGTGAATTCATCCCTGTAAAGAATGTTTTTACGGCTAAGGCTCTGCTTCACTCTTCTTCTCTTCACAACCTGCAGAAGCTGTGGAACCTGAAGAACAGAGGAGGAACATCACAGTGAGGATGACGCCAACAACTCAAGAAACAAAGGCCATGATAAATATCATATACACACCCTTAGAACTGCAGGGATGTTGAAGGATCCGCTAGGCGAAGAGACCGTCTGATCGTAGTACTCCAGCACATCGGCCTGCATAGCTAACACAGTCATCGCATTATATGTCGAAAATTGCAACAGAACAATGCACACAATTTGATCATAGATTTGAGTGATGAACAAGGAACAAAGATGAAGCATCTGGTGGTAATCAGGGAAGCAAACCTTCTCCATGAATTCCAGGCAGATTGCACGCTTCCAGCAAACAACATTGACAGGCCTGCCAGGCACAGTTTCAGAACTCTTCAGGATCACAGTGCAGAAATAATGCTGAAATTAAACAATAAAAGGCCACAAAAGTGTGCAAGGAAGGAAACACTAGTATTGTAACTTGTAAGCCAAACCATAGGATTTTGTTACATGTGTAGAAGATTCCACAATTTTGATTTGCTACCTTCAAGGTTATATAAAGGCCCCAACAGCTTTTAGATATTTTTATGGCCTATATTTTGATGAAAATAGTGCACTCCGGACTATGTTTGATATGTAGACCCAGAAATTAAAAGATGCAAATTATATCTAGGATGAAGATCAATTTGTGTGATAACCAAAAAAAATTCTACAACGGCTACCTGTAGGAGATATCAAGAACCAAGCCCCTGAACCCGGACAGCTCGTCGACGGCGAACTCCTCCTCGTCCCCGGCGTCCACGATCACCACCTCCGCCGCCTCATTCTCCTCCTCCGCTTCGTCCTTGGTCGAGCCCCGCCCGCCGGCGGACCTGTTCCTCCCGCGCGCCCGCGCCAGCCACGACGGCGCCGCGAGCCTTTTGCTGCCGGCGCCGCTACTGCTCCAGCACAGCGTCGTCCCCGGCATGCCTCTCCCGCTCGGGCAGCCCGGCGGCCGCCGGCCGGGCGGGCCGCGCACGTCGCGGCGGAACGCGAGCGGCGCCGCCACCTTGGCCGCCATTGATCTGGCGCTCGAGGAGTCGAGTGTGATCACGGGAGGCGAGTGGGTCGTTGAGCTTGGTTGATCTTTTTGTTGCTGTTTTGTTTGCTTGCTGGCTGGAAGGTGGGAGAGAGACTGAGAGAGAGCTTGGAAATGGAGTGTGGGGAGGTAGAACGCCCAGAGCCACTGGTTCTTTCGGTTGCATGCAGGAAATATCTCTCTCCTATTATTTGTACATGTTTTATGGCATTTTCTTCTGGAGGAAAAGGTGCGGTTTTTCTTCACTCCCACAACCAGGGATTTTGATAGGTGAAAATATAGAGAAAACTACAGAATTTTGGCATTTCATAAGTTTCGCAAAAATTCCACTAGGATCCTTTGATGCGTCTTGAAATAAAATTGTTATATTTTTTTCTCAAAAATAACTATTACTCCCTGTCTCCCTCCTCTCCAAATTATAATTCGTTTGATTTTTTTTATGTCCACTCATCTTATTAAAAAATTATGCAAAATATCATATATTTTGTTGCAACTTCTTTATTAATAAAAAAATCTTCAAGAATGATTTGAATTTAACTATGTTTGCATTAATTTTAAATAATTGAGCGTTTAAAAAGTCTATATTAACTCATTAAAGGCTGTTGTGTATAAAAGTAGGTTCTCTCATGCTTTTTTTAGAGAAACAACTTGTACATGTTAGATTATTTCTCAAGATGAGAGCAATCGACAAGTGGAAAATGAAAGGAGCCTACTAAATCCCTCAAAACACAATCACTACAAACATCAAATACCAAATGTTGTGCTTTTGACCTCTATACATGCCACCACCTAACATAGCAATAGACGTAATGACAAATAGCCCAAAAAAGGGCTTATTTAGGAAAAAAACTTTAGAATTGGCATCGCCTTTAATTTATTAGCTGGTGGCACGCTGCAAGCGCACAGTATAACGGTTCCTCTTATAGAAAAAGAAAACTATATAGGTTTAGGTTTACTCCCTCCGTCCCCAAAATAGTGTCTCGAACTAAATTTTATAAAAACTAGATTTAATATCTATATAACGATATTAATTTTGTACCATAAATATTAATATACATTTTTATATATTTAGTCAAAGTTGTTTCTCGTGAAGCGAAAACGACACTATTTTGAGACGGAGGGAGAAGGTTTATGCTAAGTAAAAACTTTTGAACGTGGACTAGTAAGGACAGTCCCAACGCGGTCATTGATGTGTTTTCTATCTTCCTTAACTCCTCAGCTACTTAAGCAAAAATTGAATGTGGCGTGCTAATCAACGAAGAGAGCAGGAAACGATTTCGACCCTCGCAATGAGGCGCGAAGAAATCACAATTTTCGCATTGGGAAAAAACTAGGTGGTTTCTATGCACCGTCCGCCGCGCGAAGGCCACGGGAGACCTCGCGCGCACTCCCTGGCAGCTCACTGGCCGCCGTGCCTCGCCCGCTCGCTCGTCGGTCGTCGCATCCGTAGTCGCGCTCGTCGGCCGTCGCGGCTCGCCCTCTCGCTCGTCGATCGGCGCGCCTCGCCCGTGATGGTGGCTCTCGCCCATTCCACCGTCGGCGCCGGCCCCGTGCGGGCCTCGCCGCCACGGCCGCTCGCGTCGGCCGCTCCGCCGCGTGAGCCTCATCCGCGCGCTCACCGATCCGCCGCACCTCGCCTCGCTCCGTCACGTGAGCCTCATCCGGCGCTCACCGCCCACCGCACCTCGCCTCGCTCCGCCGCGTGAGTCTCATCCGCGCGCTCACCGGCACGTCACACCTCGCCTCGCGCCGCCGCGACGGTCGGAGCAGGGGAGGAGCGAGGAGGCACCCTCGCCCCCCCGTGACGGGGGCGTAGCGAGGGCCACCCTCCCCCGCTCGTGCACCCCGGCGGCTCGGCCGACCTCGCCGGCCGCACTCGCCGCGCGGCCGTGCCGAGCACGCCGGACCACGCCGGCCCGAGCCGTGGGAGCGTCACCACGAGAGGGGGCTCGCACCCTCACCGTCTGCTGCGAGCTCGCCAGCGCCGCGAGCATGACGTTCAGCCGCCGTGTTGCTGCGCCGCCCGAGAGGAGTAGCACTAGCACATAGCGTGGAGGATGAGTGTGGGGGCGGGGGACCAAGAAGGGATAAAGGAGAGAGAAAGTGAGCATTTATTACATGAAGAAATCATCATTGGGGAGATATAATTTGATGACGTATGTCTCTTGTATATCGTAACTGGTTTCTAGCATTGGGACTGACCTAATACCAATATCTATAAAAATAGTATCTTAAACAAAAAAGAGTTATATATTTCAAAAGTATTTGTTATAATTAATTTGGTAGTGTCAATCTTGTGTTATCAACCTAAATAGAGTTTTAGATATTGATAGTCAACATTAATGATATTTGACTACATGCCTAAATGTTTTAGGCTTATATCTACAATTGATGAAATAAATGCGTACGATGACATGATAATTGGCATTTGTTCCGTAAAGACTAAAGGCTAACTGTGTTTTAATAGTTTAGTGAAATTTACAATCTTGAAACCTGATCCAAGATGTTCAAGTAGAACCTTGCAGTCTAATATACTTTAAATCTGAGTTAGTATCCTAAATGAGTGCAAAGAAAACACTTTTTACCAAATAGATCCAGAGATCGCATTAGGTCCTAAAACATCGAAATAGTGTATATTCTTAGGTTAAGTCTATATTAATTGATGCTTGAAAGAGCAATTATGAATTGTCTTAATAGATTCTAATTTAGAGAAAACACATTACACCCATTACCTAAAAGCCAATATGCAGTAGTTTTTTTTTTCAAAATCTATAAAAAAAATCAACCATAACCCCTTGCAACAGTGACGGGCTAGAGGTTAACAATAATCCTTATGTCGGAGTAGAACACTTGGCACTAAAAACACTATAAGCTCACCTCTAGTCTGACTTTTTGCCCTTTAACCCTTTTCGCGAAAGATATTCGCAAATAGGCCTTTGGCAGAAAGAATTCCAAAAAATGGACCATGAGCTCAACGCCAGAAACACTCGCGTCGAGGTCTTCGGCCTTAAAATAATATCAGTTACCCTACTTTGAAATTGATTTGTGAAAAAAGTTGTATTTAACATGTGGCAACAACATGCAAAATGGAATCAATGAACTTTGGTTAGCATTTTACAACATTTGTTGATAAATAATAAGTGAGTTTACATATTTAAAATGAGATTTCGAAATTAAAAGTATTATTGTCCGCATTGATTGATGCACTGAAACATTCTAAGTGCCGAGAACCCTAAAAACATAAACACGTATGCAACTTTAGAATTGTATTATGGAAGAATTTTCATGTACACATTGAAAGACTTTGGATCCCAACTATAGTATGATGTCTAGTAAACATTTTGCGCATGTTGGCTATGAACACATACAAATTTCTTCGTAAAAAATTCAAAGTAGGGTAACTAATGTTATTTTCAGACTACATACCTCGACGCCAGGCACTAGCTCGGCGTGTCTTTGGCGCCGAGCTTAGAGTCCATTTTTAGAATTCTTTCCGCCAGAGGTCTATTTGTGTACATCTTTTGCGGAAAGAGCTAAAAAACAAAAAAGTCGGACTTCTAGTCGACCATCCTCCAACTTTATTAAAGGGGTGGACATGATTCGAATCTAAGTTGCTTCCTCCAAAAATGGAATATCTAGCCACCTTGACCTTCTCCCAACTTATAAGGCCTCCTCCAATGTGCGCAAGTCAAATACCACTACTTGTAACATTATTTTACTTATTCTGTGAGTTAGAAATGGGGCATTGCCCCTCCTTTTGGCTCCAATGCCTAGCTTTGTTGGGTCGATCCGGGCGGAAGACATTGTCAGATGAGGAGTTTAGTTGGCGCATCACATCTGTTAAAAGATAACGACAGGTGACCTAAGATGAGCTCAACTAGAATAAATCTCGTGTGGAACAAAAGGGTAAAACCTTCTATTCTGATTTGCAAGACTCATAGATTCTTTTTAGTCCATGAATAGTACCAATCCCAAATGATCAGCGCACCGCAGAGCGCTTAGCCCGCTTAGAATATCTCCGGAAACATCTCTATCATTTTCCCATCCTCAAAATGAGGAATGCATTCACACTGCAGCTCCTCCATCAATCACCTCAAATGGATCTTCATTTTGCGCGTCCTGCCCTCTCCACCCTCATTCTCAGGGAACCTCTCTCCTCACCTCACCTCATCTCCACAGCGCCAACCACCGCTAGTCCGCCTTGCCTCCCTTCCACGTGACAGGAGTGCCTCGGTGGCGGTGAGGTTGCGGAAGTAGCAACCGACGACAGATGCGAGGTCCTCCCGAAGCAGCGCATCAAGCGTGGTGCAGACAAGGCCAATGAGGAGGGGGGAGAGGAAGGCGGCGATACAATCATGGACAACGAGGAGGGGGATGGGAAGGCGGTGACGTCCTTGCCAACCTTCGAGAAGAGACTCGCCTCCAACGACTGTCGAGGAAGATCCTCACGGTGCACGTGCGTGCGGCATCGGCGACAGTCTCTGGCCGATCGACCAGAGGCGACCTTTGTCCCCATGGCTAGCCTCCCCATCTCTACCCCGCCTCGAGCTCGACCTGGATCTGCAGCGGCGGCTTGGATCTGCGATGGCAGGAGGACCAGGGTTGTAACGACTTGGATCTGCATAGAGCCCTCGCGACCTAGCAGCCCCATGCTCCCGCGACCTCCCGCATCCCCCATGGAGGCCATGGCACGAGGAGAGTGAGTGGTGTAGGGGAGAAGACGGCCATGATGTCAAGCGACATAAGAGAGCAGACAACCACAACGACGAGCAGTGCGACGACGTGAAGCGGACGTCCTTGATGGCCATGTCGGCGAGCGAGCGGGCGGTGGGAATCGAGCTCGAGGTCGCCACGGAGCTGCGGGTATGGCTTGCCGGTGACGGTGGATGGGTCCTCTACTCCGCCTCGTTCCCTAGTGGTGTTCTACCTATTCTCTCCTCCACCCCCGCTCGATTCCGACCGCCCGCGGGAGCCAACCGCCCCAGATGATGTGCGACCATTTGCGCGCGACTGCTGAAAGCCCTCCTCTTTTGCATGCATCTTCCGTCTGTATCCTGTGCGCAAAACTAACATATGCAGATGCGGATCTGCATCTTTTGCTTAAATTGTATTCAGCAGACACCCCATCCATCACCGCATCTTCAAAAGTTGAAGAAAACGGGTATTGTTCATGCTCCAGCGGCTTCTGCCGCGGTCGCTGCATAATGTGCGTGCCCCTCCCCCGTCGCGCATTCTCGGGGCACTACGTCTTTCCTCATCTCAACCACTGACTCCTCCACCAGTCCACCCACGCCGCTCCTCTCTCCCTCCACCGACGCCTCCTCTCCTACGCCTCTCCCTCCACCATCGCCTCCACCTGCGGCGTGGCCGGCGACGCCTCCTCCAAGCTGGCGCAGCCTGCCTTCTTCTCCACCCACAGCCACCCGCATCCGCGGCCACCTCCGCCTCCCTCACCCCCACACCCGTGGTCTCCCTCCTCCTCCCTTCCTCTGTCACCCGCCTCCACGACCGGCAACGCCTCCTTCAGGCTGGTGCGACCGCCTGCCTTTTCCTCTGCCTCCCTCGCCCCCACCCCTGCGGCCACCCTCCGCCCCCTTCCTCTGTCGTCCACCTTCGCGACTGGATACGCCTCCTTCACGCGCGACGCGGCAGAGCAGGGGCGTTGGATCCATGGCGGGCGATCTGCGAGGTTGCGGCCATGTCGAGGGGTTGGGCCGTGTCGAGGTCGCGGTGCCGCAGATATGCGAGGCCCATGGTGCCTGATCGAGCTCCCTGGTGGCAGATCGAGCTCCTAACTCTAATGGCCCCATCCCCCTTCTCACCCTACCCTCTAATGGCATGGAGTTGCAGGCGGGCAGAGAGCTGGGTGACGATGAGCTGAGAGCGACAGAGCCGGCCGGCAGTCCTCCCCCTTCACTTGCTCTCTCCTCCTCCTTGTATCTCTCCCGGTAGACGACCGACGGCTCTGGGGCCTCCACCAGTGGCTCTGCCCCCTTTACCCAGCTCGAGGTGATAGCGGCTCCTCTTCCCCTTTCCACAGTGCAAGGTTGTTGACGGATAAAAGACGTATCCCTCTACGATCCGCAAGCGTACGGACCTACACCTTTTTCACCACGGGATTCCCAAGGTTCTTGTCAATCCGCGGAGCAAGGGGATTACAAGCGTTCGATCTACCTTTACACTCTAGCTACTCAAACCCTAACTATGATTAAACTAGAAAACAACTAAACTGCACTAGAGAGAATGATTAATCAATTCAAGATAAAAGACACTCGCCCATGGGTTTACGATACTAGAACATGCAATCGCTTTAAACATGAAAACCAATCTAATCTATCGGGGGTTGTGACCACGGTTTCACCCTTTCCCTCCTCTCGTATTGTCACTACGCGAAGGTATTCGTGACTAGACCTATGATGGACACGGCGTATTGAATGGATCTAAGGAAGCATTGGATCTCTACTCCCTTTACGGCATGGTAGCTAACCTTAAGCAATAAAGTATATTCAACACAAGATGATAGATAGATAATCCAACAAAGTATGATTACATCTCAAGATCGATTACAACCCATGGACGAAAAAGGAGATTACCCCATC